>JAMZAV010000653.1:0-682702 GCA_024449915.1 Sweltsa coloradensis
TCTAGCCATGAGCACGGTGGTGGGGGCTATTTTTCCTCGAAAAGGGGAAAAAAACATTTCGGGTTTAAAAACGATAAAAATGAATAAGAAATTTAAAAAACAAATTGAAAAAAACCGGTTTTAAAAAATTAAGGGAGCACTAAATTTCCTACGAAACCCAAAAATAAATTAATTTTATAATACTTTTATTGTCCCCCATCGGGGGTTATAACTTTTTCCCTTCATAAAAATGGAAAAACATACTTTGAAAAACTACTTCTGAAAAAAAAAAAGTTAGTTGTTTGGGGCGTTTTTTTAACCTTTTTTTTAAAATTTTAAAATCCAACAAATGAACTTTTAAACCCTTTTATTTACATCAAAAAATCTAATTTTTCCAAAATCAAAAAACCCCAATTTAAACTGACCCTTCCCAAAACTGAAAAAAAAATTACAAATAGCAATACTTATCACCTACATTTTTTTTTCCCACTGGGTCTAAATAATTGTCTATCAATCTTTATGCCCAGAATTTTTTTTGCTGTCTCCCGGGTAAATCTAAAACAAAATCGAAAAAAAAAATAAAAAGGGGAGGAATTCTCTAAATCAATAAATCAAAATTAAAATACTAAATTGCAAATCCCTAAAACGGGGAAAAGTTTACCAAGCACAAACCCCGTGACAAATATAATGAATCGGAAAAGATTTTTCCTTAACACATTCAAAGAATGTTTTCCAGAAAAACTAAACAACTTAAAAGAAAGTTATTAAACAACCTTGGATTACAAAAGGCATTAAAAAAAATCTAGTGAAAAATAAAAAATTCTTCCCACTAAAAAAACTTTTTAAACTAAATTTACAATAAAAATTTTAAAAAAATATAAAAACGATACGAAAAACCCTAAAAAACACCCAAAAAACAGAATCAAAATATAGACAAATAGCAAATAGTGAAAAAAAATCAAAACAAAAAGGGAAAAATTTTTAAACCAAACAAAAAAATTTAAAATAATAAATAGAAAGAA
The DNA here is from genome assembly GCA_024449915.1 of Sweltsa coloradensis. Taxonomy (NCBI): domain Eukaryota; kingdom Metazoa; phylum Arthropoda; class Insecta; order Plecoptera; family Chloroperlidae; genus Sweltsa; species Sweltsa coloradensis. The sequence continues at coordinate 1,002 of JAMZAV010000653.1, forward strand.
AACCCAAAGAAATTATTGAGCAAAAAAAGTAAAAATTGGGGATGGCAAAGGGCGAAGACTTCAATTTCCTGCCCCCCCAAAAATTTTGCTCGGGTTTTTTTTTTTTTTTTTTTTCTGCCCTGTTTGTTAACTCTCTACCAGGGCAAACGGCGTATCCGATCTTGATAAAAATTGAAGGGGACCTCGAAATCCCCAAAATTTTTAGGGGTGTATTGTTTTTTGGGTACAATCAATGGGAAGAAATTTTTTCTCATGAATATCGATTTTTAAACATTTTTTCGATTTTTATGCGATATTTTGGGTGACATTTGAGCCGATTCACCAAAGGGGTAGGGCTAAAACGTTCATGTTATCCTGGCTTAAAGGGTTTATGGTGATGTATTTACCTTTTGAAAAAAAAAGTTGAAAAATTTGCCAGAATCCATAAAATAAAGTTTTAAAATAAAAGTTTTTTGTTTTTTTTGTGGATATTTTGGGGGGGTGCCATTTGGGTCAATTTCACCAAACGGGTGGATCTAAAACTTTCCCATATCCCAATGGGCTTTAAGGTTATGGTAGGGTAAAACTTTGAAAAAAAATTTGAAAAATTAGCCAAAACCCTAAAAAAAAGCTTTAATAAAAAGTTTTTTCCCGGTAAATAAAAACAACAAGTAAAAATAAAAAACTTGACAACAATCACCAAGCTACAGCAAAATAAAAAAATTTTGAAACGTAAAGATTTCTCATGCAAAAAAATTTAAAACCCCTCACCCCATCAACGCGACTAAAAAAAGGGGTTTTGGGGGAAACTTCCTAGAAATAAAATCAACTGATAAACAAAAAAATTCCATACATTCAAAAAAAATTTTTTGGGGGGAAAATTTCTAAACCCCTTTAACCAAAAATTGGGCATCAGATGGTAAAGCATAAAACAAAATTTTTTTTTTTTTTTATTTTTTTTTATTTTTATTTAACGTCTTCCTATTCAGTTTAAAAAGGGATTTAAAAAGGAGGAAAACTAAAAAAAATCTAATTACTAGATGCAGACCAACAATAAATTTTTGAAATAGAAATTTTAAACAAAAAGCTTTTAAAATACTCAAAAAATTTTAAATAACCAAATAAAAAGGATTTAAATTTGAAATTTAATGTTTAATCGAATAAAAAAAAAAGGGGGTGGGGAATAAAAAGGAAAAGAAAAAAAAAAAGAAAAAGAAAAGAAAAAAAAAAGGAAAAAAGAAAAGGGAAAAAAAAAAAAAGAAAAAAAAAAAAGAAGAAAAAAAACTTAAAAAAAAAAAAACGAAAAGAAAAAAAACTATTTACTAAACTCCCCCCCTCAAACAAATTGGGGTTTTCCCAAAAAATCGGGAACAGCAAATCAGGGAGTAATAAAATTTTTTCGGGGAAAAAACCCCGAACCGAATTTTCCCATTTTTTTGTTAAACCCATCATTTTTTGTTTTTCAAATCTTATAAAAATTTATGAAAAAGATCTTGACTCAAATTTTAAAATTTTATATCAATATATAATTTTTTTAAAAAATTTTTTAAAGGGTCAAAACTGATCATACAATGATCCCAGGACACCTAACCCCAAGTTTCTTTTTTTAAACCAGGGGGCGGCAACCAGAAATCTGGCAAAAAATATAAATTAAAAATACATTGAAACATCAAATCAAACCCAAAATAAACAAAAAAAAGAGAACAGCAAACCCATAAATAAAACATTAAAGATAAATTAACATTCCAAAAACTAAGAAAATGCCCCACAAAAAAATATTAAAAAAAAATTTTTTCTTTTTTTTTTTTCGATTCATTATCATTGTTTTAAATTTTACTTTTAAATTGTACTTTTCCTAGCCCCGGAAACGGCTTAATTTTATAAAATTGTTTCCCAAAAGAAAAACCCCCTCTGTCAAGGAATACTTTTTTAAATGATTCAAAAATTAATTTAGTAAAATTTCAAAGTTCATTAGAATAAAATTTTTTATCACGATCAACAAATTGAAAATTTTGGTAAAATACCTGATACATACCTTTTAAAATTTTGTATGTATTTACCATTAAAGCTATATTTCATTCTTTCCTAAAACGTGAAGCAATCGATTGGGAAATTTGGCTAAAAAGAAATTTAAACAAAAAAGATGGTCAATTCTCTTCTGAAATACAACCTATTCGTAGAAGGGCTTACGCCCAAACCACTAAACAAAAATCAATAATAGAGTTAAAATAAAAATCTACAAATAACCCCAAAATTCTCCTTTTGTTTAAAAACCCCTTTTTATTTACTTATAAATTTCCCATTGCGATGATAAATTTTTTTACATAATATTCCTAATGTTTCTTAAAAATTAAAATTTCAATCTAAGAAAACTCCAAGATATTTAATTCAATACTCTAGAAAATTTGCTTACCTTACCAAATTTAACGTCAAATGAATATCATTCTGCTTCTTCTTTGGGCCCTTTTGAAAAACATAAAATTTTTTTTTACTTTTAATTTAATTTTCCTAACAGATTCTAACAAACACCAGTCAAATTTTCTATTCATTAACTATACTAATGGAAAAAGCTAAAAATCCCCCGCGTTGATGGATGAGCGTTTTTTGTTTGTTTTTTGTTTCGTTTTTTTTCGTTTGGGTTTTCACTTTTCCTTTTCAAGTGCTTTTTTAATGCTTTTAGGTGAAATTTTTTCCCCTTTCTATTTTTTCCCTTTTTAATTGGATTATAAAACCCAAAAAAACTATATTAAAACCTTTTTTTCTGTAGAAATTCCCGACTTTACTTTTTCCTTTTAAAAAAGGTTTTTCTTTCATCACCATAAAACCCTTTAAAGTCCATGTAAACCCGAAAATTGTAGCCCCACCCGTTTGGGCCGAATCGGCCCAAATGTGACGAAATATCGCACTAAAAAATTGAAAAAAAATTTAAAATTTAAAACCCTTTTTTTCTATAGATTCCCAGCTATTTTTTTCAACTTTTTTTTTTCAAAAAGGGACTACAAACACCATGTGAAATATGAACGGTTTTAGCCCCCCCCCGTTTGGTCAGAATCGGCCAAAATGTGACGAAATATCGCATTAAAAATCGAAAAAAAAGGGAAAAATACAAAATTCATGAGAAAAATTTTTCGATTGTAAACCCAAAAACATACCCTCTAATTTTAAAGAAAACGGGAAAGGGCCCCTCAAAAATTTTATCAAGATCGCTTTTTCCCTTTGGCCCGGAATTTCCGCTAAAACAGACAAAAAATCCAAAAAAAAAAAAAACATTGGGTCAAAATTTTTTGGGGGGAGTGGGGGAAAATTTAAAATTTTTCCTTTGCTCGCACGCTGCTTTCGCTCATCCCCAAATAGTGGGAAAAGAAATACTTTTCATAGGTTTTTAAAATTTAAAAAACCCCCAAACATGTGGACTGAAACAAATACCTATGTCAGTTTTTAAGAAAAGCATGGTAATGTACCCAAAACCTCACCCACATTTTTAACGACTTTTATTGAGAAAACAATGTTTTCCCCAAGAAATTAAAAAATTTCAAAAATAGTAAAACTATTTGAAAAAAAGGGGGAAAGACAGATATCAATAACAAACGACTAATTTCTGGGTACCAGCATTCTCAAAGAATTTTTAGAAAATAATTTCCCTAAGAATAATTTCATTCATAAAAAAAGAAAATCTACTATCAAAAAGTTCCAAAAGGATTTAGGTCAAATAGGTCCCCAATAAATACCCCTAGAAAAATTCATTAATTTTAAAACAACTGATGGGAAAAAAAAAATGAGCGTTTCTTTGGAAATTTTTTGGCGACCTATCTAATTTTAAGGGATTCGATTGCATAGATCACACTTTTTCTTTTATCAAAACTTTAGTTTTAAAGGCAGACAGGACACCCTTATCACTTAAAAAAATCTTTTTTCCCAGAAAGGATTGAACAAAAGTTGAGATAAAATTTCCCTTAAGGCCCATTCAAATTGTGTGAAAAATTTTTTTTCTGATGGCGAAAAGGTTTTAATTTTGGAGTTCCACAAGGGGTCCATACTAGGCCCATTATTATTTATCAAATTCATAAATTAAGATCTTGCAAAAAATTTTAAAAAATGTTTGGTATTGATTATTTGCGGATGATACAAGCATCCTTATAAAATGCAAAATCATAAAAACTAATAAATTCGCTGAGAAATATTGCTGCTGTAATAAAAGGTTTTTAAATAATAAACTCAATGCAAAAAAAACTAATTTTTTCGAAATTTCCCTCCCAAAAAAAAACCCCAAAAAATTAAACAACGATATAGTGTAAAACCCCCAAAAATGTGGTGAAATCTGAAAGTTATCAACCCAATTTTTGGCATCTACATAGATGATAATCAAAATTGGGTTTTTAAAATTGTGAAATGTTGGCTAATAACTAAGCTCTGCATGCTTTTTCCCTTAAAAAAACAATAATTTAATAACTAAAATAAAAACCAAAAAAACATACTTTGCCATTTTGAAACGCACATGAGATATGGGTTGAAAAACGGGGGGAAAACAAAAAAGGCACAAATAATATTCAAACTTCAAAACGAGCACTTCGAAATGTTCTAGGTCTAAAAAAAAAAGAAACTCGTTTATTAAACCAAAATACTCACTTTTCGAAGTCTCTACTTTTTTTAAATAAATCAAAATTTTAAAAAAAAAAATATCAATAAAGAAACTAACAAAGATTTTCATACTCATAACCAAAAACCAACCCAAATAACATTCATAAAAAATATTACAAAAGAACTTTAACTAAAATAACTCATAACGGAGAGCCGTGACAGTTTCTATTCCCTCAAAAGGGGGGGGGTACATATTTTGGACCTTTTGGGAGTAAAGCGGAAATTAAAGCTTTTTAAAAATGCGCGTTTTACGATAAAGTGGGGGCGTTTACCCGTCAGCCCCCCCAAAGGGGGCCCAAAAAAGGGGGCAAATCTCCCTTTTAAATTACATATTAAAACTACAACTTCATAAAAAAAAGTTAGCCCAAAAAAATATCACTCTACAAGGAGCGCGTTGGGCCGTTGACCCGCCCAGACCCCCCCAAAAGTGGCCCAAAAAAATTAACTCCCCCCTCATAAGATATACTGTTCAAACTATGTCTTTTATGTAAAAATTACCAAAAAAACGAATATCACTCTCGAGGGGATCTTTGGGGCCCGTTGGCCCCCCCAAAACCCCCCCAAAGTAAGGGCCCCCCCCAAAAAAAATAAAATCTGCCCTCAATGGGTTAACATTTTATACATACGTCATATTGTATAAAAAGTTACCGGGAAAAAACGATTCATTCGCCAACGAGCTGCGGGGGCTTTGCCCCGTTAGGTAACCCCAAAGTGGGCCCCCAAAAAAGACAAATTGCCCTCATAAGTTAAATGTTTCCCAAACACTCTTTTATAGAAAAAGGTCCGGGAAACAAATACACTCGTCAGACGCTGCTTTTGGGGCTTTGACCCGTTGTACCCCCAAAAGTGGGCCCCCAAAATGGTCAAATTTGCCCCCCGTAGGATATCATATTCAAAATTGGCTACGTATTTTATGGGCCCTTACCGGGAAAAACAAATATCCTCTTCAAGGGGGCTGCGTTGGGGCTTTGATCCGTAAACGCCCCCGAATGGGCCCAAAAAAAGGTAAAATCTGCCCTCATAGGATTCGTTCAACATACGTCTTTTTAAAAGGAAAGTTACCGGGAGGACTAATATTTCGCAACGATCTGGTTGCGACTTTCCCCCCGTCGGGGCCCCCGGAAATTGGCCCTAAAAATGATCATAAAAAAAACGGATTTATAGAAAAATTTACCTCGGAAAAAATATCCTTGTCAACTGGTGTTTTGCCCTCCCCGCCACTTCACCCCCCCCCCCCCCCCAAAAAAAAAAAAATGTTAAAAAATTTTGTCTCAATATTACGTTATTTTGGGGTTTAATGGGTTCGGGGCGATATATGTTCTGAGTTTTGCATTTTTTGGGGTCATTGAGCCCTGCAATTTCCCACTTTTTTTTTTGGGGGAAAAGACATGATAACGGGAAACTTTATACTTCGTCTTATGGTCATTATTTAAATAAAAATGGTGTATGTATGTTGGGTGAAAACTGAAAAGAGTTTTTTAATTTTTTATTTTTTTAAACCAAATGAATTTTTTTTTACTACTTGTTGCATGATACTATAGGGTTTCCCTGTTTTTAAAATTACAATTATTTAAACTTTTGCATATTTTAAACGATACAAGATTCATTGAAAATCATTTACTTTTTAAAATAGTAAAAATCATAGTCTCAAAATTTACGAAGTTTATCATCATTTTAAAACCTATTAAAAATATTTTAATTGTGTTGAATCATCAAAGTTTTTAAAATTACAAACAATTGAGGGTTAAAATTATTATTTTGGAAAAGTCAAATTCTCCAAACATCAAACTTCCCAAAACATTCTTACAGTATTTGAACTTTTTATATATAACTTCAAAGAAATCATCTCATATCAAAGTAAAATTTTAATGTGTTAATTCATGCAATGTTTTATAGTTACAAAAAATTAAAGATTGGGAATAAAAATTGGTTTGGGATAATTAAATTCAAAATCAACTTTTTTCCAATTCTAAACACTAGCTTGTATGCTTTAAAATTTTATTAGTACATCATCATCAAAATTTATAACATACTATAAAATTTTCAAAATCTTGAAAAAGCAAAAACTTTTCTTAAAGACAATTTACATTAAATAAATAAAATTTTGAAAAAAATTTAAAAATGTAATCACATTCGCATCCTGTCCTGCTTCCCAAAAATCTATGTCAACATATCCTCATCGAATTTTCTCCTTCTAATGCTTGCTAATCTCATCAATGACAAGGGGGCGATCATGGGAACCATCTTTGGGCTGTATTAAAATTCTATTTTAACAATGGGTTTTTTTTTTAAATTTTGTCTATGGAAACCAAATTTAAAACGTCATTGCGCCTACAATAAAACCCAAAGGTTTAACATATTATTTTGACATTTAATATTAAAATTGGCCTCTAAAAACCCAAAATGTGAAAAAATATGAGTATATTTTTTTTCATGGCACTTTTACTATAGAATGCCGAATGTTTTCATTTTGTATACCTTAAGACTTTTTTTGGGTTATTTGGGTTAAAGGCGTGTCAACCGTTAGGTTCATAAACACCACTAACCCAGGGGGGGGGGGGGGGGGAGAGGGGCCCATGCTGGCAGAACCAGCCAAAGGTAAGGGAGGGAAAAGGGGGGCTCTCACGTCGCGGTTGTCATCGCTTCGTCTCGTTCGTTTGTCTTGTCATCGTCGTCGGAACTAGTCAAGGGAAGGGGGGAAGGGCCCGACACGATTTTCAAACTCGTCTCTAATTCGGGAGTAATATACTACCCTCTTACTAGCTGATTTTGCGAGGTGGGCTTTTTCTCTTGAAACGCCTTTTACGATTTGCAAACCATCTCTGGGGGAAGCTCGGAAAACCAGGCTTTGACGCAGACGCAGAGGTAAAGCTACTCTGGATCCTTGGAAAATCTTCGGTGGTCCTATCGGGGTTTTCTGTGCGTGTGGCAAAGTGGCAAAATGTGTAATAGGGGTATCTAGGGACATTTTTCCCAAATTGCTCACTTTTTTTATTAAATGACCGTAAATATGACAAAACTGTTAATTTGTAGAAATTTCCGATTTTTGTAGAGATTTTTTTGAAACTCAAAATGTGCTTTGATACGACATCGCTCATCCTTTCTGAAAAGCCTCCCAAAAAAACAGATTTTTTGACTGAAAAATTTAAAAGGGAAAAAGCGGGACTTTTGTAGTGAAATTAAGGGATTTGTGATCAAGCTCTTTTACGTGGGGATTTAACATTTTAAAAAAAATTTTCCCGACTTGGGGGAACTCTTAAAGGCAGATTTGACTTTTGGGGGGCCCCTTTGGGGGTAAACCCAAAGGGGGCAAACCCAAAGCAAAACCAACCCATCGACAATGATATTTGATTTCTTGGTAATGACTATAAAAGACTATTTTTAATTTTTTTACCCTATGGGGACAAAAACAACCCCTTTTTAGGGCCCCCTTTGGGGTTACTTAACGGGGAAAAACCCAACGCAGCTCGTTGACGAGTAATATTGTTTTTTTGGGAATTTTTTTTATAAAAGACTTTTTTTTGAATCATGTTTACCTTATGAGGGAGATTGATTTTTTGGGGCCCACTTTTAAATTTTTCCTAACGGGGCAAAAACCCCCCAAAGCACTCTCGACGAGTGATATTTGTTTTCCTGGGAACTTTTTTTATAAAATACGTATATTTGAATCATGTATACCCATGGGAGATTTGACTTTTTTTTTGGGGCCCCCTTTAGGTTTTACCTAACGGGTCAAAGCCCAAAGCAGCTCGTCTGACGATGATATTCGTTTTCCTGGTAAATTTTTGGATGAGCGTACGAGCGTAGCGAGCGAAGCGAAAGATTCCATTTCACTACACTGGAGAAAAAATCCGAATGTTTTTTTTCCATTCTTTCTTTTTTTTTTCTGTATTTTTGTGTGTTTTTTCAGCACGATTCCGGCTAAACCGATACTCCGTTTACGATTAAATTTTATGGAGGCCTTCGAAATCTCTGAACTTAGAAAATGACACGTTTTTGAGCGCAATCAAAAATTATTTCTTATGAAAATCGCAATTTTACGATTTTTTTCGATTTTTTGAAAATTTATTTTACTTATAACACCTACATGCTTAATCCGATTTTCATGATTTTTCACAGAACCTTAATTTTATGAATTTTAAGATATCCGTGTGAAATTTGAGCGCAATCGAAAAATTATTTTTCATGGGAAAAAATAAATTTTGTGGGTTTTTTCTTTTTTTAAATAATTTTTTTTACTTTTAACACCTACATGCTTTATTTTATTGTAAAACTTTTTTCACAGAACCTTAATTTTATGAATTTATATATTTGTGTGAAATTTGAGCGCAATCGAATAATTTTTTCTTACAAAAATCGCAATTTTTCGTTTTTCAATTTTAAAATTCATACGATTAATTAAAAAATTAAAAATTAAAGTTTATTTTTAATTTAATTTAATTTAATTTAAAAAAAATCTTCAACTTAGTACTAATTTTTTCACAGAACAACAGAAAATCCGCATAACACATGGCAGCTCAATGCACCAATTACGCTCATCCAACAACGCGGGGGGACTTAAGCGTTTTCCTAGTTATACAACTGACTATGTTTAATTCATGTATACCTATTGAGGCAGATTTGAAATTTTTTGGGGGGGGCCCCCTTTGGGGCGTCTGTGGGTAACGCCCAATGCAGGGCCCCTCTGACGAGTTATATTCGTTTTTCTGGTACTAATTGTCACTATAAAATGACGTATATTTGAATCATGTATACCTCATGAGGGCAGAGTTGACTTTTTTTGGGGCCCACTTTGGGGCATCTAACGGGTCAACAGCCCAACGCAGCCCGTCTGACGAGTTATATTCGTTTTTCTGGTAATTTTCACTATAAAATGCCGTATGTTTAAATCACGTATACCTCATGAGGGCAGAGTTGACTTTTTTGGGGGTCCACTTTGGGTTTTGCCTAACGGGTCAAAGCCCCAACGCAGCTCGTCTGACGAATGATGTTCGTTTTCCTAGTAACTTTTTTGGATAGCGTAGCGAGCGTAGCGAGCGAAGCGAAGATTCCCAAATTTCACTACACTGGAGAAAAAAATCCGGAATGTTTTTTTTTTCCTTCTTCCTTTTTTTTCTGTATTTTTGTGTGTTTGTCAGCACGATTCCGGCAAAACCGATACTCCGTTTGCGATTAAATTTTATGGAGGCCTTCCAAATCTCTAAACTTAGAACTGACACGTTTTTGAGCGCAATCAAAAAATTATTTCTTATGAAAATCGCAATTTTTCGATTTTTTTCGATTTTTTGAAAATTTATTTACTTATAACACCTACATGCTTAATCCGATTTTCATGTTTTTTTTCACAAAACCCTTTTAATTTTATGAATTAAGATATCCGTGTGAAATTTGGGGCGCAATCGAAAAATTATTTTTCATGAAAATATAAATTTTGTGGGTTTTTTCTTTTTTTAAAAAATTTTTTTTTAACTTATAAACAACCTACATGCTTATTTTATTGTAATATTTTTTTTCACAGAACCTTAATTTTTTGAATTTATAGATTTGTGGGAAATTTGAGCGAAATCGAATAATTTTTTCTTATAAAAAACGCAATTTTTCGTTTTTTCAATTTTAAAAATTTATACGATTAATTAAAAAAAATTAAAAATTAAAGTTTATTTTTTATTTAATTTAATTTAATTTAAAAAAAATCTTCAACTTAGTACTAATTTTTTCACAGAACAACAGAAAATCCGCATAACACATGGCAGCTCAATGCACCAATTACGCTCATCCAAAAACGCGGCGGGACTTAAGCGTTTTCCTAGTTATACAACATGACGTATGTTTAAATCATGTATACCTATTGGAGGGCAGATTTGACTTTTTTTGGGGGGGCCCACTTTGGGGCGTCTGTGGGGTAAGGCCCCAAAAGGGCCCCCCGTCTGACGATTTATATTCTTTTTTTTCGGGTAATTGTACTTAAAATGAATAAAATTTGAATCAGTTCCCAAGGGAGATTTGTTTTTTTTTTGGGGCCCACTTTGGGGCATCTACGGTAAACAGCCCAACCCCGCCCGTCTGACGAGTGATTTCGTTTTTCTGGAAATTTTTTCACTACAAAATGACTTTTTTTGAATCAGTATACCTCATGAGGGCAGATTTGACTTTTTTTGGGGGGGGGCCCCCTTTGGGGGGTCTGTGGGGTCAACGCCAAAACGCAGCCGTCTGACTAGGATATTCGTTTTTCTGGAAATTTTTCACTATAAATGACGATGTTTGAATCACGTATCCCTCATGAGGGCGGAGTTGACTTTTTTTGGGGCCCCTTTGGGCTCTGACGGGTAAAACAGCCCAACGCAGCCCTTTTTTACAATAATTTTTTTTTTGGTAACTTATTTTAAAATTTCGTATTTTTAATCTGTAACTAATAGGGGCATTTGCCCTTTTTTGGGGGCCCATTTTGGGGGGCGCTGACGGGTAAACGCCCCACTTGACTCGTAAGACGCGCTTTTTTTAAAAATGACTTGAATTTTCCCGCTTTACCCCAAATGGTACAAAGATATGTACCTTTGAGGCATAGAAACTGTCACTGGCTCTCGGTCTATCTATTATTACTAATTCTAAATTTTTTTAAAAAGCTCCCAAACTCTAAACAAAACCCTCCAGCATGAGCATTTCAAAAAAAAACTCAAAACAACTATTTCGCACTGTATTTTTCAAAATGCCCAAATTATTTTTATACATTCGGACTATAAGTACAGGGAGCACTAACTCTTGCATTATATTAAATTGTATGCCTCATAGCTTTAGATGGGCTAAATCAATGTAGGGCCAACAAATTCCAACTCGCAACCTTCTCGTGGTTTGGCCCGTGATTAGGGGATTTTATCTCCCTGAACTAATGTGCGAGCTCTGGGTCGTCGTGGGGGAAACTTTCCCCTTCCTTTGACTACCCCCCCGACGGCGACGACAATGAAAAACAGGGACGGATGATGACACAGACGGGGGAACGACCACGATGTGGGGGAACCCCTGCCCTCCCCATACGCTTGGGCTGGTTCTGACCAGCACGGCCTATCCCACCCCTTGTCCCCCCGCGTCACCCCTTACGTCCCTCCCTTCGTCTCGATTAGCCAAGTTGCATAAATATGAGGACGTTACACAATATCCAATCCAATGTGAAGTGGGAAAACATGTATTTTTAAAAATATTCAGTATTTAATTAAGTGTAGTATTAATTTTATGTGTTGGTACATTATTGGTGAGCGAAGACGAAGACTTCAATTTCACTGACCCCCAAAAATTTAGCTCGGGTGTTTTTTTTTTTTTTTTTTTTTTTTTTCTGTCTGTTAACTCTCTACCAGGCAAACGGCATATCCGATCTTGATGAAAATTTGAGGGGGGCCTTTGAAATCTCTGAACTTAGAGGTGTATTGTTTTTGGGTACAATCGAAGAAATATTTCTCATGCAGTGGCGGATCTAGGAAATAATCATGGGGGGGGGGGGGATTTGCGTGTGCTGTACAGTCGTGGGAAAGGGACTAAGCGCGGGCGCAAGGGGGGCGGAGGCCCCCATTAATTGCGCCGCAAGCGAAAATTTTGAAAATCAGGTTTTTAGAGTGCATTTGGTGCGTTTTAAAAAAGTGGTGGGCGGAATGCAATACGGAAACAATGTAGTTTGTGTGTGTGCACCAATTTGTTTTGTGTCATGTCGAGCTTACAATTTACGCATTGGCCTAGATTGCAAAATTATTAACGTTTGATCTTATTTTCAATTTATCATTTTATTTATTTATTAAACGTCTACCTATGAGTTTTTAAAAAAGATTCACATAGGAGGACAACTTAATAAATCGAAGTACAAATGATGCAGAACACATTTCAGAGGGGGAAACTGTTTTTTTCTGACAACATAAAGGAAAGTTGATTTTTATTCGAGTTTAAATAAATAGCGCCGCAGGCGAAAGTTTAAAAACAGGTTTTTAGATGCTTTGCTTTTAGAAAAGGGTGGGCGGAATCACGGAAACAAGGTTTGTGGTGCACCAATTGTTTTGTCGTCATGTCAGCTTACAATACAGCATTGGCCTAGATTTCAACATTATTTTAAACGTTTTATCTATTTCAATCATCATTTTTTATTTATTTAACGTCTACATGAGTTAAAAAACGTTCACTAGGAGGACAAAATTATAAACGAAGTACACTGATGCAGACCATTTCAAGGCAAACGTTTATTTCTGACAACATAAAGGAAATTGATTTTTATTTCGAGTTTTAAATAATAGCGCCGGGCGAAAGTTTTGAAAATCAGTTTTTAGAGTGCTTTGGTGCGTTTTAGAAAAAGTGGGGGGGCGGAATGAAATACGAAAAAATGTAGTTTGTGTGTTGCACAATTTTTTTTTGTCGTATGCGACTTAAAATTTTTACAGCATTGGCCTAGATTGCAACATTTTTATAACGTTTGATCTTATTTTAAATTCATCTTTTTATTTATTTTTTAAACGTCTATCCTATTGAGTTAAAAAACGATTCACATAGGAGGACAACTTAAAAAACAATACACTGGGCAGACACTTCAGAGGAAAACTTTTTATTTTGACAACAAAAAGGGAAAGTTGTTTTTTTGGGATTTTTAAAAATAAATAGCGGCAGGCGAAAATTTAAAATCGGGTTTTTTAGAGTGCATTTGGTGCGTGCACAATAAAAAAATAAATTATTTTTAATTTTTAAAAATCAGGGGGCGGGCGATCCCCCCATCGCCCCCCCCCCCCCTGTATCCCCATGTTCTCATAAATATCGTACTTTTACATTGTTTTCGATTTTTAGTGCGATATTTTCGTGACTTTTGGGGGACCGATTCTGCCCAAAACGGGTGGGTACAAAAGTTTATATTTCCATGGACTTAAGGGGAAAGGTGATGTATTGCTTTTCGAAAAAAAAAGTTGAAAAATTAGCCACAACCTAGAAAAAAAGGTTAAATATGATTTTTTTTTTAGGTTTATAATAATATTTACAAGTAAAAAATAGAAACTTTACAACAAACACCACAATGCGTTCAAAAGGCACTTGATAAGTAAATAGATCCCACCAAAAAAAAATCTTACAAAAAAGCTATCCATCCGGACGGGACTTTAGCTTTAGCTTTTTTTCTTTTTATTTTATCATCTATAGATTTTTTCATACTTTTTATATGCAATTTTATCTTTTAATTAACTACTCTATATTTTTAATTTTTTCCAAAAACCATAGTTAAAAAATCTTCCACGGAAGATTAGAGGGTCAAATTTCAGTGTAAAATGTATTTTTCCTTATGTACCAAACTGAATGGAAATAAATTTATTGATTCATTAAAACACTAATTTTTCCTAAAAATAGGTTAGGGGGGGGGGCGTTCCGGGTCAGCTTGGCCCACGCTCCGGGCTTTGAACCCCCCCCCCCCCCCCCCCCCCCCCCCCCCCTAATTTTGTGTGTCCCTCATTCAGGACCCAAATTGGTTCAAATTTTACCGCTCTTGGCCAAAAATACACAAAAAAAAACAATACGATTGGTTTGGTATAAAACCCCTAGGTACAGCGTTTACCGATTCGCGTGAAACGATCTTTGTATCGAAAAAAACTCGAACCTTGGGGGGAATTCAACGTTGGAACTGGTCACGGATTGGCGTTTAAATTATCCTGTTTACGTTGGGCGTTTTGAAAAAATTTTGGCATCTCGTCCAGTTCGTTCTTACTTCTATTTCACAAAAGCGCAAAAAGCAAAGCCGTTAAAAAAGTTCGTTCGTTTACAGTTAGGCCTAGAAGTCATTTTATTCTCGAAGTTCATTCCCAAACTACTATCCTAGGTCCAGTTGACCCGACATAAATGTAAGTTACAAACTTATCCTTCAATTTTTCATCTAATATTTACACTTAAGAGCTCATAACACTTGCAGCTTGCAATGCTTGGGTTTACACTAGGCTTACATAACCTTCAAAAAGGTCTTCTGCCATGGGTCCAACTGCCCTCAACTTGAAAGTTCTATGTGTACCTAGCCCTAGCCTAGGCTAGGCCTATGCTATTAAGGGCTAGGCTTCACCTAGGTCTAACAATATTATTTCTTACAGAGTCGGCCTATTAAACGAGAACCTTTCGAAAGGGTGAGACGAGCGAACGAGCCTGTAACATGGACGACTTTGTCAAGATAGAAAAAATTGGAGAAGGTAAGACTTAGTCTCTAGCAGCAAAAAAAGAGTCTTGTCAAAACCCTGACTAGGGCCTAGGCCTACGAAACTTGGTTGGTAAACCCTTAAAACGTCTTTATAACGTGAAATCTGCTAGGGCCTAGCCTAGGTAGGGCCTAGTCCTAGCCTAGGCCTAGGCCTTGTACTGCTGCCCGACGATGTTCAAGCATCTAGGCCCTAGGTAGGCCCTAGGCCGGAACTCTTTCGGTTGGGGTCTGTCAACTTTTTAACTTTTTTCGGTTTAGGTTAGTCAATTATTTACACAGTTGTTGTAGGTGCGGCTGCCAAGTTATGTAAGACTAGGTCCCTGGTGAAAAATCTTGTTGACAAGAACTTGTATTAGGCCTAAGTAAAGCATCATTCACAATCAGTTCTAAGTCGTAAGGCGCAAGGTCTAAGGCGTAAGGCGTAGCCCTAAGTCGTAAGAAATGCTAGGCGTTTACAACAACCATAGGCCCTACCATTTTTCATTGCTCCAGTGTATTGCGCATGCGCGTACAGTCAGCTGTGGAGTTTCCTTGTTCGTGATTGGCTCGTCGTAAGAAACCGTCATAAGAATTGGATTTTGGGCAATTCGTTACGACATAAACCATACGCCTTGCGACTTGGGACGTGTTGTGAACGTTCTGATTGAAATACATACTCGGCTCGGCAATACAAATTATTACGCCTTAGGCCTTGCGCCTTACGACTTAGAACTGATTGTGAATGATGCTTAAGATCTTCTTGCCAAGAACTTGTGTTAAGTAAGATCTTGCCAAGATCTTGCATTGAAATAAGATTTTGTTTATTTCTTGGCAAGAACTTGGTTAGAATTTAGAAACAAGATAAACAAGATCTTGTCAAAATCTGTCACCTGGTGTCAGCATCTTGAACCTCGTCACTAACAGTTACACCAAACAAGCAATGCAAGCCTTCTTTTGTGCTGTCACTGTTTCAGTTTATTTAAAACTAGAGTAGACAGTTGATAATAGACCTGGTCTACATCGTAGGCAAAGGCCACATAGGCTACACATTTAAATAGCTACAGATAGCTGCCATGTCTTTTACAGACCTCAGACTATGTGAGTATTTACAACCACTACTTGTAGCCTAGGTAGTAGGCTTAGATGACAGTTGACTAAAAGTCTTATGCCTTGCACTATAGGTCTAGGCCTATGTTTGCCCTAGCCTGCAGGCAAGCCTACTTGCTTTATGTTCTTGTTCACAAGGCCTAGATTAACAAGCCACATATAAATACCCTATCTAATAAGGTGGGCACTAGGCCTAGGCCTGTGTTTGCCCTAGGCCCTAGCCTAGATTAACAAGCCATGGATAAACATCTAATAAGGTGGAATAGTGTGTATCGAAATTGCATCAAGTAGGCCTACCATATAAATAGACCAACCGCAATCTTGTCAAGATTATCTTTCTTCTTCTCTTATGCCCCCTTTGACATATCTATGTCATCATGTGTCTTGACAACCAGTAAAGATAGGACTCCTGTTCCCTCCTGCCCCATACTCCCTGGCATTTCCCCATTCTTGATCTTCATAAATGTGTAAAATTATGACATAGGCGGGCCTAGAATAGTTGGCACTTTTTAACGGAACTCTACTAGTTTGACGGAATTGCAATTTTTTGTTTTTTTACTTTATTTTCTTTGCCAAATCACTGATATTTCAAAGTATATTAAAAATAAATGCGCGGAAACCAATTAAAAATAATTTTCAGCTTCTGTTTTATAAACAAAAGTAGGTAAGTTATAAGTAGCGCGGAGCGACGCGGCCTAGGCTACCGTGCTGAGATGTACTCACTGCAAGTTACCTTACAAGAACACAAAAAAATCCAAAATAGAATCATCACGTTTTTACTGTTATAATAAAAAAAAACTTCAAACCTTTAATGTCGCTATTTTAAACAAAAATCCTTTTGTGGTGAAAGTCCTTTATATTTAAAATAGCGACGTTAAAGGTTTTGTAGGTGGAGTATTTTAGCGAAAATGGTTGGTACGCCTAGTAAGTAAAATCAAGACGTAAATACCAAACATGGCGGATCAATGACAGTGAAATGAGCGAGTGTTTGTGTTAAATATGTGTTATTCTATTTAATTGGTATATTTTCAGAGTGATTAGTATAAATAAATCGTTAATAATGAGGTCTTCTTCATTTGTTTCTATTTGAAGTTGTTTTTTTATTCTTTTTCTTTGGAAAAAACTGTGTTGAAAACTTGGACGAGTGTTGTGTAGGCTCAGGGGTAGGGATTGCGTGGTGTTATTCAATCAAACTAAAAGTGATTAAATAAGTCCAGAAACTACTTTCCGCGCCCAAAAAACCAAGTAAACACATAATAATATTCAATTAGAAAAAGGAAAATCATAAATTTAATGTAAAATAACATTCCCGTCAAATTAAGATTATAGGCCTACCCCTTTTTAACACTGTTTTTTTTTTCCGACTAAAATATAAAAAAACCACTACGAATGAGAAATAAGTCGAGAACAACTCATTATTAACGATTTATTACTATTAAACACTAAAAAAAGATACCAATTAGAGCTTCATACTTGCAGTGAGTAGGCCCTACAACAACTCAGCACGCTAGGCCTAGGCTTCAAAAAGGACTTTCGTTTGAAATAGTGGCGGGGTAATTCCAGGTCAAATCAACACACCAGTTTACCTTACCCCCTCCGATTAAAAAAAAGTCTAGGCCATACATGGCTAGAATCCGCAGTGAAATCTGTACGAATCCACAGTGCTAAATTTTCAGTAATAAATAATAATAATAAATTGTATTGAGAGTCTACCCACTCAGTTAGGCCCTAGGCCTATTTAACTGATTTTCAGTGGGGGACTTTAAATCAAAGCGACCAAGCCAGCCCTGTAGGCCCCGACGCAATCGACGAGTGAGCGATAATCAACCAAAGATCGATATTTATTTACTAGGAAATATAGCAATCAGTGGTATGGACAGTGCAAACACCCGCAGATCAACGCCAGAATCAACAAGGCCGATTCAGAACAACTCTGAATTTATAATTTGCTTCGTTGCTAGGATGGCTTCAAAGTCACCGTTTACAAACTCCCAAGACAAGAACTGATGGACTGAGCGAGTTGAGCACGAAAGAATGCGACGAAGCTGCAAGAAATCGCTTCACGGTCCGTCGGTTTCACTTTTCGACAACCAATCATGATCCAGGGTTGATTTGTCACCGAGAGAGGAGAGAGCGAGCCTAAAGGCTAGAAATCACGATGATTATTGGTTTAGCCACTATTTAAATGTCCTTGAAGCCGGACAGGGCGAATCAGAGCGGTCGACTGAAGGGTTGGAAAAGTAACGGGACATTGAGTCATCTAGAGTTTGGCCAGAGAGAGAGTGGACTGGTGATCTACGCTCTTTCACTAAGACCAGAACGACGAACGGGGCAGGTTGACTGTCTGCCAAGCTGGTCCAGCGTGTGATTTGTGGAACAAGAGCAAGGTATCTACGAGACGCCATGGCGTTGGCATTGCCCTCACACCTAATGGGGATGGCTAACGGGCGAGGATAAGACTTTTAAATGTTTCTTTACATTCCTTTTAATCGCGACGTTCTTTTGAGTAGGTGATCCACCAGCTATGTGGTAGCCAAAAACCGACTGCGTCTGATACTTGACGACCATGCGATTCAACATGGAAATTCTTTTCAATACCGGTACCTAGCAATCCGGGAGTGGCAGTTATGCACTTAAAGTATAGGGCCTACCTATAGGCCCTACCGCCTTTGTGGCAATTTCTGCGACCTATGTCGAAATCTAGGAAGCACGTGAAATGTGCCGCTTATTAAAAACCCACTTTAGTATTTCAACGTTATTTGCTACTCAATAGAGCAAGCCTAGCCTATCCTACTGCGAACTTTGAGAATAATGTCAATAGCCATCTGGCTTCCCGTGCTCATACGCCAAGAGAGAGAGGAGCGCATAAGAGGAGTCCTGAAGGGTGTCCCGGTTACCGGTCCGCCACTGCGACGGCAAATAAGCTGGGCTCATCTACGCGGGAACCCAAGACTCCCAGGCACGCACGATTTCGTCCTCCGATCCACCGACGATAAGTAGGCCTAAGCTGCGCGATCAACAACGAGGAATGAATCACCGCTACGCTAGTCACCGAGAAGATAAGGAAGTGTTGAGTACTACACAAAATACTGGGTTTATTATAATAAGATTGTCCTACTAAATTGTATATTGTCACAAGGTATATTTTTGATTTTGCTAATTGGATCCAATTTTAACGTCACATCATTTGCATCAATTTAAATTGCAATTTGTCAATTCAACCAGGAAATCCATTTTTGCTTTTACTTTCAAGTAGGCCTAGTGTGTGCTAGCAAACCTGCCTCCCCCTCACTTCAACTCAAATTATTATTATTTTTAATGTGGCCATCCGCCTACATCAACCATGCACTCTCATTACGAGAGCGCCTAGTTTAAGCACGAGCAGACTATGCCCAGCTGGTATCCTGACGTCACCGCATCCTGAGAGTGGGCCGGCTCAGCGCTAACACACTTGGTAAGGACTTGTATCTCTGTCCCGTGCGGGTAGGATTCACGGCTGTGCTGTGTGCCCTCCATAATGTGTCATTACATGTTTTGCTAGGGTTTGGTTTCCACACACAAGTAAATTCGTTTGCAGAGCTAGATAGGAGAGCTTTTTATTTAGGTAAAGTATTAATTCGGACGTCCATAGGGCTGGAATTGTGCAATCCCTTCAACAATAAACGATTCAATTATAGTGGGCACTATAAGTTTAGGAGCTATCATTGTACAGTAATGTGTATAATAATATGTGAACGTACAGTCTTTTTCTAGCCTTTTCTAGCTAGAAAAACACTACGTTCACATATTATATACACATTACTACAATGATAAAATGATAGCTCCTAAACTTAGGGCTATAGAGTGCCCACTATTTTGATTGCACATGTACAAAACATCAATAGGTACCTTTTTGTTAAAATCTTTTTAATTTTTCCCGGATTCTCGGAGAAATTCCGGCGCATAGCTAACAAATTCAACGTTCGGACAGTGTTTAAATCCTCCAACACTCTTCGTAAGCAACTGTGTAAGACCAAACCCCATAATACTGACCAGCAAGCCCGAAACATTGTTTACAAAATCCCGTGCGATTGTGACAGGACCTACATTGGAACGAAACGCCCCCTCAACGTCCGTTTGACAGAGCACCAACACAACGTAATTTCCAATGCACAGAATTCACTTATCGCAAACCATGTAGAGGAAATTTCACACATGATCATGTGGAACAACACATCGGCCATTCTATCAAAAGAAGACGTCTTCAAGAGAAAAATAAAGGAGGCTGCTGTGATGGCATGCAGCCACACACCCCCTGTCAGCCAGCCGTCGTTTGATTTCCACCCCATGTTGATTCCAATAGTTCGTCCAGACGTCAACAGAGTGCGCAGCCACTCCCTCCATATCAACATTGTACCTGCCCGCCCTCGCCAGCCCAAAGAGAGAAGACCACGCGGGCGTCAGCCTCTGCTTGAGGAAGAGTCTCGAAAATTCGCAATTGTTTTTGTGTAAGTGACCTTTGTTAATTGTTTTTAAGTGTGTGTTCTTGTTCGAAATTATATCCATTATTGATTATTGATCGATAATATCGATTAACGCGTGCATCCCTACTTTTGAGCCTAGCTATTAGCTAATCATGCTATCTTACCACCTTTACCACTGCCGATTAGATTAAAGGTGTGCAAAAGAGGAGTAGGTAGTCAGTTGTGTGACAGAACGGGATTGGACTGCCAAGCGCGACCTTTCCAATGCAAGACCATGGAAGATATGTCCCAAGCAGTGACCGCAACTACGCCTTTTTTTAAGTTCACTGCTTCCAGTTGTAACCTTTGCAATTCTCTTGATGAAGTGAATCCAGCAGAGACTACTATTGTGCCTGTACCCTCTTTGCAGTCTACGAATCCAGTACCCAGCCGATGCGAGACCCCTGAAGGCTTATCCCAGCAAGAGACATCAGTGTTGTTGGCTGTCGATCCTGAGTGCCACCATATTGAAGCTAGTCGACCTGAAGAAGATCCATCTGAGGAAGATATGCCACCTGCTATGGCCTATCATTCTGAAGATGACGATGACTTTCCAGGTTTTAACACCCCAAACCAAGACAACTCATCGACAGGGTCATCTATCATCAATCATTATGAAGATGACGATGACTTTCCAGGTTTTAACACCCCAGACCACGACAACTCATCGACAGGGTCGCAGACATCTGGAGATGACTTCACAGCGCCCCTCATTACTTTTCCTTCACAGCTGGCAAACCTCTCTACCCCTCCTGACTTTGGTTCTACTCAAGTGCTCCCACTTACCCGCTTTTCCCGTGATCCTATCATGACCCGCTCGAAACGACCTAGCTCGTCAATTGCATTACCTGCTCCTAACGACCCTAAACTATCAAATTTTCTTCTTGCCCCTGTACCGGCATTCCCTCCCTAGTATCTAAAATCTCTTACTTGTCCCCTCATCCTCCAATCACCAAAATTTCTTTCTTAAATATCCGCTCTATTCGCAACAAAATTGAAGAATTAGAACTTGTAACCAACAAACTATCCCCTGATATTCTATGCTTGTCTGAACACTGGCTCACGCCCAGTGAAATCAACTCCTTTTGCATTGCCAATTACTCCAATACTGACATTTTCTATCGCAAACTATTATCCCATGGCGGAGTAGCCATACTTTCCAAGCCCCATTTAAACGTATCTCACATTCCTGAAATTAGTGACTTCTGCCTCGAAAAATCCTTTGAATGTGCAGGTGGGTATTGGCTTCTCCATGACCGCCAAATTATTGTTCTATCTCTCTACAGGTCTCCCACGGGAGATATTCAAACATTCCTATCAAGGCTTGAAGATGTACTAATCTTATCAACCAAGATACACCCAATAGCAGAAATGGTCATTGGTTGGTGACCTCAACATTGATCTTCTTACACCCTCAACCTCGCACACTAAACTTCTTGATCTTGTCCATTCCTTTAACATCTATGAAACCATTGCCTCCCCAACTAGAGTGAGGTATATAAGGGAAAGATGGCGGAAAGTGAACTTGAGCTTGAAGAGCTGCTGAAGGATATTAAATCGTTAAATGTGAATGATTTAAAGAGTGAACTAGAAAAACTGGGTGGAGATGTTAGTGGAAATAAAAATGTGTTAAAAAAACGTTTGAAGAAACTAGTGGATCTAAAGTTGAATAAAAATGAGAAAGACGAGAATACACGAACCAAGGGTGAGTGCAAGGCATGTGGTGCATGGAAACTTATAGTGAATAAAGGAGACAATGAGATTTTGCTGGCAATGAAGTTAATCAGTGAGATGGAAAAAAGACTTAAATTAGAAGAAGAAAAGAGTACAAGGCTATTTAATAAAGTTAATGAACTGCAAAGCATTATCGAAACAGTAGAAATAAGCGAGGTTAGGGATGAACTTAGTGGTGTGAGGTGTAGTCTGCAGAGAGCAGCAGGTAACGTGGGTGACAATGGTGGTTCCACTAAACCTCGACAGAGAGCAGGTGCATTACCAACCCCCCAAACAACTGACCACGACCAGCCGCTGGCAGGGGACTACGCCCACCAGCCATGTGCCAGAATCAAGTGACAGCCCAAGACCTGCTGAATGGTGATCGGATGGCTGAGCGAGATGAACAAGTTATGACCGTCCCTACCTTTAGAGATATTGTTAAGTCGGATAGGAAGAACAAAGGAAGTTTTAACCTGTACATTAAACCAAAAGATGTAAGTCAAAGTAATGACAATGAACAAACAAAGAAGGCAGTCCAAGAAAAAATTGATCCAACCAAATTAGCAATCGGAGTCAACATGCTACGATCCACAAAGAATGGTGTTTTAATAGGATGCACTGACAGGCAATCCCTAATTACTCTCAAATCAATGCAACTGAACTGATGGGAAATGAATACGTAATAGAAGACCAAGAACCAATAAAGAAAATCCCAAGAATGATGATCCATAATGTTAGAACATTATGGAAATGATGATAACACATTGATACAAAAAATAGTCAATCATAATAACCTAAAGAGTGATCGAGGTGATTTCCTTATGAATGTTGTATATAAAAGATCCTCAAATGATACATTTATAAACTTAGTGATTGAAGTGGATCCTCACACGAGAAACGAGATTCTGCAACTTGAAATAGAAGAGTTCGCGTGGGTTGGCAGACGTGTGATGTCACCGACCACATTGACATCAACAGGTGCTACAACTGCAGTGCATTTGGACATTTCGCCCGCGATTGCAGGAACAAGCCTACATGTGTATACTGTGCGGGTGACCATAAAGTAGAATCTTGTGTCTCCGACTATCAAAATTGTATAAATTGTATAGATAATAATTGTAAATATAATCTCAAGCTTGACGTCTATCATGCTGCATCATCGAAGTCCTGTCCAATATATAAAAAAATATTCAGAAACCTAAGTGCCAAAGTAAATTATGATATGCCTAAATAGCAACTACCACACTTACAGAGTATGGCATCTAAAAATAAAGGGAAAATTAATTACAACATCATCTATCTGAATGCTCAAAGTTACATAAAAAACAAAGACGAAATTGATAAAACTCATCTACCTAAATAAACCTGTGGTTATGTGTTTAGTGGAAACACACGTGACTGGTGATATTGAATTAAGTGAACTTTCTGTGATAGGATATCAATGCGTGAGGTGCGATTCTAATAGCAGACACACAGGTGGAGTAATTATTTTTGTGAGAAATGGTGCCAAGTATAAAATTGTACAAAATCTGACTAAAAGGGGTGCCGATGGAATATTGGACTCTAGGAATTCAAGTAACGATTGATAAAGTAAAAAAACTTGTTTGTGGACTATACCGTTCTCCTAGTGGTAATTTGAAAAATTTTATTTCATTTTTTGAAGAATGGATTGAGAGGGCGGTAGGTATAACCTGGCTACAATAATAATGGGTGATTTTAACATTGATATTTTAAAACATACCACGTACACTCCAATAATCTCAAAAATATAATTGACTTTTCTGGCCTGAAACAAATGGTAAATCAACCAACCCATGTAACTAAAGGTAGTAGAACATTAATAGATCTAGTTATATCTAATGACTTTGATGTCAAAGTAAACATCCGGGGATATCCCATAATTACAGATCATGAAACAATTTATATTGATTATAACCTTCCTATGACTGACAAAATATGCAATGTCCAAAAGACATATGAGAAAAGAGATCTTAAAAAGTTTGATACCGACATATTTCAGTCTAAATTGTTGGAATGTTACTGGTATCGCTCATCTACAGACGCAAACCTGTTAGCTGACAACCTTGTAAATAACATAACTAACTGTCTTGACTTTGTTTCCCCTATTACAACTGTAATTTGTAGAGATACCAAATATAAACCAAAACCCTGGTTTACTGTAAAAACAAATCAGGCTTTGAAAACAAGAGACTTGATGTATAAAGAAGCAACTGTAATTAATACTAATTATGTATGGGATAAATATAAGAAACATCGGAATGATACTTTATCAATGATAAGGCAAAATAAAAGAGATTTCATGCATAACAATATTGATAAAGCCAAAGGTGATTCAAAAAAAATGTGGAAAACCTTAAAAGATATTATCAAAAACAACTGTGTACATAATGATATACAAGAAATAGTATTTGATGTTCCATGCTCGGATACTGATTTAATTGCAAAAAATTTAATCAATATTATGTAGGCTAGATAGTATTGACGAGATTGTAGAAAGTATTCATCAGAATAATACTAATGTTTGTTTGGGGGATAATCCACAATGCCCCTATTTGTGAGTTCAGTAAATTCGAAGAGATTACCATCTCTGAAATGAATAAAATAATTTTAAATCTCCCCAATAAATCTTGCACTGATGAGGGAATATCAGCCCATATAATTAAAACTGCGTATAGTGTAATTAAATACGACATGCTAAATGTAATAAATACATCACTCAATAGTGGTGTATTTCCTGAGAATTGGAAAATGTCGACTATTATACCAATACCCAAGAAACCTAATAGCCTACTAACAAAGCTATTGAATTCCGTCCATTGAACATGTTACCAATTTACGAAAAAATCCTTAAAATAACTGTACATAACCAAGTAAATACTTACTTAATGAAAATAAGTTAATATGTGAACAACAATCTGGTTTTAGGAAAAATCACTCTTGTGAATCAGCAATACAACATGTAGTTACTGATGGAAAGAAGAAATTGAACAGGACAAAATAGTTGTTGCGGTGTTTCTGGACCTAAAACGTGCATTTGAAACAGTTGATAGACATAAATTGTTAAAAAAACTAAGTAGACTTGGGATTATTGATAATGTACACAAATGGTTTACTGAGTATCTGACTGATAGGAAACAAAAAGTTAAATTTAATCGCAAGTTCTCTGATGTTATAAATAGTAAGTATGGTGTTCCACAAGGGTCTGTGCTGGGACCCTTGTTGTTTTCAATATATATTAATGAATTACCTAAATTATTGCAATTTTGTTTGATAAATTTATTTGCTGATGACACTGTTATCTATTTGTCTGGCTATGACTTAAATACATTAATTGAAATACTAAATAGAGAATTAAGACTAGTAACTGAATGGATGTCTGGCGATAATCTCAAATAAATATTGATAAATGTAAATACATGATCATATCTACCAATGCTAAGTTAAAAAGACTGGGTGTAAATACTAATAAGATAGAATTATATGGTGAAGTGATCGAACAGGTCACTGAAATGAAATATTAGGATTTGTTATTGATAATGAACTTAAGTTTGATAAACATATAAAATATATTGGTAAAAAATTAGTAAAAAGATAGGATTTTGGGACGCATAGGTAAGTCCTTGTCTATGTGGTCTAAACAACTAGTTTATAACACTATTATTCAGCCTCAATTTGACTACTGTGCCACACTGTTATTGTTAGCTAATAAATCAGACTGTCTCTTTTAAAAAAACTTCAGAATAGAGGAATGCGTATTATAATAGGATGTTACAAATATACACCAATATGTGCAATGCTCACTTACTTGGATTTTATGAATGTTGAAGAAAGGGTGCACTATTTGTCCTTAATCTTTATTTACAAAATGTTAAACAATATGCTGCCTGAATATTTAAAATGTAAAGTTGTTATGGTAAAAGATATACATTCACACAACACCAGGGCATGTTTTAATAATAATGTGTATATTGAATTTAGGGGCAAAAGCGCATCAATGAAGTCGTTATTTGTGAAGGGTATTAAACTTTATAATAAACTACCAAATAACATTAGGGAATCTGACAATGTTGGATCTTTTAAAAGAAAATGTAAATATTATATTATGAAAGGTAAATACATCTGATTGTTATTATTTTGTGAAGGGTCAGGGCTATACATTTGATAGTGTTGATTATGTCTGATTGTTCTATTATTAAGAATGTATAAAGCATATTATGTTCTGTATCGATAATAATAGCTGAACTCAGCTAATAATAAACGATTATTATTACAAGTAGGCCTACTAGCAGTTCCCTAATCGACAACATCTTTACCTCGGTAGATGCCTCTCACTTCACAGTGAGCTCCTTTGACCCAGGTCTCTCCGATCACCACCTACTCACTCTTTCACTTGCTTTTCCACCAATCAATGAAAAATTTAAGGTTCTGAAACGAGTCTTCAACCGCAAGAACACAGACTATTTCCTTTCCCTTCTCAGCCGTGAAGAATGGCCATCATTAGGCTCACCTGTCGATGCCGATGAACTGTTCTCCTCATTCCTATCAGCCTTCCTACACCACTTCAATATAGCTTTCCCTCTGAAAAGTCACTCCACCTCGAGAGCCCAAACTAGCCCTTGGATAACATCAGAGCTCCGCCTGGAAGCCAAGGAACTACGAACACTTCATCGTAACTTAAAGCTTTCAGCTAAAAACCAAAATCTTAAACAACAATATTTAAACCTAAAAAAATCCCATGTAAAGAATATCTTCCAAGCTAAGCTCCATCATAATGACAGAAAAATTTCCTCCTCGAACAACATACCCAAAGCAACGTGGTCCTTGGTCAAATCTCTGACTGCAGCTCCCGTCCCCAAAGCAAATATTCCCATTATGATCAATGGTAGACCCATCTCTGACCCCACCTCCCTAGGCAATCTCTTCAATGACTTTTTCTTACATTCCTGCTCTACAGGTCAGACTGGCTCTACCCATCATAACCCCCCCAGTACCCCAGGTCCTACTGATCTCAAACTCAATGTGAACAAACAATATTTCTTTACCCTACTACACACTTTGAAGTAACTCAAATTGCAAGGAAATTAGGATTTAAACACTCAAGTGGTAAGGATGAGATACCGGGATCCCTTCTTACTAAATGTATGCATTTGATCTCAATTCCCCTAGCCTTTTTAATAAACAAATCTCTCTCTTCTGGTATCTTCCCCTCCAAACTAAAACGAGCAAAAGTAATTCCCATTTACAAACATGAAGGAAAGAAATCTGACATGAACAACTATAGGCCAATCTCCCTCCTTTCATCATTCTCTAAAATATATGAACTAATCATGCAAAATCGATTACTCTCCTTTTTCAACTGCCACAACTTGCTTTCTCCCAGCCAACACGGCTTTAAAAAAATAAATTAACTACCACTGCACTCTTCAGCTTTCTTTTCCCCCTCTACTCTGCTCTGGATAAAGGGGAGCATGCCGTGGGAATGTTCTACGATCTAAGCAAAGCCTTTGACACCATCGACCACAGTATTCTTCTCGACAAACTGTCAACCCTAGGAATCAGAGGAACGGCACACAAGTGGTGGGCTTCTTACTTGACTGGTCGCACCCAGGTTGTTGAAATCCAGTTTACGAAAAACTTTCCACCCATGAATATCTTTCCGAACCCAAAACACTTGTCGCCGGGGTTCCACAGGGCTCAATATTAGGTCCCCTTGCCTTCACACTCTTCACTAATGACCTGCTCAACTTCCTAGATGAGGACACACTTACTCAATATGCAGATGACTGGAGTCAACTCCTAACCTGTCCAAAAAACTCAATTGCTGCAATGCCCCCACTAGTAAACAATCAAGCTTCCCAAATGTCTGTATATTGCCATATAGCAACCTCTTAACCATATCACTAGCAAAGACTACCTACATTTCTTTCCACTCCCCCCTCAACATCCCCAAATCTAGTCCCCTAATCGGCTAGATGGAAAAAGCATCACTAGAACCAACTCCACTAAATTGCTAGGATCATATATGTCCAAAACTTTAGATTGGTCTATCCACATTAACCATGTGGCCTCTAAAATTCAAAGTGGTTGTTTCATTTTAAGGAAGCTCAAACAGCTAGTTCATCCCCACATACTTAAAATGGTTTACTTTGCTCATTTTCACTCATTCATATCATATGGCCTACTTTTCTGGGGTGCATCCCCCCATGCAATCAGAATATTCACCCTCCAAAAGAGAGCAATTCGCATTATGGCTGGCGTTTCCAGGAGGCATACTTGTAGAGAGCTTTTCAAGGAACTAGGAATACCTACTCTGGCCTGCTCTCTTATTCAAGCTGCAGCGATATTTGTTCGTTCCTACCCTAATCTTTTCCCTCTAAACACCTCTGTCCACTCCCATTTTACAAGAGCAAATCTACAAATTCACATTCCCAATCATAAACTAACCCTATTCTCAAAAGGTCCACAATATCTAGCTTTAACTCTATATAACAAGCTACCAAACAATACAAGAACCTGTCCCTCTATTTCAACTTTTAAGTCCAGCATGAAATCATTTTTAAAATCCAAAAGTTTCTACTCAATGAATATCTCTCTGCATGAAATGTAATGTAACATAAATAGAAATACCTACCTATCTATTCATCAATCAATTATTTTATTACAGAGTTTGAGGCCCAGCTCAGTTATATTTCATTTTTTGTACATTAATATTATTATTAATTAACCTATGTTAATATTAAGAATTATTCACTTCACTCTACTTTCTCTCTCATAAGAGGATAATGTGTGTATACTTTTACTATGTAATGGTCAAGCGAATAAAAATTACTCTTACTCTCTTACTCTTTGTTTGAGTGTAGGCCAAACAAAATAAGCAAGTGAAACTATAACCATGAGCCCAGGTGAATTGAGGCACTAGTCTCGTTATATAGTTATTGAAGCTGAAATGGAACGTGCCCCAATCAGTTATTAGCCTATCGGTTTATTTGGTCAGAACCGGTTAGGCCTACAGTCAAATCGTGAATTAGTGACATTTGAGTAAAGCAGTGTTAAAAATAATACAGTGGCGCACCGCCTAATCAGTGCAGTACAATAGTTAATTTATGGCGTTTTCCATTGGCCGCACTCAGGTCGCACTAGTGCGCACTGGATTGCCACTTGTCTTTTCATTTGTTCAGTTTTGTAATGTTATTCAAGTGGAGGTTGACAACAATGACATCTCTGCACTCGCCGAGTGCATGCCAATGGAAAACGCCATTAAACTAAAGAATCAGGCGTGCAGCATATGCTACCACGTAGGGATGGGACGTTTAAACGTTTAAACCTTGAAACGTTTAGTGGACGGTTAGAGGTTATTAAATTCGCAAAACGTTAAAAAAATATATATGTATATTTTTTAATGAAATGTTATTTTGATATCACTTTTGGAGCCTACACAAACACGCGCTAACAGATTAGGCTGAAAATTTTCTAAAAATGCTCAATTTTGGTGGAGGTGCTGGGTCCCAGGCTGCATTAAGACATCTTGTCTGTTACGCATTGTGGAAGTGCCGGGTCATTAAATGCAAGAGTGAGAATAAAACCGTTGTTAATTATTGGTCGGCCGGTCTACAAAATTACGATTTTTGTTGTTAAACCTAGGCCTCTGCCTAGGCCCTACCTAAATTTATAAAAAAAAAAATTTTTTTTTTTTTTAGAAAATAGGGTTTAGAACGTTTAAACGCGATTAGTTCAAGGGGTTAAACGTTTACGAAATTTAACGCTTTTTCCCATCCCTACCACCACGTAGCCTATTGGTTTTGGTGTCTGATAGCCTACTACGCCTATCCCACCTCTAGCAGATGCATCACGCGAACGACACGTCACCACCATCCACATCACACCATCACCGGAGGCTGGCTACATCACTGACGTCGACTGTGTAACGGGTCGCCTTGCCCCCTCTGTCCAAATTAAATTTTTCGCAATTAATTTCCATAAATATGTAAATTAATTAGCCATCCAAAATAAATCATCATCTTCAATGATAATTTATTTTCATTATAATGTATTTTTAATGTGAGATAATGAGTCTAGGAGCCAGGGATTGTGTCCTAAACAGGGGCATAATTTCCACTGTGTTAAATTTCATGTGACCTTGGTCGGTAAGAGGACCAGTTGGCGATGTTTCTGGTGAAGCCTCGTCAACTCAGTTCTGAGAATCGAGAGAGAGTGAAGTCGATTCCTAGCGGGAGTTACGAATGCACCAATAGGAGGGGTGTATTCTACGACGGTTTGGCAAGTGTAGCTTGTAGAATTGCAACGCTGTGCACCTGTACCGTTAGTTTTGAGCTGTGTGCCACGAGCGGCGGAATCTGGAAGAAAAGATGCTAGCTTGTGTTTTGGGGCAAACGAGAGCACGCCGAGCGCTGACCAATAGGGGATGCGTATTGTCCAATCATGCGGCGCAGGTTGTAGTGTTGCCAGCCAGGGAAGCCAGCCGACCTCAAAAACGAGCGGGAGGGCCGTTCACTAGTGCTTTGGATTGAGTTGAGTATACAGGTGCTTACCTACGTGCGCGTTGCGAATCAGTACGTGTGAATAATCGCGTAAAATAGCCGCAATGGCAATGTTTGTGCGAGCCAGAAAGAGGCCTAGGGAACACGCAAGTGTATTTTAGTGCGTTTTATATAAAATTCTTCGAAATTTAGCGGCGTTTGTGGGAGAAGAAGATAGCCACGCCATGTGGTACTAACCCAAGCCCGCTCACCATGACGACCACGCTATCCCTAAGGTCCACTCTACACCCATCAGGCCTAATCAAACCTATCTAAATTAATTTCTATTGCAATAGCAATAGAAATACACTTCAATCCATCCTTTTAATTCGATAATGTTCGAATTTCCATCTAAAGCCGACCACGTGGTAACACACGGAGACCTCAGGACCCACACCATTTGCACCTACTAGGTCCACACTCCTGTTGGAGTTCACCTTTGGTTGAGTCCTGTGATCATCCCTATGTCCACCCTATTGTAATCGACACCGTTGGAGCGCCCACGCGAGCCAGTGCGTGAGGAGAGAGAAGTGCCGGATAATCCTCTATCCGACGAGCAGTGCGGGTCAATCCACCTACTTGGGATTTCGACGCCGACGCGCAACCGGTCCGCCTTCCAAACCAAGGGACGCCGACGCCAGGTTTCCGCCTCAAATTCAACTTTCCCTCCTGGCAACTACGCATCGTACACGTGTGAAATACGCATCGTCGACCAACAACCATGCGGTCAGCATACCAAAAGGACAGTGTTGCGCGAGCAGATTTGCCAAGTTTCATCAAAATCCAAGGTGGTCATGGAATTTGGAAATGGCCTAGTTGATTTGACATGGAATTACCCTGCCTTAAAACAAGGTCACAACAAGGTCAACAATATCGACTGAAACAACGTTCACTTGTTGTGATCAACTCAACTTGATATATTTGATGTACAAGTATTTCTGTGCAGCCTGTAAACACGAGGTGGTCTACGTTATTACAGACTACACTATTCAGCGGCCTTACAAAAATGACAAGATCCGGCACAATTTTCTATTGTATTTTAAATCTAATTTATTTTTCAGGAACATATGGTGTGGCCTTACAAAAATGACATGATCGGGTACAATTTTCTATTGTATTTTGAATCTAACATTTTTTTTTTCAGGAACATATGGCGTGGTTTATAAGGGCAAAAACAAGAAAACTGGGCAAATTGTTGCTATGAAAAAAATTCGCTTAGAAAGTGAAGATGAGGGGATTCCTTCAACAGCAATTCGTGAGATATCCTTGCTGAAGGAGCTGGTGCATGCCAACATTGTGACGCTCGAGGACGTGCTAATGGAGGAGAACCGTCTTTACCTCATCTTTGAATACCTGTCCATGGACCTGAAGAAATACATGGACTCTCTGGGGACGGGCAAGGTGATGGCGCCCGCTCTCGTCAAGTCGTATCTCTACCAG
Source organism: Sweltsa coloradensis (assembly GCA_024449915.1). Taxonomy (NCBI): domain Eukaryota; kingdom Metazoa; phylum Arthropoda; class Insecta; order Plecoptera; family Chloroperlidae; genus Sweltsa; species Sweltsa coloradensis. Next base: position 33,113 of record JAMZAV010000653.1, read on the forward strand.
ATGTCAGAAGCCATCCTGTTCTGCCACAAGCGCAGGGTCCTTCATCGAGACCTGAAGCCTCAGAACTTGCTTGTCGACGGCAAGGGGGTTATCAAGGTCGCCGACTTCGGTCTGAGTCGGGCGTTTGGGATCCCCGTCCGCGTCTACACGCACGAGGTAGTCACCCTGTGGTATCGGGCGCCCGAGGTCCTCCTCGGCTCCACTCGATACTCCTGCCCGGTTGACGTCTGGTCCATCGGATGCATCTTTGCCGAGATGGCGTCCAAACGACCGCTCTTCCAGGGCGACTCCGAGATCGACCAGCTGTTCCGCATCTTCCGGGTCCTGCGAACACCGACGGAGGAGATGTGGCCAGGAGTGTCTTCGCTTCCCGATTACAAGGCTACGTTCCCTAACTGGAAAGATAATAACTTGAAAACCCATGTTAAAAACATGGATGACGAAGCATTGGATCTAATCCAGAAGATGCTGATCTATGATCCCGTCCATCGCGTCTCCTTGAAAAGTGCAGCGATCCATCCGTACTATGCGAACGTTAACACGAATACCAAGCCTTGAAAGACTACATGTCTTCCCTTCTTTAGGCCTATTTCTTTCTGTATTAGTAATAGTAAACACATTCCATTTGTGCCTTGCTATCACTCTGTTAATATCTAGATTAAGGGTCAGTTGTAGGCCTACAATCATAAATAACATTTATTTTTGGATAAATTTACTGAAAAGAAAGCATTTAACCATTTAATGGATTGTTGATCCGTAGGCCTATATAGTAGTATGGCACATTTATATCGACTTAACTTGTACATGTGCATTTGAGTGACTGTTATACCCTACTGTGTTTTCTCCAAGTCTAAACCGACAACTAACAGTTAGATACCACCGGTACTACCTAATAGCTATTACAAATGACATGTACGTATACCTAATGTGAATGGAAACACTAAGCACAAATTCCATTACTAGCCTAATATTGATTGCATTGTTATTATTCAATAATCTGTAATGAACAACATTTCAATAATCAATATAGTGGAAATATTATTAGATTGTATGTTTTCTGAACAAAATTGTCCAAAACAAAACACATACATATGTATTTTCTATTAGAGTTTGTGACTGGGGAATGAAGACAGGAGACCAACAGCTTGCCTTAAACAAGATGGACAGCTGTGTGAGACTGGCTGGTTAGCAAATATATCTTCAATACAGATACAAATGTCGTACGTTTGGGCAAGACCATGTTGGCCGAAAAGTACGACATTTGTAGGTATCTGTTTTGTAAATATATTTGTTAACCAGCCAGTCTCACACAGCTGCCCATCTCGTTTAAGGTAAGCTGTTGGTCTCCTGTCTTTCCCCAATCACAAACACTAACCTAGCCGATAGTCATTCTATCACAACCAACATCTTTTCTAATGTATTTCCTGTGCTTATGCAGACCACAATACCACCATGATTTAATTTGTGGGTAGCATAAGGCAGCCACCCGCCACAGATTTTCCGGGATTGTTTGGTATTTCAATCTTTTTACCGGATCTTAAGAGGGAGGGATAGTAGCGAAATTAAAATCACGCGAAATTACAGTTTTTTCGTGATATCTCGAGAACGATGCAAAATATCTAAAAACTGATTGCAGACAGCCCTGTGGTTTTGTTAGAGCAATATAATGCAAGAAAAAATATTCAAATATAATCGGTGCGGTTTGTATAAGATATGCATTTAATTAATTAAATATATAGAATAAAAACCTTAATTACCATCACATTACAATATTTTTTCTTACAGGCTATAGTTCTCCCAAAACCACAGGGCTGTCTGCAATCAGTTTTTAGATATTCTGCATCGTTCTAGAGATATCACGAAAAAACTGTAATTTCGCGTGGTTTTAATTTCGCGACTATCCCATCCTCTTAAGTTAACTTTATGGGACACACACCCTTGGCTTGTATCTGATTTCAGGCTAAAATTGGTGTTTTTTGCTCAACTTTCACCGTTACTTTTATTTAGGATACAAATTCCCCTGAACTTGTTTGTCGTATCAGATTGGCTGAAGGCAAAGGTTGCAACCCTAGACTCTGGTGTGGTGTTGCCCATGGTGTTGGTCATAATAATTTGACATTTTGCTAGGCCTATCACAAGGCTCAAAGATTTTACAAAAAGCCTATGTATTTCTGTCCGTAAATATGATGGGTTGATGTGTTTGAAATGTAGGCCTAGGCCCATTCAATTCAATCTTGATTTTCCTTGTCGACCAGTACTAAGTGTTTCCATTTTAATTGATATTAACGTACAACATTATTGATTGATAACATAGTCACTTTTTCGATTGGGCCCTATCGATTATTTTTATTTCATCGCTGTGCATCCTTATTCGTTAGCTTAAACAAATCATTGTCCCATAAAACCTAACTTAACTGTGAATCCAACTCCATACAACATGCACGCGGAGTGATTCTTCATAATTACCAATTATTTTACTAACAGTTTTATCTATCTTCTTTTGAATGGGAAACCGTTCCCCTTACGTAGCCTTCGCTGCCACCTTTCAAGTCAACATGCACTTGAAATAGTGTGTAGTATTTATAAAGTTGTGTGTATTTGATATCTTAAGTACAAACTGCAATTGGTTTGTTTACTTTCTTATTCTTATGAAGGCCTACATCTGTGAACAGAAGTAGGCCCTTCCGAACTAAGGGATTGGATACAATGTCGACTAGGATGGTCATTTATGGTTATTTAACTAAATACAAAATTTGTATTTAAGGCTGTTTAACCCTGTTTTTCTACTTTCTATAATATGCAACTAAGTAAAAATACAGTGAATGGATTTGAAAACTGGCTCCGTTAGAAATCAAAACTAAATTTTTCTGTTCTCTCACTCAGCAAATATCACATATTTAATATAATTTCAAACTGCAGTTAGGCCTACACCTAATGCAGGATTCATGACTTTCTGGAAATCAATCCAGAAATTAAAAAAAGTCCTTCAAATTACATTTCCTTGCCCCGCGATGCGATTTGTTTTGGACCAATCGGGCACCAGCTATGTGTCAAATTTGGTCAACATTTAACTTTTATTGTACACATGCAAGTCATGGCATCCTAATTCATATTTTGACATGATTATCTCATTTGCAATACAAGTTTCCTCCCGACATAAACACAATCAGATTATTAAATTTCTTAACTTATAATAACAGTATGCATAAAGTATAGAAAACCTTCCTATAAGAGTCTAGCCATAGGTGTAGGAGTCCCGTCGATTTTCATTTTAGGCCTATATGAAATTACTCAAATTAGACATTAAAAACCCATTACTACTCGGTTGGGAATAAGTAACATACACTTCTCTTTCATGCTGACACTTTGAAAGGAACAATGTGCTGTAATTTAAACTAACGACAACAAAAAAGTAATAAAACAGCCCTGTCACAAAGTGTGCACAGGCAGTAGGTGCATTGTTTCTCCGCAAGGTCATGACTATAGCTGCTCCGTCGAAAGAATGCCAATGAGCGATCAGTGTTTTAAATTGGGGGCCAGAATTATCCCGCCGGTGACGTAAGCATTTGCAAACTTCCGATCGAATCCCTATCCCAGCAGAATCATGCTGTGTCTCGCAAAATCTGTTTTTCTTTTCTTTAACAGAGATGAAAAATGGGATTTTACACTGTATGTTGAGTATGTTATGAGGGTGACAAATTCTTTAGTAAACCGTTATTTTTTTTTTTTCAATTTGTATTTTGTAACCCTACCACCAAACAGAAAATTTTGCAGGAAGCACAATTTTGCAAAATTTGATTTTTATCTTTGACCCTTTCCAAACCCATGACTCCAAAAGGAATCATTAACTTTCAAATTTTGTTCCGGGTACATTTTTTTCAATTTAACCCCAATAAAAAAAAATGAATTAAAAATAATAAAAATTTTGACCCATGCCAATTGGACAAAAAGTGAATTTTGTACAGAAAATTGAAAATACACATGTAAAAATGAGAAAAATTGTAGTTTTCCAGGAAATGTAATCAATCTTTAGTATGTATTGCTATTTTTTTAGTTTGCTCACTCACATGGCTCACTCGCTAGTCTAACAACTGGCGTTTTCCTAGTAGTAAATCTAAATTGTTATGTAGGGCAGTTTGTACAAGTGTATGTGTAAAACTTTTAAAGCCAATGTAAATGTGTCCACTTTCAAGATACTGTATTTTAGTTCTGCCCGAAACCTGTTACAATGTTGTTTACAATATTTTTACAAAATGTTTATTTCATCGAATCTCCTCTTCCTGTACGTAAATAATTTTGTACGTTCAAGAACTACTAGATCATTCCGTCATCACCAGTAGTATTCTACATTTCTTATGTATACTGTTCTACACAAAATGTTAATAAATCTCTTTCTTAATAAAACAAATTGTACATCGACTATTTTGTTCAAAGCGTTATATCAATGGCAATATTCCTCTGTCTACTCCCACATTTTAAGTGAAATTGAGTAAGATTGATACTGTAATTATTATATAAATATTTAGGACAGGTAGCTGATTCGTCTCTTACCCTTTTAGCCCGTATGGAATGGTGCCATTAAATTTAAGATTTTAACACCACTGGCTCGAAATACATCTATAATAATTTTAAAAAATGGTTGTATAAAATCTATTGTTGAGTTGGCAATAATCAACCTAAAAGTCATAATCCTAGAAATTAAGATGTGAAAAGATGTGGCTCGTCTGGTACTGGAATTTTATTGTTAAAGGGGTGGGGCCCCTTCTATGCTTTATACCATTTACTCCAGTGACTGTTAAATAGGTTGGATAAAGGTATTCTAATTATTTTGGCTAGGATTTTTTTCTTGTACTTTTACATTGAATCACAAATAAAACGTAGATAATTAATAACTGTATTTTTATACGTACTTCTCATCGCTAAATGATCTCCTTACCAGCAAAAAATCCACTTCAAACCGACCAGTAACATCTCTACAGCACTAGGGACGTGTCTGATTGCTTGAAAACGTGGCTTTATTTATTTAACGTCTATCCTATTCAGTTAAAAAACTGATTTTTAATTTGACGTCATCAATGACGTCTTGCACTGCAAAAGCAATGTACGAAGGGTCTCGAATCTCTATCGAGACTAAGGACGAAAATTAAACCTAGTAACGAAAATACCACACTCGCTTTTATTCTTATTACTAGAAAATGGTGGCCTCGGGAGACGATAAAAATAAAACACTTCCAAATCTGGTTGAGTAACCAAATAAGTAACCTAAAACTAAAAGTAGCCTCTGTCAAGACCACAATCAATCGGCTTCCGCCTTCCTGCATGTCAACTGTCAACTCAACCTATCCCAAAAACCTGTCATTTACACCTTTTAAATGTATGTGTATATATGTTAGTACTTGAGACAGAAATGAAAAAAGTGACTACACCGGGGATCAAACGCGGGACCTTTCCGGGCTAGGCTTTTACCAACTGAGCTATGCAGACACCAATTTAATTCTGTCTAAATTAAATTGGTGGCTGCATAGCTCAGTTGGTAAGAGCATACTAACATATATCAGCGTCGTAGCCGCCTACTATAAAACCAAGGTTAAACTTCTAATATATATATATATATTTTTACGTACATTTTCTCGGATATTTCATATTTCATATTTTATTCACTCGATCAATACATTGCATAGATAGATAGATAGATAGATAGATAGATATTTTTATTCACTTAGACTAGTACAGTGTACAAGTATAACTCTTTGCAGAGAAAGTGAATAGTCTATAATTAATAATTAATAATAAAAGTGATAGTAATTATAATGATATACACAGTGTTAGAAGAAAGAATAGTTGAATATAAAGCATAAATGATAATTGATATGGATATTGATATGTATGATGATTGATAATATTGATATATATATATATATATATGATGATTCATTAATTGATTAATAATGATAAACACAGTGTTTATGTTAAAGTAGAGTAGATGCAAAACAATAGCATGCGCTACTATAGATTAAGAACTCATATATAATAAAGAAAAGTTGGATATAAAGCAATTTTTGATGTGATATTGTGATAACTAGGAAACTTCGCAAACGCCTTGTCAGGCGCGTTGTTGAATGAGAGTAATTTTTTTAAACGAAAAATGCCTAAAATTACGATTTTTGTAAGAAATAATTTGTCGATTGCGCTTAAATTTCACACGAATATATTAATTCATAAAATTAAGGTTTGGTGAAAATATTGTTACAAGCGGATAAAGCATGTAGGTGTTATAAGTCGAAGGAATGTAAAAAATCGAAAACAAATCGTAAAATTGCGATTTTCACGAGAAATAATTTTTCGATTACGCTCAAATTTCACACGAATATATTAATTCATAAAATTAAGGTTCTGTGAAAAAATCATACAATTGGATAAAGCATGTAGGTGTTATAAGTCGAAGAAATTTTTAAAAAATGAAAAAAAAACGTAAAATTGCGATTTTCATGAGAAATAATTTTTCGGATTGCGCTCAAAAACGTGGCAGTTCTAAGTTCAGAGATTTCGAAGGCCTCCATAAAATTTCATCGCAATTTGAGTATCGGTTTAGCCGGAATCGTGTTAACAGACACACAAACATACAAACAGAAAAGAAAGAAAAAGAAAAAAGAAAAACATCCCGGATTGTTTTCTCCAGTGAAGTGAAATGGAATCTTCGCTTCGCTCATCCAATTAAATAATTGAAATTTTATGTAGTTGATGTCAATTTCTCTATTAATAGACACCTACAACAAATTATTAGCCATTAATACAGAAATTTATCAACCACATGAAACTTTAACTAGGAAAACGCTTAAGTCCCGCCGCGTTGTTGGATGAGCGTATATGGTGCATTGAGATGCCATGTGTTACGCGGATTTTCTGTTGTTCTGTGAAAAAATCATTACTTAATCGAAGATTTTTTTAAATTAAATTAAATTAAATAAAAAATTAACTTAATTTTTATAATTAAATAAAATAAAGTAATACTTAATTTTTTTAATTAATCGTAATTTTAAAAAGAAAAAATCGTAAAATTGCAATTTGTATAAGAAATAATTATTCGATTGCGCTCAAATTTAACACGAATATATTAATTCACGAAATTAAGGTTCTGTGAAAAAATCATTACAATAAGATAAAGCATGTAGGTGTTATAAGTCAAAGAATTGTTTTAGAAAAGAAAAAACCCGTAAAATTTTGATTTTCATGAGAAATAATTTTTCGATTACGCTCAAATTTCACACAAATATCTTAATTCATAAAATTAAGGTTCTGTAAAAAAATCATTAGATCGGATAAAGCATGTAGGTGTTATAAGTCGAAGAAATTTTTTAAAAATCGAAAAAAATCGTAATATTGCGTTTTTTATGAGAAAAAATTTCCCGATTGCGCTCAAAAACGTGGCAGTTCTAAGTTAGAGATTTCGAAGGTCTCCATAAAATTTCATCGCAATCGGAGTATCGGTTTAGCCGGAATCGTGTTAACAAACACACAAAAATACAGAAAGAAAAAAAAAAAAAAAAAAAAAAAAAAAAACCATCCGGATTTTTTTCTCCAGTGTAGTGAAATGGAATCTTCGCTTCGCTCGCTACGCTCGCTACGCTCATCCAATAATTGCTGATGGCACAGAAACAGCAATGATGTACAGGAGAATGTGTCTATAATATATAATTGATATATATATATATATATATATATATGGATTCTTAGGCTTATATATATATATATGTGTGTGTGTGTGTGTGTGTGTGTGTGTGATGATTGATTGATTAGTGTTTATGTTAAAGTAAAGTAGATGCAAAATAATAGAATGCCCTACTAGATTAAGAATTCATATAGAATAAAGAAAAGTTGGATATAAAGCAATATTGATGTGATATTGTGATGAGAATTGCTGATGGCACAGAAAACAGCAATTGGAGGATGTACAGCAGAATGTGTCTTATATACCTGCACAATCCAAGGAAGCGTGTAAGCACATATTATATATAGAAGTTTGTTACATCATTTCGGCTAAGGGAACATTTGAAAATTTTAAATTACAGTGCTTGTTGTGGTTATACTCTAGATAATTTGTAAATATTATAATGAAAAAATGAATTAACTGCAAATATTTACATGGAGAGGTAGTCATTGATGGAGTAAAAGCTGTTTGCTGTAAGATATGATTTCAACTTATGTTTAAAGGAAGACAGGGTGGGAGAGGTTTTGATGTGGTCAGGGAGCTTATTGTAGAGGGTGGGAAGATAGATATTCAGAGCCTTGTGCAAAAAGGCGCAGATTGTGGGAGGGCCTGTGTATGTGAAGGTTGGCTCTAGTGTCATGGGCGTGCACAGAGCATTTAGATGAAGAGGTTACGGTTGGTGTGAACGAATAATGCGGCTGATTGGATAAGGGTACATGCTAGAGTAAGAATACCAAGTTCCTTGAAAAGTTCTCTACATGAGTGTCTTCTGGAGACACCAGCTATGATACGAACCGCTCTCGTTTGGAGAATGAATATTCTGTTTGCATGGGGGGAAGCTCCCAAAATAGCAGGCCATATGATAAGTGAGAGTGAATGTGTGCAAAGTAAACTAGCAATAGGATGTGGGGGTGAACTATTTGTTTGAGCTTTCTGATTGAGTAGCAGCCAGATAATATTTTGCTGGCAACGTGGTTTACATGGATGGACCAGTCTAGATTATCAGTTAGTGCAAGGCCTAGGACTTTGACTGTGTGAGCGCGGGGGATAGTATCAGAGTCAAGACGAACAAGGGGACTGGCAGTAGGGATCTTATAAGGGGTGTGAAAGTATAGATAAACAGTTTTAGAGCGTGAGATGGTGAGTTGTTTGCCGAGGCAGTATGATGACATTAACGTAACTTGATTGTTTATTAAGGGGGGAAGGTCCTGAATGGGTTGGAGTTTGGGTAGTGTCAGCAGTTGGCTGGAGTCATCAGCATATTGGGTGAGAGTGCCCTCTTTTAAGTAGGCGGACTGGTCGTTGACATAAAGGATATAGGCTAATGGTCCCAAAATTGATCCCTGGGGAACCCAGCAGACTATGGGCAGAGGTCTAGAGCGGGCTGTGGAGACGGAATGACTATTAGATGATTGGAGGTCCACTACTTGGGAACGACCAGAAAAAGAAGAGGAAAGCCAATCAAGAGCTACCCCACGGAAACAGTAAGGATGCAGTTTGTCGAGAAGAATTTTGTGATCAATGGTGTCGAAAGCCATGGTCATGTCGTAGAACAATCCTACAGCGTGGTCGCCTTTGTCGAGAGCAGAATAGAGGGGGACAGAAAACTGTAGATTGCACTGGTGGTGGATTGTTTTTCAAGAAACCGTGTTGACTAGGGGAGATAATGTTGTGGTGATTTAGAAATGATATTAGACGATCGTGCATGATATATTCAAATATTTTGGAAAAAGATGAAAGGAGGGAGATGGGACGATAGTTTGTCATTTCAGATTTTTTACCTTTGTGTTTATAAATAGGTATAATTTTTGCTGCCTTTAGCTTGGAGGGGAAAATGCGTTCAGAGAAGGATCGGTTAATAATGTAGGCTAGTGGGCCAGAGAGAAAGTCCGTACACTTGGATAGAAGAGAGCCTGGCACTTCATCTAGTCCATATGAGTGTTTGGAACCAAATTTCCTAATTACCATAGCTACTTCAAGAGGAGTGGTAGGATAGAGAAAGATGGTATGGCCTAACGGAGGTGGCAAGGGTTTACGAGGGAGGGGAGTATGATTGGCACATTGGTTTTACCAATATTACATGAGTTGATGAAGAATTCATTAAAAAGTTCGTATTGAGAAGATGCATCTGATATAACTTCACCATTAATGGTTAGCGTGAGGGCGCATTTGGGTTTAGAGGCAGTGGTCTGTGATTTGATCATGGACCAAATTGCTTTTGAGGTGTTCCTAGATTCAGAGATTTTGGAGTCATTAGAGTGAAGTTTAGCTTGACGTATATTTGTAGCATGGGACTTTTTTTAAGTCACGATATTGTTCTTTATGTATTGGGTTGTTCGAAGACTTCAGTTTAGAATGGAGGGATCTCAAGGTCTGGACTTCACATCGCAGATCGTGCGAGATCCAGGGGTTGACTTTAGGTTTAGTAAGAGGACAACTTTTAGCGGAAATGATTTGTTAAAATGACATAGGAATGTGGAATGGAATCTTGAGAGGAGTTCGTCCACATTTCCAGGAAGGGACAGCGACTGCCAATTTTCAGTACTTAGCATTGTCAGAAAGTTGAATGAATTTTTGGTGGTATTGAAAAAACGTTTCATTATTTTAATTTTGGAGGAAGGGTTATTGTTAGAGAGGGAAATGGTGATCAGACAGACCTGTGTATGTTGAGCTTGCCGAGAACATCATTGGGTCAATAGTTGTGAAGATGTTGTCAATAAGGGAACAACTTGTATCAGTGACGCGGGTTGGTGTGACAATGGTCTCCTTGATATTAAATGAGTGAACTAAATCGAGCAGTTTCGATTGAGCTGGGGATTGTTTTAGAAAGTCTACATTATGATCACTACAGAAATGATATCTGCTATTGGAAATTTCTTAGTGATAAAGAAGAGTACCTCGTCTAGCTTGAGGAGAAATATATTTAAGTCGCCTAGAGGAGATCGGTAAACGGATAGAATAATGAAGTGCATGTTCATATGGTGCCAGGAACCTGCGGCACATTCAAAAACTTTCTCAATGCAGTACGATTTGACCTCAGGAATAGGAATCAAGTTAAGATGAGGTTTAGCGAGGATTGCAACTCCTCATGAATGAACGTGGATCGACAGAAAAAATCTACATTTACATAGTTTGAAATACAGAAAGAATTAGTTTCATGAAGAGTGAGCCAATGTTCTGAGAGGCAGAATATATCGGGAGATAGACCCCTCTTGGGGGAGGGGAATGAATAATCCTTAATAATAATTAGGGTGTGTGTGTGTGACAATGTGACAATGTGACAAGCACTCTTTTGAGAATGAGCACTGGATAGATTTCACGAACGCAAAGACTAGCCAGAGTGGACCATGAAGTATCTCGTGTTGTTAGCGAAGCCGTCGAAATGGAGAAACGACCGCATAACTTAACATACGAGGTGATGCAAAAAGACTGGCACCCACCTGGAAACTGGCGCTACGTGATAGCCATGTGCTTCCTATAATACCCCCAGTTGCCACGGAAAATGTAGTTCCTCCAGCTAGAGTAGATATGAGAAGAAAGAAGCCACCTGAAGCTCCACCTACCAAACGCCTGTTAAGAGGGTACGCTGAGCTTGGTCCAACTCAAATGCGCGCAAACAGGTGTTGATAATATCTGCTGAACGGTTGGTAATATCATTACCAAATTTTAAATGCATGTTAATAAAGTACTTTTATATTGATATCCGTAATTGGTTGCACAAAATAAGCCTTAAAGATCCATTGCAAGACATAAGTCCAAAACGTACAAAAATGGGAAATCAAAAACATGGATTACAATTCTGGAAATTCCCACCAAACCGTTTATCTTACGATAAAACCACATTAACATGCACGATCACATTAATTTGAACGTTGATATCCATTATGCAAATTTGAGTTAAAAAATCAATATACTTGGAATAAATTCTCAAAGTTTACTAAAATTGAGTACATTTTGGTGATTTCACTAAATTTTAATTCAAAATCAATGAATTAATTTAGGAATACGCATAATGGATAACATAGATTTATTCTTTATAAACGTTAGTGTGAAATTTGATAATGGTGCTATAAACCGTTTACCCGAAAAATCCAGAAAGCTGAGCGCTTAAACTCGCCTCCGTTCTAGCCTCAGCATACCCTCTTAAGGTCATCGCAAAGATCTGAAATGTAATGCTGACCAGTTGCAGTGATTTGTTTTGTCTTGTTTATTTACTCAATGTTTTTTTAATTTGTATGTCGTTAGGCTTCCTTGAGAATGGGCAGGGAGAACACTGTTATTTAACTCGGAAACTCAAAAGAATTTCATTATGTCACATATATATATATACTAGGAAAACGCTTAAGTCCCGTCGCGTTGTTGAGCGAGCACCGGTACGTGCAACAACGACCCGAGTACGACATTCCATAATGTTACATACCAATAAGTATTTAAGGTCTTGACCGATTTAGCTGACAAGTTGTAAATAGGAGAGAATGGATAAAATCCACCGCCATCTAGAGGACCTTGACATCATTTCTTTGGGAAAACTATTTTGACTCTTTGATAACAAAATAATACACTGCTTCCTCGATAGTATTTTGATTACTTCTAGGTGGCAGTGCATAGTGACCAGAATTCACATGCGACTTTTCGTTGCCATGGTATAACCAGAGTCGATAAAGAAGTTTCCCCTTTGGGGAGGTCCCCTTACTCCCAAGTCAAAACGGAATCTAACGTCCTGCGCGCTGAGGCGGCTTAAATATGAAACTAATAAAAGCACTGCCCGCTAAATACGGTCAGTAGATTATCGATGTGCAGTGACGCTGAAATCAACAAACAACAGACGAAACTTCAAACTTCAATTTTATTTCAATCATATTAGCCCTGGGCCCTAGTCTTTTAAAACGATTTACTTTTGATTTATTATTGTACTATAAAGGATTGCGCAGGCGTCACTGACATTTTCGTGCGAAATAATTTGAGATATGCCTTGTTCAAGCCTAACGGACGTAAGTGTAGCCTTGGCCCAAGGCCACAATACAGTTTTCAGACGTAAGTACGTCTTGGCACTCAAATCGAAATCTTGAACAATACATATTGTCGGCCTAGCTCCTAAGCTTAGGTCTATACTCCATCAGAAATATCCTCATTAATAAAGAGAGTTTGCTTTATGACAAAACATTCGCCAACATTCGATCGTATTTAATATTTTGACGTTTCCGCCATTTGTCGTCATCGACTGTTAACTACTAGTAGAAAAGTGATGTAGTTTTATTGAAGTAGTTCCATCAATCGTCACACAGATGTCGCGCGGAACGTTAGATTCCAAACGCCAAAAACCGACTTTTTATTTAACCCAGGGCGGTATAGGGAGTTGGAGGACCTCCCCAAAGGGGAAACTTCTTTATCGACTCTGCTTTTGTTAAAATGTAATTTCTATCTACACTACTTAAGGTCTTGACCGATTTAGCTGAAAATTTGTAAAATAGGAAAGAATGTTGTACTTATTGACTGCCACGTTTTTGAGAGTAATCAAAAAATTATTTCTCATGAAAATCGCAATATTAAGGTTTTTTTATTTTCAAAATTCTTCGACTACATGCTTTATCCGATTTCAACTATTTTTTCACATAACCTACATACTTTATCCGATTTCAACTATTTTTTCACATAACCTTAATTTTATAAATTAAGATATTCGTGTGAAATTTGAGCGCAATCGAAAAATTATTTTTCATGAAAATATAAATTTTGCGGGTTTTTTCTTTTTTAAAACAATTTTTTGACTTATAACACCTACATGCTTTATCCTATTGTAATGATTTTTTCACAGTACCTTAATTTGGCACTCTTGTCGCTAAGCGGGTCCAACTTTCAACCAACTTTCAACCACACTTTTTTCCCAATAAAATCAATGGAAAACAACTACAAATTAGAAATAAGTTAATATTAAGTACGTATTGTGAGTAATTAATAGTAAACACTCTCGAATCACACGAATAATGTCAAATAATTTACATTATTGAACATGAACGTTGTCTCACTCTGATCAACGCGCCATTTTGGATTTTGGCTATGTCATTGTCATTTACTTTATTGTTATGTTAAGTAAACAATTAAAAGTCGAATAGCACGGGGGTTTTGGGGGCGGAGCCCCCGACGGGGTCCAGGGCGGAGCCCCAGCGGGGGCCGGGGGCTGGCCCCCCAGAACAGAAAAAAGGTACAAACAAAAAAACCACGACAGGGACCGCGCAAACAAAAAAACGGACGGGTTTAAAAAGGGTCATTTAGTTAGTGGGGTTTTTTTTTGGGAAAAGTTGGACCCGTTTTAGCGACAAATTTGAAGTTTTTTCCTTAATTTTATGAATTTATATTTTTCGTGTAAAATTTTTGAGGGGCAACGAATAAATTTCTTTAAAAATCGAAATTTTTTCTTTTTTTTTTTCTTTTTTTTAAAAATTATGATTAAAAAAAAAAAAAATTAGTTTATTTTTTTTTTTAAAATTTTAAATTTTAAATTTTAAAAAAAAATCTAAACTTGGGTAAAAAATTTTTTTACAGAACAACAAAAAACCCCGCATAACCTTTGGCAGCCCCAATGCCCCAAAATTACGCTCCCCAAAAACCCGCGGGGGGACTTAAGCGTTTTAAATAAATGAAAAAATTTATCAAAAAGGTGTTTGTTTTTTTCGCCCTTTAAAGGGGGTCGCTGTGAGTTTCGAAGAGGCCGTGAAGTGTAAATTGCCCCACAATGGGAGTGCGCGGGTTTTTGAGCCTTAGACCATATATCGGGTGGAAAACCCGGGGCGCCTATCCCGGGCCGTTACAGTTTTTGAAGCCGAGCTGGGAACAAAGATTTTTGAGAGAGAGGGGGGGGGGGGAGTTTTCTGGGAGCCCGGGGGTGGCAAGAAGCGGTGGGCCCTTTTTAAACGTAAGAAATTTTCGGGTATTAGAAGTAGTAAACTTCTTATTTTCGACAATGTGAGGGGTTTTTTTAAAAATTTTATTTTTGCATTTTTTTTCCCGGGGGGGAAACAAACCACTTCAAAGAAGTTTTTAATTTTTAAAAACCCATATCCGATAGAAATTTTTTTTCTATGTGTTTGGGGGAAAAATTGCCGGGTTTTTCAAACCATTTCATCATCATCATTTCTTTACTATATGTTATTTTTATTTACGGGAAGGAAATGTTTTTTTTTTAAAAGGGGGTTTTCCCACCTTTCACCCACCAAACTCAAAAAATATTTTTCTTTTTGACAAACCCTTTTTAGTTTTAAAAACAAAAAAATGTGGGGTCCCCCGTTACCAAAAAATTTTCCTAATTTGGTTTTTTTGGGGATCTGGGACGTGGGGAAAATCTCACATAAGAAAAACTTTGGGGACGTCTTTGAGCCCCGTGACCTTGGGAGGATTTTTGGAATAAATTGGCCGTCATTGACGTAGATATACTCCCGCTAAGTTTTCTGTAAAATCATTACGTAATTTGCATGTGGGTTTTGGGCAAAAAATGCTTATTACCAAGAGAAGGTGTAATTTTGGGAAACCCTATTTTTTCGTGTTAAAGTGTAATTATTCGTGCAAGTTTTAAAGGGACATTTTGGTTGGTAAAGTCTATGGTAGTCCCATGTGGAAAAAAAAAATAACAGGTTTAAGCGGAATTCACCAAAAAAGCAAAATTTTTTTTCAATTTTTAAAAAATAAAAAACTTTTAAAAAATCGGGGTTTTTTTATTGTAAAATATATAATTTTTAAACAGTGTCCCTTTTATTTGTAAACCTATTTTTGCTCTATTAAAAAATAAAAAATCTATCAAAAAAACCAAAATGAATATTATGGAAAACCCCTTTTCAAATAGGGTTTAGGGGGGGGAAGGCTGAAAAGATTTTAGTAATATATAGAACAGAATTTTTTAAAAACTTTTTAAAAAGTTTATTTATTAAATTTTTATTTTAAATTTCGGGATTAATTTTTTTAAAAAAAATTAATATTTGATAAAAGGGGCCTATTATGCAAGTGAGGTTGTTTGTTGAAGAAGAGGGGGGGGGGGGGGGGGGGGGGGGGGAGGAAAAGGGATACATCAGAAAGTCACCCTTCTCAAAAAACACTTTGTTATTGTTTTTTCTGTAGTGAGGGCATACTGGCAAAATTAAAGGGCCCTGTTTCCTCCCAAAAAAAACAATTTTTTTTTTGGGAAAAAAAAGTTCAAAACAATTATTAATATGAATGCAAATGATTTTTGCACTTTTAGTGAGCTATAAAAAAGGTAAAAAAAAACAATCACGTTTTTTACATTATACTTTTATTTTATTCAAAAAAATAAAAAACCAAATCTCCTTCAAAAAGCCATTATAAAACCAGGGGTATAAAGCATATTATGTTCATGACAGGCCCCTGTTTTTCCCCAGGTCTATGTTCACTTGAAATTACATTTGGTAAAATAACCCCAATAATAAAACAAAAATTTAAAAAAGTGGTCCTTTCATTAAAAAAAATAAATTCAGTAAAATATTTACACGTGGAATTTAAAATCCCCATCGTTTTTCCTCTTTTTTCGTATATTTAGTACAATCAAACGCAGCGCGCGCGTGTTTTGCACACTCGTTCTTGGGAAAACGGGCCGCAGGCGCTTCACGAATATTGCCGCGCATCCGTTACCGAAAAAGGTACAAAGCTTTGAGCGTGAAATGAACGTCTCGTCTTCAAAGTTCATTGTCCTGCGAAGGTGG
This sequence comes from Sweltsa coloradensis, assembly GCA_024449915.1. Lineage (NCBI taxonomy): Eukaryota > Metazoa > Arthropoda > Insecta > Plecoptera > Chloroperlidae > Sweltsa > Sweltsa coloradensis. The sequence goes on from JAMZAV010000653.1 coordinate 49,529, forward strand.
GCAGGAATTGAGTCATGTGACTTTTTGATTTTGATATATTTACAAAAAAGGCTAACCTAGCCTACGAAAAATTAAAAATCATCCCGATAAAAAACCGTGTGAATTACAAAAAATCTCGACTGACACGTTCGTGACAGAGCTCTTAGGTTATGGTTGGCTAGTCAATATGGTTTTGACACATAAGCAAATTCTACGGTGCGTATTCTAACATCTCGATTATTATCAGAACATTGCCAGCCTACTATCGATATTAATATATTTATTCTGGATTGCTTAACAATACAAAATTTTAATAGCCTATGGTTAGTGGTTACCCTACATGCTAAAGTTTCAGATAAAATGTCATGGAATTGTTTGGGCCTAGCTGCTAGGCCTAGGGCTAGGCTAGGCCTAGGCCTACACCTAAGTTGTCCAATTTACTTTCATTGATAAAACTTTTACCAATAAAGTTTCCCGAATTTGTCTAGGTCTGGGCGTGCCACCTGGCCCATTGGCCCTAAGCTAGGGGCTAGGCCTAGACAAAATAAGTTCTTGTTGATTGATAGTGATAGGCATCCGTATAGGGCTAGGGCTAGGCTAGGCCTAGACCTAGGCCTAGGCTAGGCGACTTGACAATTGAAATTTTCACTTTGAAATCTTTAAATACTTTGTTCTCTACTCGGTACAGATCTGAGTAGGCCTCTATAGGATAGGCCTATATGGATACACATCTCCCCCCCCCCCCCCCACCCCACACGCCTACACCATTCCTGAACAAATCAAGGCAATCACACAATCTTCCTCTGTGAAGTGTTTCAAAGTAACCAAAAAAACTAGGATCCAAGCACTCTAGTGTAGGGTATGGACTATGGTTGCCATAATTTTAACTCAAGGTAGCGGGACAAAATGTCGGTACTCTTTCGGTTCGTATGGTCAAACATCTTTTAACACTGTTTTAGGGGAAAAGCTTAGGGACGCGGGAGGGGTAGGGGGGGGGGGCGAAGTAATAATATTGATAATATTGTAAACATTGTGCTTCGTTGCCCCCCCCCCTCCCGCCTACCTAGGCTTTTCCCCAAAATAGGTGTTAAAGAAGTTTGGCCATACCAACCGAAAAGAGTGCCCAAATGTCTTTTCAGGCAAAACAGCATGGGGGGGTTAGGGGATTGGACCAAAAAATAGCGCCGCAGGCGATTTTTTTAAAACTAGGCGTTTAGAGTGCGTTCTAACTTCTAAACCTTCAGAAAAAAAATCAGACCGAATGAATGAATATATACATATGGTCGTTTTGTTTTTGCATAGGCCCTAAACCAGAAAACTACCAAAAATACATTGGGATCCAAATTGTTTTTAGGCCTACCATGTAATGTTTGGTGTATTGGGCGGAAGCGGGACTTAAAATGAATTTTCGGGACGTATTGGCAACCCCAACCCCAGGCTACTCTGAGTGGTCTAGACTAGGAAAACGCTTAAGGGCCCCGCCCGCGTTTGTTGGATGAGCGTAATTGGTGCATTGAGCTGCCATGTGTTATGCGGATTTTCTGTTGTTCTGTGAAAAAAACAGAACTTTGTTGAAATTTTTTTAAAAATTAAATCAAATTAAATAAAAAATTAACTTAATTTTTTTTAAGTACCTAATCGTAATTTTAAAAAAAAGGAAAAAATATCGTAATATTGAAATTTTCATAAGAAATAACTAAACGATTGCGCACAAAATTTTACACGAATATATTAATTCATAAAATTAAGGTTCTGTGAAAAAATCATTATAATCAACTAAAGCATGTAGGGCCTAGGTGTTAGGCATATAAGCCGAAGAAATTAAAAAATTCGTAAAATTGCGATTTTCATGAGCAATAATTATTTGATTACGCTCAAATTTCACACAAATAGGCCTATATCAATTCATAAAATTAAAAGGTTCTGTGAAAAAATCATTACAATCGGATAAAGCATGTAGGAGTTCCTAAGTCGACGAAATTTTAAAAAAAATCAAAAAAATCGTAAAATGGCGATTTTGATGAGAAATAATTTTTTGATTGCGCCCAAAAACGTGGCAGTTCTTAGTCAGAGATTTCGAAGGCCTCCATAAAATTTCATCGCAATCGGAGTATCGGTTTAGCCGGAATCGTGTTAACAGACAGACAAAAATACAAAAAAAAGAAAAAAGAAAAAAAACATTCCGGATTTTTTTCTCCAGTGGAGTGAAATGGAATCTTCGCTTCGCTCGCTACGCTCATCCAATCAGTGGTTCCCAACCTTTTTTCATCTCATGGACCGGCAAAATGATAAAGTCAATTACACGGGCTGGCGCGGCTACAAGGGGTCTGGGGAAACCCCGCCCCAGCCGCCGGAGGCGAATTTTTTTTTTTTTTTTATACCCCTTGATGGCCTGTACAGCGATCTGAGGAAAAGGTAGACGAAGGGAAGAGGCAATCGGAAGACAGTGTACACATGAATCATCATTTAAATCATCATTAAAAAATATATTAATAAATTACAAATTATCGATTGTTAAACTTTTTTAGTGATGTTGATTATAATTAGGCCTATGTACGTATCACTAACAATATTTGATTGCGCGTTTACAATCGTGGTTGTTTCTACGCTAGGTTTCCGCGCAACAAGCCTGTCTTTACTTTTTAATAAAAAACGTCTCACAGGGTTTTCTCTTAACTTTTTCTTATGTTTTTCTCGGCAAAATCACTAGCATTACACGAAAACCAACATATTTTATTTCTAACTATTAACTGTTAACACAACAAATGACACAACACTTTCACAAATAATTTTTAATTTCGTACACGGGCTGCAAGAACGAGGAACTACACGACTGACTACACAAGGATGTGTCTACAGACTGAAGATATTCCTATTTCCTACTAGGAAAACGCTTAAGTCCCGCCACGTTGTTGGATGAGCGTAATTGGTGCATTGAGCTGCCATGATTGTGTTATGAGGATTTTCTGTTGTTCTGTGACAAAATTATTACAAAGTCGAATAATTTTTTTAAATAAATTAAAAAAATACAAAATTAACATTATTTTTTTAATTTTTTTATGAATCGAAATTTAAAAAAATAAAAAAAATCGTAAAATTGCGATTTTCATAAGAAATAATTATTCGATTGCGCTCAAATTTTACAAAAATATATTAATTCATAAAATTAAGGTTCTGTGAAAAATTCATTACAATAGGATAAAGCATGTAGGTGTTATAAGTCAAAGACTTGTTTAAAAAAAGAAAAAAAAACTGTAAAATTTTGATTTTCATGAGAAATAATTTTTCGATTGCGCTCAAATTTCACACGAATATCTTAATTCATAAAATTAAGGTTCTGTGAAAAAACCATTAAAATCGAATTAAGCATGTAGGTATTATAAGTCGAAGAAATATTTTTAAAATCGAAAAAATTCGTAAAATGGCGATTTTCATGAGAAATAATTTTCGATTGCACTCAAAAAACGTGGCAGTTCTAAGTTCAGAGATTTCGAAGGTCTCCATAAAATTTTCATCGCAATTGGAGTATCGGTTTAGCCGGGAATCGTGTTAACAAACACACAATAATACAAAAAAAACAGAAAAAAAAAGAAAGAAAAAAAAAAAAAAAAAAAACGCGGATTTTTTTCTCCAGTGTAGTGAAATGGAATCTTCGCTTCGCTCGCTACGCTCGCTACGCTCATCCAACAAACCAAGTCGCATCTGTGAACCTTTACCGTCATAAAATCATTCATGAAATTGCAGTTTGTGCCGCCTTACAGAGGGTAGGTACAAGCAAAGTGCCATAAATGTGTCTGTTTCCGGCTTAGCTGATCTTCGGAGAAAACCCTTGTCGTTACGCCTGTCATTGCCGTCAATGCTCTTAACTTTCTGTGTCGGTAGAAGTGGGTGGGTGTTTGTAATCGGTATTGATTGATTTATAAATAAGTGTCCCCTCCTAAGAAATTATAATTTAGTCTCCATCCCGAGTACAGGTAAAATAATAAAGTGTAAAACCAAATTTTTGAATTTTTACACATTTCTAAAATATCATCAAAATTTCAGACCTGGGTAAGTTACTTTTGACAAGTAATAAAATTACATTACTCATTACTTCAGCCAAAATGTAACTAAATTACTATTTAGTTACTTTTCCAAGAAAGTAATGAAATTACGTTACTTTTTATGAAAAAAGTAGTGAAATTACTTTCAAAAATTACTTTTTAAATTTAAAAATGTATCTGACATGCGGACGAGTATGACGCAAGTGCTTTGTCTACCGATGGCGGGTCTCAGACAGGGTGTTATCCACGCCCACACTTCAAAAACCAGCGGAGGCCTATCACAGAGATATTGTAGATATCGACGTTAGGGTATAGATGTATAGTAAATTATTGATTACGCGGGTGACATCTATCGAAATGTTGTAACTACACTAGGCCTACAAGTGTAACAATTCGACTATCGATTTATTTGACACAGACTTGAATGTTTGATGTCAAGTAGATAATTACGTCGTCAACGGCGCTCGTCATAGGCGGAAGTACCAAAAGTAAACATGGCTAGGTTCTGAAATAAAAACTCGGGACTAGAAATCTCTCGATCAGACCTACGAAATGTCGGAAATGCTGCATGCACATGCACATTGTTCAAGCGGGCGATACGTAGAAAGGCAGCAGGCGCACTGGCCCAGTGACTGATTTTGATACACAAAGGCACGGTCCGCGTGGCAAAAGTAACGCGTTTACTAACGCCAAATTACAATGATAAAAGTAGTGAAATTACTCTTTCGTTACTTTGAGAAAATTGTAATTAAATTACTGGCTCTACTGAAAAAAAGTAATTTTGTTACAGTAACGCGTTACTTCCGTTACGTTACTACCCAGGTCTGTCAAAATTACAACAAATATGCAGCAGCACTTTCCGGACCGGTAGCCGGTCGCGGACCACCGGTTGGGAACCACTGGTCTAGATGAACTCCCGGTCCAAGTCAAATCATGTCAAATCAACAGTCATTTCCCTTAGGCCTACCTCCGAAAATTTTGACCAAAGTTGAGGATTCTCCTCAAAAACATAAAACAAATATAAAAATTTTGATTTTTTTAAAAATATCTGTTGCGGTTTTTTATTTACGGGCAACTCAAAAACTAAAAAAGGGTGTGTCCCCCACTTTCTTAAAATTTGCATCTTTGGTACGTAGTACAGGCCTACCTACCTTTCATCATAAAGAGCTACCGGTAGGCCTACATAATTAAAAAAATAATTAGGCTAAAGGTCTTGGTTGGAATTCTTCAAAACCAATATTCCGTACGGTAAGGATAGCCTATAACAGCAAGAGCACAGGTAGGCCCGAAGTTTTCAAATTTGGCTACCTTGGCAAGGTTGTATTGTAAGATCTTGTATTATTCTTGCCAAGATCTTGCAAGATCTTGACATGAACTTGTGTAAATTAAGATCTAAAGTAAGACTTATTTCTTGTTAAGAACTTGGTTAGAAACAAGATAGTCTACAAACAAGATCTAGGCCTACATATTACATTGTAATGTGTAACCTTCTTTGTATTAAACCTATCCAACCTTGTTGTATTATAGGCCTGCCTTAAAAGTCTTAGGCTATAGATTTAGTATTTAGAAATGATGAAATCAATTTGTACCTACTTAATGTAGGCCTATAAATCTATGGATGAAGAAAGAACTGAACAAAATAAGCTCTTCTAGCTTACCTATCAAGGTAGGCCTAATTTGTTGTGGGTCCGGTTGAAAAGATAACAAAATTATCATTGCTTAACGTTAACAGGAATTGAGGAACGCTCTTGAGTAGTTGACAAGCCTACTTGGCCATGCATTAAAGACTCTTCTACCTGGCTATCACTGGGAGCGGGTCTACCTACAGGTGTCTAATCCCCAAGCCCAAGGATGTCTCAGATATTGACGGCAGTGCGACGGACTAGCCGGGGACGGCGTGGCAACAACTCCTATGAAGATTTGGATGAGAGTTCACTTCCAAGTGGCGACTACAGTAGCCATATCGCAGATGAAATTGAAATGGCATCCGTTTCTGTTATCCCTGATGGTAAGACTAGTTTCTAGCATAAGGTCTACCAGTATGGTGGTATAGGGTCTATTAACTTGGATCCCCCACATTGGAATTCTAAACCAAAAACAATATCATATTTTTGCACTTTTTTTGCACCCAAAAATTATTTTTGCACCCCCACAATCTCAGAGCATTTAACATTTCAAAATAGGGGAGCCAAGTTAGTGGTGGCTCCCCCACTTTCAAAATCGGATTTAAAACCCAGCCCATATTTATGTACCTTTTTGCACCCTAGTTTTTTTATTTTTGCACCACTTCCCATTCGTATTCCCCGCCAAGTTAATGGTGACTCCCCCACTTTCGAAATCGAACTTAACACCGAGACCATATTTGCACCCTCCGGCTAGCCATGCCTGTCGCTTCTCCCACATCATCTTTTTCTTCCTCTGCATCAATCTATTTCACTTTCTTCCTCTACACTGTCTTCTTCCAGTCCAACTCGCTACCTTCCCGTGGTTTGGCCTGTGAGTAGGGGAGTAGTCCAAGCCCATTCCCCAAAAACTAATGGCGAGCTCTGGTCGGTTGGGGTGCTTGTTGCAGAGAGAGCTCTCGCGCAACTTTTTATCACACCTTTCTTCATTCACACAGCCTTACTCATATTTATTTTCTTCTTTCACTTTTTTCTTCTCCATACTTGCAGGCCCTCTCTGCAACGAGCACTCCTCCGTTCCCACCCAGTTTAACCCTTTCTATCCAACATCCTCACTCCTTCCCATTAACCCCCCTCATCTTCCCTTACGTTCCTCCCATTGGAAAAAAGAAAACGTGGTGGTAATCCACAATTATTAGAAAATTTTGAAGATTCCAATACAATTGACATGGGCACTGATAACTCTACTATTGAGTGCCCTAAAACAACATTAACTAACTAACTAACTCAGGGACCTCCACCAGTTTAATGTTTTTTTTACGGTATTATAAATTAATCTTAGTCTTATATTACTCAATAAAATATACAACCGTCACAACAATTAAATAAATAAATAGGTAATTAATAAATAAATTAGGCCTAATTACATAAAAAAATATAAATGTTATCAACTAAACTCGGGAAATCATTTCATTTTTTTAAAAATTCAGATTTATTTAGGCCCTAGGGCTATTTAACATCTATCCTATTCAGTTATACTAGGAAAACGCTAAAGTCCCGCCGCGTTGATGGATGAGCTTTTTTTTAAGTTTTTAGTTTGCGTGGGATATCTTTACTTTTGCAAGTGTTTTGCTTTGCTGCCTATGTATTGTAGGTGATTGTTGTCATGTTTCTTTTGTTACTTGTCAAATGTTATTATTTACCGTAAAAAAACTTATATTAAAAGCTTTATTTCTATGGATTCTGGCTAATTTTTCCAAACTTTTTCTTTCAAAAGGTTCTACATCACCGTAACCTTAATGTCCATGTATAATATTAACGTTGTAGCCCAACCGTTTGGTCAGAATCGGTCCAAATGGCACAAAAATTTCACACTAAACTGTAAAAAACTTATATTAAAAGCTTTATTTCTATGGATTCTGGCTAATTTTTCAAACTTTTTCTTTCAAAAGGTACTACATCACCATAACCTTAATGTCCATGTATAATATGAACGTTGTAGCCCCACCCGTTTGGTCAGAATCGGCCCAAATGACACGAAAATATCGCACTAAAAATCGAAAAAAAATCGTAAAAGTACGATATTCATGAGAAATATTTCTTCGATTGTACCCAAAAACAATACACCTCTAAGTTTAGAGATTTCGAAGGTCCCCTCCAATTTTCATCAAGATCGCTTATGCCGTTTGCCCGGAATCCTGCTAACAAACAGACAAAAATACAAAAAAAAAAAAAAAAAAACATTGGAGCTAAATTTTTTGGGGGGTCAGTGAAATTGAAGTCTTCGCTTCGCTCATCCAAAAAAGTAAAAACTGATTTACAAAAGAGGACAACTAAATAAATCTAGGCCTAATTACATAGATGTAGACACAACAATGAACTGCATTTAAGTAACTAGGAAAACGCTCAAGTCCCGCCGCGTTGATGGATGAGCTTTTTTTAAAGTTTTTAGTCTGCGTGGGATATCTTTACTTTTGCGAGTGCTTTGTTGCTTTGTTTTGCTTCCCACGCATTGTAGGTGATTGTTGTCAAGTTTCTATTGTTACTTGTCAATTTGTTATTATTTACCGTTAAAAACTTATATTAAAAGCTTTATTTCTATGGATTCTGGGTAACTTTGTCAACTTTTTCTTTCAAAAGGTACTTTATCACCATAACCTTAATGTCCATGTTATAATATGAACGTTGTAGCCCCACCCGTTTGGTCAGAATTGGCCCAAATGGCACGAAAATATCGCATACAAATCAAAAAAACTTATATTAAAAGCTTTATTTCATGAATTCCGGCTAACTTTTCAACTTTTTCTTTCAAAAGGTACTACATCACCATAACCTTAATGTCCATGTATAATATGAACGTTGTACCCCACCCGTTTGGTCAGAATCGGCCCAAATGTCACGAAAATATCGTACTAAAAATCGAAAAAAATCGTAAAAGTACGATATTCATGAGAAATATTTCTTCGATTATACCCAAAAACAATACACCTCTAAGTTCAGAGATTTCGAAGGTCCCCTCAAATTTTCATCAAGATCGGATATGCCGTTTGCCTGGTAGAGAGTTAACAAACAGACAGAAAAAAAAAAAAAAAAAAAAAAAAAAAAAAAAAAAACCCGAGCTAAATTTTTTGGGGGTCAGTGAAATTGAAGTCTTCGCTTCGCTCATCCAAATATTTGAAATAGTAGGCCTAATATTACAACAACAATGCATTAAAACACAACAATTTTGGTAACAAATAAAAAGGATATTAAATGCAATTAATTAATGAATCAAATATAAAAAAGTGGTGGAAAAAATAAAAACAAAAGAAACAAAAGGAAAAAAAGGAAAGAAAAGGAAAAGAAAAAAAAGAAAGAAAGAAAAAAATGAAAATAAAAATAATTAAAAAAGAAAAACGAAAAGGAAATAAAAATAAAAAACTGATTTATTAGACGATCCCACTCAAACGAATATGAGGTTTGCCAAAAATCAGGAACAGCAAATCAGGGAGTAATCAAACTTTCGCGGAAGAAACCACCGAACGCAAATCTTTATTCTTGTGTTCAATCTTCATTCTTGTGTTCAAATCTTGATAGGCCTAACAATTTAGTTGGCTACAAAAGATCTTGACTCTAATGTAGGCATACATAATTATATCGGATATATAATTATTTAAAATCGTTCGAAAACTGATCACAGCGATGATACAGGACACCTAACTCAAGTTGCAAGCTCCACCAGTGGGTGGCAACCAGACAACTCAGGCAGAAAAATATCATTGAAAAAAATACATTGATTGGATGAGCGAAGCGAAGACTTCAATTTCACCGACCCCCAAAAAAATTTAGCTCCGTTGTTTTTTTTTTTTTTTTTTTGTTTGTTTTTTGTTTTTTTTTCCGTCTGTTTGTTCGCTCTCTACCGGGCAAACGGCATATGCGATCTTGATGAAAATTTGACACGACCTTCGTTTTCTCTGAACTTAGACTTGCCACGTTTTTGGGTACAATCGAAGAAATATTTCTCATGAATATCGTACTTTTACGATTTTTTTCGATTTTTAGTGCGATATTTTCGTGACATTTGGTCCAATTCTGATCAAACGGGTGGGGCTACAACATTCATATTATACATGGACATTAAGGTTATGGTGATGTAGTACCTTTTGAAAGAAAAAGTTGAAAAAGTTAGCCAGAATCGAGAGAAATAAAGCTTTTAATATACGTTTTTTGACTTTTTGTGCGATATTTTCGTGCCATTTGGGCCAATTCTGACCAAACGGGTGGGGCTACAACGTTCATATTATACATGGACATTAAGGTTATGGTTATGTAGTACCTTTTGAAAGAAAAAGTGGAAAAATTTAGCCAGAATCCATAGAAATAAAGCTTTTAATACAAGTTTTTTACGGTAAATAATACCAATTAACAAGAAAAAACAAAAGAAACTTGACAACATTAACCTACAATGTGTAGGCAGCAAAACAAAGCACTTGCAAAAGTAAAGATATCCCACGCAAACTAAAACCTTTAAAAAGCTCATCCATCAACGCGTCGGGACTTTAGCGTTTTCCTAGTTAGGTATAATCATAATCAAAGCAATAATGAACAAACAAAGAGAATAGTAGCAATATCATGAATAAGAACTTATGAAGATAAACTAGGAAAACGCTAAAGTCCCGCCGCGTTGATGGATGAGCTTTTTAAAGTTTTAAGTTTGCTTGGGATATCTTTACTTTTGCAAGTGCTTTGTTTTGCTGCCTACGCATTGTAGGTGAATGTTGTCAAGTTTCTTTTGTTTCTTGTCAATTGGTATTATTTACCGTAAAAAACTTATATTAAAAGCTTTATTTCTATGAATTCTGGCAAACTTTTTCAACTTTTTCTTTCAAAAGTACTACATCACCATAACCTTAATGTCCATGTATAATATGAACGTTGTAGACCCACCTGTTTGTTCAGAATTGGCCCAAATGGCACGAAAATATCGTACAAAAAACCAAAAATCTTATATTAAAAGCTTTATTTCTATAGATTCTGGCTAGCTTTTTCAACTTTTTCTTTCAAAATGTACTAAATCACCATAACCTTAATGTCCATGTATAATATGAACGTTTTAGCTTCACCCGTTTGGTCAGAATTGGCCCAAATGGCACGAAAATATCGCCCAAAAAAACGAAAAAAATCGTAAAAGTACGATATTCATGAGAAATATTTCTTCGATTGTACCCAAAAACGTGGCAAGTCTAAGTTCAGAGATTTCGAAGGTCCTGTCAAATTTTCATCCAGATCGTATATGCCGTTTGCCCGGTAGAGAGCGAACAAACAGACAGAAAAACAAAAAAAAAACAAAAAAACACCCGAGCTAAATTTTTTGGGGGGTCGGTGAAATTGAAGTCTTCGCTTCGCTCATCCAATTTACATTACACAAACACACAGACAATGAATGACTCAATGAGCCACAAATGGGTTGGCAATTCCACAGCTAAGTGTCCCTGACTAGAGAAAATGAATTATTTTTATCAAAATGTATTTCATGAAAATTTAAGTAAATTAATATGTTGTGCTTTGGAAATAATTTATAAAAGTCCATAAAATCATATTTTTTCTCACTTTTGCATGCATTTTAATTAGGGCTGGGCTATGACATATCAGTCAATTATCGATATCACACGAAATATTTCGATATGATATCGATGTATCGAAATGTAATTGTTTGTAAAAAAAAAATCAAAAATAATTTTTCAATTTTTTTTTTAGAGTGGGTTTATTTTTTATAATTTTGGCCAAATAGGGTTGATAAGGTGTCACCATAGACCTATTTACGATCTCACAATCGCGTTTTATGACCCGGCACCTCCACCAAATGCACCAGCCAAGTTAATTTAATTTAGACTACCTACCCGGTACCTCCACCAAAATTACGAAATTTAGCATTTTTTGTGTAAATTTCGATATTTCGACATGAAATCAAATATCGATATCGAAAATTTTTCCCATTATCGATATCATATCGAAATATCGATTTTTTGCCCGTCCCCAAATTTTAATTTTCATTGTAGGCCCTACCACTGCAGGTTGGAGAACATTGTAAGAACAATTATATTTTAGGCCTAGTTTTTTAAATTTTGAGTATGTTTTTAAGCCAAAACTTATTCAATTATACTCCTTTCAATACTTACATGTTGTATTGACAAGATAATACAAAAAAAATTAAATAATTGTACAAACTTTAGCCATTTAGGCCCTTACTCTTTTTACCACTACACTGTTTCCTAATGTAATTCCGTTACCAAAATTCAATTATTTTTAAAATTATGTATTTATTTGTGTATTTAATTGACAACAAAAGTAGTTTTCTTGTAATGTTTCACTAAAATAAGGAAGAGTTTAATCAAAAATAGTTTTAAAAATATGTATCTAGGCCCTACTCCGCATTTCATTGGTAACGGAATTACGGTAACGGAATTACAAAACACTATTGCTTTGAAAACAGTGTTAAATGTTGATAAAGTAGACTCCCATGTTTAGTAATCACCCTTTTTTTCATTAGACTATCATTAAGAGTTAGATTTAACCATTTGCAAGCATTATTAAAATTTTTCATTCACTGGGGTTATTCCGTTAGGCCTACCAAGATTTGTATTTCTGTTATACCGAAAATACATACCTTAAAAGTTAAAACAGTTTAAATATCAACCCAAATGCTCAACATCCTAAAGGATTTTCAATAATTTGCATTACACCATCATTAAGAGTTAGATTAAACTACATGCAAGCATTATTTAGAATGTAATTTGCTGGGGTAATTCCGTTACCAGGGGTTGTGATTCCGTTACCAAATATAAATACAGTTTAAATATAGTAATTTAATTATTTTTAATGATGATATGTTATTTATGTTTAGTACTGTTCTTCTAAATGTCGTAGAAGCTGCAAAACAGATATTTCTATTGCACCATTCACAGAGTTGGGGAAGTTACCCAAAAATAGTAACTTTTTAAAAGTTAAGTTAGTTGACTTTAAAAGTAATTAGTTAAAGTTAAAGTTAGTTCAAAAATAAAGTAACTTGAAAGTTAAGTTACCATAAAAAGTAACTTTTAAAAGTAAGTTTTACGGCATTTTCGGTTGAAATGCTAATTTAACAGAAAATAAAAAACCTGAGGCAACTTATACCTATAAATTATAATTAAAATTTGCCCAGGGTAAAACGTTTTCAATTTCACTTTCGCCTTCAGCCATAGTAAACGCGTAACGTAATTACGTACGTTCGGTACGTACGTATTTATAACACACGAAAATCCAATCTAACACAGAACAGAACACTACACACTAGCAGACTGCAGACTAACACTAACAGTAACAGTGATGAGTGAAAGGGAATAAAAATATAATTAATTAATGATAAGATAACAAGAAAAACGCAAAGAAGAAGAAGAAGAAGAACACTGAATGGAACGCACAACACTTTATGTTTCCCTAGAGGAAACACGGGCTGCAAATTTGCGATTGAAAGTTGAAACAAAAATGTCACCAAAGTAAGCAATCTTGCTGCCCACACGTGATGCTAGGATGACCGTAATGGAATTGGAATGCCACAAATATGCACATACCAACCACAATACGTTGGCGTGGGGTGGCGGGGAGAGGGGGGAGAGGGTTGCCATCCCTACCGGATGGCTGATGCGAGAACTTCTCCTCGGAAACGAGGCTATGACAAGAATTCCTCTCACAAAAACATTTCATTATTGGGAAAACTGGATTCGAGATATATCCTCATGAATGCAATGGTCATTTCTATGAAGTACAGGCTGCAAAACAAAAGTAACTTTCAACTTAACGTTTATTGAAAGTTACTGAAAATAAATATCAGTTACTTTAAAAAGTTACCGATTTTGAATAAATAACGCGTTACCCTAAAAGTTACTAAAAAACTAACGCGTTAGAGCTAACGCGTTACTTTCGTTAAGTTACTCCCCAACTCTGACCATTCACAGGTTTTCAACAATTACTAACTAAACCAGTAACACATAGCACTTCCAGCGTAATTCCGTAACCAGTCAAAAACCTGCCTGAAACCTCATTTAAAATAATTTTAAAATAAATAAACTTGTGCTAAATTTAGTTCAATTGAAGTCCTAGGGCCTATCCTATATAAGTCTAGTTCATAGAACAGTTATACAAGGTTAGGTACCTAATTTGAAATATTTTCTTTTGGAGGTGTTGTTAGCTCTCTGAAATGTAACTCCGTTACCGTGGAATTGCCCAAATATGAATAAAAATAAAAAAAATAAAAAAAATGTAATTATAAATTATTAAAGGGTCTGTTACCCATAAAAATTACTTTTACCACATAATCTATATAGCACACACGCCTAATACTACACTTAAACGACCATTTAAAAAATGATTCCTAGTATATCTTGTAAACTGTGATTTTACACGATTTTTTTAAGGTTTTTGATCCTGAAATTGAAAAAATTGACGTTTTGGGGAATTTCTTAAATCGGTTTTAACTTGCTTATTTTTTGTTACACACAGATACTATAACACAGTGTCTTGAAACTGTGCACAAATAGGCCTATAGGTCTATACTCAAACATGCAAAATATGCCTTCTAAATTCACACACTCTTGGTAATCGGCATATTTTGATTAAACCACTTACCCAAATTCCCCCAAAAAAACAAAGCGGATAACAGAAAAGGCTGCCGAATATGTCATTAATGGCCATTGTTTTTATAAATCCTCCAAGGTCACGGGGCATAAAGATCGTCCCCATGATAATATGCAGGATTTTTGCCGATGGGACCTAGTTCGAAAATTACAAATTAGGGCCTATGACAATGTTTTAGGGGTAATGGTGGACCCAATAATTTTTCTTTACTTTCTAAATTCATAACTAGTTAGCCTGAATTAAATATATGTTTTGAGTTTAGCGAGTGAATAGGCCTACCCCTTTAAGAATGATGGAACCATGAATGTATTTATTATAATTTTTATCCAGGCTATATAATGGTGGAAAACCACCACTCAACCCAACATAGTTGGAACTGATGATTATTATTATTATTATTATTATTATGTATTATTATTATTATTATTATTATTATTATTATTATTATTATTTCAAATTTAAGGCTTTCGCGGCCCGGTAAATAATTTACACAATTTATTGGTCGGGACATTTCGCCGCGTCGATTCTGCTTTAATTGCTTTTGACGTTTCAGCCCAACTGTGTGGGCTATCCTCAGAAAAACAAGATATTAATTCTAAAAACTTACAAAAATAAAAGCCCAGACAAGGCGTTACATAGAAAAACAAAATCACAAAACAAACAGTTACCATGACCAGGCCCCGCCTTCTATAAATATGCATTACATTCTTATGAGGACTTCTTACACCCAAAATATCACATTTGAGTTTCTGGAACGTATACGATCACTTCGTCGGACTCCACTTTCTTGGGGCTGATCCAGTTCTGGGACAGGGAGGACGAGAAGGTCTGTATTCGAAACCGGAAGTAAGATGTCGGGGATAATGCAATTATTTGCGATACGGCCAGCGTTGGAGTTGTCTTGAATCATTTTTAATATAGGCGCCCACGACCCGCATCAGCTTAAACCCAACATCACCATTAAAATTGTTTGGTGTTTAGCAATTTCAATGGACTCTCAAACCAATCTTGGTAGTAAACGAGGCTCTTTGCAAACTATTGTGCACTATTCAAACAGAATTTCATGCCTTGGATTGTTAGCATTTTCACAAGCATGTTTAGCAAACGCTGACTGTTCTTCTCGAGCATGCCTACAATGAGCTTTATGTTCTTTTAGTCTTGTTCCCACTGTCCTGCATGTTTGGCCTATAAACCAACCCATACTTGCAAGAAATTTGGTAAACACCACTCTCGTGCAGTGGAATTATATCCTTGACTGGCTTCATCAAATTGGGCTACCTTTTTCCATGGAGTATTAAACAGTTTTGTATCTCTTTTTTGGTTAAATGCGACCGATTCTGTCCGTTATGTACTTCACGTAAGGCAGGAAGGCTCTCGTGATGTTACCGGTAGCCTCATCTTCAACTATCGCTCTGTTGTCTGTCTCTGTGGCCTGTCAAAGCCCTGTTGATGGTTGCATCACTGTAGCCATTGTTTAATAATGCTTCTCTGAGTACACCCTTTTCCTTTTCCAAACTTGCTTCGTCTGACAGTCTATTAGCGCTGGTTACCAGCGTGTTAATACCGGTAACAGACTGTTTCTGTGGAGGGTAGTGGTGGATGTCTCATGCAGGTACATTGGTACAAGTTGGTATGAGTGGGCTTACGATAAACGGCGTGGCCAGATATGTTTCCTCTCGTGACTAGAATATCCAGAAAAGCTAGTTGGCCATTCGTCTCTAATTCCATAGTAAACTGAATGCTTGGATGGATGCTATTTAAATAGACCAAAAATGCATGTAGTGTTTCCCTACCATGTGGCCAAACTGCATAGATGTCATCCATATATCGCAACCAAATCTTTGGCTTAAGTGTGGCCGAGTCCAGTGCTTTGGACTCGAAATCTTCCAAAAAGAGATTGGCTACTACCCGGTACTGGAGATAAAGGGCTACCCATTGGAGTGGCTTCAGTTTGTTGATACACTTGTCCTTCAAAAACAAAGAACGTGGATTCGAGACAATGTTGAATTAAATCTGAGATGTGTTTTGCCAAAGGAATTCTTTCCCTTACCACCTTCATTGCTTCTGGCACTGGAATATTAGTAAACAATGACACAATGTCAAAACTTACCATCAAGTCTTGGTCATCGAATGTTAGGTCTTTAAGACATTCAATAAAATGAACCGAGTTCTTATTATATGACTTGGTTCTCTGGCACAAGTGGTTGGATCTGTTTAGCCAAGTGGCGAGTTAGCTCATGAGTAGGGGATCCTATTGCGTTTACTATGGGACGTAAAGGTATTCCTGGCTTGTGCACTTTAGGAAGACCATAGATCCTCGGAGTTCTACCATCGTGTTGGGTTATCGCCTTTTTTACCACTGCGTCCAGAGGTGATTCTTTAATCAGTTTTGCTGTTAACTGTTTGTTTGGTGATTTTGTTTTTCTATGTAACGCCTTGTCTGGGCTTTTATTTTTGTAAGTTTTTAGAATTAATATCTTGTTTTTCTGAGGATAGCCCACACAGTTGGGCTGAAACGTCAAAAGCAATTAAAGCAGAATCGACGCGGCGAAATGTCCCGACCAATAAATTGTGTAAATTATTATTATTATTATTCAAAATAGTTTGGTTAATTTAGGCCTAGTTTCTTAATTTGGCTTTTTAAATGCACATTCAATTTTTTCTAGAACCAGGGTTTTAATCTTAGATTCCAACGTAACATCGGATATATAAATAAATATTGGTTAACTAGAGTCTATGAGAGTCCATGAGTCTTTGAGCTGGTTATCTCCAAGTTGCAAATTAATACATTAATTTTGTCTTCCCCAGATACATTTACTGTTGGTCAGGCTGTGAATCAACTTGGCTTTGGCTGGTTTCAAGTAAAGTTGTCATTATTTACTGGACTGTGTTGGATGGCAGATAGTATGGAAATGACATTGCTATCAATTCTTAGCCCAGCATTGCACTGTGACTGGCATATTACAACATATCAACAAGCACTCACCACAACGGTAAGTAACTTAAGAATTAAGTTAAGAATTAAGTAAGAATTAAGTACCTACCGGTAGAGTTTATAACTATATTTTGGCACAGTGTGGCTCGTTGGTCTTGTGGTTAGCGTATCTGCTTCCAAGCAGAAGGTCCAGGGTTCAATTTCCGTCAAAGTCAGAAGTTTTTTAACTTCTGATTTGGACTTCAGTCCATCAGTTCTTGTCTTAGGAGTTTGTAAACGGTTGACTTTGGAGCCGTCCTAGCAACAAAGCACATAATAAATTCAGAGTTGTTCTGAATCGGCCTTGTTGATTCTGGCGTTGATCTGCGGGTGTTCACACTGGTCCATACCACTGATTGCTATATTTCCTACTACAAGTATCGATCGTTGGTTGGTATCGCTACTCGTCGATTGCGTCGGGGCCTACAGGGTTTGGGCTTGGCCCCTTTGATTACTGTCTCCCACTGAAATTCATTATATAAACTGAGTGGGAAAGACTCTAAATACAATTTTATTTATTTTTTTATTTATAAGTGAATGTTTTTAAAATAGCATCGCCGACTTTTAATCGGACTTTCTACCGCCCTTCGTCAGTAGGCCTACAGTACCTATAATAATGTACCCAAATTGAAATTAAAATACACCTTAAATTTTTGTCATTAATATTAGGGTCTTCCAGTCAAATTTAAACCCAAAGCCAGCCTAAAAAAAAAAAAACTTGACCATCCCGATTTTGAGAAACTTGCAAACACTGTTACTAGAACAGTAGGCCTAGATTACTCGTGGAAAAATTTGTTTCCTGACGCATTTTTGTTTTCGAGACGCCCCCTAAAAAATAAATTTGGCAACGCGGGGGCGTCCCTAAATTTGGGAAATTTTTAAAAATAAAAAGGCTTTTTATTAAATTAAAGAGTTTTTTATTAGCAATTTAATTTTATGTATTGAATGCATTCCTGATTGTAAAACCCTTTAAAATAAAAAATCTAAATTTTTTTTTTAAACACCCTACCAAAAAAAGTATTTTTTAAAAAAAAAAATAAAAAAAACATGTTTTTTTTTAATTTTTTTTACATGCACAAAAAAAAATTGGGAGGGAGGGCTTGGAATCTTTTATATCAGGGGGCATCCCCACCAAATGTGTGTTATGTAGTTTTTTTCCCTTTTCGTTTTTTTTTTCAAAAAAAATTAAGTGGGCAAATTTGAATTTCACTCAAAGGGAAGGTAAAAACTGCACTTTAAACACATTGGTGCATGCCCTGTGATATATATGATCCCAATGCCATCCCAGACTGGGTAATTTACTTTTAAAAGAATAAAATTTACATTACTCATTATTTCACCCCCAAAATGAAAACTAAATACTTTTTAGTTTTTTTCCAAGAAAGTAATAAATTACGTTACTTTTTATGAAAAAAAGTAGTGAAATTATTTAAAAAATACTTTTTAATTAAAAAATTGTATCTGACTGCGGAAGTATGACGCAAGTGTTTTGGTCTGCCGATGGGGGTCTCAACAGGGTGTTATCCCCCCCACATTTTTAAAACCCAGCGGAAGCCTATACAGAGATATTGTAGATATAGATTATAGTAAATTATTGATTAGCGGGGACATCTATGGGCGAAATTTTTGTAACTACACTACAAGTGTAACAATCGGCTATCGATTTATTTGACACAGACTGAATTTTTGATGTCAAATAGATAATTACTCGTAAAACCGGCGCCGTCATGGGGGAAGTACCAAAAGAAAACATGGCAAGTTCTAAAAATAAAAACTGGGGGACTCGAAATTCTCGAAACTACGAAATGTCGGAAATGCTGCATGCACATGCACATTGTTCAAGCGGGCGATACGTAGAAAGGCAGAGGGGGCACTGGCACAGTGACTGATATTTGATACAAAAAGGCGGGGCCCCCGCGGGGCAAAGGTAACGCGTTACTAAGCCCAAATTACAATTAAAAAGTAGTAAAATTTTATGGTCGTTACTGAAAAAAGTATTTCGTTACAGTAACGCGTTTTCTTTTGTTACGTTTCTACCCAGGGCGGCCCTCCCCTCCCAAATTTTTTTTGCATTAAAAAACATTAAAAAAAAACACTTTTTTTTTTTTAATTTAAAAGAACTTTTTCTCTAGGATGGTTTCAAAAAAAATTTGGATTTTTTTTAAAGGTTTCACAATAGGGAATGCATTAAATAAATAAAATTTCATTGCCCAAAAAAAAAACTCTTTAATTAAAAAAAAAAAAAAAGCCTTTTACTCCAAGGGTTTAAAACTTACCAATTAGGTACGCCACCGGCGCCCAAATTTGGTTTTTTTAGCGGGGCGTTACCAAAACTAAGCGCGGGGCCGGAATACAAATTTTCCCTGATTAAATTTTGGCCTACTGTTAGTAGGTAAGAGTAGATTTTTCCAATTTCACCAAACGGAGAGGCGTGGAAATGGGCCCGGTTGATTTGACAGGGAATTTCCCATTAATTAAGGGGTGCAGAGCAATTTTAAACGTGAGTCAGCTTTTATGGGGATTTGGGAGTTGGAATGGAGATCTGTATCGAAGTGGTTTTTTTTTATGTAGGCTACCCGGTACCGGTACCTATTTATTAAATCTTTTGGGTACTGTAACATGTGCTGTGTAAAATGGCTACCTTAGCCCAAAAAATAGGGTATTTTTTAGTGTCCGTGGGGGACTAAAAAAATCGCCTATGCCCGACTTATAAGGAGGTCGTTGGTTTGATCCCGCCATTTGCAAAACTGACGAAGTTTTTTGCTTAGGATTCCCTATTTTCCAAAATGAAGTCCAAAAAATTCCCCACCTACTTTTTTTTGAACTTTGCCTGCTTGGTTGTCTGAAAAGGGATATAGATTTTCGTAGGAAAACCCGTGGGGGTAAATACTAATTGTAACCTAATAACATCCACTGGCTATTTACGGTATGTGTTTCAATCCCCAGCAATTTTCAATAAGATAAAAAAAAGCTTGGCAAATCGTTCCGTCAGGATTGCTTAGGTCGGTATCAAAATTTAGGAAATGTCAGATTTAAATTCTCCCGTTGCGCATGTACTAAATTTTTATCAAGATTTGAAAAACAAAAATGAAGGTTGACCCCAAAAATGAAGATTTTGCGTTCGGTGGTTTTTTTCCGCAAAAGATTGATTACTCCCCGATTTTCTGTTCCTGATTTTTGGGAAATCTTTTCGTTTGTGGGATCGTCTAATAAAAAAGTTTTTCTTTTTTTGTTTTTTTTTTTTTTTTTTTTTTTCCTTTTTTTCCTTTCTTTTTTTTTTTTCTTTTTTTTTTTTTTCTTTTTTTTCCCCCCCCTTTTTTTAAAATTTTATTCATTTATAAATTTAATTTAATATCCTTTTTATTTGTTATAAATTTGTTGAGTTTTTTTAAAGCATTGTTGAATATTACTATTTCAAAAAATTTATTAGGCCTAAAGTAGTTGATTTTTGTGTCTGATTTTGAATTGATTTATTTTAGTTGTCCTCCTTTTTTAAAACAGTTTTCATAAGAATAGGGTAGACATTCAATAAAAAAATAAAAAAAAAATAAAAAAAACTACCTCTCTCAGCCTGTGTAGATTTAAAAAAAATTTGGAAGTTAAAAAAAGTTCTTCCACGATTTTTTCCCATTTTTGGGAGGGTTGTTTGCGATTTTGGGTCTCTCTATCGAGAAAATGGGTGATGATCTTTATGAAATTTTTAGGTGACTTTTGAAACCCTTTTTGCATATGCCTAGAATTTAATGAATTTGGGTTCAATCGAAGAAATATTTTTTTCAAAATCGTAAGGGCTATTCGGTTTTTTATTTTATTTTTAATAATTTCATTATAAGGCCTAAAGGGGCAGAAACTGCCTCTGCTTGTGGCAGAGTCAGGCAGTGTGGCTTGAAAATTTTCCAAATTTTTTATTGTGTTTGGACTGGTTTTTCTGTTTGGTTTTTTTTTTTTTTTTTTTTTCAATTAGCCTGAATATTTCTTTGGGTTTGTTAGACTTGGCTGGACAAACAGCTAATTTGGGGTATGAAAAAAAATCGGGGGGACTTACAAAAACTGAGAACTTTAGACATTTTGTTACAAACAGAAAAATTCTTATGAAAATTTAAAAAAGGCACCTTATGATTTTTATTTTTTAAAATATGAATGACGGAGAAGGTAAACCAATAAATCAACATCAAGAATGTGAAGTGGGACAAAAAATATTTTCAATGTTATTCCATACAAAAATTAATTTTCTATATTTGTGCCCTAACAAACGTAAGTGCTCCCCGGGTTTAAGATAAAAAATTGCAAGTTTTTCAAATTTAAATTTATCAGTGTCAGTGAAAAAAAATAAAACAAAATAAAATGTGTATGAATTTGTAGGGATTCTTTATGTTCAATACTTTGAGGTTCCCTGAAAATATCATCAAATTTTAAGTTGATTTATGGTTAGGGAAAAAAAAACATGAGATTTTGACCCAGGGAAAAATTCAATTCAAATTGTCATTTTGTTGCTACTCCCATTAAGAACATGCAACATATCAGTCTTGGGGAGAAGCGCGCTAACATAGACACACTACTTCTACCTGCAGCGGAACCGGTAGCGTGCTACTTTATTTACGAGCATATTGTAGCGGTAGCATGCTTAGCGCGTATTTGCGCTACTTTTCTAAGTTCCCAACGCAGCAGTCCCAGTACCATGTAAAGTCAAAAGTTGGCACTGCAAACTTACTTGTAACGTCCGCCGCGGCGCCGCGAATATTCCGAGTACCATCTTTGATTCCGAGTCTCCGAGTTTCATTTTTTTATTTATTCGTAGTCAGTTGATGGTAAACATAATATAAGCTATTAGCTAATATACATGTCCCATAGACCCTATAGTAAGCTCTCAAAATTAATACAAATAACTAATTTTTAACTACATTATTGTATTCCTATAAAATAGGCCTACCTATGCTAAATGGGGTAATTTACTCAAACAATCTAAACCTAAACCTAGGATAGTCTGTAGCTGTTACATCGTAATTTTCTCCCATTGTAGGAACTCTTTGACTGAATAGAAGGAGTATTTTAATAATACATTTTTCAGTTCATACTTAAATCTAGAAATATTGTCGATCTTTTTATTTGGGTTGGTAGTTTGTTCCATATTTGCGTGGGAGCATAAACGGGTTCTACTAAATAATGTGAGGTTGTTTGGGCTTTTACGTGTATGCTATTCTTTTGTCTGGTGGAGTGATCGAGTATTTCTGAGTTTTGAATGAATGATTTTGGGTATTTTTTAACAAAGCAAGCTGTTTCATAGATGAATATGGATGGCACAGTTAAGATGTTCAATCTAGTGAATAGAGGTTTACATGAGTGTCGTTGTTTGACTTCGCACCCTGTGCGGATTGCTCTTTTTTGTATGATAAATATTCTATTTAGGCGGGCAGAGGTGCCCCAGATCATAATCCCATACACTAGGTGGGAGAACACAAAAGCATAATAAGTTTGACGCATAAGGATTTGCGAGACTGCTTTCCTTAATGCTCTTAACATAAAGACCCCTTTGTTATTTTGTTGGCCACGTCATATGCTCGCTGTGTAGGCCTATAAATCTTGTCTCACTTGCACACACGTCATTTGCTCTCCCTCGCTCGCATCCCCGAGAGAGCGAGCCAAAGGATGCAAGCAATCTGTCACATGGGTAGCCTAGTTCATAGGTCTGACTTTACCAAAAATATTGCTTTGATTATTAAATTGCATGGTACATCTTGAGTGCTATTTCAGGGTCGTAAACTCTTCACACACGTAGGCAAAGATGTATCAACGATAATGAGAAGTCGGATTATTGATTTGGAGCATATTCCCCTCAATAATTATATGCCAAATCGACTGTATTGCACATTGAAATTAAGTGATTAGTTTGTCTCATATCTCCCTTGGGACATTCCAGGCTATTAATAGATCGCTGTTGTCCAGTGGGACTACTCCGATCCTCGCTAGCGTTGTTTGTTGCATTTTTCCGCCGGGTCATTCCATGTCAAATCAATCAAGCCGAGCAGAAAATAAAACTTGACCATCTCCGATTTTTGTGAAACTTGGCAAATCTACTCCTACAAACATGCAGATTGTGGAAAATTTTGTTTTCCCGACGCGCTTTTTTTTCGTGTAACGCCTTGCTCAAAAACTCAAATTTGGCAACGCCGAGCGGCGTACCTGAATTGGTAACTTTTAATGGACGTAAAAGGCTGATTTTTTAATCTTATTATATGTATTTAAATGCATTCCTGAATATGAAACAATTTTTAAAATCTAAATTTGTTTTTTAAAGCTACCCTTCAATAAAAGAGGTTAAAAAATGGGAGAAAAACATGTTAAAAAAAAAAAATTGTGATGGGATGGCATTGGGATCATGATATCACAGGGTCATGGACCAAATGTGTTTTATAATGTCAGTTTTTGATCACGACTAGGCCTAGTAACAATATCATTAAAAGGCTCCAGCTATATAACACACATTTAGTTTCCCGATTTGGTTGATCGGGAAACACTCCCGTGGGTGTTTTCGAGTGTTTCCCGATCAACCAAATCGAGAAATAAACCCTCGCTCATACCTGCGTAAAGGTAATGACATTATAATTAATGTTTGGTGGTCAGTTCAAAGGCAGCAGATATTCGTTGCAGTACTGTTCCATCCATTCAGATGTATAATGCAACTACAATTCAGAGATTAAATGTACCCGTCCTGATGGTCTAGTGGTTAAGACGTCCACCTGGAATGTGGGAGATCCGTGGTTCGATTCCCGGTTGGGGCGGACTTTTTTAATTTCTGAATTGTAGTAAATAAAAAAAACACATTTAGTGTATTGCACATTGGGGCCCAGTGACCCAGTGATTTATCATGATCCTTATGCCCTCCCATCCCAATTTTTTTGTACATTTAAAAAAAATCACACAAGTATTTTCCGTTTTTTAAAACCCTTTTTCTCGTAGGGTACCTGATTTTAAAAACAAATAAGATTTTAAAAATGGTTTCACGTTCAGGAATGCATTCAAACACAAAATTGTCAATATTAAAGCCTTTAATTTTAAAAAAATCAGTCTTTTACATTCAGCGGTTTAAAAGTTACCAATTCAGGTACACTGCTCTGCGTTGCTAAATATGATTTTTTTAGCGGAGCGTTAGGGCCTACTCAAAAACTAGGGCCTAAGTGCGTTAGGAATAAAAAAAATTCCACGATCAATCTACATTTTAGTAAAAGTAGAATTGACATGTTTCACCAAAATCTGAGATGGTCATGGTTATGGCCCAATTGATTTGACATGGAATTATCCTGTCGTGATTCCGCAAAAAACTCGTTGACAAGAATTTCAATGTGAATGCTTCGTTAGGCCTAGAATTCTTAAAAGACTAGCCTAAACGTTGATCAAGGCGACATAAATGGAGCCAAAAATCATCTCGGCACGAAGTCAAAAGGCTTATAAAACTGGGTAATTTGAGAGCTTCACACACCCTTATTAAACACGAACATATAGCGGAAAAGTATTGCACTACATTTTTCATGTAGCACGAATGTGAATCTGAAAAAAAGAAGTGAAAAAGTAGCGTCTACATGTTAGTAAAAGTAGAATTGCCAAGTTTCACCAAAATCAAAATATACATTCAAGGGATGAATTCATACCGCAATTCGCCGGCGGCCAAGGGCGCCTAAAGCCGGTCCTGAGGCTACCTGTAAGAGCAGCTTTTGTGCCCTAAAAAGTAAAAACTACTAGGAAAACGCTAAAGTCCCGCCGCGTTGATGGATGAGCTTTTTAAAGTTTTTAGTTTGCGTGGGATATCTTTACTTTTGCAAGTGCTTTGTTTTGCTGCCTACGCATTGTAGGTGATTGTTGTCAAGTTTCTATTGTTTCTTGTCAATTGGTATTATTTACCGTAAAAAACTTATATTAAAAGCTTTATTTCTATGGATTCTGGCTAACTTTTCAACTTTTTCTTTCAAAAGGTACTAAATCACCATAACTTTAATGTCCATGTATAAT
This sequence comes from Sweltsa coloradensis, assembly GCA_024449915.1. NCBI lineage: Eukaryota > Metazoa > Arthropoda > Insecta > Plecoptera > Chloroperlidae > Sweltsa > Sweltsa coloradensis. Next base: position 74,803 of record JAMZAV010000653.1, read on the forward strand.
ATGAACGTTGTAGGCCCACCCGTTTGTTCAGAATTGGCCCAAATGGCACGAAAATATCGCACAAAAAATCAAAAAACTTATATTAAAAGCTTTATTTCTTTAGATTCTGGCTAACTTTTTCAACTTTTTCTTTCAGAAAGCAATACATCACCATTACCTTAATGTCCATGTGAAATATTAACGTTGTAGCCCCACCCGTTTGGTCAGAATCGGCCCAAATGTCACGAAAATATCGAAAAAAATCGTTAAAAGTACGATATTCATGAGAAATTTTTCTTAGATTGTACCCAAAAACGTAGCAAGTCTTAAGTTCAGAGATTTCGAAGGTCCTGTCAAATTTCATCAAGATCGCATATGCCGTTTGCCCGGTAGAGAGCGAACAGACAGAAAAAAAAACAAAAAAAAAAAAAAAAAAAAACAAAAAACAAAGAAAACAAAAAACACACCCGAGCTAAATTTTTTGGGGGGGTCGGTGAAATTGAAGTCTTCGCTTCGCTCATCCAAAAAAGTAGATTTGTGTTTTCGTGTGATTCATGTCAATTTATTTCCTTGATAAACTGGCATCCTCAAGTTTTGTATAGGCTAGGACTTCTGTTACTGATCTCGCACTCAAATTCTGAGCCTGGGTGCACACGCCTAATAGCAATATCTAGAGATACATTTTTTAAGAATTTAAATTTATAATATTTAGCATTAAGTTATTCAAATCAAGCATTTTGTAGCATCTCTTTCCCACCAAAATCCTAAATACTTGTGGGGTTTTCTTGCACTTCTAATGGTAAATGCTGAATCTTAGGCCTAAGAACATTTCAGTTGAATATTATCACATAATGGTTCAGAATAAATTGCTAAAGTATATCAATATAGGTAACATTTTGTAGCGTGTGGTAGCCAAAAAAAGCGTTTTACAAAATATATGTTCACCGATAGAGCACCAAAAACCTAAAGCACTAAAAAAAATTATCTCTAGCAATACTATCAAATGAAATATAAATCTATTTGATATCAATTCAATTAAATTTATTTAATTTGTCTGTTTCGGGGTGATGGATAGATTTATTTATTTTATGTTTTAACTTTCAAGCTTTAACCCTTATGGGTCCTCTGTCGGACTGGATCTGACAAGGGTGTTTTGCACACTTTACTTCACCCCCATTAAAAAAATTTGAAAATAATTTTTAATTTTTTTTCTTGGAATTTTTTTATATATTGTCCACTTAAGTGTTTAAATGAACTTGATATAGTAAACAGTTCCACCACCTTCCAAATAATTGGAAAAAAATTAGGACCCAAAAGGGTTAAAACCATACCAGTTGGTATGTAATTTTTTGAATCTCGAGGCAATAGATAGGCCCTAGCTATTATGGTACATTAGCTCTTGTCTTCTACGCATCTAGGCATGTATACCTGCCGTTGGCAATAAAACTGCTTCACCTAGTGTATTTCTTGAATCATGAAACATTGCTACCTCTCTATTTTGGTAAGGTTGCACAGGAGTCTCTATAATGTCAGCACCATGCAGTCTTTCCGCAGTCAGCTGGACCTCAACCCACCATTGTCATATTCAGCGTATTTAAAACTAGGAAAACGCTTAAGTCCCGCCGCGTTGTTGGATGAGCGTAATTGGTGCATTGAGCTGCCATGTGTTTATGAGGATTTTCTGTTGTTCTGTGACAAAATTATTACAAAGTCGAATAATTTTTTAAATTAAATTAAATTAAATAAAAAAATTGACTTTATTTTTAATTTTTTTTATGAATCGTAATTTTAAAAAAGGAAAAAATCGTAAAATTGCGATTTTCATAAGAAATAATTATTCGATTGCGCTCAAATTTTTACAAGAATATATTAATTCATAAAATTAAGGTTCTGTGAAAAATTCATTACAATAGGATAAAGCATGTAGGTGTTATAAGTCAAAGACTTGTTTAAAAAAGAAAAAACGTGTAAAATTTCGATTTTCATGAGAAATAATTTTTCGATTGCGCTCAAATTCACACGAATATCTTAATTCATAAAATAAAGGTTTTGTGAAAAAATCATTAAAATCGAATGAAGCATGTAGGTGTTATAAGTCGAAGAAATATTTTAAAAATTGAAAAAATTCGTAAAATGGCGATTTTCATGAGAAATAATTTCCGATTGCGCTCAAAAACGTGGCAGTTCTAAGTTCAGAGATTTCGAAGGTCTCCATTAAATTTCATCGCAATCGGAGTATCGGTTTTAGCCGGAATCGTGTTAACAAACAGACAAAAATACAGAAAGAAAGAAAGAAAAAAAAAAAAAAAAAAAAAAAACATTCCGGATTTTTTTCTCCAGTGTAGTGAAATGGAATCTTCGCTTCGCTCGCTACGCTCGCTACGCTCATCCAAAAATCAACTCGCTACAAAATTTCCTCAAACATTTTGTGATGTACGGAAGTTTTATAAAATTATATATAGGTGCAAAAGGTTTTTATAAAAAATTGTTGCTAACTTAAATGTCATAAAATAATTTTGACATTGAAAATTAATATTTGAGAAACCACACAAGATCTAATACACCGGAATAACATTTAATGTGCATAATATTTATAAATAAAAAATGTGTGTATGCCTAGGCCTAGGGTAGTTAATAATATTATACTGCTGAAATATGAATGCATTATTTTATTTTGTCATTGTTTTAGACTTTTTTCATGCTGTCAAAAATGTTTTTGTTACAAAACGACAAATGCAAGTCAGGTCAAATTACATAGTTTTATAACAGTGTAGGCCTACTCTTCCGTTTCCGAGTACTCCTGTAACACCTTAGGCTTAAAAGAAGCTAGGTGGCACAGATGTGTATATAGGCATAGTAGTTATTTACTCAAATATTACTGTTATCTAACGTCAATGAAAAATTATCTCGGAGAACATTTACGCAAGCTTATTTGCATAGTTGTAATAGTCCTTAATAAGTTGGAATAATTATGAGCGGAAGATAAGATAATTTATGCTTGTTGGAATAACATGTAAATAAATACATACTTGTACGTTCAACAAACAACATCTCCCATTCTATTCATGACAACAATAATTGATCCTGAAACACAAATGTGTAATTTTACCTCATTATTAGATATTTCAATTTGTAATGATGTAGTATATGGACAATGAATGAATGACAAGTTTGTCGATGAAGGTAATTTGCCTTTTTACATTGTAGAAGAAGCATATTTTGTTTGATCATTGTAATTTTTTCTCTAGCTTGCCCATGGTAAATAAAACAGTAGCTGTAAAGTAGCTTAACAACACTGCTTTTTGAACTTTTTTGGATATTCATATCAGCTAAATCCATTATAGAAGACAAGACAGGTTTGATCACCTCTTAAGAGTGGATGGAACTTTTAAGGGTAAAGGCTACCACCAATATTAAAACCACACAAAATTACTGTTTTTTAGTGATATCTCGCTAACGCTGCAAAATATCGCAAAACCGTTGGCAGACAGCTATGTGGTTTTGTGATGGCTATAACCTGTTCAAAACAATATTGTAATGTGAATGTGATATTGGTGACTATTTTATTTTTATTTTATTTTTAATTAATTAGATGCATATTTGAAATTCAAACCGCACAGATTGTTATATTTGAGTGTTTTTTGTTGCATTAATTGTTCTAACAAAACTGTATAGCTGTCTGCAGTCAGTGATCTTGCATACCTCAAAAGTGGTAGCCCAATGTTTCTTTCTCCTAATAAAACAGTCATATTTAGCATCATTTAGTGGAAAAAGTCATTCACAAAATTTCAGGGTCCCTAGTGATGACAATCATTGAATTGGCATTAATAGCCTATATACAAATAGTACCAATTTTTTTAAACAATGCAAAGAAAGCAGTCGGGATATAATACAAACTGAAAAAGTTTGCTATTACCGCTAGTCTTAATGTAAGTAGGCCTATGCCTTTTAGTTTTTAGAATTGATAAAAATAAAGTTAAAAAAAAACAGACCTATAAATCTTTTCGAGGTTGCCTTATATTCTGGACGATGGTACTAATATTAGTTAGAATATATTTGGTAGACCTCCTTCCTGTTAATGTGACTGAGTTTCTAATCTTTTCTTTTGTTAGGTGGTTTTCTTGGGTATGATGCTCAGCTCCACGTTCTGGGTAATCTAAGTGACCGCTACGGGAGAAAGAAGGTATGTCTAAAGCAATCTCAATCTTGTATGTGGTCAAGTAGGCCTACTCTAAGTGACCGCTACGGCAGAAAGAAGGTATGTCTAAAGCAATTTCAAGCTTGTATGTAGTCAAGTAGGCCAACTAAGTGACCGCTACGGCAGAAAGAAGGTATGTCTAAAGCAGTTTCAATCTTGTATGTAGTCAAGTAGGCCTACTCTAGATTAGTCTATAGATATCACTAATTGAGTAATTGCTCTTACTAAGTGAGATGAGATCTGATACTCATGTTCTCGGGTTGTCTGTATCCGAACACTACTCAAATCTATTCTAAGGATTAAAATTTTTTTGTGTTGTTTTTTGTTACGTTAATCAACATAAAAAGACTAAAACATGGCACATTTATGCGAATGAAAAATCCTTGGTTAGGGAAACTACCCTACAGTTCAAATTACATAGTATCCATAATCCATGGACATTGGACCCGACTTTTTCATTCATATAAATGTGCTGTGTTTTAGTTTATTGGTGTCTTAAGGCAGCATGTGGCTTATAATTATCCTTCAGTTTAACCTTGTACAAAAGTATTACTTCCAATAAGTACCGGTAGGTACTAGGTAGTATTTTTGTCTGAAGGATTTGGGTAACCGAGAGGGTCTTGTGGTTAGCGTCTCTGCTTCCAATGCAGAAAATCCAGAGTTTGATTCCTGCTAAAGTCAGAAGTTTTTAACTTCTGATTTGGACTTAAGTCCATCAGTTCTTCTCTTAGGAATTTGTAAACGGTGACTTTAGAGCCGTCCTAGCAACGAGGCACATAATAAATTTAAACTTGTTCTGAATCAGCCTTGTTGATTCTGGCGTTGATCTGCGGGTGTTCACACTGTCCATACCACTGATTGCTATATTTCCTATTAGAAATATTGATCTTTGGCTGGTTATTGCTCACTTGTCGATTGTGTCGGGGCCTACAGGGTTGTCTTGGTCGCTTTGGTTTACTGTCCCCCACTGAAAATCAGTTATGCAACTGAGTGGGTGGACTCTAAAATAAAAATTTTATTTATTTATTTATCTATTTATCCATACTTTACTACCCGATGTCATACCTACTATTTACTCAGCACCATATTTAGTATAGCTCTACCTGTATCTTAGCTGTATTTTTAAAAGGCTGAATAAGTCTTGGATACAATTGAATAGTTTCACATGACTTTCACTTCTCAGCTAAGCTACGGTATCAGATAGAAAAGTCAATCAATAGCTCTATTTGTATTCTGTTTAAACACTTTTGCTTTATTATATTTTATCAAATTGTTAAGGTAGGCCTACTACACCCTATTTTAGAACTACTTTATCCTACAGTACATAATATATTCCTAATAATAATAAAAATAATAATCAGGAGAATTTCAGAAGACAGACCATATGGCTGTTAAAAATGAAATTGGGTTCTTTCGTGACAGCTAGGTACCGTACCTGAATGTAGGTCTGTAGGCTATACTTATTGACGCTAGTCAAGCCTAGTGATGGAATGTTGAGTTTTGTTTTTGTCTATTGGATGAGCAAAGCAAAGACTTTAATTTCACTGACCCCTCAAAAAAATTAGCTCATGTGTTTTTTTTTTTTTCCTGTTCGGCTCTCTACCGGGCAAATGGCATATGCGATCTTGATGAAAATTGGAGGGGACCTTCGAAATCTCTGAACTTAGACCTGCTACGTTTTTGGGTAGGGCCTACAATTGAAGAAATATTTCTCATGAATATCATACTTTTACGATTTTTAAAATATTTTTAATGCGATATTTTCGTGACATTTGGGCCGATTCTGACCAACCGGGAGGGCCTACAACGTTCATATTTCACATGGACTGTAAGGTAATGGTGATGTATTGCCTTTTGAAAGAAAAAGTTCAGAAAGTAAGCCAGAATCCGTAGAAATAAAGGTTTTAATATGATTTTTTTGAGATGTATAATAACAATTAACAATACCTAGAAACTTGACAACAATCACCTACAATGCGTTCAAAAAGCATTCTAATTACTACCATAGAAATTAGTACTACTTTATCAAAATTAGCCTAATTTAACAAAAATGATTTTGCAATGGAACTTGAAGAAGTAAAGAGATTCCACGCATACTAAAAACTTTAATAAAGCTCATCCATCAACGCAACTAAAAAAAGCGTTCGCAAAGCGGCCTAGTTTTATCAATTGGCCTACAGTACAGACCATTATATGGCTTTTTACTTTGTAGAATATTTAGAGTTTGCAGTTCATTATGAATATAAAATAGATAAATTACATGACACTTGTAGGCCTATTTGTATATTGGGTGAGTGCCCCCCCCCCCGCAGTACAAAAACTTGCAGTTAAAAATGAAAATGATACCTTTGTCATGTTGTCTGTGAAACATTTTTTTAATCCGTAGAATCCAAAGCAAAACTTTTAATATTTTTTAGTTTGAAACTCAGTCATTACCATATGTTTTCTGTCTTGTTGTAGACGTTGACGTTATGTGCAGTGATGCTCTGCTACTATGGGTTCATCAGCTCCCTTGCTCCTAACTTTCTATGGATCTTGTTCCTTCGAAGTCTGGTTGGTTTTGCCATCGGCTGCGTGCCTCAGTCGTAAGTGTTGCAAAGTGTCACAGGTTCCAAGAGAGATACCTGGGGTTACAGGTACAGTAATTGCAAATTTGCCATGTTTCAGGGTGACGCTGTATGCGGAATTCTTGCCTACGGCGCAGAGAGCAAAGTGTGGGGTTTGCTGCTCGATGTGAGTGTGTACAAGTCTACCTCGCTGACATCTCTAACTTCTGCTCTCTCTCGGTAATGGGACACTGTTGTACATAACTCACTCTTTTCTGCATCTATCTCACAGTCACATGCTAAGTAGTTACTGTATAATATGGGGCTTTTATCAACTTTACAAAATTGTGTTTTTTATGGTGTTATTATTTGGTTTTGATTACTTTTACTGGAGTCAAAAGATACATTTGTGTGCCATACTAATTCAGTAATTCTTATGGGTGTGGAGTCCAGAGGGAACCAATTTCCTTTCGGCCTTCAAACTTGTGTTCCCCATTACAGCATGGTTACTTATTCCACTTTGTGTAAGTTTATCTCCAAAAGTTAGCTAAGTTTAGTTAAGTCTTCGAGAGTTATACATAAATATTACTTTACTTTTATTACAAACTAACCAAAAGAAGGAGTGAAGCTAAACAGATCGTCAAAGAAGAATACAAAAATAAAATAATTTGCTCTGCATTGATCTTTTTGGTGGCAGCACAGGGTAGCTCACCATTAAATAAATAAATAAATAAAATAAATAAATTCATTTTTTAGAGACCCATTAGGGATGGGATAGTGTACACGTGTAAACAGGTACACGTTTTAATGCGATTACACGTTTACTGTTTCTACAAAAATATTAAACTTGTGCATGTCCCTATGCTGTGTGCGGCCAGCCGCCGGCCGGGCGGGCCGGCCTCGCGGCCCTCGTCTCACGAGAGAGGAGCGAGCCTGTCTTGATAGCTCTGTCTACCAGACTGACGTGGCGCTGCGCAGAAGGCGTATAGTGAGACAAGGAGTTGAGTGAAGCGGGAAAGCTCTATCTCTACAGCTCTCCGTGTAGGTCGGACTGACGCGTCGCTTCTTGCATCATCACAAAGAACTCGGGACCTGCACAGAGATGTACTTACCAGACTCGATCGCTACCAGCTGACGCGTGAATAGGCGCTACACCAATAAAATAGATCGCATACTGTAAATCCATTTTTTCTTTTTTTAGCAAGTGGCAAACATAACACAGTGTATGTGTACACGTGTTCACGCACTGACAGCCAAGAGTGTGCACGTTTAGGAAAGTACACACATTTGCCCATCCCTACTACCCACTCAAGTCATAACTGATTTTCAGTGGGGGACATTAAACCAAAGCGACCAAGCCAACCCTGTAGGCCCTGACGCAATCGACGAGTGAGCGATAACCAACCAAAGATCAATTTTCAATAGGAAATATAGGAATCAGTGGTATGGACAGTGCAAACACCCACAGATCAACGCCAGAATCAACAAGGCCGATTCAGAACACCTTTGAATTTATTATGTGTCTCGTTGCTAGGACGGCTCCAAAGTCACCGTTTACTAATTCCTAAGACAAGAACTGATTGTGTTAAGTACAAATCAGAAGTTAAAAAAACTTCTGCCTATAGCTGGATTTGAATCTTGGACCTTCTGCATTGGAAGCAGAGACGCTAACCACAAGACCAACGAGCCACACAAAAATAAAAATGTTACAGATGTTTGTCGCTTGTTCAATAGTTTTTGCATTCAGTAATGGTGGAGGGGCTGGATCATGAATTCCCTAACTATTTTTTTGTGGCGGGTGGTGCGGGGGGGGGGGCAATTACTTCTCCCTTACTCCCAGGGTCAACAAACACTTCTGTATATCATCCTTAATGCAATGCCAACCAATAAAACACATGCCAATCAGACGTCTTGTGTACGGAATTGTGAGAAGTGACGCGGGCGGACGGACAGGAAAGTTGTGCCAAAGATTAAAAAACGGTAAAATTAGCAGTAGAGAATTACTTTATACTTGAGACTTTGCATAACATACATGTTTATATTATTTTACAACATTTAATGGTAAGGGTGTGGTAATATAGGTCTAAGTGGATTATTGACCATTTAATAGACAAAACATTGTAGGCCTACTATTCACTATCCACCATCAGGTAGAGTATTATAGAAAAGAGATTACAAAGATAGTTTTGTAAATTTTCTTGTAGTGTTCCATGTAAATAGTAACTTGTACCTTCTTAAGAGTTATATGTACTACCATGAATATGAAAATTGAAATGTGTGACCTAAAAAATTACAAAAAAAATAAATTGTTGCATGAAAAAATGTTACTGCTCAACTTTAATGCTATCATACAGTATTTATTTGACGGAGTAATGGCCACACCTTTATGTTGACCACTTAATTTTTTTTGAAGAATAGAATATAAATTAGGGATGCACATCGATACTTTTTTCGTTATTGATTATCGAAATGGTAATGTCATTATCGAATCGATAATACCAATAAAAATTGAAGCCCGTTCTGACATAGAGGAATCTCAAAATGTGGTAAATGTTGTTCAAAACCATACAATTTATTTCATGCCCCTCACTGCCTTGTCCTGTATGTGTTGTTTTTGTTTTTGTCTCCCGCTATCAGCTAAGTTCGCTCCCAAACACAAATCTCGAGTAAGACACCTTGTGACCAATCTCCGTCTGCCCAAGTGTGAAATATGAATTACATGTTTCGGGCCGTTTTCCAGTCTTGGGGAGGAACGCATTCCTGGGAACGCGTTTCCTTTTTCAGGAACTTTTGTGGAACGCGTTCCTTTTGTTAGATCAGGAACTTGTAACGTCAAAGTTACTATTTCATGGGAACTTGGAACGAATTTAACGTTCCTTTATAAGTTCCTTTCGCCGTCGTAATCCCGTCGAATTCCAGTAGCTGATATCGTAAACTGCAGTATGAAAAATATCAATGTGGCATCTTGTGTTTTCGAAAATGGCGCCACCCTCGTCAGATGGCCTGGGACTCACTTAATAAGAGTAATGATAAATTAACGTCATTTCACATTTATTATTGATAAATCAGTGATGGTATTGGGAACATGAAAGGAACTAAGTTCCTAGTTCCTAGTTTCAGTTTCTTTTTTATTGAAAAGGAACGAGGAACGTCTCAGTTCCTTTTTAGGCAGAAGTAACTTAACTTTTCAAAGTTCCTTTTTTGGGGGAACGTGCCCAAGACTGCCGTTTTCAACCAAATATTGATATTTCTATCATCTATCACTTTTGATTATCAATTATCGAGATTTTACACAATAATGATTATCAATCAATAATATCGATTATCGTGTGCATCCCTAATATTAACCACTTGCTATACTACCACGTCTGCCAGACGGGCGCGCCGCCCGTGCCACGTCATACTACCACGTCTGACCAGACCTGGGTAGTAACGTAACGGAAGTAACGCGTTACTGTAACGAAATTACTTTTTTCAGTAACGAGCCAGTAATTTAATTACAATTTTCTCAAAGTAACGGAAGAGTAATTTCACTACTTTTATCATTGTAATTTGGCATTAGTAACGCGTTACTTTTGCCGCGCGGATCGAGCCTTTGTGTATCAAATATCAGTCACTAGGCCAGTGCGCCTGCTGCCTTTCTACGTATCGCCCGCTTGAGCAATGTGCATGTGCATGCAGCATTTCCAACATTTCGTAGGTCTGATCGAGAGATTTCGAGTCCTGAATTTTTATTTCAGAACCTAGCCATGTTTACTTTTGGTACTTCCGCCTATGACGAGTGCCGTTGACGAAGTAATTATCTACTTGACATCAAACATTCAAGTCTGTGTCAAATAAATCGATAATCGAATTGTTACATTGTAATGTAGCCTAGTTACAACATTTTGCCGTAGATATCACCCGCATAATCAATAATTTACTATACATCTATACGTTGAAATCTACAATATCTCTGTGATAGGCCTCCGCTGGTTTTAAAGTGTGGGCGTGGATAACACGCTGTCTGAGACCCGCCATCGGAAGACAAAGCACTTGTGTCATACCCGTCCGCACGTCAGATACATTTTAAATTAAAAAAGTAATTTTTGAAGTAATTTCACTACTTTTTTTTCATAAAAAGTAACGTCATTTCATTACTTTCTTGGACAAGTAACTAAATACAGTAGTAATTTAGTTACATTTTGGCTGAAGTAATGAGTAACGTAATTTCATTACTTTTCAAAAGTAACTTACCCAGGTCTGCGTCTGACTGATGAGCGTCAGGGGGTGTAGGGGGTGTTGCTATGACAAAAGTGAATGACATGTGAAGCAATCAATGGCTTGGGAGGGGAATCAAATTTTGCATATATTGTGTTTTTTGGGATATTAAAAATGTTGGGGGATTTTTTCAGAAAACCTTTGGGGCAAAGTGATCCTGGGGAATAGTGGGCAGGGGGGTGTGTGAGAAAAATGTCAAGATCGTATGAGAACCGATCAATTACCTAAAAGGCCAAGAAAAATAGGTACTATTTTTATTTTTTGAGAATTTCAACCAAACAATTGGGGGAGTAAAGTAGGGTAGGGGTAAATAGGGGGGGAGGGGAGGAATGACTTTGATAGGGGGTCGTATGTGGCTAAATGTCAATTCAGATGAAATTAAACAAATGACCTAAAAGGTAAAGACTTTTTTTGGGACGGGGGGAGATGGGAAAAAAGGGTGAGTAATTTTACAAAGGGGTATAGTCTGCAAAGGGTTGGTGATGACAAGGTTGGAAAGGATATCTGTCAAAATTACCAGCAGGGGAAATGATTTTTAATTTTCTTAAATTTAGTTTTTTTAGAATGAAAATATGTATGAATATGTTAAGAAGTATTAAGGGAGTTACAAAGATGGACAAGATAAGAAGTAATGAAATAAGGAAAGAACTGCGATTGGAGAGATTGAAGTTTAAGCTAGGAAGAGAACGTCTAAGATGGTTTGGACATATGAAAATGGATGGGCAGAGAGAGGATTCCAAGACGAGAATTTGAAGCGGCAGAGGAGGGGAAAAGAAGAGTAGGAAGGCCAAGAGAAAAATGGGAAAGATTAATTCAAGAAGACGTTGGAAAACGGAATGAAGTGTGGGAGCATGTGGCAAGAGTAAAGCTGTGGGAGGACAGAAGAGAGTGGAGTAATTGGTGGAGAGGAAGGAGTTAGATGATGTGGAAGAAACACTGAGTCTGGCAAGCTTAGTATCTACAGTTTCATGCCCTTGATAATGGTGAAAAACCACCACTCAACCCGACATAGTTGGAACTGAGTTATGATGATTATTATTATTATGTATATGAAAATATGAGTTCCAATTAGCGTGAATTAGGAGGCGGATGGGGTGGGTGGCGGTTATGGATGCTTATGTCAATGTCAGATGAAATTTGACAAAATTACCATTTTGGGAAATAAAATATTGAACTTGGGCCTAGTTATTTTAGAATTCTAAAAAATCACGAATACTATGGTGTGTGGGTGGTGGTGGTGTTTGGTGGGGGGGGGGGGTGGAGCCTAAAAATGGGGTGGGGCGCTAAAAATGTAGTGATGTGGATTTACCGTAAATTTAAAACTCGGGTAATTTACCGAAAAATGTTAAAATCGGTAAAACTTTAATTTTGACCATATTAAGCATATTGGCATAGACGTAAATAGTTTTTGGGATGAGGAAGGTGTATATCAATTAAAAGAGCATATATTCACCTTTATATTTATTTACTGTTCCATACAAAGAACAAACTAAACAATAATGTATTAATTGAATGATCTTTGTATGGTTAAAAAATAAATAAAAATTTTAAATTAGATTCGAATGAATGATTTAGCCTACTCAGCTAATGAAATAGACTGGAGCATGTTTAGCTACAGAAAAGCTCTTTTCAGATTTATTGATTGAATTTTTTAAAGTGGTTAATTGACTTATTTCCACTGCATTCTTGTTGTGTGGGTTCTTATTAGTCTTTAGAATATAATGATGAATTTTTTTTGTTAATTGACTTATTTCCACTGCATTCTTGTTGTGTGGGTTCTTATTAGTCTTTAGAATATAATGATAAAAAATTTTACCATTTTACCGACATACTCGGTAAATTTACGGTAAATTCTCTGACCGGTAAATTTACCTGACAGTAAACTCTGACACACATCACTACCAAAATGTCAATGTGGGGTAAGATCCGATAAAATTTATTTAAAGGGGAAAACATTTTTAAAATTTTGATAATTTTGATTATAAATAGTATTTTATGGCAAAACGAGGGTTTATTAATGGTAGGCTAAGGGTTAAGACTACTATTTACGCACCCACTTTTTGAATTTGATTATTTTAAATACACTTATTCTTGCATAAATACAGTAACAATACATACAGACAAACAGTACAATATAGTAATGCAAACACTGGAAAGTGTAAACTAAATAAATAAATAAATTCATATTTAAGATTTACCCATATTTTAGGTTTAATTCAAATGTATAGTTCACTAGTTTTTGGTTTAGGCAAGTTCAAATACCAGTCATTTGTTATTTTTACAAATTTATAATATACTGGTATATCAAACAATAATCAATAAATAAATCCGTATTTAGAGTCTACCCCCTCAAGTCACATAACTGATTTTCAGAGGGGTAGGTTAAAATAATCATTTGACCTGTTTTACTATCAATTGCCGACTTGAAATGTACCCGCCTCCTGACGTCACGAGGCAACATGGCGGAATAAATGGGTATAAATCCTCATTTCGTAAGTTGACGCCTGCTTCACGGCGCAACACTTATCAGTATCACGCTCTAACTTTTATTCTATTCATTATTTGGACAATATTTAAATGAAGAATATTTAGCAAATATATCATTCTTTGTAATAGTGATTTTTTTTTGTCACAGTCGTTAGCTTGTTATAACAATGTACGCATTATACATGTGAAAATTATCAATGACTAAAGTTTTCTCAACAATTTATTTGAGAAAAAACTACTGATCGGATTTCGACAAGACCTCTTTAAAAATATGCATCAGACTGTTTAAACAAGAAATAAACTAACTTTCTAGATAGAAAGTGCACTGAACTAAACTTTGCTGTATAGAGTAATATGCAGGGTATGTGTTTTTATCTAAAATACGCACTCTTGACGTGAGGATGATCCGTGAAAAAGTGCACGCTGCATATTACTCTATGCTTTAAATTTTTGTTCAGTGCACTTTCTATCTAGAAAGTTATTGATAAAAAGACTCCGGTAGCAGGAATTTTCTGTGACCTCACTAAAGCATTTGACTGCATGAATCATAACATCCTACTGGACAAATGCAGTTACTGCGGAATCAGAGGCACCCCGCTAGCTCTTATTAAATCCTATCTTAGTAACAGGCAACAAAAAGTCGAGTCACACTAATGAAGTCGGGACTGAAGTCAAGTTTCTCCGATAATAAGAATATCTCTGTTGGAGTTCCTCAGGGTTCAATAGTAGGTCCTTTATTCTTTCTAATATTTATCAACGACTTTCCTTTTAATATACTAGACTCTGAAATGTTTGTCGACGATGCAAACATAATAGCCAAAGCCAATGACTAGGGGTCCCAGGAAAATAGTTTTATAAAAATTGTAAATTAGTTTTATCAAATGCCAAAATAGTTTTATGGCTATTTTAAACCCTTTACAGACAAATGCACATAGAAATTTTGGCTTGTTTTCTGGATTTTTTTAAACTTGGTCGAACACAAACATAATAAAATATAGTGGAAATAGCTTAATTTTCATGAAATTAGTGTGAAAAGAACAGAAATAGTGTTATATCGCTTTATGACGGGAAATCAGGAAAATAGTTTTATGTAGCGCTTAGCGTATAGCACTTCAGAATATGATAAAATTGGTGTCAAACTTCATCTAAAACACTTAGCAATTTGTTTTATTCATTTCTATTAAAAGTAGTTTTATGGCAGAACGCTAATTCCCTGGACCCCTACAATGACATAACAACTCTAAAACAAATATCTTAAATCAAAATTTCTAATGCCACAGAATGGTTCACGATAATGAACTGCTATTAAATGAAACCAAATCTATAATAATTGTTGAATTTCTCAAAGACCCACAGGTAGAAATAAAAACAGTATACAATAGTACAAATAATACCTCAATCAAAGTCAAAGTAGAGGCATCAACAAATTTTGAGGGACTAATAATAGACAGTAAACTCAAGAAGCACAAACACATCAAAGTTAAAAAAATGCAATCATGTCAATCAAGTCTATAGCAAACATTGCAACAGCCAAAATAGTATATTTCTCTAACTTTGAGGCACACATAAGGTATGGAATTGAATTCTGGGGTTGCTCTCCCAGTACCAAGAAAGTTTTTTATAATTCAAAAGAAGGTAATCCGGTCTCGAAGATCACACTGTAAACCTATCTTCATTAAATTAATTACTATATTAACATTCTATAGTCTGTTCATTCTACAGGCAATCCTAAAAGTAAAAAAAAACATAAACACAAAAAAAAATATCCACACCCACGACACACGTCTAAAAAACAACATACATGTAAATTATTTTTCAAAATCTTCAACTCAAACAAACTCTGATTACTCACACATAAAATCGTTTAATAAACTACCAACTGAACTAAAAACACATAGGCTCGTTAGACCGTTTTAAATACTCTGTAAAAATGTTCCTTATCGCAAAAGCATATTACTCCATAAACGAGTATTTAGTTGATAACCTAGTATAATTTAGTTTAGTTTAGACTCAAGATTATAAATTGTAATTCATGACCATATTTCTTGTCTATTTGGATGAGCGTAGCGAGCGAAGCGAAGATTCCATTTCACTACACTGGAGAAAAAAATCCGGGATGTTTTTTTTTTTTTTTCTTTTTTTTTCTGTTTGTATTATTGTGTGTTTGTTAACACGATTCCGGCTAAACCGATACTCCAATTGCGATGAAATTTTATGGAGACCTTCGAAATCTCTGAACTTAGAACTGCCACGTTTTTGAGCGCAATCGGAAAATTATTTCTCATGAAAATCGCCATTTTACGAATTTTTTCAATTTTTAAAATATTTCTTCGACTTATAACACCTACATGCTTAATTTGATTTTAATGATTTTTTCACAAAACCTTAATTTTATGAATTAAGATATTCGTGTGAAATTTGAGCGCAATCGAAAAATTATTTCTCATGAAAATCAAAATTTTACACGTTTTTTCTTTTTTTAAACAAGTCTTTGACTTATAACACCTACATGCTTTATCCTATTGTAATGAATTTTTCACAGAACCTTAATTTTATGAATTAATATATTCTTGTAAAATTTGAGCGCAATCGAATAATTATTTCTTATGAAAATCGCAATTTTACGATTTTTTCCTTTTTTTAAAATTACGATTCATAAAAAAAATTAAAAAATAAAGTCAATTTTTTATTTAATTTAATTTAATTTAAAAAAATTATTCGACTTTGTAATAATTTTGTCACAGAACAACAGAAAATCCTCATAACACATGGCAGCTCAATGCACCAATTACGCTCATCCAACAACGCGGCGGGACTTAAGCGTTTTCCTAGTTATATATAATTTATAGCTATAAGTTTTACTGTTCTCTGTATTTTCTGTATTTTGTCTGTACATCTGTAAATGCCTCTTGCAAAATGTAGATACTATGACAATAAACCATTTATTATTATTTTTATTATTATTATTATTATTATTATTATTATTATTATTATTATTATTATTATTATTACGAGTGTGGCATTCGTACTAGCCGTTACGTTAAAAAAAACGTGGAATGCCAATCCTTTTTTATGCCCCCCGTAAGTGAAACACGAATACAATCAATTATAGAGAATATGGATGATAATAAACAGCCAGGCTGGGACGGTATCAGAGTTCAGGATTTAAAATTTTTGAAATATGAGATTAGCCCAGTTTTAGCTAAACTAGTAAATTTATCGATTGAGTCAGGAACCGATCTCCTCAAACTTAAAGATATCAGTAGTTCGTCCTATCTATAAGAAGGGTGATCATATGTCATATTCCAATTATAGACCAATAGCACTCCTCTCTGTTATAGAGAAAATCTTGGAGCGCTGTGTAGCCGACAATTTGTCTGCCTATCTGGAAAAATTTAATATCATTGATAAATTGCAATATGGTTTCCAAAAGGTAAATGCACTAGTGACTTGCTTGTAAAATTCTCAGACTTCGTTAACACTAAATTAAACGATAACATGCATGTAGTTGCCCTATTTGTAGATTTTTCGAAAGCATTCGATACATTAAACCACAGTACATTAGTGGATATGCTTGAAAATGTTGGTATTAGAGGTCAAACCTTAAAATGGTTCACTAGTTTTTTAACAGATCGGAAACTCACAGTAAAAATAGGAGAATGCTTCAGTGAATATAGAGAGGTTGCGACTGGAGTACCGCAAGGCTCTATCTTGGGGCCAATTTTGTACCTGATTTATGTTAACAATATGACTAAATGTGTAAAACACTGTACTGTGTTCATGTATGCTGACGATACTGTTTTGTTATTTGCTCATAAGAACTTAAAAATGGCCGAATCTACTTTGCAGCGGGATTTTACTCAATTATTAATGTGGACGCACGATTATGATCTCGTTATTAATGCTGACAAAACCAAGATTCTACATATGTGCTCACCTCTGAATCAAAAGAGGAATCAACCTCTTAAAATAATATTCCATTCTTATGAGTGTTTGCATGATATCGTAAATGGAAAAAACTGTGTACGGTGTAGTGTTGAAATTGAGTCTGTTGACAGCCATGTCTATTTAGGTATCTTAATTGATAGATTCATGTCGTGGAGGCCGCATATTATCTCCTTATGCAAGCGTTTAAGATCCTGTGCATTTCAATTAATCAAATTAAAGTTGGTACTTCCGTTTAAACTTTTAAGGTCAGTTTACACTGCGATCGCCGAATCAATCATCTCTTATGGCCTCTTGGCCTGGGGCTTTGCATCTTTAAGCCACGTAAATTTAATAACCAACCTTCAAAACACAATGATTAGAACTATGACACCATGCTTTTTAAAAAGAAATCCAA
The DNA here is from genome assembly GCA_024449915.1 of Sweltsa coloradensis. NCBI lineage: Eukaryota > Metazoa > Arthropoda > Insecta > Plecoptera > Chloroperlidae > Sweltsa > Sweltsa coloradensis. The sequence continues at coordinate 92,615 of JAMZAV010000653.1, forward strand.
GATATAACAGCATACAAATGAAATATCACTTTTGCAATGTACTGCCTGTATCATACCTATTTAAGTTTAGATTTATTTTAAAATTTTATTTCAATAGACAATATGAAGCAAACGAAAATACGGGGATTACGCGGTCGAAATCAAGAGGGAATTACTTTTTGCCTAAATTCAATAACAAATATGGAAAACGAACACTATTTTATTTGACACCTGCTATTTTCAACAGCCTACCTGGTCATCTGCGCAATCTAGAAAAGATCTCAGCCATTAAATCTGAATTAAAGTTTTATTTGCTCGATTGTTTATGTGCAGTCTACAACACCTAATCATTCATCTCAATTCCCAATTTGCTTTTCATTTTTTTTTTATTGCAGTTGTTCAATTTACTATTTTCATTATGTATCCTGTTGGTTTGCTTTAAGATTTGATTACGAATGACAAGTCTGTTTGTTTGTTTTTTTGGAGGAGTCTTTAAATATTTAGATACTTGGTGCAAGTATGTAAATTTATTCATCTAATACTGTGTTGTTTTTGTGTTACCTCAAGTATAATATTTTTATATTCAATATTCAAGTTTCGCTTTTTTTTTAGTTTGTTTTGTTATACAGGACGGTGTTCCACTGAGTTTGTTCTATTTTTCTTTGTTATTGTTGTAATAACTTCGCACAACACCGTAGTTGTATGAAATGTACACATTGTCGTGGTTTAAACCACAGACAAGCCTTATTTTAAGGCTTTGTGGACCGAAGCATATAAAAAATGTACACATATGTAATTAATGAATTAATAAAAAAAAAAAAAAATTATTATTATTATTATTATTATTATTATTATTATTATTATTTATTTATATATTTTATTTATTTTATAAACCATTTATTATTATTTTTATTATTATTATTATTATTATTATTATTATTATTATAAGTTAGTATATTTCTTGTCTAAACAGTCTGATGCATTGTCACAAAGAATTCTTGTCAAAATCCGAAAAGTAGTTTTTTATAGTTTTTTTTTATTATTATTATTATTATTATTATTATTATTATTATTATTATTATTATTATTATTATTTGCGCATTTCAATTATATAAATTAAAATAGTACATATTACCTTATACTACCTTGCGAACTGTGTATATTTCCTTAGCTGAATCAATAATTTCTTATGGCTTATTATCATGGGGAAATGCGAGTAACATTCACTTAAAATCTATTAAAGTTCTGCAAAATAAAATGTTAAAACTCATTATCCCAGATAACAATAACTCAAACGTTTTCCATACACATGACCTGTACACATATTGCTTTTTATTGCCTGTATCATCATTGTATCGTTTTGCCTTTTAATTAAGTATTACTTTAGCGACACCTACAAAATTTCACGAAATGACCATCTATATACTACAAGATTTGTGCTAAAAACTAACCTCAATGTTCCAAAATATGTCAATAAGTACGGACAGAGAACTCTTGAGTATTCCTTTCCGCATATATTTAATCAATTACCAGAGGACATGAAAAATTTCCAATCGTTTAGTGAGGCCAAAAAGAACTTAAAACTTACTTACTTTGTTCCATGGATACTGATTAACTTTTAATTCATTTTATTTTAATATAATTTAATTCATAAACTGTTTTTTTGTTGTACAGTTGCACTTTCTGTGGTGTTGGAATGTTCACGCCTATTCTGTTATACCAAATTTCAATATTGTAAAGTAGTATTCTCGTTGTTTTATAATTATTTTTTTAAGTTTTAATTTAGCCTATGAACTTTTTTTGTATAATATAATGTAATATTCAACTAAGTCTGTCTGATCCATGTATAATAATATAACTAATCATAATCCACAGACAAGCCACGTATGTGGCTTTGTGGACAACGATGTCAAAGTATTATAATACAAAATTGCATGTAATATTATTATTTTAATAATAAAAAAAAAAAAAAAAAAAAAAAAAAATTATTATTATTTTTATTATTATTAATATTTTTATTATTATTATTATTATTATTATTTATTATTATTATTATTATTATTATTGTTATTATAAGTTAGTATATTTCTTGTCTAAACTGTCCGATGCATTTTTACAAAGAATTCTTGTCGAAATCCGATCAGTAGTTTTTTTTGTCAAATTAATTGTTGAGAAAACTTTAGTCATTGATAATTTTTACATGTGTGATGCGTACATTGTTATAACAAGCTGACGACTGTGTCAAAAAATCATAATAATCGCTATTGCACGGAATGATATGTTTGCTAAATATTATTCATTTAAGTATTGTCCAAATAATGAATAGAATAAAAGTTTAGAGCGTGATAAGTGATGCGCCGTTCAGCAGGCGCCAACTTGCGAAATGAGGATTTATACCCAACTCTAGTCACGTGACCTATCGATCGTTTTAAGCTTCGCCCATTTCGAGTCGTCAATTGTTTCATTAATAGATTAGATATTTCCTTTATATAAGTATTTCTTTCAGTGCTTCTGGGCCCTGGGCGCATGTTTTGAGGTCGTATTGGCCCTTCTGGTGATGCCGACTCTTGGCTGGCATTGGCTGTTGGGATTGTCCTCACTTCCACTGCTAGCGTTTGCCTTCATCACTCCGGTACGTACGTCATTACAGATAACTACATAATGTAGCCATATCAGTTCAGTCCATACCAAGGAACCACCACTTGCAGCCGGAGCATCCAATACTCTGGTATACTAGCTCCAACAAAAGAATGCAGAAGCTCTCGTCTTAAGTGGTAGTAGTAAGGGGTGATATGAATTTGCATCAAAATACAAAATAAATGCTCAGCCAAATTAATCTCGCATTTGTGTATAAATGAGAATTTGGTGTAGCCTAGCCAACCCAAGGAATAATTATCTGCGCTAAATCACGGAGTTCCTCCGTGTGCTAGATAGATCCACTGTGAGCTATCGTGAGTAGAGTTGAGACAGTGTTGTTATGTTGGGAAAACAATTCCAAGCAAAATGCATTCTTTCGTTGGAACCACTATAAAATGTAATGTATGTAATTTCAGGGAAACTACAGCTAGCCATCATCAGACTAGTCTAGTCCATGGCATCATGCTACAGAGGTATTATAGATTTTAGTCTTTTTCGCTCCGGTAGTAGCCTCATGATACGGAAGTTTTGTAGCTTAAAAGTTATAACTTAATTCTCCTTTTTTCCAAGTTAAAACTATTATATTATCTTATCAGGCTACATTTATGGTACATAACATTTTATATTTTATATTATAGTTATATATATATTTATTTTTTTTATTGTAGGCCTAAATAAATTTAAAATTAAAACATTAGAATATGAATTAATATACATTTTAAAGTTACATCTAAATTTGTACAAGCATTTTGATTTTAAAATGTTTATATTCTTATTCTTGCTTAAAGAAGAAATATTTTGGTATTATAAAAATTTTAACCCATTTAATGGGAGTGAGGTGGTGGTTATTTTCCAGTTTTCACTGCAGTGGGAAGGAGCGAACACATTTTGTGGTGTTCGTGTGACGGGCAAACCTACCTATACTAGTGACTATTTGACAAGATGCTGGGTCTCTAAAGCAATGTATGTGCTTAAGGCTATTCCAGAGCACTCTTACTGATATTTTGAAAGTCAACGGAAAATGGCTGAAAGTTGGTTGGATGAAAGAAGAACTTGAATAAAAAAGAAAAAAAACTTTTTTTTTGGACGGGACAAAAGCTCTATTTTGGCAATTATATGCAAATTTTTGGTCATTACGGAAATGAATGTTTTAGATGCAATATTTAATTTTTAGCTATGATTTTTTTTTATTGCTTCAACACACCTTTGTCTCTGGACTGAGTACAAGGAAAACTAATTTTATGAAATAACTTTTGATGAACGATTTTTTTCGTGTTCCGGTTTAAAACTCTTTTTTGTACCATGTGACAAAAAAAATCGTACATCGGACATTATTTCAGAAAATTCTTTTCTCTTAAACTCAGTCCAGAGACAAAGGTGTGTTGAAATAATAAAAAAAAATCATAGATAAAAATTAAATATTGCATCCAAAACATTCATTTCCGTAATGATCCAAAATTTGCATATAATGGCCAAAATAGAGCTTCTGTCCCGTCCAAAAAAAAAGTTATTTTTTTTCCTTTTTTATTCAAGTTCATCTTTCATCCAACAAACTTTCAGCCATTTTCCGTTGACTTTCAAAATATCGGTAAGAGTGCTCTGGAATAGCCTTAAGTTGCAATGCTAACGTCCCATACCTCTGGTGTACTCAGTGGTTGCCGGAGAGCGCGCGCTACCACGTGGCGTGCGGGGAGCCGGACAAAGCCCTCGAGACGCTCCAGCGTGTGGCGCGAGAGAACGGGAAGCCTCTTCCCCTGGGACGGCTGGTGCTCGATGGGACCGGAGTGGGGGGGCTGGCGAACCGGGGTCGAGTCCGGGACCTGCTCATTCCGGAGCTACGGAAGACCACGCTGCTGCTGTGGTTCATCTGGTACGTACTAGTTGGATCTCTCAGGTTATTGTTAAAATGTTTTCCTGCAGAGATTGAATTCGAGCTGGCTTTTTACAATGTACCAATAAGGAATACAACAATTGTTTTGGTTCTGTTCTGTTCATTTCTTTTACACATTTAAAAAAAGCTAGAGTGTAAATTTTCACTCTAAAACTCTGTTAATGCATTGACTTTAGATTCAAGTGTTTTATGGGGCCGAGGGGGCAGCGCAAGGTAGCTACATCTTCCATTTAATTTATCATACTCTAGGCCTAAGCTAGAGCCCTGATCAGGCTTGGGCCTATATTTTTGACGATTTTGACCTATAAGTGGAATTTTAAAGGTAGTGTAGTGAAGCTGGGTTAACCTATAATTTATTATTAAGTCGATTTTACATTTTTAATTTTTTTAATTTTCTTTCTTTGTTACACTACATGTAACATGTCATTGTGTAGTGATTATATTATGTAATTGTATTTTGGAATTTTGTATTTGGTAATTGTAATGTAATTTCATGTGGCCTATTAATTATAAAACAGCAAGTTAGGTTTATTGTGCAAAGTGCCAGACAGACCTGGGTAAGTTACTTTTGAAAAGTAATGAAATTACATTACTCATTACTTCAGCCAAAATGTAACTAAATTACTATTTAGTTACTTTTCCAAGAAAGTAATGAAATTACGTTACTTTCATGAAAAAAAGTAGTGAAATTACTTTCAAAAATTACTTTTTAATTTAAAATGTATCTGACGTGCGGACGAGTATGACGCAAGTGCTTTGTCTACCGATGGCGGGTCTCAGACAGGGTGTTATCCACGCCCACACTTCAAAACAAGCGGAGGCCTATCACAAAGATATTGTAGATATCGACGTATAGATGTATAGTAAATTATTGATTACGCGAGTGACATCTATCGGCGAAATGTTGTAACTACACTACAAGTGTAACAATTCGACTATCGATTTATTTGACACAGACTTGAATGTTTGATGTCAAGTAGATAATTACGTCGTCAACGGCGCTCGTCATAGGCGGAAGTACCAAATGTAAACATGGCTAGGTTCTGAAATAAAAACTCGGGACTAGAAATGTCGGAAATGCTGCATGCACATGCACATTGTTCAAGCGGGCGATACGTAGAAAGGCAGGCAGGCGCACTGGCCCAGTGACTGATTTTGATACTCAAAGGCACGGGCCGCGCGGCAAAAGTAACGCGTTACTTACGCCAAATTACAATGATAAAAGTAGTGAAATTACTCTTTCGTTACTTTGAGAAAATTGTAATTAAATTACTGGCTCGTTACTGAAAAAAGTAATTTCGTTACAGTAACGCGTTACTTCCGTTACGTTACTACCCAGGTCTGGTGCCAGAGATGTAGCAAGCTCACTTCCCTGTACTAGTTACTTCACTGTTATGGAATGTGATCAGTCAGCAATTTTGTGTAAAGTGTGGCTGGCTGTGATGACATTCACTTGGTGAGGTAATTAGGCAAGAAGTGACTTGACTAGAGACTAGGACAGGTGGCAGTCTTGGTTGGGTGTAACATAGAAATTAGAGTAGGGTCTGGTGTGCTCTCCAAGACAGTTTAAGTCCACATTTCTATAATTCTACAACTCTGTTTAACTATCACTCAAATTACCAAGAAAGTACTTTATACAAAAACCACCAGATTCACGAAAAGTAACTAGACTACAGTCACTGGAAAGAGAAAGCTTTCCCTACCATCCGTCTTCCCCAAACTACCCCTAACATCTACGGCAAGGCAGGTCCCAGCTCCCCACGACAAACTACAACCATCCCTCAGTCCCGGCTGCCGTAGTCCAGGTTGCAGCCAAAAACCACGTCCTTCGAAGAGTCCAATCCGCCCTCGAAACTCATCTAACATCTACGAGCTACGAGTGGTGGAGTGGCATTACAGTAGTAAGTGATGATTTAAGGGCAAAAATGTTAATCAACCCATGCAAACCTGTACATTTGTTGGGTGGAAATGAACCCTCGGTTTCTATTCAATTTATGGATCAAGTTCCAAACATACATGCCTACACAAAAGTTTAGTAGGTATTATTAGGGGATGACATCGGTTTGCGAAATTGCTAACGTTTTTTTTTTTTTTTTTTAATAAAAATAAAGTTTTTTTTTTTTTTTTTTTAAATGGTTAAGGGTGGCGAGGATGCTCGTTGCCTCTACTTTATCGGCATATTTATGATTGGGAAAACGGGAGACCTTGGTTGGCTGGTTGGAGATGGGTGAGATGTAAAAGCCAATTTAATTGAGTGATGTGAAAAGACAAATCACTTTAAGGCCTACAAGATCCTGCTTCAGGAAGGCCTTGCATTCAAGAAATCTTTTCAATATTTAAAATAATTCAGAAGTTAAAAATTCCATCCCAACCGGGGTTCGAACCCGGGTCTCCCACATTCCAGGTAGGCCCCTTAGCCAACTAAACTACCGAGACGGTAACTTTTCACAATTCAGAAGTTAAAAAGTTACCGTCTCGGTGGTGTAGTTGGCTAAGGCGCCTACCTGGAATGTTAGAAAACCCAGGTTCAAACCCCAGTCCGGCAGTCGAGATGGATTTTTTATCTGCATATTTTTCCTAAAATATCACAGAAAAAAATATTTAAAAAAATTAAAATTCATTAAAAAAATAACAAATTTCAAATTGTTAACGTAGAAAGCAAAATTTCGGGTCCCAGTCTATTGTACTAGTAGTATACTAGGGAAACGCCAAAGTCGTTGTTAGACGAGTGCGGAGTGAGTGAGCCATGTGTTGAGTACCCGGAACATTCCTTTTCTTTCCCCCACCTTAGGCCTCCCTAGCCTATCATAGGCTACAGTGGAGCATTATGGCCTAAACTATGGCCTAAACTTAAATATCCTATTATTTATAGGAATATAATTATCAAACTTAAATGCAAATGTTCCCGGGTACTCAACACATACTCGCTCACTCGTCTAACAACGACTTTGGCGTTTCCCTAGTCTAGTTGGCTAAAGCGCCCTTATAGCCGAAATGTGGGAGACATGGGTTCAATCAGGTTAAAATTGAGTCTAATTAAATATATGCATTATGTATTTATTAGGGTTGCCGTCGATAATCGAAATATCGATCGATTATCGATATCAGTAATATGATATGATAATCGATTCAAGTATTTTGATATGATATGATATGATTATCGATTTAAATAGTGACATCGATGTTTTCGCGGTTACCATGCTTAAAATGCCGCGCTGTCGTATCAACGCGCCGATTGGTTGTCGGAGTAGCCAATCGCTGCCTCAAGTATAATGCCACGCCACCCGCCGCCAGTGCGCATGCGCTCGCAGCGCGATACAAGGCGATACGAAAACATCGCCCGGCCGATTGCGATGTATTCAGTACGGCTCGACGTGTTGTGGCGTGACTTCTCTAGCGTCAGTCTGCCCAATTATATTGAATTCGCGATGTTTCTTCCGTGTTTCTGCTTCCTAGGCTCAATTTGGAATTTGATATGATAATCGATTTGGGTCTATGATATCGATATATTTCGATATGATAATCGATTCGATGCCTCCGATTATCGATCACGATTTTCACATCGAACGGCAACCCTAGTATTTATCTATGGCAACATCAATAAAACTATCAATCCCCTGGCCGGGGAAAGATTTTTTAATTCTGGACTGTATTTAAAAAATATTAAACATGTTTGAAATGCATATAATGCAGTGTAGTCCATCATCTGTGGCAATAGGGCCTACTATGGTAAACATAGCCAGTACGAAATACGTGAAAATATTGCAAGGTTTACTCAATCTACGAGCGGAATTTGGGGGTACTTGACGGTGCAACATTTGATAGACCTTGCATGGGTAGGGCATTTCACGGCCAGGCGAATAACAAACAAAAATATATTTTCAAAATCTAAACCATTGTCGTTAAAATAATTTCTAAAACATTGGAAGCCTATTTTTAATTTATTATTTCTTGTAGGTGTAAATCGCAATGAATCTTGCTGATTTTGTTAGCAGTTCTCAGTAAACTCGTAAACCCGGGTGTCTGTTTAAAATTTCAGCGCAATCTGTTCAGCGATTCGGCTGATTTTCAACGTTACACACACGCAGACTAACAGAATAAGCGCCGTTTAAGTTGAATGGAGATCACTCCGTTCGCTACGCTCACTCGTTTTAAAAAAGGTTAAAATATTAACAATTCCACCTTACGGAGTGTTTCCCAATAACCAAATCGTGAATAAATCTTTTTAAATTTTTTTTGACTAAACTTTATTAAGCAGTTTAAATGTTAGACAAGCATCTTAAAATTCCCCTTTAAATTTGACAACAAACGTCGATAAATGGGCTTTTAAAAAATTAGTTGTCAAATTAGGTAGCTATGCACTGTGCACATCAATACTATTTTCATTATCGATAATTAATATCTAGGGATGCACATCGATACTTTTTTTCATTATCGATTATCAAAATGGTAATGTCATTATCGAATCGATATTATCGATAATATCGATATCACCACAAAGCCTGTTCTAACCTATAAGTGGAACATCACTTGTGGCATGTGTAAGTCAAAACAATACAATCGCGTTCCGTTTACTGCCTGGCTGTTTTCGATGTCATGTGTTTGGCTTCTGTTATCAACTGATAGCTCATTTCCAAACGCAAATCTCGAGTGTGACACCATCAGCCAAGCCAGTGCTTGGCACAACGTGAAATAATCTCCCTATTTAGAGTTTGATTCGAGCCACTATTGACCAATTGGCAATGATGTGATATTTCGAATAACCGATAATGAATTTTGGTTATCGATTATCGAAATTATATCCATTATTAATTGATCGATAATATCGATTATCGCGTGCATCCTTAATAATATCGATATTACTGTCTCCAGATATCGGCTAAATGTTTTGTAACCAATTATTGACATTTTAACTATCGATAATGACTTTTGATTAATGATTATCAAGATTTTATCCAATATTGATTATCGATCAATAATATCGATTATTGTGTGCATCCCTAGTCAAAATACTTCCAGAGGTTAAAAAACAAGCACCCATTGCACAATAGTATTTTTTGTTTCTCTGCATTGGTGTGCAGAGAGATCACGTGACCATTTTAAGGTCATTTATACCTAGCTGACACAAACTCAAAGTCAACAAATATTTACAATAATTATTCTATTTAGAATGTTCTCACAGGTATGGGATTGGATTGGAATATATTTTATTTTTTTTTGCATCCCTAATCTCTGTATGGTACCCCTCTCTAGGGCTGCGTGTGGCGTTCTGCTACTACGGCGTGGTGCTGATGACGACCGAGCTCTTCAACTCGGCCCTGACCACGAGCTCAAGCTTGTTCCCGACCTTCGGAAAAACGGACTAGAGCGAGTGTGCGGCAGATTGCCGAGAGCTGACCACTAGGGACTATATGGATCTGCTCTGGACACCTTCGCAGAGTTCCCGGGATATTCGCAACCATCTTTGTCATTGAGAGTTTCGGGAGGAAGCGTTACCATAGCCGTGCAGTTCATATATTTACCATTTGCATTTTCCTTCCCTTCTTATTAACCAATAAGTAAGTATTGGTCATTATTATTATTTATTATTATTAGATTTCACCCAATAGATATATGATAATTGATAATCGTTTGAAGTATTTTAATGTATGATTATTGATTTAAATAGTAACACGATGTTTTCGCGGTTTACGATGCTATAAAAATGCCCGTGCTGTCGTATCGACGCGCCGATTGGATTTTGGGAAAGTAGCCAATAGCCCTCAAAAATAATGTTACGCGGACTCGCATGGCTTGCAGTCGTCACTCTAGCGCCTGCTCTAGCGAGACGAACATTGCCCCGATCGCGATCAGGATCAGTACGGTTCAAGGTGTTGTGGCGTGAAGTTCTCTAGCGTCGGTCTGCCCAATTAGGTATATTGAATTTGTGATGTTCTTTCATCTAAAAAAAAGGACCTTTGCCATTACTTGTGATGTCGCCTAACAAGATGAGTCAAGTATGGCATTTTTTTTTAATTTAAAGTAGATGATGAAGGGGACGGGAGGAGATAAGACTGAGCTGGAATGTCGAGATCTCACCATCTCTCTTGCTTGCTAGAGGGACCTTCGCTGGCGCGTACTGTAAAAACATATAAAAACTAAAAAGTGATACTCCATGCAAGTCAAGACATTGCGTTGCGTTTTAAAAAAAAGTCTGTGTAATTGAAATCTAGCCCTCAATTTTATTTTTACACATTCTAATCCTTAATGATCTCTCGTATTAGAATTACAATTAAATTAAGCGTTTTTCCTGCTTCCTATGCTCAATTTGGAATTTAATTTTATATGATAATCGATTTGGTTCTATGACATCGATAGATTACGATATGATTATCGATTCCACGCCTCCGATTATTGATCAGGATTTTTACATTGAACCGTTGAACGGCTACCCATATATTATAAATTAACACCTAAAATTTAAAGCAAAGGTACTTAACCAACAAATTGTTGAATTTGGAGATGAATATAAACCGTACAACAATTATTTCTTCAATCTCTCAGGTCTCCATGTTGGTGGAGTTTTATACTCCACCTGAAATGGTACTCTGCTCTGGGCTATCCTTGTTCAAGGACAATGTCAACAAAAAACTTGTGTCAATCGGAGGCCATGTTTGGTTTGTATTATGGTTGATGTCGATACGAATTTGAATATTGTCGATCGATAATCGCGCATGTGTAATCATAATCATAATGGTTTTTACGTTGACAGATTAAAGGGGCTAAAAAACTAGGATGTCAAACGATATAAAATTTCATATCGATAATCGCGCTGAAATAAAATTAATATCGCGATTAATCGCGATAATATCGTGGACAAAAATATCGCGCCGATATAGTCGCTTCAGTCATATCACGATATATTGGCGTATATAAAACACGTTTCTCGCAGTGCGTCTATTTGAATTGCGCGCCTTCACTGTACTAGCGTGGCTATGGTTGGCGGAGCGGCCAACCGGCCACTCGATACCCTACACGAGACAGCGTGTGCGAGAAGAGCGGTGAAGCGAGAGAGAGCATAGCCTTCGAGCGGTCGGTCGGCGGGGGGAGCGGGCCCGTCGTTGCTAGGCAACAGCCAGCTGACGCTGCCATTGCGCAATGCGCAGTAGAGAAGTTTACGTGATTGGGGCGATGCAGCAACACGTGATAACTGAAGAATCAACACATCCGTTGGCGCTAAATTCAATTTGAAGCAGCAGATGCCGATAATATCGCGATTATCGCAGGAATTAATATCGTACGATAATCGCGATGCAGCAACTCATATCAGCGAGTAATATCGATAATCGATATTATCGATAATTATCGATATACGATTATTGTTGACATCCCTACTAAAAACCCAAAAAATTATTTTTTACCATGTGATCTATAGCAGTGGTTTTCAACCAGTGGTCCGCGGACCACTTTTACAGGTGGTCCGCGGTGGTAGAGGACAGATTAATTTTTATGTATGTATACATTATAAATTTATATTGATAATTTCATACATTTTTAACATCCTGATATTTTCATTTTCTCTTTTCGCGTAACTGGCAAATTACAAATAGAATGTACTCAAAGTAACATTGATCATTGTCAACTTAGCATAGCTCATAGGTTCTGCTTTGTAATAGGTTTGATACACTCATAGTATGACACAGAAGAAAAAATGAAAACCCTCCTTGTGCCAAACCACACCACGTATACCTCGTACCAGTATGAAATATATCGTAGTTTTATTTATTAAATACTAGTATTTTTTTGTTTCAAATAAAGAAAACATTAATAATCAATTCATTACAGTTTAAAAAAGAAAATAATGCGTTTGTATTCCCATGTGTTGTGAGAAGAGAATCGTCACAAAGGGACGTGAAGAGGCACATAGTAATCAGTAATAAAGAACTCTTATAATCTGCTGATGAAAAACTAAACAAAGTGCTAAAAAAAATCAAATTCTGAATATAATAAATATGTCAAATAACTTTTCATTTCCCATGGGCACAGCAGGCCCCAAATCCTCAAAGTATGATGTTTGCAGTGCAAACTTTTTTGCAACGATTCTTACTACGAAACCTGCAAAAATCATGATGCATTAGTTTGAAGATGCATAAAAGATGCACAAAATAAATAGTTTCAATAAACTAGGAAACGCTAAAGTCCCGCCGCGTTGATGGATGAGCTTTTAAAAGTTTTTAGTTTGCGTGGGATATCTTTACTTTTGCAAGTGCTTTGTTTTGCTACACTACGCATTGTAAGTGATGGATGTCAAATTTCTTTTGTTACCTGGCAATTGGTATTATTTACCGTAAAAACTTATATTAAAAACTTTATTTCTATGAATTCTGGCTAACCTTTTTCAACTTTTTCTTTTAAAAGGTACTACATCACCATAACCCTAATGTCCATGTATAATATGAACGTTGAAGGCCCACCCGTTTGGTCAGAATTGGCCCAAATGTCTCGAAAATATCGCACTAAAAATCGAAAAAAATCGTAAAAGTGCGATATTCATAAGAAATATTTCTTCGATTGTACCCAAAAACGTGGCACGTCTAAGTTCAGAGATTTCGAAGGTCCCCTTCAATTTTCATCAAGATCGCATATGCCATTTGCCCGGAATCGTGCGAACAAACAGATAAAAAACAAACAAAAAAAAAACCAAAAAAAGAACGAAAAAAACAATCGAGCTAAATTTTTGGGGGGTCAGTGAAATTGAAGTCTTCGCTTCGCTCATCCAAAAACAAACCCGCAGCTGTCTGCTCACAATAATAACTAATAATTAATTTCTCACCTACTATTAAGTCAGGCTGCAGATAAAGTTTCACATTTTCTTGTAAGGGTGCGTATATAAAAAAAAATAGTACAATGGGGCAAGCCGAGAGAGTTTGAGGTAAAACTGCTACAAAAACAATTAGTTTTATAACTACGACAATTAATGATAGTCTCTCGATGCCCATTGTTCTCTCCATTATATGACTCCCCCCTCACCCCCCCTCTCCACCCCTCGCCCCCATAACTATAGGGCCAAATTTTTGAATGTGGTGGTCCATCCGATTATGAGTTTGTGAAGGTGGTCCGTGTGCAACAAAAGGTTGAGAAATACTGATCTATAGCACAATACTACACTTAAATGACCGTTTAAAATTTTTTATCTTGTAACTATGATTTAACATCAGTTTTTATTTTTTTTTTATCCAGAAATTTGCGAAAATTGGTGTTTTTGGGAAATTTCTTAAATTGGCTTTAACCTGCTTCTTTTTTGGGTCCACATAGATTCTAGAGCATAGTACAAATCTAAAATGCCCCTCTATAACATTGTGTCTTAAAACTGTGCCAAAATATACCCTTAAACACGCAAAAATATTAGGGTGCCGTTTCGATGTGAAAATCGTGACGATAATCGGGGGCATCGAATCGATTATCATATCAAAAATATATCGATATCATAGCCCCAAATCGATTTCATATCAAACCCCAAATTGACCCTGGGAAGCAGAAAACAGGAAGAAACATCGCAATTCAATTTAAATTTGGGGCAGATGACGCTAGAAAAGTTCACGCCACAACACCGAGCCTACTAAAAATACATCGCAATCGGGCCGGGCGATGTTTTCGTATCGCCTGTATCGCGCTGCGAGCGCATGGAAATGGCGGCGGTGGGCGTGGCATTATATTGGCAGCGAGGGCTACTCCGAAAACCCAACGGCGCGTGAACGCCCCAGGCGGCTTTTTTAAGCATGGTAAACGCGAAAACATCGATGCACTATTTAAAATCGATAATCATATATATCATATCAAAATACTTGAATCATTATCATATAATTACTGATACGATAACGATCGATATTGATTATCGACGGCAACCCTAAAAAAAATGCATTCCAAGATCACACCCCATTTTGGGTTTATCAGCATATTTGGACCGAATATTGAAAATTTCTCACTCATCATTATCTGTTGCCACGTCCAACTTGCTTTGGGTGGGCATTGAAGACGGGCCTCCCCACTTTTTTTTCCCTGCCCCCACCCTCTTCTTCCCCCACATTCCACTCTCCTCCCGTGTTCTACATCTTTTCCACATTTTTCTGCATTGTTGTCGTAGTCTGTCCCCCACATCCTTCCCGGTAATTTTGTTTTTTCCCTTTTCTTTTGACAGTCCGAACCACTTAACTTCTCCCCCAAATTCGCCCCATTAAACCCTCACGCCATTTGATCTCGGTACCCCCTTTTCCCCTTATTGGGTTTTCCCATTGTCTTACCTACAATGTTTCCCAAAAAAACTTATATTACAGCCTGTACAAGACTCTCCCCACGCTGTCATTTTCCAAGTCTCTGTGCATATGTTAGTATGGAAAAAGTAGGTCTGGTAGAGATAACTTGCATTTTTGGTATCTTGTTCCTTTGAGATCTGGGATAGATTGGGGAAAAACCCCAACAGTTTGCTGTGCCCTTTCTTCCTATTTTGGGTTGAACCCTTCCATCGCATGCTACTATCCCCCCCCACGTACTTAAAATTTTTCCCACTGCTTCAAAAACTGTCCTCCTAGTAGAATCCTGACATTCTTCGCTTTATCTCGTGTCATCAGCATTGTTTCACTCTTGCCATTAAAAACACCAAACCCCCAATTTAAAAAAAAAAAAAAATATATAGAAAAATTTCAAAAAAGACTGTAGAGTCGTCAAAAGGGGCCAATTTTTTTTAAATCAAAATCCCCAAGGCACAGGGATAATAAATCGTCCCCATGTTATTTTTTATGGGAGTTTTTTTGTCGATGGGACCTAGCTGGAAAATGTCATGTTTGACAATTTTTGGGAGGTCTGGGGGCCCCCCAAAATTTTTCTTTTTATTTCTAAATTTCATTTAGTGAGCCTGAAGAAATTTTTTTTTGATTTTTTAGCGGTTAAAACCCTTTAAAGGGGTTTTCCCCCCGCATAACGTTTATGTACTACATAGTTATGAATTTACAAAGTAACAGAAAAAAATTTGGGTCTACATCCCCGAAAAAAAAAATTTGTGAAACTTAAAAATTTTTTCGGCTAGATCCCATCGCCAAAAATTTCCATAAAAAATAAATGCGGGGATGATAACCCCCGTGACCTTGGAAGATTTGATTTTGGTTAAAATGATATGTTTGTAAATTTAATAATGTGCAGGGAGGAACCTCGAATGGTACCCCCTACTCAAGAATAATTTAAAAAAATATCCTGCTGTTTGCAAAATATTGAGAGTTTTAAAAGCAAACAGTTAGTAACTTTGGGTTATAATTCAAAATTTCTGCGAAGTTTTTATGTATCGTACAGTACAAAACGTTTTTCACTAAATTTTTTTATTTCAAAAATCTTTTGTTTCATCTTTAGTTTGATTTTTTAAAAATGTTTGTTATGGCAACGACCTTGAAAAGTTCCCCGAGCTTTCCGACAACGCTTCTTTCATTGCGCGAGGATCATTTCCCGGTCTGTTCCAAGCAGCGTAGTGTACACCCTGAGGTGACCCCACCCGCCTTCGTTTTGTCGGGGAGTGGGTCGGCAGCGGATGGCGCGGCGGGGGGCCATGGTGACACCCCAGTAGCGCAAAATTTCTCCAGACCTCTCTCATCAAAGTTTCCGCACTTTCGCCTTGTGTCCCTTTCCCGGCGGCCATGCGGCGATCTGCCTTTCCGTTGAGGGCCGGGAAAGAAAAGAAAGGACCCATTTAGACTAGACCTCAGGGTCAGACCTAGGGCCTCTTAAAATTTTCTAAAGATTTTCAGATGTAGTTGTAACACGCAAGAGTCGGGGTTTTTGTGATTTTTCTTTAAACTTCATTTTCACCATCATTATAATTATAAATTTTTCGGAGAGACATTTTTGCAAAGCATCTAAAAGACTAATTCAAATACATTTTGAACTTTATGCTTTAAAGTTTTTCACTTTACTTATTTTTCCTTATTATGCAAATAAAGGCAGCTTGCCGGTACTAAAGTACGGTATTGAAAATTATCAAGTTTAAAAAGTGAAGAGAGTTTTTTTTCCTATTCTTAAAATTCAGTGGTCAGAATAGAGGGGCGGCCATTACTCGTCAACGGGCTATATTTATTAGTATATATACGTATCGGACCGAATATGTGGAGTTTTTTTTCGAAAAAACTTTCTCTAAAACAGCACCGCGTTATTTCCCCGTCCCTTCATTGAAATAGGCCGAAAAAATAGGCCACCCCCAAAAACAACTCCCCCGCATCGGCGCTGCCATCGCCCCCCCCACCCACTCACGCCCGATGATCCGTGAGGCGGGCGGTTTACGTCATGCGGGCTCCGCGGCAAAGGGCCCCAGGGGAAAATTGACGTGTATCACGGGTTCCGGGGGTTCCCCGAAAATACCCCCAAAATAAAATGTGCGTACAGTTAAAAGTTTTTTCTTTGGGAATCGATTCCAAATTTATTCTAGTTCACAATGACGATTTGTAGTCCCCTTTCTCAGACGGGGGAACTGGGTTGGCCTATGTGAGCTTTTGTTGGCCCTCCTCCCTGTTAAAAAAAAAAAGGACTAGGCCTTAAAAATTGTTCAAAATGTTTTGTTAAAAGAAAAACTTTATTTTTTCATCATGCATTGTAAATAAAAAAAAAAGTTTTTTTTGTACATTTTAATTTTTTTTTGATTTTTTTTTTCTCTTGAAAGACTCTGAAAAAAATTGGGGTGGTTTTATTGGGATCGTCTATATTCGGTCCAAACGTATATATATTTATAGTCCTCCCAAACCACATTAACAGTTTCAACTATATACTGTATTATTTTGAAGAGGTTGTGGTTTAGTCCATGGCGGAAACCACGACAAAACAGTATATGAATTTTTCAATGTTTGTCCATTTAACATTTTTTTCCTTTGTCCTTCGCTGGCCTTTTTTCTGTCTTATTGCCATTGGGGTCAACAGTCTCGGAACACCCTTAAAATTTCTGTCTTTTTTTCTGTTTTCTCTTGGTCCTACTTTTTCCAAACTTTTTAGTTCTAACCCAAATCATTCCTTCCCTATGTGTTTTCACTTTTATTTATTGAAATTATTTATTTAATGTTAAACAACAACAAAGTACTTTACCATAATTTTAATTTATTGACTTCCAACAAACTTGATGGGTTTAGCATCGCTATGTTGCAGTGTGACTTATGGTGAGACATTTCTTGCTTCTAAGTACTAGTAAAGTATGACAATGTCATACTACCTAGCTGTTGAGTGTGTCACATAGTACAAAAGTTAATGCACACAATAGAGGGATGTGTTTATTGTATTTTAATTATTTATTCTTATATTGTTGGGTATTTTGCCATGTACGTAGTATGTTACACTTACTTTTATTAGAATTCATATAAAATTAAATTATGAGAAATTGGTTTTGCGGTTTTCCTTCCCACCTCAAAAAATCCCTTTTGATACTATTTTATTTTTAGATAGGGGTATGAATAGGGAACCCACCAGCTCACCTGGTTGGTGACTGCGGGGCTGTCATAGATTGAAGAGATTCCATGGTATCGTTTCTACAGTTTGTATTACAGTTTCCTAGTTATTTTTTTCCATCTTTAGTTTTGACTTTTGATTTAGCCATCGTGAAAAAAACAACAATTCGGGTGCAACAACACAACGTGAAGAACAAAAATATAACTAAATACTGTAGTAGGAATAGCTTTGCTATTAGTACAATCTACTGAAGGGAAATATTGGCGACAAACAAATAACGAAGAATTCGATGAAGTTCCAGACCAAGTCACCACTGGCGCTACTGACAGTACTTCTAATTGACAAAAAAGTACAACTACCGTATTGTGCCGAATATAGGCCGACCCTGAATAAAAGCCGACCCCCTAACTTGTTGAAATATTAAAAAACAAATGCAAATATTAGCTGGCAAGGGACCTTGAGACTTAAAATAATGAAAAAAGGGTAGGCTTATATTCAGGACAATACTATTTGTTCCAGGTAATAGCAACAATGCAATGGAAATAATTCAAGACCAAGACCATAGGGTTTTTGTCGTCACCGCCGCTTGTGTTAAGTACCGGTACGGGGAGTAGATCTATTCCTATTACAGTATTTGATAACCATTTGATGTCAAAGAAGTTAGAATGACTTCCATTTTGTCCTTGATAGCAGAAGTGTCTTGTGAAACCTTGGAAGTCATTTTGAAAATTTGTATTTATTTATTGTATTTATATGAAATGACTATGATTTATATCTCAGTATGCCTACTGTTTTTATTATCTGTATTCTTGGTCAAGCAGAACAAAAGGCCTTATGGCCTTGCGCTTTTCCAAGTTGAAAATAAAGATACATATTATTATTATTATTATTATTATTATTATTATTATTATTATTGTTATTATTATTATTATTATTATTATATTATTATAGTGGTTCTTTATTGTTCAAACAATCTCGGGTACATTTTCGTCCTGGTATACACACGCGGGGTGAGGCCCAAGCCCAACAAAAGTTTACATTATAACAGCGTGAAAACATAAAGTATAGTACACATAGTTTTGTAGACAAATTAATCAAATTAACAAAATAATAATAAAGATGAGTGTGATAACAAAATCAATAAAAGTTTCTAAAATACAATTTCGTCACCCTAGTAGGTACTTATTTGTGTCATGACATATCCACTTTTTCGTTTTTTGGTGTTAAAACTTTTAGAGTTATTGTTAGTGCTCACATTGTTGCTAATAAAAAAATACTATAAACAGTGTTTAGCAATGTCCAGTTTGTGCCACCTATCAGATGATACCATATCTTAGTGCTTATTTTGTGTCTTCCATTTTCATGTACTATCCAAGTGGATAGGCACAAGTACGTAGCTACTGAACCAATTATCTAGTGTTGATGAAATGTTTTGTTCCCTATCAATAGGAATGCTAATAGTACGCATGCCCTACAAGTAAAAACTATGAAATACCTTTTTTATCTACCATTTGAAGATATTTGCAGCAAAAATTGCTTAAATTCAAGCATAAACAATAAACTATGTTTATTTTGCCTATTTGAGTCTTCATTGGATAATTAAACCACACAATAAATTCATCATATAGTTGAGAAATTTCATGGTTGGTGTTCTCCTTCACAACTTAATAAAATCAGTGGATATGGTACACAATTTTATCACGTTATCCATTAAGTTGAAATCTTTCTGCCATAATCCAACAGGAAGTGCTTATATTACGTATACCCTGCGAGTAAAAATAATTTAAACTTTAATCAATAATATTAGGTAATATTGTAAAATATTGCAACAAAAAATTCTCAAATTGAACATAAATCACATGTTTTTGGCAGTGAATCAACATTCAAACCTCATTTTCTCCACTTTGCTAAATCGGATATGGGCACAAATAAGTTTCTAAGGTGTTTTACTTTGCGTTGTGACTTAACAAAAGATGCAGTTAATTAGACGAGGGAGCGCAGGCAGGGGGGGGGGGGGGACTGAGTCTTACAACGCAACTCAATAATATGTGTTCCTTCATGGTGTGTCTTCTGTCTGTCTGTACTCTGAAGCACGGTCACCCCACTGAATCCCATTGCGCTGAAAAATTTAACATACAAACGGAACACATTCGTTGAGTGTTTCCCTCGTCTAAAAAGGAAAACGCCAAGTCTTTGTTAGACGAGTGTAGTGAGTCTTGTGTTTAGTACCCGCACCCGGGAACATTCCCTTTCATCCCACTACATATATAAGACAGCTGCATGGTTCTTTCCTCCCTGGCGCATTATGGCCTTACTGTTGACGCGCCCTTATACCGACTTAACTCAAAACCCTACCATTTATACCAATCAATATATATACAATATATATATATATATATCTATATATATATATATCAATCGACTTAAATGCAAATGTTTCCGGGTACGTATCACATGACTCGCTTAATTGCCGTTTTCCTTAGTTTTTAATCAATAATATTTTTAGTGTACGACTCACACGGCGGTGACCAGGTGTACGAATCTCTATGAGCAGGTCTCCAAACATTTCAGGGATAAAAGTTTGCATCATACCCCGAACTTTGTTCGGATGGGCTGTGTTTCCTAGTTTTTATCAATAATTTTGAGTGTACGACTCACACGCGGTGACCAAGGTTGTGGCCGATCTCTATGAGTCAAGGTTCTTCCAAACTTTTCAGTGATAAAAGTTTGCAATCTTACCCCGAACTTCGGTTGTATGGCGGTGTTTTTCCTGTTTTTATCAAATAATATTTTGAGTGTCCGACCACACGGCCGGTGACCAGGTGTGCGAATCTCTGTGACAGTTCTCCAAACATTTTCGGGATAAAAGTTTTGCATCTTACCCCGAACTCGTTTGTATGGGCTGGGGTTTTTTCTAGTTTTTTATCAGAGTGTACACTCACACGGCGGTGACCAGGTAGGTGTGCCGAATCTCTGTGACAGGTCTCAAAACATTTTTAGGGATAAAGTTTGCAATCTTCCCCGAACTTCTTACGTATGGGCTGTGTTTTTTCCTAGTTTTTTATCAATAATATTTTGAGTGTAGACTCACACGGCGTGACCAAGGTGTACCGATCTCTATGACCAGGTTCTCAAAACATTTTCAGGGGTAAAAGTTTGCAATCTCCCCGAACCTCGTTCGTAATGGGCTGTGAAATTCCTAGTTTTTATCAATAAATTGGAGTGTACGACCCTCACACGGCGGTGACTAAGGTGTGCCGAATCCTCTATGAGCAAAGGTTCTCCAAATATTTTCAGGGATAAAAGTTTGCAATCTTACCCCGACTTTGTTCCTATGGGCTGTGTTTTCCATTGTATTTTATGCATTTTCAGAGATGGCAATTTCATGAATAAAGTATAAGACGGTGTTTCTTTAAGTGAGTTATACTTATGAAAACTTCCCTGTCTTTAAGCTGTACATCAAGCCCATGCAGAAGTGAATGTTGATTGATGTCCTTATTCCTTTTGTTGAATGAAGTTTTGTAGTTTGTTTTTTCTCAATCACACACAATGAATAACTATGGCCTGCTGGGTTGCAATCATATACAACAAAATATTATTGTGAATTTGCTGTTGTATCCCACCAACATAAGTCCCAATAACTACTGTACAATTATTTACATATTGACTCATTGGGTCCATTCCTAAGGACGCATGGGCCACGATGGTAGTAGTACTCATTTTAAAGGATACGCGACCGGAAAATAGTGGCGGCCAGCCAGGTGAGCCAGACAAGCCGGATCCGGATATGCGCTGTAAGAGGCAAGATTACAACTTTAGACGGGAGGTAAAATGCCAGAATCATTGAGGCTTTTTTGCAATTCACGTTTTTGTACGCATCATGTCTTGCGAACTTACAAATGCAACATGAGCTGGGTATTACGATTATTTTTTTTTTTTTTATAACCACCTCTTCTGTTTCAATTACGATCCATTTTCAGTGTTTATATACATGCATTCATCTGGAACCAATGGCGATTTTGGGATAATACAAATTTAAATTAAGGTATTTAAGATCCCACTGCCTTTTTTATATATTTTTAATACATTAACATTAATGTACATTTAAATGAAATAAATAAATGTGTATTCAGATACGTCTGAGTTGCTTATAATTAAATATAGCCGTATTTAATATTCATTCATATGCAAATTGATTATTTTGCATGCACAATCGTACATGCATACGTCGCCAGGACGAGACGATAATCATTGTGTATTAAAACCCTTATTAAGGGGTATTCATTTGCTAAACTCAAAACATATTACTATTTCATTCAGGGTTACAGTACTAGTTATGAATTTACAAAGTAACAAAAAATTATTTAATTTAATTTATTAAATTTTACCCCTCAAAATAATCAAACTTGTAATTTTCGAGCTAGTTCGCACCGGCAAAAATCCTTTCAAAATTGAACGTTAATTTTTGAAATTTCCGTATTTTTTTTAATCGTGTAAAATCACAATGAAGATATTTTAAACGGTAATTTTAGTGTAGTATGTATTTATACTATAGATTATGTATAGCTCATTGGAATGATGACTTAGAGACTGGGGGGGGGGTGTGACGATACACACAAAGGACAAAACCAATCATCATCCCGTCCCTCCTTATGCGAGAGATAAACTCGGAATGCCCGGATACATCTAGTGCATTCTTAAATAGTTGAGACAATGAAGCATTTGAATGTTTGTAGTCCTGGTGAACAATTTAAAACACTTATTCCCACATGTTGTTTTCATTATGCCTATTACTTGTTAATATTATGTAGCCACTAAACTAAATATATTTTTTTATGGGTCTTTCAAATATTCTACAATCTACAATACAGTCGATGAAACTTGTAATAAAATATCACATATGGTAAGAAATCTAGTGAATAGTTTTTTAATTCGTTTAGTGTATAAATAAAATAAACCTGTCCAATCTATCACTAATTGTTTGAAGATCCCTCCATTCCAAAAGATCTCGTCTACGTCTTGGTTTTTCCCGGGAGGGAGCCCTCGCTCGTTTGCCTTCAGTTTCTCCTGTCTTGAACCAACCTCTGTAGGTCTCCATCTTCTTCACCCACGCATCTGAAGCAAGAATTAGCCGTGTTGGAATTACCCCTATATTCCGTTATTTACTTATTTTCTAAATGCGGTAATAATATGTTGGTAATTTGGTTTAGCAATATTCCGAATGACATCTCATTTCCAAAACGGTAAATTTAGTCACAAAGTTGCATCTAAAATAGTGAAACCTTTCTTTTCTATGGCAACATATTTGAAATTTTAGCCTGACTATGTTGGCGTAAGGTGATTGTTTACTATTGTTTGTGTCTGAAAATCACAATATTGAAGGTATTTCCTCATCGTCTACCTCTGGCACAACACCATCAGAAAATACACATAACATACATACATACAAAACACAACAGAACACTACAAACATACATAGAAACAACAGAAACAAATCACAGAAACTGACTTGACTGTACGGGTCTAAAGTAAACCATTTCTGAATAAACGTCAAATTAGTAGTTACCGGGTGTTTGAACATCCGGCATAAATCTTGGCAAGGGTAGAAAAACTATCGAAATTGACACAATATTAAACATCCTCTCATCATAGTAACCAACTACCAACATACAAAAAATTAAATATTCAGAAAAATTGTTTTAAAAATCAATAAGAACACATAATGCCAACATGCTACAAATAATTCAAGGTTGAATCCAAGTCATTTAATTTTTTTCCAAATAACTTTGAGACGTCCGAGACGAATCCCCATGCCAATGGTGGACTTACGTGGATGTCAGCAATAGGTCCAGCGTAGCCTCCATACTCTTCTGGTAAATACTTCTTTTGGGATGTGTCGTATAAGGTTTCATATGTACTGTGCAGTGTATCTGAAAGAACAAAACGAGGTTGCCCATTGTAAAACCTATTTTTCCTCATAATTGATGATTCTGACACTCACCTACACTCAACAAGCACACGCATCAATGATTCGCCTTTCCTAACCCCAACCACGTGCAGGTACAATAAACATGACATGGCGAGTCAACATACTTTTATTGCTTGTATTTATTGTATCTTATATTTTTGTTTCTATCCGATTCAATTTAAAAATTGTTAATTCATAATTCTAATTAATATAATTTCACATTTGAATATGTACGGTTGTACAAAAAATATGTTATCAAGGTGATGTTTTTATATTGCACTTTGTTGTTGCATATTTTTATTTTGTTTAGATTGTTTACAGTACTGTTTATTATTTGTGCCAATTTTTTATAACTGACTAGGACAGACTTTAACGATAAAATAAATGCAATGTAATATACAATATGAATAAAAATATCTTTCCTCACACGAATTATGATGAAAGTACCATAACTTATTTTATCACCGCGCCACGGGGGGGGGGGGGGGGGGACGGTGATCCTACTTAGATGTCGTGTCACGTTGTTACAGTAATCACAATGCACATACCCTCTGTCGTCCATCTTCTCCTTGAGGAAGGGCTTGGCGAAGTTTGCTGATGGTGTCGACCAGAGGGGAGACGTTGATAACATTAACTCTCCTTACAGTTTGACGGGATACTCTTCTGCAACATACAAGCACATTTCAAGTTTTTGTTTCACCGGAAAATATTGTTTTTATTCTAGGGATACATCGGGTAATTGGATAACTAAATCCGAACATTACCGAAATCATACTTATATTTTGTTCATACGTGTTTTTTTAAATTAAAAACAAAACTTAATATAACAAAGCACTTCAAATTACATTAATAACAGTCATATCACGGAACCACTCCTCCAGTCCAAATTTGATTAGTAATCCATGTATATAATGACTATGTTTTAGTTATTGATGTCTCGAACCGAGAGTAATCTGTGGGCTATGTTTGTCCTTCAGCTCATTTAATTTATTTCTTGTTGTAGACGCCAAGAAAATTACGCCAGGCTTTCTGCATTCTGTAGCTGTCTAATATTACGAAATTTTAAAATGTTTAAAGAGGACAAATTGTAGAACTTAGATACAGGAATACAATAATATTTAGCCAGGAAAGATATTGGTGTGCACTTGGACAAGCATTCTGAACAAGCTGAAAATTTGCACACGGGCTCAGCTGACTATACTCACCAATAGTTGAAAAATCCCCTAATCTTCCCCGTGTGCTTCCTCGACTCTCGATACCATGGTGGCAGAAGGGTGGGACAAAAATTGGTACTGTTTTCAACTTTAGCAAATATTTCTTAATATTATAATGTGCAAATTATTAGTTATTTGTAAGCTTTGACCATGCAGTGGGTATGGTGGGAAAAAGTGACGAAAATCTTTTGTTATTTTCCAACTTAACATCTTTTGTTTACAATTTCCATGTGCGCAAATTAATAAAGTATTCATACGGCATAAAAAGTTTCCCTGGCTTCGACCCGTGCGCTGATATATAATGCAAAAGAGGAAGGTCGTAGGGTTGGTGAAAAGGTCGTAAGTGACAAAATATGTTATTTTCAGGAAAAACGCACTTTTGACGTGCAAATTTGTTTGTGGCATGAAAAGCAAACATATTTGCATGCTTGTGTTATTTTACCCTTTTGCCACATATGCAAGGGTCGAGCTTAGGGAGAAATATACTTTTTCTTATCGAAAATATAATATATTTTGTCACCTTCCCCTTTTGCACAAGTAATATCGAGACGACTCTGGCGAGCTTGGAGACTTTTCAACTGGGGTCTATTGAGTCCGTGTGCAAGTTTCAGCTTGGCAATTTTGTCCTGGTCACCATATTTCATGTCTATCTTTCCTGGCTAATTGTATTAGTGCCAAAAATGAAAGCTTCACCTTCAGTTCACATAATATTGATGCGTAACCCAACCAAGACGTATTTTACCTCAAGGTGGCATGGTTTCGAATCCACCCAACGCATGGGTTTTCTGTTTGGGCACAAATCAACAATACAGACTATCACTCACACCGCCACACACCTAACTATAATCGCTCCCCATGCCAACATCCCTCAATTTAGTAGCTACACCACCTTCCTCACATTACAATTATTAAATATCTACTTATAACAGATTGGATAAATTTTGTTGCACATCTAGTACGTAATGCAGTTAATAATGGATGTAACACGATGGTGACTGATAAGGTACCGTACGGCGTACATGACGATGAATTTGATGGAATAGTTACAACTTACAAACATTAATGATTCAACATTAGTTTAAGGTTGCTTTTAAGGGAGCAGGAATGAAACTTATTGTCAAAAGTTATTTTTTTGGTTGAATATGTTATACTGTTATCACATTTATTTATTATTTATTTATTATTATTTTTTGTTTATTCTTGTTTGTTAAAATTGCAACAAGAAACGGCGTCGACGCTAGCAAATATCTGCTAAACACTCAAATCTGTGGAAATCTTGTGACGCGAAAAAAGGGGGGAAAAAAAAAAAAAAGAAAGGAAAGGGGGGGGGCGGGGGGGGGGAAGAGGTGCGACAAGGAAAAAAAAAGCCTTGATGAGCACGTGAACTAATACTAGCACATGCAGTTGGTTTCTCCATAAGTGCTCCCTGCCAGGAAGGGAAATGACGTCACTGAGCAGTCTTTGAGGGCGGCGGCAGGTCCGTTCCATTGGTTTAACTACCGGAAAGAAAAGCACGTCTGCCGAGCAGTCCTTTGGCCGGAGGGGTTGGAGCGGGGGGTGCCCTATTATCGTCGCCTCTCAACACGCTGCCCTGGATATGCGCGCGCACACGTCAAAATCAGTGGCGCCACTGAGGCAATCTTTTAAAACACCAGATCGGTGTACTGAGGGAGGGACAGGTGCATGGTCATTGGCATAACCTGCATCTGGTCACAGGTGGTGGAGGTTACTGACATGTATGAAATGCAGCGCCTCCTCTGCCCCCTCTCAAGCTTTGTAGTGTTCTCGATTGGTAGTGGGTGCTAAAGGGCGGGAAGGCCGAAAGTCATGGAGGGCTTGACTAGCGACAGGTAGTCCATCCTCTTGACGCGGGCGTGCAGCCGTGAGGTTGCGGGCCGCGGAAACCCGCACCTGCACGCCCTTGGATGCGCACGATGTCGGTGTGCACGTTCCATCGAGGTCGCTCGTGAGTGAACGCCGGGAGGCGCTGCTTGTCGACGTACTCGAGTGGGACACCATCGATGTGTACATGAGTAAGTGGGTGCGAGCGCGCGTAATGTCCATCATCTTGCACTTGAGGGCGTTGAGCGACATGCCATTTTCGTCGCAGCCATATCTGAATGTCGTCTAGTCTGCTTGGAGGGCGTCTGCATCCTCTTGGGTGCCCACGATACAGTACAGGGTACGTCATCAGCGTACTGGGATCATTTGGTCCGTGCCGATGTAGGGGGGGGGGGTTTTTCGGCTACGAAGACGTTAAATGCAGGGGGCCGGAGCACACTGCCCTGGATGACGCCGAGGGCACGTCACCGGATTCTGAGCGCTCGGCCGTTGAACTGGACGAACTTTGGTGCGGCCGACCGGAACTCTCAAACCACCTAAGTAACCAAAATTGCCTAATGCCATAATCTCGATCTTGGATAGTAGACGCACGTGTGGCCTTTATCGAAAGCTTTAGACCAATCTAGAAAGACACAGTGAATGTGAGCTCCGCTACGCTCGTCCAGTGCCGCCTCATGATTCAATGGCGCCGGCGAGAGAGTGGTCAAGAACGGCGCTGTCGAAAGCCGTGCTGCGCCGCAGGTGATAGACGTTTTTGGCTCTCAAGGAACTCGCTCGTCCGGTCTCGCACAAACGTTTCCAGCGTCCCTTACCGACAGTGGATGTGATGCTGATGGCCTGTGTTTCTTTATGTCTCTCTTGTCGCCGGCTTTGTAATCGGCCCACGGACGGCCGTTTTCCATTCTGTTGGAATACCCTGTTTTCAAGCGCCATGTTGAAAAGGGTGGCAAGTGAGTCCGCTGAGAAGCGTTCGCGGAGTTTTTAAGTAGAATTGCAGGCACGCCGTCCGGGCCCGCTGCTGTATTCGCTTTAGTTCACCCGTAGAAGCTGTTTTATGTCACCTGGCCAAGCAAGTCGCTCGCTCATGGTGGGCTTGTTCTGAAGCTGGGTGGCGGGCGCGTTTCCCCTGGTGGACGGGGAAAATGTTATCCGCCCGCCGGAAATTGCTCTGGAACGCCTCACTAAAACAGGCTGCAACCTCTTTGGGGTCTGACACGGTTTTTCCCCCTACCTTGAAACTCGCAGCTCGTTCGGAATAGTTGCCCTGGAAATTAATGTAGCGCCAGAAGAACTTTTCTGCTGTCTGCACCTCGCGCAAGTCCCACATCCAGTTTCCTTGGCCGTCCAAAGAGCCACCTGTGTCGATCTTCGGCAGCAAGATAAGCTCTCTTGCGTCCTCTCAATTTGGTTTCCCCCCCATCGGCAAACAGTCTGTCCCCTGACTTCGATCATCTTTTAATGCTCTTGCTTAGACAAGGGTGAGTCGACGCCTTGTTCCCCCTACTCTCCTCTTTGGAACGTGCTTCATCTGCGCACTCAAAGACGATACCTTTCCAGTTTTTCCCCAGGCTTCATTGACGTCTTCCGCTGCAGCCACCTCCGGCTAGTCGTTTCAGAAGCTTTCGTTCAGGCTGCCAGTTTTGCCTTTGAGTGAAATCAAGACCATCTCGGGGCTGCACTCACGGACGGATGGCATTCAATGAGAGTGTGGCCGACAGGCGTCATGGTCCTCACGCCAGGCACCACCTCCACCGTTGACACGATGCCTGGGCGCATCGCAGAGCAGCAGGTCGAATAGTCCTTCTCACTCGAGTTGTGATTCGGGTTGGCTCAGTGACAGTTGAGAAGAAAGCCAGTTCAGCGAAGCAGATATAAATCATTGGAGTTCTGTTCTGTGTTTTTGGGTTTTTATTTTTTTTGCAAAATTTAAGTATTTTAGGTTGCTATGACAACCATCGTATATTAACGACTCAAAATTAATGTATATAAAAAAAGCAAGATTAAAAAATTACAAGATTATGTTAGAAACTTCGATCCATGTGCTGTATTTAAAAAAATCAATCTCTAAGTTTGAATAACCCTCCGAAAAAATGTACGGTAATGTAATTACTGCACGTTAAGTACTGTTATATAAATTAACTTTAACACCCGTTTTTCTCAAAACTATAAACTATCTTAAACTACGGTTCTTTAGTAAATAGTCCAGTTTGGAAGCTAGAGCCTTGAATTTTCAGTGACCTAATTCTTAATTTGTTTTAAAGAAACTGTGGTGTGGGGAATTTTGAATATATCATCATCCAATTTTTACCGATAATTGTTTTTTTAATGTCAATTTTCTGGGTTTTTCTTTTGATATTTAAAATAAAAAAAAAATCTGGTACCACAGATTTTCAAATTCAAAATTCCTCACACACCCGTTTCTAGGTAACAGGCTAATCTAGAAGGGGAAAAAATTTTAGTCTCTAAAACTAAATGCAGGGATTAAATGGTACCGGGGGGAATTTAGGCAATTTAACATGCGCGACATAGCCATTACCCTCCCCTCTTAACCAAAGATTATTCGCGCTCATGCATTGTGTGATATCCGAACCTAGAGTCGGACGTCGTGCAGGGCGCTTGACGTTGAAACACACAGTAAGCGTGCGGACAGGGAGGACAAGATGACGTGTGACGCCACTCACTCACCTGCACGATGATCAGGAACCTCTTCACAAGGCCGCGTGAACTGCAAGTGTGAGGGCGTGGCGACGTTGAAAACACACCAGTAAGCGTTGCGGGACAGGGGAGCAATATGTCCTCTCACTGCACGATGATCCAGGAACTTCATTCACCAACCAAGGCCGGGCTTGAACGTGGCAAAGTGCTAGGGCGTGGCGAGTTGAAACACAGATGTAAGCGTGCGGACAAGGGGCAAGATTCATCACCTGCACGATGATCCAGAACTTTTCACCAAGGCCCGCGTGAACTTGGCAAAGTGCGAGGGGGCGTGGGCCACGCTGCGTCGAACACGTAGACGTCGCCGCGACTCCGGTCTCCTCTCGTAGAGGCGAATGTCCCCATCATCACCACCAGTTTTCATCGCATGGTCACTTTCGTGATGTTTGCGAGGTCCTTCTGGCGGCCCTTGCTATCAGCACCACCCGATACCTTCTTCGTCAACCTCGGGAGAGGCGGGAAGCACCTGGGAACCGACGGGAACATCATTATTAATTTGTATTTGTCATGTAAAAATTGCAGGAATGCGCTAGAGGGCAAAACGCTCACTAGAGACGATGTTTATTCTGGCTTTGTCCCGCGGGAGATCGTGTCTAGCTTGATTGATCGGTGTAATCATACGTTAAATATGGCGGTCTCTAATAGCTCATTAAGGCACAGATTTAATATTAAATTGAATTAAATGAATCTACTAGTCCGCTCGCAAACGTTTTTTTTCCAGTCGCGTTGATGGATTGAAAACGACTGATTTTATCAAAACTAAAAACAAAATTAGCATAATTGTTAATTTTTTTCTCAAAATAATCATTTGTTTCTCACAATAAAAATAAAACAAAATTAGCATATGTTATTTTTCTCACAATAATCATTTGATAAAATTCCTCGTTTCAAGCCATCAACGCGCATCAAAAATAAAACAAAAATTAGCAATAATTGCTAATTTTTTCTCAAATACTCTTTGATAAATTCCTCGTTCAATCCTCAACGCGACTGAAAAAACGTTCGCGGAAGCGCCTAGCAGATTTTTATTACACGCGAGCTCACGACGCTACTTTCCCTCCCAGCATTGAAAATTAACATCCCGATTTTCCTCACTGTGAGAGAATACAATGATATTATTAAAACTCAAGTGAGCCAATAAGCGAATTTTTTGTCCCTGAGCTTGAGATCTAGCTTCAGACCAACTTACACCAGGTCGAAATCTCTGAGTCTCCGGCCGGGTTGACGTCACGGTCGGTTGAAACCAGCTCGGGCGCCGCGGTTCGCATGGTGAAGTACATGTCCAGCTTGACGCTTGGTCCTTCTCTATGGAGAACCTTGCAGCCTCGCAGGAAGGTCTTATTCGCTGGTCGTCTGGAAGAGGAAACACTCATCAGAGGCTATGTGTGTGTGAGTGTGAGGAAAGGTGTACCGAGTCTTATGAAACACCTCCCGTGGATCTATCCTAGACAGATGATTGAACTTTAAAAGTACATGTCCAGCTTCCTCTTGGTCTTCTCTATATGGAGAACTTGCAGCCTCGCAGGAAGGTCAGAAATCGCTGGTCCGTCTGGAAGAGGAAACTCTCAGTCAGAGTCTATGTTGTGTGAGTGTGAGAAAGATTTACCGGTCTTATGACACTCCCGTTGGATCTATCCTAGACAGATGATTGAACTTTAAAGTACATGTCCATAGCTTTCCTCTGTCTTCTCTATGGAGAACTTGCATGCTCGCAGTGAAGGTCATGATGCCTGGTCGTCTGAGCCAAGACAAAGTCATTTCCCATTACAAATTCCTGAGAGAGCAAGACACCCAATTCTATGCTGGGAGCTGTTTCAGCTATCGAGTTACGGTTTGTGGAGGGAACATATTACATATTTAGTTACTTTAGTATTGCATCCAACGTTTTTTATGGAATGTTGTATTCTGGTTGTTGGTACGCATAAATAAATAAACTGCGTCTCACGACACGCTCGTCAAGATGACGCGGCTCACGTCGAAATCGTCTTATAACCTTTCTCGTTATCCTGTATCACTTTGTAATTTACTTTAACTACATAGTGCCATAAAGGTAACTCTTTAATTAATAATATCAATACATCGTTGCATGTGGCAGCTGAAGAGAATGCGAAGATAATATTTATATAGGGACACTCTGGTGCCGGGGGGCGCATTTCAAACACGATTTGCTGAATTGCCGTGATGTTCGGAGCACCGACATACCACTCAAACCCTTCCACCTTACTAAAGACATTGGCACAAATACAGTGGACTTTGAGCCACGTAAAAATCACCAATGCTTTTTCATTGTGGACAATTTTTCTAGATTTCATGAAGACTCTCTAACTTTATCCAAAATATCAAACTACGTCATGGCAATCGTCAACGAAACGAAAGATTTTTAATTTATTTTGGGCCGGTTTAATCTTAATTTATAACGAAGAGGTTGCATGTGTCCCGATAAATAGTGGCACACAGATCACAGCAGTCCAATTTTGAAGAGTTTTGCAAGTGTACGAGTTCCACATGTACCCACTTTTTTCCTCATCATACTTTCGCTATACGTGCGCAAAGAATTGTCAATTGACGGAAAATAATAGCACATTCGGGAATTTTTAGGTACCGGTATGCGGAGTAAATAACCTAAACATAAGGAGCAAAACGTGTATCCTTTCGATGTTTTTTTAACTTGCACAAAGGCTGAATATCCGGTGTGATCCGATTGTTTGGCAAATAGAAACTCGAAGAGAGTTGACGGTATACCTTGCACCCTTGTTAAAAAAGTGGTGGCTCTGTAATATTTAATTAATCCACTTGAAACATATAAAAACTATTTGTAATTGTATTTTTGAATTTCCCTAAAGATCTAAAAGTATCGATTATAAGAAGATAACGTTATTAATTATCGTCCAATATAGCTTCTGAAGCCAGCGGGTTTCAAAGATTTTCAAAAAAATCATGCATAGCCTTCTTTTTAAGTTTTTTTATATATGACGGAAGGTAATCTCCACTGCCAACAAAGGTTTGTACTGGAAAGTCCGACGAGTACGGCTGTAATACAAGTCATAGAAAACCAATTCACGCGTTCTATTGTTTCACATAAAAAGTATTGATTCATTTCTTAGATCTCAGTAAAGCTTTTGATTTGGTAGATCATGAACTATTGCTTGGTAAACTATGAGAATATGGAGTGCGTGGCGTATGCAACGACGTTTTTTAGATATCTTACTTATATGTGGGGAGGACACAAACGGGTTCAGGTTGACGACCAGTCATCTGCCAATTAGATCAACCGAGTGATATCCGATTCATGGAGTTTAAATAGTATGTCTGTAACTCCATGATCCGATGAACTTGAGATTACCCGGGGGCTCAAGGGTCTACATTTTTAGCATAATATATCAATGACATTAAGAAAATACTGTGTCGCACAATGTAAGGTTTTTATTGTGGAGAAACGAATTATATGATAATACTTTTTACATAAACTTTGCCACTAACGAAAGCTTGGCCAGCCTTATTATATATATATTAGACTTATATGTGGCTCGTTGGTCTTTTGGTAGCAGTATCTGCTTCCAATGCAGAAAGTCGCAGGTTCAATTCCCGTCCAAAAGTCAGAAGTTTTTTTAACTTCTGATTTGGGGACTTAAGTCCATCATTTCCTTGTCTTCGAGTTTTGTAACGGTGACTTTGGAGCCGTCCTAGCACGAACACCATAATAAATTCAGAGTTGTTCTGAATCGGCCTTGTTGATTCTGGCGTTTGATTCGGCGGGTGTTCGCACTGTCCTACCATGGTGATTGCTATATTTCCTATTAAAAATCTGCGATCTTTGGTTTGGTTATCGCTCACTTCGTCGATTGCGTTGGGGCCATACAGGGTTGGCTTGGTCACTTTGATTTAAAGTTCCCCCACTGAAAATCAGTTTATATAACTGAGTGGGTATACCTCTAATACAAATTTATTTATTTATGTATTTATTATTTATTTCTTATTTTATAAATAATAATATTTTCATCGTCCCATATATCTACATATATAACGGTTATTTTATAAGAAAAATGTAAACTTGCTTTAAAAGTGTCTATGCAGGATCACAACACCAGAACAGCTTGTGATTTTCCTTGACACTCTGTAAAAAGGGATTTAACTATTGTCTACATCTGTAATCAACGTTTTACCACCAAAAACAAATCAATTCATAATTTAGACGTTTCAAAGAGATTATAAAAACGTTTTTATTCACAAATGGTTTTTATTCAGTGCAAGAGTAGTTAGAAATTTTTTACCCAGTCTATAAGGGATGTTATGTTTAGTATTAAAACGTTTTGTTTATTTTGCTGCAATGACTTGACGTTTTTAAAATATTGGTAAAAATATAAAAGAAATCAATAAATGATATAATATGAATATAACAGACCCAGATTCCCTCATTTTATGGAATGACCGAGCGGCACAGTGGAAGACTGTGAAATCCTACTATATACATCGAAAGTAAAGCCCCTTCTTGTGACAATTTGTCATGCGTACTATGTACAGCATTGAGAAAGATACAGCCCGCAAGCTCCTCTATTGGAAAGGAGATTTAAAACAAACTCTACCAGTGTTCGCCGAGACCTACGTCGAAGTTCAGATGAGGGACTGCTGCGATGCAGAGAAGGAAGTCTCAAGTACATCAAAGACAAGCTATGACAGTGATCCGCCATTGGGCATTCAATTCTAGACCCTTCTTGGGACTACTTTCATGCCGCCTATATGTAGTTGTTGGAGATTTGGCAGCGCTGGAACGGTACACACGGGACTAGGACCGTGAGTGGATGTATGTATTAGAGTGATCGTAATAACAATAGATTAAGCAGTAAGTGTCTCTTGTGATTACCGGTAACTTACATCCTACATTTTGGCGACGTGGTGAAAACACTAACGCGTGCAGTGATTACATTCGTGAGTTTTACATACGGAATAAGACAATGATGAGACTGAGAGCCTAGGCCAGCCTACGTCCGTTCGACACCCATGGCGATGACGCCACAGTTGCCGAAAGTTGCGCAGGTGGTACGGAGTTTTGACATTTTCATAGGCTCCAGGGCGTCCAGATAATAACATTAAAAAATTTAAGTTCTTGCTCATGCTGGCGAAGAGGTCCAGAACATCTGGTACACATTGCCTGTCGGCTCTTGTTGCCGGCCTATAGGCGTAGGCGAGGGCCAAGACGTCACGAGTACGAACGTATGTTTGAGGGCTAAACGTGCATTTCAGGTAAGGCGAGCTCTGTGTACTGCGGTATAATATTCCGGAAATGGCAAATGAGAGAATAAGACGTTTTCATCAGTTTATCACTAGGCTTAAGGAGGAAAGCGCGAACTGCGATTTCTCCAATTACACGAGGAAAGGCGTTACTCGGGGGGCCCAGCTAGTGACCAAATGCAGATCGAGTGAGCTACGACTAAACTACTTGAACAGGTGAAACCTAACCTAACCAAATGGCCAAAGAATTGCAGAAGTCTAGAACGTCACGCAACATGCCGGGCCATAATGAAGGTCGGGGAGCGGGAACAGCAGTGTTGCCAACTTAAAGTTTAATGCTAACAGACGGCGCCGAAAATTCACGGTAATGATCCAGATTTACGAGTTTTTTCGTGTGGCTACACAGTCCACACAGCCCGAGATGAGGAGATGCCCGGCGAGAAACAAGGTATGTTAACAAATGTAAGGCCAGGCCATTTTGAGAATGCTGTAAATCCAGGAACAGGTGGATTAGCATCAGAAAAACTTCTACAAAGAAAAAAAACACAAAAGTTTTTCACAGCTCAACGCTGATGATGAAGGAAGTGAGAGTTGATGGTTATCTTCACAGTACCAATTTTGGTTTTTTTCTTTTGGATATGATGTCATTATCAAGGCAGAGGTTGAGGGTCATCTTAAACTTATGATAATTCTGAGCCTCATGCAATATTTTAGATCAAGAGAGCTGGAACGGTTGCAAGAAACAGAAGATAACCGAACCTGTAATGGAGACTTCTAAGAAGATTTTTGCATACGGAAGCCGAGACACCCCTCAAAGTCCTGGTAAGTTCTCAACATCGATCGTGGTTGAACAATGGTGCCAACGATCCACTTGTTTTACGTTGTTGCGGGTAGAGGATCGCCTATTTTAGGGTAAATCAACAGCAATAGGCTCGGGTTCTGAGACTTGGTTTAGAGACAGATGAGCTCAGAGTGTAGCTCAGGGAAGGTAAATGGCCCTAAGCCCGAACCCTAATGACTGGGAAATACATGGAAAAGTACCACAGGTTTTCCAGTGGAGAGGCAAACTCAAAGACTTTCAGCTGGAGCTACTCATCAAAAGGGAAGTGCAGCCTGTGGCTCAGCCTCAAGGAGGTTCCACACGCAGTTGAGGAAAAAGCTTGACGAGAAGATGGATTGCTGGCTGAAAGAAGGAATAATTGAAAAGTCATGACGCCACGCCTCTGGATATTTCTCCACTAGTGTTAAGCACAAAGACATCTGGTGAACTGCGCCATGTGTAGATATGCGAAGGGCAAACACGCAATTGTGCGCGAGCGAAAGCCGATCCCAGAGTTTGAAGACGACGTGTCGGCCATGCATGGCAAGCACCATATGGAGTGTGGTTGACCTAAAAAGTGCATTTTTAACCAGGTACAACTTCATGAAAACTCCGGAGATATAACCACATTTGGCACCATAATGCTGTTTACAGATTACCAGACTTTTTACGCATTAGCTGTGCACCAGAGATATTTCAGCGGCTTATGACGACGTTGTGAGAGCTGTGAAGGGTCAGAGTTTTATATGATGACCTTGATTGTGTCTGGAAAAACCGAAAAAGAACACGACGAGCGCCTAGAGAACTAATTCAGGTGTTAACAACAAGGTTTACACTTAATCCCGACAAGTGTGTTTATCGAAAGTCGGAGTAACCTACAGAGGTCACATATTCTCTAAGGAGGGAGTGCGACCCTTAGAGATAGAGTACAATCTATTCTGGATTGCAGGGCTCCCTAAATCGCGATAGCAGAGTTGGAAAGTTTCCTGGGCTGGTGGGTACAACTCGAGATTCATTCGACTACTCCACGC
The DNA here is from genome assembly GCA_024449915.1 of Sweltsa coloradensis. NCBI lineage: Eukaryota > Metazoa > Arthropoda > Insecta > Plecoptera > Chloroperlidae > Sweltsa > Sweltsa coloradensis. The sequence continues at coordinate 129,390 of JAMZAV010000653.1, forward strand.
TGACTCACCCGCTCCGTAAGCTAACAAGGCGGGGACCGACTACGTTTGGGACGCAGAGCATAGCAGGGTTTCAAAACCCTCAACAGCGGTTGTCCAAGGCTCATGATTGGCCTATTACAGCCCATGTCAAGCACAACAATAGTTGCGACGCAAGCCCGTTTGGACTGGGAGGGTCGTGATTCAACAACTCGGCAAGGACCTCGAGTCATTTCGAATACGCGAGTCCGAGCGTTGACTGACGCGGAGAACGAGATACATCAGTTGAAAAAGAGGCCTTGGCCCCTGGTTTGGGCATGTGAACGATTCCAATTCTACTTCTGGGAGTCCCATTTACACTGGTTTACTGACCACCGCCCATTGGTAATTCATATTCCTCCACGAAGTCTAGGCCGTGCGCTAGGATTGAGAGATGGGTTTCTCCGCCTTCGGTTATTAATTATACCGTATTATAATCGGCCCGTAAAACAAATATTGCTGACCCCTTTTCCCGATTGCTACCCGGAGCCATAGCACCACCCCAAGAGGAGCATGATACCTATAGTCCAAATAGGATTTAACAAACAAGCCATTCCTAATGCTTTTGACCATAAATAAGTTTAAGAAGAGTCGGCTAAAAGATCCTAGTTGGTTTCCCTCCGAATGGGCAACTCGAGGGATATGGCTCTGCCGGGAGCTACGGCAGATGAGATAATTAATTATAGCTGTGCGTGGTGGACAACATTGTCCTCAGGGAACCAGAGTCATCCTACCCCAGAGTCCTCGCAGAAAACCCTTGCAATAGGGCCATGAGGGTCACACTGGCATTGTTAAAATGACGCATCGACTGCGTTCGAGGTATGGTGGCCAGACATTGACCGTCAGGCCGGCAACATGTAACACAACTGCACGGATTTCAACTTGTTGCTATCCTATCCATGTGAACCCGTCACCATAACTGAACTCCCAACCCGTCCTTGCAGCATTTGGCCATTGACTTCCCTTGGTCCCTCGACGAATACAACTTGCTTGTTGTAGTCGATTATTACATCGCTATATTGAAGTGGAAGTCCATGGGACGATCACGCACCAGATGATACCTGTACTAGAAGAGATGTTTGCCAGGCTGGACTGCCAGTCGCATCAGTCAGACACGGCCCACAGTTTATCAGCGATACCTATAAGCAGTTCCTTGAATCCAACGGGAGGCCGAACACCACTCGACACACTGTTGCCCCAAGCGAATGGAGAATCGAGAGGCAAAACCGGGACTCCTGAAGCGGATGCGCATTGCTATGCCGAGGGAAGAGATTTGAAGAAGAACCGTGCAAAAGTACCTACTTTGTACCGGGCTACCCCACACTCAACCACAGAGTGAGCCCAGCAGAATGCCTTTTCACAGGGGGGGACTAGGACCAAACTTCCTGAGGTGGAAGACGCCCTAAACGACGAAGAGTAAGAGACCGTGGACCGCGAGCGCAAGGCCCAGGTATGCGTACACGATTGCCAAGAGGGGAGCTCCGTGCGTCCCAAATTCCACGTGGGGGGACCACGGTTCTGCTCCAGCAGAACTAACACATAAGCTGGCTTCCTCGATCGGATGGGCCCATCAAGTTGTTGAAGAAGACTGGCAACAGTGTGGTCGTTCAGTCGCCTGCCGGCGTAAATATCGACGAAACTCCTCATTCGTGAAGAGGTTTTCATGAGGCACCTACAGTCGTCGATTCCGATGCTGTTCCCGATAGTGACAACAATCCAATGGCAGTACCAAGACCGAGGACGTCGAAAGAACGCGACCCCGTTGCCTCCGCCCAATCCAATGGCAGTACCAGAGACGGAGGACGTCAGCAGAACGCCGACCCAGTTGCTTTGCCAGTAATTGAAGTAGCCCAGGAGCCCTCGACGCTTCGAGCCGGTGTGAGAAGAAGCAGCCTAGAGGTGAGACATACTGTGACTTAAACCACTGTCCTAAGGTACTTCACTATTGTTGGGATTTTTTTTGGGATACTATGTTATGGGGGGAGAGTGTAGTGTTTGGAGATTGGCAGCGCGACGGGACACACGGACTAGGGACCCGTGAGTGATGTATGTATTAGGAGTGGTCGTAATAAACATAGATTACCAGTAAAGTGTCTCTTGTGATTACCGGTACCTTACATCCTACACTATATACGCAACAAACTCTGGCCAATCGCCGAGACCTACGTCCGAAGTCCGTTGATTGGAAATGCCCGCGATGCATGAAGGAAGTCTCAGAACAGCAGAAGACAAGCTCTGACAGTGTCGCCATTGGGCATCAACCTAAAGACCCTTCTTGGGAACTACGGTCATGCACCACATACATACAGCAACAAACTCTAACCATTGTTCGCCCTAAGACTCTACGTCCGAAATCAGATGAGGGAACTGCTGCGATGCAGGGAAGGAAAGTCTCACGGTACAGCAGAAGACAAGCCTATGCAGTGTCCCGTCATTGGGCATCACCTAAAGGCCCCTTCTTGGACTACTATCATGCGCACTATATACACCAGTCTCTGCCAGTAGCCGAGACCCTACGTCCGAAGTCCGTTGATTGGGACTGCTGCGATGCATGGAGGAAGTCTCAAGGAACAGCAAAAGCAAGCTCTACAGTGTCGCCATTGGGCATCAACCCTAAAGGAACCCTTCTATGGGACTACTGTCATGCTTACACATACATACAAGCACTAACTCTACCAGTGTTCGCCTAGACTCTACGTCCGAGTCAGATGAGGAACTGCTGCGATGCCATGGAAGGAAGTCTCAGGAACAGCAGAAGACAAGCTCTGACAGTGTCGCCATTATGGCATCAACCTAAAACCCATCGAATTTGGTACGCCATCCCTGGTTGACGACCTTGACCGTATGGCCGTCGTATCAGCAGGTGTGAAGAACCTCGCTCAAACAAGGTGACCACTCCCCAAGGATAAATCTGAACTACGAAGAAGAGTATGCAATCTAGCCCCCGTCCGAGAACATCTTGACCTAGAAAACATCTCGGACGAAGAAGAGAAACGTTCAACACTTCCGGACAATTCATCCAAGACGTCAAAAGACGTTTACCCAAGCTGGCACCTGCAGCAACATCGAGCTATCTTGGAATTCTGAACGTAACAAAGAGGGTCCGGAAGTTGTTGCAGCCTAAACACCTGATCTTTAAACGATATCTAGATTGAAATAAGATATTTTAGATCCATAAAACTACTTTATCAACCACATAATAGACGTGCAGTGGCAATGCTGTTAGTAGGCGGTGTAACACCCTTCCTTTTCTTTCTTGCAGATCTTTATGCTGGTGCTTACCGTCAAACTGCGGCAGGTGGGGTTTGCTTGGACAGCCAGTCCTTGATGTGTTCCAGATCTTATGCTGGTGTTTCCGTCCGCTTTCAATCATCGTTCCTGATGCGCAGCTGCATCTCTGGGTTGGTTGAATCACGTCATGGTGATTACTCTGAAAGGAAGAAAATTAACTTTCGTTAGCGAAGTTGACACTGTTTGTTGCCATCTGGATTGTATAGTACTTGTCCCCATATCTCAGTTGGTTAGGTTAGTCTCACAAACAACATGTGTTCGAAGAACTATGCTGATTGCTGCAACTTTATCAGGATTCTTCCCTCTGCTTTTATATGGACAGGATAGAATGTTGGATAATGCCTAACATGTGCAGAAATTCTGCTGAATCTGACATCAATGGTTTTCTCGCGTAGTGGTCCGTGGTCCCTGTTTATTGGTTTAGTGGTCGCGAGTGTATATCAACGTCGCCTACATTAACATTGCCTTAGTAGCATCGTTGTTTAAAACACTATAAGTACAAAGGTAGATAACAAAATCATATCATAATCATTTTGCTACAATGACTAATAGGGAAATGTGATCTTTCCAATATTTCGACAATCACCCAATTTTGTTACTTGATGGTTTTTAATTCTGACACGTAATATACATATTAGCATTGAAATATATAGAACGGTACCTACATCTATTGGGCGGTAAACCCTTTCCACTTCATTTAAAAAAGTGGCTCGCTCTACGCTGTATAGTATTAATGTAGAAACCATCCCGTGGCAATTTTACTGATGTATATGGTATCATTAATTGAACGGGCCGAGTTGAATAATCATTTCTCACTCAACGATATTCTCGATTTGGTAGTCGGGAAAACACTCCTGTAGGTGTAATTGTTTATTTTTACTACAATTCGAAAATTAAATGATTAGGGTTGGAGCGGACTTTTTTACTCTGAATGTGTCAATAATATCCACGATGTTGTCTTATACCCTTTTAGCTTTCGTGTTGTTTTTGTTCTTTAAATATCTAAAATGCTTATTATTGATCCAGTCAGCTCAGGTTTGTAATAATTATAAACTAGAAATAGTCACACAATGGATTAAATCCCCGTTCAATCAAACTAAATGGAGTATTATAGATTATCGACTTCGTTAATTAAAAAAACGACAAACACAAATAGTACAAAACACCACTAAACCAAATGATCCCCGCATTGAATTTTATTAGACGAGGGAGTAGACGCGACTGCATTACACGAGGGAGCTGAGGCGGAACTGAGGATACATTCAACTCAAACGACTTCTTCTGTTGATTCTATTTCTGTGTGAGTATTCGTCGAAAATCAGCCGAATCGCTGAACAGATGGCAGCTGAAATTTTAAACGACATGTACGAGCTAATGAGAACTCCTACAAAATCAGCTAGATCCATTGCGATTTAAACTACAGAATATAAATTAAAAATAGGCTGCGAAATGTATGGATTATGTTAACATGTTCTGTTTTTGAAAAGTATTTTGTTTGTTATTTGTCAGTTAGGTGAAAATGCAGTGCCCAAGGTGTATCGAATTTTGCCACTCAAGGTACCCCCCCACATTCCGCTTGGAGATTGAGTAAAACCTTCATCTTTAACACGTATTTCGTACTGGCTAGGTTTTCATAGTATTATCACGAGATAATGACTACACTGCGTTATATGCATTTCAAAAACGATGTTTAAAATTTAAAAATTTTTTTTTTTTTTTTTTTTTTTTTTTTTTTTTTTAAAATGACAATCCAGAATTACAATATCTTTGGCCGACCAGGGATTGGAACCACGTCTGTCCGACATTACGGTTTTAAGGCGCCTTAGCCAACTAGACTAGAAAGACGCCAAAGAGTCGTTGTTATACGAGTGAAGTCGAGTCATGTTTTGAGTGACCCGGGAACATTTGAACTTTAAATTTGATTATATGGCAATATAAAATGTGGTATTAAGTTTAGTTGGTATTCGGGGCGCGTTAACTGTAATGCCATAATGCGCGCACTCTAGTCTTATGATAGGCTAGAGAGGCCTTAGTAGGGGGAAGAAAGGGAATGTTCCGGGTACTCAACACATGGCTTCCTCCACTCGTCTAACAACGACTTAGCGTTTTCCTTGTAACATTACCGGCATAATGATTTTACCAAGATTCTATTCATCCATTCTATATATGACCAGACGCAAACATACGTATGTTTCTCGGAACTTGTGGGTAAAAACTAGACTAAATGTTTTAGTTTTTTATGTCATCACGTATACCATTGAATGTTTATGACACCGTGAACAGTAGGCACCTGAATAGCGCCGAATGGAATAACGCTTAATATATATTCGTTTGTAGTGTACTTATGAAGATCCTTCCGAAGTCCTACCTTTTTCCAAACGGGTACGTGGTACGTCATTTGTGCCTAACACTACTCACGATCGATTCGGCGCTATTCTATTCGGCCTATTCGAGTTGGTCTGCTACTTCAAGTAAATTTTTACCATACGACCTTTTGCGTAGTACACTGGAAACCCTAAATCTACAGTTATTTCGTCATGTTTTAACTAAAGGGCAGCTCAAGGGATTACCGTTTTTTTATGAGGAAATCCCTATATTCTACACTTTAGTTGGTTTCTAAAAAATTTAATTGATTGGCCACTAAACTATCATGTGTATCAACAGTATGTTTTGCAAAATAATAAAGAAGTTTTGAAAATAACAGATTAATAGCTCAAAACTAAAACTAAACTTCCTGCACTCGGACTCGTAACGATGTTTACAGCAACTATAGGCCTATCTGCAACTAAAAACTAAAAAAATGAACGTAAAATTAAATATTTTTGTTTCCCCCCCCCCACCCCCTCCACCGGGACAACGATGGGTGGGGGGGGGGTAGTGCATTTTTCCATCCAGCCTCCCCCGTTCATACGGCACTGGACACTTGTAGCAGTTTGTAATGTATCCTACTGGTCTGGACATGGGCGCATATTTCGGCGGGACAATCTTGTAAAGATTGCTAGATTGCTTAGAAAATACACACTCAACACAAGTTACTGAATAATGAGGGGGTGGGGGAGACGGTCAAGGTACCCCCTCGCCCCTATGCGCACGCCATTTGTGAATGTTGTAAAAAAAAAAAAAAAAAAAAAAAAAAGGGAAGTGAAATAACAAAGGATTTTTTAGTCTGATTATGACATTGTCACGTTTGCCTAGCGTCGAACATTTTTTTGTTCTCGGTGCTTTCTAGTAACAATATTGCTTGCCATTATTTTTTTATTGGAGCATTCCCTTCGTGCTGGGGCGACTGTACTAGAATGGTCTCGTCCTCCGGGGACGAGGAGGGGGTCACACGTCACGAGAGAGAGAGAGAGAGAGAGAGAGAGAGAGAGAGAAAACGAGGGGGGGGGGAAGAAGAAATAAATTTATTCAGTGACTTCGAGATAGATAGATACAAGATACTTGCGTACCGTACCGCAGCAGGTCGTGTAATTTGTACGTATCCCCCCCTCCCCAACCCACCATGTAACCGCCGCAGGTATGGTTTTTACCCGGATGGATGCTGTTTCAACTATCCAACGGTACGGGACAAAGTGGTAGTATATAACCAAATACGGGGCTACCGATGATCTGTGCTTATACAAAACGAGGCGGCCTCACATTTAAGCTTACTAACATAAACAAACTTCATATACGCGACAGTGGATGCCGTCGTAGATTCAAGGAAGGAAGCTTCAGAAAAACAACTATTGACCTCGATCCACGTCCGACGTGAACTCAAAATATTGGTCATTGTTATAACCAATATTATATACATACAATATTTGAATAATGATTGCTAGGAATCATTTGCAAATCATTCTTGTGTATGATGAGTGGGTGGGAATTGTTATTTGCCCCGACTCTCCGTGTCTAACTTACGTGACGTGTTATCCGTGTCCGGAGTCCTCACACTCACTCATCAGTCACAACAACACAACCTGGTCTCACCGCGTACGACACCGACTGGCTGGCTGGAGGCTGCCACCAACTTTCTCTATTCCTCCGCAAGAGGCAGATGTGTTGCGTGGTGTCTCTATGTCACTCGCTTTCTAATGCAGACGCTTGTAAACAAAGCACGGCGTGACTTATGCCATCGATATGCAACTATTCTATTCTACTCTTAGTTTCCTGCGATTATCTCGTGCAAATCCGTTGCAGATAACCATCCCAAATCTCTCTCTTAATATTATAACTTATTTATTTATATATATATATTATGTTTTATTTTTTTCAGATAAGAAAAACAAATTTGGTTTTGGCGATAAGTATTGTTAATTGTAACTATTTACATGTATTAACTTAAAAGAATATTATAAAATGTATTCGAAGCGTCTACCATCCACTCATCCAGCACTTCTTCAATGCTCTTATTATACTGCTTATGTGTTATGTGTTATGTTTATGTGTTATATATTTTCTTTATATTATTCTTTTACATATTTATGTAATTTTCTTAGCGGTTGTGTGGCGTTAGATTTTTTTGGACAGTTGTTTAGTTTCATAAATAGTCGGGGGCGTCGGTACATGGGGGCTAGAATGGCACTTGACCCTCCTCCTTCCACCCGGGTTTTTCAATATAGTCAGTGTTCGAAATAATTGTGTTATGATAATTTTTCTAGTTTCTACTGTACAAAAACTACAATATTGCAATCAACCCACCAATTTTTTTAAACTTCACCAAATGCAATCTAAAAACCTTTTTTTTAAAATTTCTCGCTTATTTTGGGAGTGCTTCGCCCCAAAATTTATTCAAGCTTGGTCCCTTTCTCAGGGAAAGTTACTTTGCTCCAACTTCCATACCTCCACACTTTTTTTTTCCAATTCGTGCACTGCTTAGGGCTAAAAAAAGAATAATACCCTCCATGACCCCCCCCCCCCCTGCAATGATGATGATCAATGACTCCATGTTGTTCTGAAGAATCATCACTCATCCAGGTAAATACGCCCCAGTGTTGGAGGAATTATATGTATTGCAGTTTACTGAGACTTCTAATTCTGTGACGCAAGGTTGCGAAGGGTGCTTTAGATTTTTAGAAGACGAACTCTATTGGTACGCTACTGTTTGCACACCAATATATAAAAATCAATAAATTCAAAAAAGGTTGTGCTTTTTCGAGTGGTTGAACTAAAAGCCACGGGTGATACAAATATATTTGTTTTAGGCTTAGTTGTACTTGTAGGTTCTGGCTATTGGGATTCCCTTTAAAATGTGAATCGCTTCTACTTGTTGACTGTTGCATGTTCATGACCATAATATCATGGCCGACGCAGAGGCAGACCGACATATTATCTCAGTAGTCACCTGCTATAACCGAACTGAAGATCAGCATCCAGCCCACATCTCAACGAATGAGTCATATTATCAGTTAGTCTTTTTACGGTTACGAAATAAGTTTCCTGAAATCAAACTTGATTCGATACCACATTGATGAAGGAAGCCACAACTGATGAAGGACATGGAAGCGAATGCGATGGAACTAGAGAAGCTGCTGGAGGCGAATAGCAAGCAAGCGAATAGGCCTCGAGGAAGGTAATCCATAGCTCACACTTGAGGCAACAAAAAATATAGGTCACTGCTGTCAATATGATTGCAGTATCCGTTGCCAGCCTCTAATAGTATCTTGATGAGTAGATTCATTGAGAGTGGCAATAAATGATTATGGTTTACCGATATGATTAACCCCAGTACAAAAGAACATGACCCAAAATGTTGTGACTTTTTTCGTTATTTTAGAATTTAAAAAAAATTTCCCCTCGTTTTTTTTTTTAGCAAAACGGTTGGCATTGGTTTCCAAATTGATAACTAAGCTGAACAAAAATCCTAACTCGAGTCTATTTACAAAAATATGATTTTAAATTTTTGAAGTAATTTTTTTTCCAAAATCAAAATTAATATATTTTTGTGTTTTCACCCACAATTTGATTTTTGATCCTTTCCCAAAAAAATCCTATATTAAATCATTAAATTTTAGTTCGGGAAATTATACCCCGTACAAAACAAACCAACTTTTTACCATGACAAACTGACAGATTGAGTTGTGTAACTTCTAAATAATGGTGGTGATTATGTATGCCACTGTCCTGACATATCAGTGACGTTCACATAACCAAAAAATGCGTTACCAACCAAACAGTTTTTTTAGTGTAACGCTGACATTTCCTAGCGACTGAACTATATACAAGCCGGGGGTAATTGCAGAACAAATATATTTGTTTTAGGTGCTTTGGTGTACGCCCGGGCTATTGGGATTGGGAAAATTCCTAATTGCATCTACTAAAATAAATCCCAAACAAAACGAAGATAGGCACTCAGTATACTGAACAGATGCGCGGGTGGAAACTGGTCGTCATAAATCAAGTTCTAGTGCATTTATTAGAAGTATTAATATAAATTATTCGTTAGGAGATATACAACGGTCAACGATCAGGTACCGAAAACAAAAACTGAACGAACTTATACAAGTTTTGCTGAGTTGGGATAAAAAAAAATACGAATTCTGTATATTTTTAGCCGTGAAGGAGTTTTTTCCTAGTTAATAATTTAAACATACATTATTTTGTTCAATACTATATTATAGCGAAATGTGAACTTGAATGGAAAAATGAGTTGTAGTTTGTTATAGAATTAGATTATACAATTCACTTTTATTCCTGCAAAATTGTCGTCAAGTTATTGACTTTATCTTGGAATATGTTACTTTGGTTGGTGATTACAGAATATACTTTGGATCCATCCAGCAGGAGAGCATAGTGCCGTGTCACAAGCAACGCCTGAGTGACTACAGTGGATGTAGCCTACGCTCTGTGACGAGCTGCAGACAGTCAAGCAGGAGAGCATAGTGCCGTGTCACAAGCAACGCCTGAGTGACCACAGTGGATGTAGCCTACGCTCTGTGACGAGCTGCAGACAGTCAAGCAGGAGAGCATAGTGCCGTGTCACAAGCAACGCCTGAGTGACTACAGTGGATGTAGCCTACGCTCTGTGACGAGCTGCAGACAGTCAAGCGAGCCCTGAGCAGATGTGGAAATACTAGATATCTGCAAGATTTTTACACCTCATTAATTCCACTTTTTTATTGTAAGAAGCGACTATCTGAAAAGTTTTTATTTGTTCGTTTCCTGACAATTTTCTTGCGTTTTCTAACTACTTGCTTGCTTGAGTTGTAAGTACACTCATATAATATAGTCACTACTAAAACGATGGAACTCGAAGGTTGTATTATACCTGTTGACTGTAACACGGAGGCGTGGAGAGTGAACTGTGAGACCGACGTATGACGCAGAACTACCCGACCTGTACATGCTGTGTGTTCAGGATCTCAACACGTGTAACACGGAGGCGTGGAGGAGGGAAAATGTGAGAACCGACGTATGACGCAGAACTACCAACCAACCGGTACATGCTGTGTGTTCAGGATCTCAACACGTGAACCACGGAGGCGTGGAGAGTGAACTGTGAGACTGGAGACCGTCGTATGACGCAGAACTATCCGACCTGTACATGCTGTGGTTCAGGATCTCAACAAGTTTAGTACTAAAAAGATTTTACTTTTGAATTTTTATACTCTATTAACTTTGTTCTAGCCAATAGATAAAGTCAACATTTTAAAGGATGGCAAAAATCAATATTTTATTTGGGATTAAGACAGTATAATATGTTACCAAGAGATTTGAGAGAGATCAAAAGTGTTGGAATGTTTAAAAGTAAATGTCGTGAGTGGATATTAAATAAGTAGAAAATAAATGTAAGTAGGATGTAAAATGGATAGCTGTCAAGCTAAAAATAAAAATCATACAATACAATACAATTCAATACTATTATAAGATAAATTGAGTCATTAGATGTGTTAAAAGGGAATTCTGTACGTTTATTAAGGAATAAAATTGTATTTTGGGGATGGGTTATATATTAATATGGAGAATATGATGTTTCATAGTATTGCACTGAAAATACTTAGTGTATTAATTGTTTATAAATTGAAGCTTATGCATAATTTTAATACATTTATAATATATATTTATGCAACAAACTGAAAGGCTTGAGAAGAGGCTACAAATAAACGAGTCGAATCGAGTCACCTACACAAACAATGCACCTTTACTTTAATAGTTTATCTCCAGATTCTCATTTGATTTAATTTGAGAAGCGTGTTTTTAATATTGTTTCTACACACCTACAAACTAATACCACAAAGTACAAATTAAAAATAAGGGAAAAGGTTTTCTGCAGTTACCTGCGTTGCACGGTTTTGTGTAATCGGTACAAAATTCGAATTGTACCGGCAAGCGAAAAAAAAATTGTGCAAAGCAATACCCCGCAGAAAACCATTTCCCTTATTTTTGTTTTTAGTCGATCAGTCAGTCAGTCAGTCAGTCAGTCAGTCAGTCAGTCAGTGAGTCAGTCAGTCAGTCAGTCAGTCACCGTCAGTCAGTCAATCAGACACACATTCAGATATTTCCCAGATACCACTTATTACTCTCTTTTATACATAATTTCAATTCATAAGTCTTATATTCGTTACTTATCCGTCATAATAAGTTTTAAGTAAATGCTGAATTCTCAACCTAAAATGAATACTCCATAATAAAATGAACAAATACAAAACAGACAAAATTAAAATAAGGTTAAAAGTAAGCTTTCGTAATCGATAGTATTGCTAACAATGTTTAAATATATTTTGTGAAGTCCCGGTAGATATGTACCGGCATATATGAAGATTTCCTTACATTTCAAGGTTGCTGCAGGAATAATATTTTCAACATTTCTTTGTGAAGACGTATTTAGAATCAAGTTATTGTTTATTTGTAAGCTTATTGCTACATTATCATTTGATCATAATTTATTCATAAAATTTGTCACAGTTCATCAATAACTCATCTTCTTTTTCTCATTGTCATATTTTCTTCTTTTCTACATCGAGAAATAAAATCATTACACTCTCTTCCCTTCATCTATCTGTGTGCTGTTAACAAGTATAGAGCAGGGCTAACTTTGTAAGAAGTTGTGTGTAAACTCAAGATAGATATATGAAATACAGAGTAACAGAAAAAATATTCGGTCCACCATGACCAGAAAAAAATGTCAAACTTATTAATTTTCGACCTAGGACTCATCGTAAAAAACCTCCCTAAGAAATAACATGGGGACGATATTTTTGCCATCCCTAGGAGGATTTTGTTTTGTTTTCGTAATTTTGGTAAGTGATTTGCTCAAAATATGCTGATTACCAAGATGGGGTGTGATTACGGAATGCATATTTTTGCGTGTTTGAGTGTATATTTGTGCACGCCCCGATTTTCTTAAAGGCCATTTTATTTTGTTACGATGCTCTAGTTCTAGTATATAATGTGGAACAAAAAAAGAAGGTTTAAGCCGATATAACAATTTCCTCGTAAAGCAAATTTTCGCAAATTTCGGGATTAAATGCTGAAAAAATTCGTATATTAATTGCAGTTACAACTTACAAGATAATATAATCTTTTAAACGGTTATTTAAGTGTAGTATGATACGGGCTTGGGCACAACATATTCATTTTTCTTTAAAATCACACTATTGCCATTGATGCTATTAGCACCATGCAAACACTAACTATTTCTGCGTATTGGCCAGGAGTGACCTTCGCCAATGTAAGTGAGACTATACCAGCAAGCCAGTGCCAAGTGCATGGCAAACACTTCTCTGCGGCGATAACTAATAACTTATACACATACTATCCTGGGACCCGTGCGAGATTTTATCCAAAGTTAATAATGAATGAAGGACCCGAATGCTTTAGTAAACTGGAGGTTTGTGTGCCCTGCCCACACAGTAGGTATAGACGTGTTTAGTCGTACACCTTGACCCAATGTAAGTAACATCGGCGGCGAAGTTGTGCTTCCACGTTCCAGCCTTGCTCAGTTGACATTGATATTGTGTTCCTGGGTTTGAAGACCCACTCGTGAGTTCTCGGCGGAAGTGTTGAACAACATTGATTGTTGCGAAACTTCCGCGACTTCCAAACTTCCGTTTGAAGCCGAATACATGCTGCTGCTCATACGGCTGGGGTTCAGTTCGAGCCGTATGGGACGTGGGTTAAAATCCTCCCAACAAGAAGAGTTGATTGCCATTGAGATCTGCAATAGGTACCTAGGGCGGGGGGGGGGGGGGGGCTATTTAGATCTCTGTTGAGCGATAGCGACGAGTACGTCACATTCGGACTAGTCGATCGACTAGTCGCATGAACTAGAAAATATACCTCACCAACCCTTACAAACCTGCTGGGTTCGATCCCCGGTCGGGGCAAACTTTACGATAATAAGACTGTGTCGCTATGAAAAAGCAACACTAATCATTAAGTTAACAATTATTGTCCTATGATAACATTTGTTAATTAACTAATTAATGTTATATCTCCAAGTACTCATCGAATTCCAGAAATTAATTTGTCTTATTTTAATCTATATTTATGATGGCGTACATAAAACAATACAGATAAACGAGTTTATAAATTTTAATACACATACAGAAACATAATTTTCTGTTCATATGAATGCTCTGCATGCTTTACAGCGTGGTTCTACATCGATTTTATCACGAGCATTTGCGCGGGTAGGTAAAAAACGCTAGTAACTATTGTGATGTAACCTCACTGAGTTACACTAGTTGGAATTTAAAGTAGCATAAAAACTTCCAGTTACTCAACTCAAGCTCGATGGAGCTACTTCTTGCCTGGCCTGGTCATGCTAATCTCTGACAATGGCCGCCAACACTGACGACCAGACCAGCTGATAGCAAGGCGGGATGCGACGTAAATAATATACTACAACGAGGAAGCTTCGCAAACACTTTTTCAGGCGCGTTGATGGATGAGCGTAATTGTTTGAAAACGAAAAAAGGCCTAAAATTGCGATTTTAATAAGAAATAATTATTCGATAACGCTCAAATTTCACAGGAATATATTAATTCATAAAATTAAGGTTCTGTGAAAAATTAGTATTACAATCGGATTAAGCATGAGTAATAAGTCGAGGAAATTTCAAAAATAAAAAAAAAATCGTAAAATTGCAATTATCATGAGAAATAATTTTTTGATTGCGCTCAAATTTCACACGAATACATTAATTCATAAAATTAAGGATCTGTGACAAAATCATGACAATCGAATAAAGCATATAAGTGTTATAAGTCGAAGAAATTTAAAAAATCGAAAAAATCGTAAAATTGTGATTTTCATAAGAAATAATTTTTTGATTATGCTCAAATTTCACACGAATATATTAATTCATAAAATTTAGGTTCTGTGAAAAATCATTATAATCGGATGAAGCATGTAGGTGTTATAAGTAAAAAAATTTTTAAAAAATTCGAAAAAAATCGTAAAATTGCAATTTTAATGAGAAATAATTTTTCGATTACGCTAAAAAACGTGGCAGTCTAGTTTCAGAGATTTTAAAGGTTTTTAGAAAATTTAATCGTAATTGAAGTATTGGTTTAGCCGGAATCGTGTTTACAGACACACAAAAATACAAAAAACAAAGAAAAAAAAACATTCCGGATTTTTTCTTCAGTGCAGTAGAGTGGAATCTTCGCTTCACTCGCTACGCTCATCCAATAACCTCAAATCTGTATGCAATTATGTGTTTGTTGATTTAAAATGAGTTATTTACCGCGCAATATAATATTACCTGTGGTCGAGCCTCGACCAGTGTTGAATTCAGACTTTTCATCCCGGGGGGGCTATATAAGATCCCGGGGGTATTACATAGGGACCAAGTACGGGGAGTTTGGGGGGCTCTGCCCCCAACAATAGCGCCGCAGGTGAAAATTAGGAAAATCAGGTTTTTAGAGTGCGTTTTGTGCGTTTTAGAAAAATTTGTGGTCTGAATGCAATACCAAAATAATGTAGTTTTTGTGTGTTGTTGTGTTGTGGATGCTAAAAGTTCCTAAATATCTGCTAGATTTCACCTTCGAACCGCTAGATTCACAAAACGGTCATTTTTAGCAACGAAAACAAATACAATATTTTCCAAACAGGGTGAAATACTGTTTTTTTTTTTACGAATCACAGCACGATTTTGTAAAATTCGACTAATAGGAAGCAAGTATCAGTGTTTAGCCTAATATACAAGAAGAACTGCGTTGACCCCCCTCCTTCTACAGGATGCCTACGCATTGGTTACCTGATAACAGTGTTTTCGCATCGAAAAGTACACTGACCATTTACCCCACATACTGCATCTGTGTTAATTACCCTGCATCAGTCCTGCAAGCGCATATCCTCAACATACAACAGAAGTCGGAACTCTTCGAATGACCGTACATTCACAAATCTAGTTCCTGGCCTCGTGAGTTGCCCACACGTTTTTCGTAGAGTCTGCCGATTTGATTACAGTTACAAACATAAACCTTAACAAAAACCTACAAAGCAATATGTTCGTGCCCTTTCAAAAACGGCAAAGTGACATTTCGAAATGAAGGAATTTATAGTGCATGTAGTCAATTTATTTCGGAATTATAGCTGGATTCAACACTGGCCTCGACCAACAGTACATGCAGCATATCCACATTCACACAATATGCCCACTACTTGACAATATCTTTGGTACGTGGTAGTTTCGTTGCCATGTGTTGTGGTTTGAAAGTAAAGCACTGAGACTAAAAGAACTTACGACTTACGAGTTACGACGGCAATCATATTTAAACTAAAATGCAAGTGAGTAACTCTCGTTACTTCGTTCTATTAATTTTTTTGATTATGTATTTTTCATCACACTATCCATCACACGATGTAATACATCATTTTAAATAATAATAATAATACAAACATTAGGTACATTTTTTTTGTAGTAAAGCGAGTTCATGCGCTTACCCGTGCGCGAAAGTATTGTGTCGTTTAGCACTAATGCTAGGCCCGCCTGTAATGGTCAGATGAACGTGGCGGTCGCACGCCTCTACGTCACAGTTCCACGGGCAAGGTCACGGTACCTACTCCACTCCAAGAGGCAAGAACCACATCTGTGGCGAGACGCTACGTCTTTGTCATCTTTGTGACCGTGGTCTCTTACATTGTTTTCTACCGCCAGTTCATAGCCAAAAATTCTGTTTTTAACAAAATGATAAACTCTGCAGGTCAGTGGCGTAAACAAGGGGAAAGAGAGGGGCGACAACCCCACCTCCCTTTGCCCCCAAAAGTCTAAAAATGCACTTTAACGTTTCAATGGAGAATAAAGTATAACTGTTTTATCACAATACTAAAGGCAAATTACCATCAGCAAAAATCGGATATAGATCCACGTCTTGCGGATTTTAGTAAAAAACTTGAAATTGTATTGGCAAGCAATCGGACAATTTGAATATTGTTGAGTTTAAGGCTGTTCCACCCTGTTTATCCATTTTCTAAATATGCAACTATGCAAAAATATAGTAAATGAAATTGAAACCTGGTAGGCCTACTATTAGAACACCAAAAAAATGTATTTCAAAATTTTCGGATCGGGCATACGGCAAATATTGCATCTTCAAAATAGTTTCAAACTGCAATTACATCTAGCACAGCGCTTAACGTAGGTAGTTGTTTCTGTGAGATTAATGTTTGACTGTTTTTCTTGAACTTATCAAAGATAAAAAACATAGGATTTTACAATTTTGTATTCCACGAATTTTTTAGATAACCGGATTTTTTTTTGTCAATTTGTACCGGAAAACGGAAAAATTCGCAAGGACACGGTTCCAAAAAATCCCATGTTTTCTCTTTAATAAATTCAAGAAAAACAGTGAAACATTAATCTCACAGAAACACACTATCTACGTTGAGCGCTGTGCTAGATGTAATTGTAGTTTGAAACTATTTTGAAGATGCAATATTTGCCGTATGCCCGATCAGAAAAAATTGAAAAAAACATTTTTCGGTGTTCTAATAGTACCAGGTATCAATTTCATTTACTATATTTTTACATAATTGCACATTTTAGAAAATAGAAAAACAGGGTGGAACAGCCTTAAGTCCCGTCCAAAACATCTCCTAAAGAATCTGCAATTTAATTTATTCTCTCTTTCATTCATCTAACTTTTCAGACAAATTTATCAAATACTGTCTTACTGCATTGTTTAGAAATCATATTTAGGTCTAGGGATTCCAGGGACCGGCGCAGAGCCTGACCCAACTAAAATGCGCGCGCTCAGGTGTTGACGATTGCAACTGAGCGGCTGGAAATAACATCATTACCAAATTTTGCATGATTGTTAATCGAGTACCGGTACTTTACACACTTGGTTGCCAAGAATTAGCCTTAAAAATCATTGCAAGAGATAATTCCAAAACGTGAAAAAATAGAAAATCCAAAACATCGATTTCCAATTCAGGAAATTCCTCTCACACCGTTTATCTTACGATTTTACAAATTAAACTGCGCGTTAGCAATATAAACATTGATATTCAGTCTGAAAATTTGGATAACAAAATCTGTACACTTGGAATAAATTCCCAAAGTTCCCAAAAATAGAGTGAATTACGGATAATTCACGGTTTTTGCATTCAAAACTTATTAATTAATTGAAGAGTATGCGTACTGGATCTCATAGATAGATTCTTTATTAGCGTTCGTGTGAAATATGATATCAGTGTGGTTAACCGTTTACCTGAAAAACCCAGAAAGCTGAGCGCTTAAACTTGTCTCCGTTCCAGCCTCAGCGGATCTTGGCTCTGTTCGTAAGTACTATTATCTTCACTGCTAGCATATTGCACATTTTACTGTATATTTGTGCAACATTTCGTCTTTACTAAATCATTCAAGGTCACGACATTTTATTATTGTTAGGTAGTTATGTTTTTTCTTCGTCTCTTCCGGGACATTGATTGTTTTAAGAAGTTGATAAAAACAGGCTTCATCAAGGCCAGTGGAAGGAAGATCATTAACAAAGGTTTTTCTGACTTTCATGTAACGGACGACTAAGTCGTGTAGGTTGAATACATTACATAAGTATTGTAAAGGGTAAAAGATGATCTCGCCCAACCTCTTCAGCCTCACATTCACGCACGCAGACTAATCAGTGCATATACTTTATGTTGTATTATTTTAACATATATACAGAGGTTATGGACTGTGCTACGTTTAATGCACATTGCGTTTGGCCACGTGATATTAAGACGGTCGGATGAACTCGTAAACCGCGTAGGTGGACTACGTTTTCACATCCAATTTATGCACGCAAATATTTTTAAACTCTGGCAGGCTGTTTACGAAGAATATAGGCCTACGCATGTCGCGATCAGTAAAAAAAAACTATTTGTTGACCTGTTTTTTATTGTCAGCTGGCCAGTTACTAAATAAATAAACAAATTTTGGAAATGTTCTCTGATGGAGAGAGACGTTCTAAATTGACTTGCAAGTGCAAACCCCAACACATGGTGATCATATCCAAAATAAACCTCTGCATTCTGTATTAGTGTATCGCGGAAATGTGTAGACGGTGGTATTGTGACTTGAGTGGGTGAGTAGCGCGTGTGAGCGCGGAACCTTGGCGGCAAGTCGTGCGAGTGTGGGGAGGTGGACACAGGAATGTCTGCAGTTCGGTAAGAAAACCAGAAGCCAACACGGAACTGCTTGTTCACTCAAGGAAGCTATGAAGAAGAAGGAACGCTTGTAGCAAACGACTTTCCAGATTACGGTTCTCTGATGTAAATTCTTTTTCTTTTTCTTTTTCACTTCCTATTTCTTTTTCTTTTTCTTTTTCTTTTTCTTTTTCTTTTTCTTTTTCTTTTTCTTTTTCTTTTTCTTTTTCTTTTTCTTTTTTCTAGCATCAGCCATTCCCCCATCTGGGCCCGGGTTAGAATTGGCCCAGAGTATGGCTCTGCTAATCGTAAAAGGCGATTCAAGAGAAAAAGTCCATCTCGCAAACATCAGCTAGTAAGAAGGGGAGTATATTACTCCCCGAAACCAGAGGCGAGCTCTGTCGTCGTCGTCGGTCCCTTGACGACCTCCCCGACGACGATGACAATGACCCAACGAACGATGACAAAGACGATTACGACCGCGGCGTGAGAACCCCTCTTTCCTTCCCCTACTCGTGGCTGGTTCTAAACATCATGGGCCCCCCTCCACGCGCATTATGACCTAACGGTTCACGCGCCCTTAATCCAAATAAACAAAAGCATCAGCCATTGCTTTGCTAATCGAAGACCTGTTATTTAATGAATAATGGTGCCATTATTAGTAAATATACAAGTAGCCCTTTCGCCTTAATACGATGAATGCGTTTTAGTTAGTTCGTCTTGAACCATTATTATATTATTTGTTGCTATATTAAAATAAAATCGGGATATAATATTATGCCCAGATACAAAATCACTCGGGATGTGTGGCAATCCTAATCCAGACAAGCCAAACCTTGTTTAGAGCGTAGTCGTAGACCATCATACTGTATACTAGTTATAAGCCTACACGACTGGACCTTTATCGGACTCGTCTCCAACGGTAGGCGGGAACTGCCTTGAGTTTGAACAAGTGTGTGTGATTATACATATTATTTTTAAATAGCATAAGGACATAGATTAAAAGGAATGCCATCTCGAGCATTACGTTGTTTACAACACTTACTCTCAAGCTTGAATTAAGCCATTGTCCATATATCGTTCAGTTTCCCATTACGTATTTTGTAGGTATAATAATAAGGTTTAAATTGTTTGTTTAGAACAGCCTATCCTAGCATCCGCTCTTTGAACTTGGGAAACCACTTGACTCACGCATCAGGTTGTGTTGCAAGTTTTCTACATTTGAAGTTTGAACATCTACTTTATTGCCTTGCATCTCTCGTCTCTCGATATGGATATATAAAACATAATATTAAGGTGTTAGAGAAGATGGACAAGAAGTTAATAACCCGTTCAACAGAGTTCAACACTAGGGTTATCCATGGTACAGATCGGTTAAGAAATCGTTTAAAGTAATTTGATTTAGTTTATTTAAATAATTAGCGACATTATTGATGTGTCAGTCAACGCAATTAGTACTTCTGAAGGTCCCTCCGGCGAGAGAGTGGAGGGGCGGGCGCAAGGGGGTGTAGCACCACCTGCGCCTTTTTGCACTAGGCCCCGAGTACCTTGCCTCCACGGGGCGGTATTCTAAGCCCCTGTCTCCTAAGCCCCTGGACCTTTTTTTGGCTTCTAAGCCCCTGTGACCGACGGTTGTGCTACACGTTGCGAAGCGGGGCTAAGAAGACAAACCAGTCCGGGCTTTAGAAGACTAAAAGTCTTCTTAGGCCCTGTCTCCTAACGCCCGCACGAAAACCTTGTTCGTTCCCATGAGCCATTACAGATAAGAAATGATAACGAATTTTTAAGTGTTTATTATTATCGATTTTTGGATGAGCGAAGCGAAGACTTCAATTTCACCGACCCCCCAAAAAATTTAGCTCGTGTTTTTTTTTTTTTTCTGTCTGTTTGTTCGCTCTCTACCGGGAATACGGCATATGCGATCTTGATGAAAATTTGAGGGGACCTTCGAAATCTCTGAACTTGGACTTGCTACGTTTTTGGGTACAATCGAAGAAATATTTCTCATGAATATCGTACTTTTACGATTTTTTTCGGTTTTTAGTGCGATATTTTCGTGACATTTGGGCCGATTCTGACCAAACGGGTGGGGATACAACGTTCATATTTCACATGCACATTAAGGTAATGGTGATGTATTGACGTTTGAAAGAAAAAGTTGAAAAAGTTAGCCAGAATCTATAGAAATAAAGGTTTTAATTTGAGTTTTTTGAGGTGTTAAATATTAAAACCTTTATTTCTATAGATTCTGGCTAACTTTTTCAACTTTTTCTTTCAAACGTCAATAAATCACCCTAACATTAATGTCCATGTGCAATATAAACGTTGTAGACCCACTTGTTTGGTCAGAATCCGCCCAAATAGCACGGAAATATAGAGTTTAGATCTTTCTCACAGCCTTGTATGAAACTTCACAGGAGATTTTATACCTTACCCACAGCCTTGTCACAAACAATCAAAGATCCAACAGACCTAATGATTGCTTTGTATGGGCCGTGTTAATATGTTTTTATTATTTCAAATTAATATTAAAATTGTATAATTAAAAAGCTCATCCATCAACGCGACTAAAAAAAGCGTTTAGGAAGCTTCCTAGTTTTAAAACTTAGTAGGCCTACCCACAGGACCGGAAGCATAAATGTTATAAGACTATGTTATTTGATCTCACAGGTGCATTCGTCGTTTACAGCGTAAAATAGCGTAAAAAGGACAAAACGTGCACTAGTTTTTTGTGTAAATGGAAACTTGTGAAATCAGGGTAAATTAACAAAAATTACCTAAAAGTTCCCATTATTTATTTTTTAAATACGAATTTTGGAAGAAGTACAAACGAGTGTTCATGAGACGTCTCTCCTGGTAGTAAAAAATATATATGCGAATATGTAAATTTTGTCTTAGTTAAGCCACAGTGGAAAACGTTAACACTGAATTGCATCGAAATAATAATGCGGTCTAGTAATAATACTAGTGGTCCTATAAGAACAGCAAGATTAAGCATAGTGAATTAGTATTTCGGGGTTCCTTAGCTGTAATAATTTATTATTAGAAACGAAATTGTATTTTTTCTGATCATTTCCACTTCTGTCGGTTTCGCTTGAGGCAATCGAAATATGATTATACACACATTTGATCAAAACGACGAGCGTGAATTAAAATATAAGACACAGAGAAGTGATCCGCGATACATATTATTTCGTGTATATTTCGGGATTTGAAAGTATAAAATTTGGAAGTAGTATTAAAAATATTATAAGGCGTAGAAAAAGAATAAAAAATAGTGAGTAAAGGGCCTAGGCCTAATGGCAAATTAAGTGCAAAAAGTGAAACTAACGTGGAAATTGGCACTTTTACTATTCGGGTACGAGAAGTTCAAAATTCGATGGCTCCAAGGTGAGCTTCTCTGACTTTATTATTAATAAAAATTTAAAATTAATTTAATTTTAAAATCACCCAGACTACCTAATATCAAATTGAGCTTAAAGCTTATTTTATGAGGAATAAATAAATGTCAAAATTTTTTTTTAAAATATAAATCGACTTTTAATAATTTTAGATAGGTCTATACTTTAAAACTTGTCGTAGGCTTTCGTAGGTCTACTTCAATTTCACCTTTACTTTCAATATAAACATAGCCTATCATCATATATGGTCTTACATTTGGGACGCGCCCTTATACCAACTAAATTTAAAAAAGCGTATTATTTATATCAATATAGTTATCAAACTTGAATGCAATGTTCCCGGGTACTAAACATATGAATTAAAAATAAAATAAATAAATAAATTGATTTAGAGTCTACCCACTCAGTTATATTACTGATTTTCAGTGGGGGACAGTAAATCAAAGCGACCAAGCCACCCTGTAGGCCCGACGCAATGGGACGAGTGAGCGATAACCAACCAAAACATCGATATTTGTAATGGGAAAATATAGCAATCAGTGGATGGACAGTGCGAACACCCACGGATCCACGCCAAACATAAACAAGGCTGATTCAGAACAACTCTGAATTTATTATGTGCTTCGTTGCTACGACGGCTCCAAAGTCACGTTTACAAACTCCTAAGACAAGAATGATTGGACTTAAGTCAAATCAGAAGTTAAAAAATTCTGATTTTGACGGGAATCGAACCCGGGACCTTCTGCATTGGAAGCAGATACAACAACAACAAGACCAACGAGCCACACAAGACCAACAAGCCACACAAGACCAACGAGCCACACAAGACCAACTCGTCTAACAACGACTTAGGCGTTTGCTAGTCTAGTTTTGGCTAAGACGCCCTTATACCCGAAATGTGGGGGACGGGGAGACCTAGGTCCAATCCCTGGTGGGGAAAGTTTTTGTTATTTCTGGATTGTATTTATGTTTGAAATGCATATAACGCAGTGTATAGCTGTTTATCATTTGTGACAATACAATGGAAAACATAGCCAGTAAGAAAAAACGTGTTAAGATTGCAAGGTTTGCTCAATATCCGAGCGTAATGTGGGGGTACCTTGATCGTGAAAGATTCGATACACCCTTGGGCACTGCCGGGCAATTTACAAACCAAAATCTTTTTTCAAAAACAACGATTGTTTTTAAAATGGGTCCTACACATTAGAAACCCAAATTTTTCAATTTGTTACTTCCTTGTAGGTTTAAAATCGCAACGAACCTAGCTGATTTTTTTAACAGTTCTAAAGTAAACTTGTACCGGATCCCTTTTTAAAAATTTCAGCTCAATCTGTTCAGCGATTCGGTGTTTTTCGACGTACACACACGCACGCACACAGACTCACAGAATGAGCCCCGGGGTTTGAGTTGAATGGGGGACACTCAGTCGCTTCACTCCCTCGTTTAATTATAGATTGTTGTAGACATATTGATTTAGGTTGATGTAATTAAGGAGACCTCTACTACATTTTAGTTAAATTATACTCTTTTGACTAATGTGTGAGAATGTATACCTAAAGCTTGTTCCCAGGGGGCAGTACTTGTTTTGATATAATTTGTTGATTTTGCTTGTTTTTTCTTTGATTATTTTAAATTTCTCTTTAAAATTAAACTGGAAACTTTGGGTTTTGAAATAATAAAAGTGCACTGATAAACCGAAAAATAATTATGCCATTATATTATTATTTAAGGCTGTTGCATCGTCCTCTAAACATATTTTAAAATCAAAGGAAGATGGCTGCAATCTTATCTAGATGAGTGAGGGTTTTAAACATAAAGGAAAAAATATATTTGTAATATTTCGGGAAGGATGTTACGTCTCTGTCAGTCATTGTATGCAAATTTTGGACAAAAGTTGGAACACTGAGCAAGGGGGTTATACTTAATTTAGAGCGACGATTTTTTTATTTTTGTTTCTAAAAATCATGCCTTCCACCTCCTTATAAGGAAAAACAATTTTGTGAAATATCGTTCAATGTTCTATTTTTTTCGTCCGCAGGTAAAAAAACTCTTATTTTGTACCCTGACAACAAAATCGTATATTGAACGATATTTCAAAAATTGTTTTCTCTTATAAGGAGGTGGAAGGCAATGATGTGAAGTAACAATATTTAAAAAAAATCGTCGCTCAAAATTAACACCTAGCCCAGTGTTCCCACTTTTGTCCCAAAATTCGCATATTATGGCTAACAGGTACGTATCGTCCCGCCCCAAAAAATACAAAATATATGTTTTTGTTATCTTCAAGACACTAAACTCATTTAGATAAGATTGCCGTTCATTTTCCCTTTAATTTTAAAATATCGTTTAGAGGACGATACAATAGCCTTAACTAGCTTAAAGAAAATATCACATGAATTACATAAAAAGAGAATTTTATCCCTGCGTTACCGAAAACTGGGTTTTCCCATTTTAAGGATGCGTATTTCTCAAAAATCAATAAAATTTAATTAAAAATACCTATGATATGAAATAAAAACAAATATTTTTCCGAAGCGTTTGGAATTTAATTTATTTTTTATGTAAATTCATTGATATATTATTTTTGTCCGTCATATTTTATGTATGAATATGGGGCTTCACAAAATTAGATAGAATGAAAAGAAAGGCACCTATCGTAGCATTTTTCAATATTATTATCTCGATTCTAGAAAATAAATAAAAAAAGTGTTTTGAATCCGTCAAAAAGGCCATATACACCAAATGTGCTAGCATTTTTCTGCCTGATTCTCGATAAATCTTGAAAATTTGCTATATTTGGGGCCTATCCATTATTAATTAATATATGTTTTAAAAAAACTATTAATTATCCTTTACTAAGGTTTAAACAGTGGCGTAGCGGTAGCCAAAGTCGCCCCCGCAAGACCAGGGGGCCCCCCGTCCGGGGGGGGGGTCACTGGTAAAAGCTGAGTTAGGGGCCCAAGATATGAGTTTATTGATACTCTTTGTATAGAAAAAAAAAAAAAAAATTTTTACTAAAAATTTATTTCCCAAAAAGTCTATGTCTGACACTTGCGTTTTCAGTTTGCATCAATTAACGAATCTATGTTCAACTCGCGATGTTCAAAAACGACTCCCATATACAGGGCGTAATGATCGCGCTCTCTAAAATTAGCATCACATCAAAAAACGAAGTAGAAAAAAGAATCAAAACCAATTAAAAAAAAAATGGCACGTTCTTATCCGTTTGATGGTTGTCACACAAAGTTGTTACAGTCGAAAAAGTATAAAAGTATGGACTTGATCTACACTTGTAGCAGGGCCAAAAGAAGAATCGTTCATTCTCCGTTCGTTCGTGAACTCTTAGAAGACCAAACGACTGTCAGATACACCCCCCCCCCCCCCCTAGATGTATTAGTTTTAAAACCAAAACGGGCAATTTGGGGTCATTTTTACTTCTTTTTTTGGATAAGTCAAAAAAAAATTTTTTCCGGAACAAACAAATAAAATGAAAGTGTGGATGAAATTATATTTTCAATTCCTTACACGAATCAAAGTATGAAATAGATTTCGTTCCAACGATTAATTTGCATTGAAAAAAAAAAAAACTATTGAAAAATTCAGAGATGCACCCCTTTAACCGCACCACCACTGGCCAACAAGTGGATGTCTACTCCAAAATAATCAACCTATTTAATGACCGTAGCGAGCGAAAGCGAAGATTCCATTCTACTACAAATGGAGAAAAAATCCGGAATGTTTTCTTTTTTAATTTTTTTCTGTTTTTATTTTTGTGTGTTCGTTAACCACGATTCCGGCTAAATTTATACTCCAATTACAATAAAATTTTCTGAAGGCCTTTGAAATCTCTTGAACTTAGAAAATGCCACGATTTTGAGCCGAAATCAAAAATTATTTCTCATGAAAATGGCAATTTTACGATTTTTTTCGTTTTTTAATAAAATTCTTCGACTTATAACACGTCATGCTTTATCCGATTGTAATGATTTTTTCACAGAACCTTAATTTTATGAATTAGTATATTCGTGTGAAATTTGAGCGTAATCAAAAATTTATTTCTCATGATAAATTGCAATATTACGATTTTTTTGATTTTTTTATTTCTTCGTCTTAAAACACCTAGATGCTATATCCGATTGTAATAATTTTTACAAAGAACCTTAATTTTATGAATTAATATATTCGTGTGAAATTTGAGCGTCATCGAATAATCATTTATTACGTAAATCGCAATTGTACATTTTTTTCGTTTTTAAAATTAATATTAATTTAAAAAAATTAAAATTTAAGTTTATTTTTTATTTGTATTAAATTTTAAAAAAATTTCAACTTTGTCATGATTTTTTCACAGAACAACAGAAAATCCGCATAACACAATGGCAGCTAAATGCACCAATTACGCTCATCCAACAAAAGCGGCGGGACTTGAGCGTTTTCCTAGTTATTGGAAAGAGCGTAGCGAGCGAAGCGAAGATTTTATTTCACTCACTGGAGAAACAAATCCGTTTTCCCCTTTTTTTTTTTTATTTTGTGTTTGTTAACACGATTCCCGGGTAAACCAATACACTAATTGCAATGACATTTTTCTGGAGGCCTTTGAAACTCTGAACTTAGAATGCCCCGTTTTGAGCCGAATCAAAAATTATTTCTCATAAAAAATCGCAATTTTACGATTTTTTTCGATTTTTTTAAAATATCTTCGAACTATAACACCTACTGCCCTTATCCGATTGTAATGATTTTTTCACAGAACCTTAATTTTAGGGAATTTATAAAATTCGTGTGAAATTTTAGCGCAATCGAAAAATATTTTTTCAGAAAATCTTTATTTGCGATTTTTTAAAAAATCTTTGAATTATAAACACCTACATGCTTTATCCGATTGTTAAGATTTTTTCATAGAACCTTAATTTTATGAACAAATATATTCGTGTGAAATTTTAGCGCATCCAAAAATAAATTTTCATGGAAATCGCAATTTACGTTTTTAATTTTTTATTTTACATTTCTTCGAATTATAAACGTATACATGCATCAGATATTATCAGATTGTAAGGATTTTTACAGAACCTTAATTTTATGAATTAATATATTGGTGTGCAAATTTGAGCGTAATCGAAAAATAAATTTTAATGAAAATCGTAATTATACGCTTTTTTCGTTTAAAAAAATTACGCTCATCCCAAAAAACGCGCCTGAAAAAGCGTTTGCCCAAAACTTTCTTGTTAAATACAATTCAGAAATTAAAAAAGTTCGCCCCAACCGGGATTCAAACCCCAGGTCTCCCCCATTCCAGGTGAGGCATCTTAACCATGCCCTTCTGATGTATAATGCAACTACAATTTATAGATTAAAATTACCTGGTCCTGGTGGTCTAGTAGTTACGACGCTCACCTAGAGTGTGGGAG
Source organism: Sweltsa coloradensis (assembly GCA_024449915.1). Taxonomy (NCBI): domain Eukaryota; kingdom Metazoa; phylum Arthropoda; class Insecta; order Plecoptera; family Chloroperlidae; genus Sweltsa; species Sweltsa coloradensis. Next base: position 157,058 of record JAMZAV010000653.1, read on the forward strand.
ACCCGTGGTTCGAATCCCGGTTGGAACGGACTTTTTTAATTCTGAATTGAAGTAAATAGTTTTTTTACATCTTAGACGACATTGAGTGCCAGCAATATTGAAAAAGACACAATATTAATGTTTAAGATGAGCAGGTTCCCAAATCGGCAATAATTATGCAGTTTATATTATATTAAGTATGCAAAGTAAAAGATATTAAACATTATGTGTATTGGGGTCTACCCCACGCAGCTACACAGTTACTGTTAAGTAATGAAAACTATTGGTGTTAGTTTCTCCCAAAACCAATTCTTTTTCAACATTCAAAATATGAATAAAAATTGTCACAATAAAATCAATGCATATTAAAACAGTGCTTTTGCAATCTACATGATTTAATTGCAACATTTTCGAGTCGGAATGAGACGTTAAGCAATATCTAATCAATCGAATATTGCAATGATTTATTTTATCCCCCCACCCCCACCCACCACCAACATTGGGGAATTTATGGTTTCACCTCGAGCAAAGTACAGCCCGCTTTGCAACGTGTGCGGGCCGAACAAAAACATCGTGCGGGCGTTAGAAGACTAAAGACTTTTAGTCTTCTAAAGCCGGACCGGTTTGTCTTCTTAGCCCCGCTTCGCAACGTGTAGCACAACCGTCGGTCACAGGGGCTTAGAAGCCAAAAAAAGGTCCAGGGTTAGGAGACGGGGCTTAGAAGCCGACACACTGCCTCCACCCTTTACAACAAGCTCCCAGAAAACATAAAAACCTCCCCCCCCCTGCCCTTTTCAAAACAAGTTAAAAAAATATCTCACAGCAAACAGCTTCTACTCGGTTAGTGACTACCTCTCCATGTAAATAATAAACAATTATAAATAATGAACAAATAATTAAATAAAAATTAATAATAAAGAATTATTATTCTAGCTAAATTCAGATATCAGAGTGATCTATCACCTGTTTTAAAGTCCTGTTTCAAAGTCGACTAACATTGTAACATATGGTTACTATTTTTTAGTTAGATGCCTCCATATCATTATGTATCTTACTTTCATCTGTACCATTATCTTGCACCAGTTGTGTAAATCGCCTCATCGAAAAATTCTCTTCTCCAGTTATACTTCCATAAAAAAAAATTTTTATATCAAGTCATCATTAATAGCAACTAGCTTATTTTAAAATTCTACTTTTACTAATTAGTATTTATATTTTCCATCATTATCATGTGAATCATATTTATGAATATAATAGTTATTAAGGATTATTCATTCCCTCTTTTCCAAGAGGGGTTATATCTGTTACCATGTATCAATCGAATGAATAAATTGAAATTGAAATTAAAATATTGTATTCTTGGAAGCAACCCAAGAGCAAGATAATCTATAATGCAAAGCCACAGAAACTGGCCACGACAACATAGAATAAACTTCTTCCCTCGAGTGCGGTTTGTGAATCTGCACTCTGCAGTAGCCCTCGACATCCTTGCACCATCCGGGCCCAACATACGTCTCGATTGTCTCTTCCGTGGACAACGATAGCAGTATTATTTGTGCAAAGATCCTGCAATACCATGCACCAGTTCTTTTTTGGGGAGGTTCTCTTGCAGTCAATATGTCTGTTCGTTCGCGGACCTAGTGGTAACACTAAAAAAACAAGTGTCTACACTTTATACTGGCTTTTACTTATGAGAGCTATAGTTTTAACACTGAAGTTAACGAACGGGCTAAAGTGGCTTACTTAACAAAAGTGTTTGCGAACGTACGAACCTAATAATCATCAGATAAATAAAATAGTTATAAAAATAATACAATAATTACTTTGTGAGTTCGGATTGTGTAAAAGAGTCAAAATAGTAAATGTTGGCTTGGCATACTTATCTTGCTAAATCAACACTAAGATTTAATAATCTAACATATTCTTTCTTGCCATCCATAGTTTCACTTTCATATCATTCAGATCAGATGCCTTCTTGCCTTCAGGGATGCTCCACAAATAATTCCATATAGACACAGATATATCTGAGTGTTGGAAAAATATTTACTTTGCAGTTCGCACGGAACAAACATTACTTTACGATTGCTATTCCATTTTGTGTTACCATCCTCAAACATGAAATACAAATGTTGCCTCAAGAACATGACTTGTAATTAAACTTTACTTTTCAACACCGGTTGTTGACTCTTGGTGTAATTATTACAGAATACGTAAATTAATTTTTCATTATTATAATAGGTATGATTAATTTATCGATTGGTGTAAGAATCTTATTTTAGTAGAACAAATTGATAAACATGTAGGAAAACCAATAATAGTATAAGATGAATAATAAGGTTAAGTTTCGATGTAATTAAATGAGCCTGTGTCTGTGCTTATGCCAATTAAGGCCAAGGTATTTTATTAATTGCATTTTTAGAACATTTGTTGGGGAAAACTTGCCTAAATCATTCCACTGACTGAAAATCATTCCACTGACTGACCTATAGTTTTATACAGTCAAATCTCTTCCCTTAGTCCGGACTCGAACCAGTGAACTCCCGATGCCGATGCCGAGCGATGATGAGATGAAGACATTCAGCGCTAGCCTACGGTGGTATGCTAGCGCTGAGTGTCTTCATCTGAGCTCGGGGAAACCAAGCAAGGATATTCTATGGATCACGGGGTTGTGGTTTGCACCCAGAAAGCCATGGTTTGAATGTGTGTTTGGCGCGATCAGGGCAAAATTTCCAAAATTTTATTTTTATTTTTATTAGTAACTGACCGGAAACAGATCATCAAAGACTGTTTTGAGAAATAATTTCCAAATCTTGTGCAGGACTAATAATTATTTGAAATATTGAAGTGTACTCTACTCGGATCTCTCCATGCGTATATCCTAATGTAAAAACGTGGTCCAGCGAATGCATATTTGATACGGATATTCGCTGGGCTTGGCGACCAAGCACATTGTAAAATAAGTTGGTTCGCGAGCTCATCCAACAGTTTAAATATTAAGAAGACCCTCTACTTTCCCACGTACTAACGCTATAATTAACACAATATCACCACATGTTCCTGTCATTGTAAACACGGCAAACATATGAGCTAGTCCTGCCTCACTGGCAAATAACGATTTCTTCACAACAGTTTACATAATATCTCCGGTAGAACTGACCACATAGTTGAATCAGAATGTCTAATAATGCGCTGAGCTCGCGAGTTCTGCCGGCCTAGTTTTAAGTCGAGTGTTACGTCAAGCGCCTCAGGTGCAGGTCGACCAGATTACAACAAACTATAGCTACTCGCGATTAAAATAAGTAACACTTTTCGTTTTTGTTCTACCCAAAAGCAGTGAATTGGTGCTGGAAATGGTTCAAGAGTGTAGCTTTCCTCCTCGATAATTTTTTAAATAATATATATTTTTTTTTGTAAGTTAAAATAATTTCGTATTGCCCAAATGCGGTAAATGGTGGATAAAATTATATCCACGATTTCGTTTTAAGCAGTGTAAATTTCATTTTTACTTTAAGTACCTGCCTCTGAGCAAAGTGAAGTGACGTGGGTTCGTGAGCAGTGAGCACGTGGGTTTGGATAACTCCCCTGTTCTCATATCATCCGTCGAATACAAATTTGAAACAAATAATTTTAACAAATTGAAAATACACAGTTTTTATATTACATTATTTAGCTCAAACTTATATTGGACAACAACCTGAGCGTTCGCGACGCTGTCTAGTTTCTTCAATGTCGCGTCAGGCCATGGGCTAGAGATTTAAAAGCTTCCTTGAAAGTTTGAATGCACATTGGAGTAGCCGTTTTACCGGTCAAGTGCAAAGAAAGCACTGTAAAAACGAATTTTTGCGATAAATATTGTTTTGATTCTATTAAAATTCATGGCTGGTCTAAATTTTGAGATTTCGAAGTAGCCCTGGACATTTTGAGTTTTGGCACAGCCGCACAGATGCCACAGGCATAATGCAGCCGATAGTAAAATAATTCACCTGACATCATGCATACAAATGTTTCATATATATTGTATAACTGCGGACAATATTGTCTGAATTGTAATGATGTTCCATGTTCGGTAAGTCACCCCTAAAACCAAAAGTGTGATTGACGTGCACTGGTATGATGGTATCCATCATAAGCAAGGTGTATCGGTACAAGTGTTTTACAGCTAAGAGAATGATTATGTTATTACTTACGACTGAGCTGAGAAGTGGCAGGTTCCAAGGCTGAGGTTCACGTGCTCTTCCGGACACTGAAGGCGAGCGACTGGCTAGTCCGCAGATGAACGTCCACGTCTCTCTAGCCAATCGCAAGCCCCATCTGATTGGTCGTGACGTCAAGGACGTCCTAAAGGCACAGTCAGCGACAAACGCTATTTGACACAACACCACTAAAGGTATTATTATTGTTATTATCGCGCTATTAATTGCTTAACGACGCTTTTGGTAACTTCTTAACTAAACATACTTTGTTACAAGTTGTGTAATATAATGGAGAACTTACGATGTATGTTGTATACATTATATCCCCCGCCGACGGCGTCTGTCTGGCTGTTCCATCCCTGTTTTTACATTTCCTAAAATATGCAACTATGTAAAACTGTAGTGGATGAAATTGAAACCTGGCACTACGTATTAGAACACCAAACAATTTTTTTCAAATTTTTCTGATCGGGCACCCGGCATATATTGCATCTTCAAAATAGTTTCAAACTGCAATTGTATCTACCACATCGTTCAACGTAGATAATTTTGTTTCTGTGACATTTAAATTTGACTGTTTTTCTACGCTTTAACAAAGAGAAAATTTGGGATTTTACAATTTGGTATGTTCCACGAATTTTTTAGATAACCGGTACTTTTTGTCAATTTGTACCGGAAATCGGAGAAATTCGCAGGGGACGCGGTTCTGAAAAATCCCATGTTTTCTCTTTGTTAAAGCGTAGAAAAACAGTCGAACTTAAATGTCACAGAAACACAACCATCTACGTTGAACGATGTGCTAGATACAATTGCAGTTTGAAACTATTTTGAAGATGCAATATATGCCGGGTGCCCGATCAAAAAAATTTGAAAAAAATTGTTTTGGTGTTCTTATAGTGCCAGGTTTCAATTTCATTTACTATATTTTTACATAGTTGCATATTTTAGAAAATGGAAAAACAGGGTGGAACAGCCTTAAATCTAGTAGGGCCTATTTGACTGTTAAAATGCATGGTCCCGCTTAAGTGTGAGACTACAATTAACTCTGGAGGTTAGTAGTTCGACACCCAGCACTGGCATTCACGACAAAAGTGTTTCCCAAGTCAAATGAAGAATGCCGGGATTTACTTCTTGAGAACATCTAAGGCTAAGCCCTACTATCTGTTCCCTCGTAAATTAGGGCCCTACTGCCGATGGTTTATTACACAGTCACACGAACTATGGTCGATCAGAAATCAAATAGTAATAACGCAGTTGAAGATCTGCTACAGGTTTCTTTCACAACTCCTTTGTCGTTCTCACCGATTGATGGCCATTTTTGTTAAACTGAAATTTTAGTTTTAAAGATTTAAATTTCCAGGACAGCCCGAAACAATTGCAATAAAAATAAAATTTCACTTTTTTAACATCAAATACATCATAGGTTAATCATTCTGTGAAAAACGAAATAATTATAAAATTATCACCTATATGTCTAGATTATGCTTAATAACCTAGTTAGTCACCTTGCCCCGATTCATGTACAATTTATCCAGGGATAAAGAGATATAAGGAGGATAAAAGCGGGATAAGGACGGGTTAAGTCGGGGCAACTCAAACCAATCAACAATATTTACGTATTTTCTTATCCCCGGCGCAAGGCGGGATAAGTTTTTATGAATTAGATTTGGAGTTTTCCCGCGCTTATCCCACCTAATTCTGCCTATCCCGAGATAAAAAAATGTACACGAATCGGGGCCATGAAGATGGTCAAACTCGGTAAAACTGATGTGTACCCAACAGCGGACATTCACACGAAATATTTTCAGCTTTTTTTTCAGGGCTTTGTCAATAAACAAAATATTGCCACTTCGAAATTTCATAACTACCCAAACATGGTTGGACCATGCCCACTAATATAGTCTATGCTTTTTGGTCTTCTTCCGTTTTAGCAGGGTTGATACAATGTATTGTAATACCAAAACGGCACAACCCTAAACCATCTTGTCATATTCAATACTTTTTAACATTTTCACTTTTTTCTAATCAATATCAATTGATTCTGATCTCTATTTGCGAATTGATAAACAATATTGGACGACAATATCAATCCTAATCAAATACGTCACACACCCTTTACTTACCAATCAATTCCTACAATTTATAACAATCGAACTTGTGAACAACCAGCAATAGAGTATCTAAGTAGATGTGTTCAGAGTTATCGTCAGATCACCTGTTTCGTGGCTACTGGTTCGATACCAGCCACCGGCAACCCTGACTGAAGGTCATAGCAGTAAGATGGGACTTAGTCCTACTAACAGCCCTCGGACATTCCTTTCTAACTATTTGACCCCACATCAACCGGGTCACATTCGATAGAGACGGATGTGTACCCTGCATCTGCAGAGGGCGTCTTGGAAAAAGTAAAACTATACAGAAGGCCCTTTCGTTTATCACCATATTTTGCTCTTTGATGATCATTTCAGGCGCCATTTCGTTGCTTATATATTGTTACAACAGTTTGCCAAAAGCAACTGAGTCAATCTTGACTGGAGAGCTTTTTAATAATCAGTAATTCATAATTTAATAATGCACAAATTCAAACTAATAAATACTTAACAAGAATAAAACGTTACAAAATTACGTAACCTTCTATTCTATTAATTTTATTACCATATTATTAGGCACATTATTATATCAAATAATATGTTCATTAAATATGTCTACTTTATATTAAAGGAGCTACTTTTGTAAAGTCCAACTCGCAACCTTCTCGTAATTTGGCCCGTGAGTAGGGGAGTTTCACTCCCTAAAACTAATGGCGAGCTCTGGGTCGTCGTCGGGGAACTTTCCCCTTTGACTACCTTCCCGACGACGACGACGACAATGACTACACGGACGGATGATGATACAGACTAAGACGACCACGACGTGGGGGAACCCCTGCCCTCCCCATACGCTTGTGGCTGGTTCTGACCAGCACAGGCCTGTCCCCCCCACGTCACCCCTTAAGTTCCTCCCCTTGGAAATATATACATCTAGGTGCCCGTTAGGGCGCCGCAGCCAAGCCGCGGTGCGCTACACACTCGGGCACCTTATACAGCAAGCAGAGTTGGGGTGATTTCGAGGTGTCACCCAGCCATCATGAAACGTGATGTGAACTTGAAAACTATCAAAATCGAGGGGATTTAAGTACCCGACAACACATGCCAAATTTGGTTGGGGTACGAGCATTCCTTCTTGTTTTTGTGGTTATTTGGATTAAGGACGCGTCAACCGTTAGGTCATAATGCACCACTCTAGCCTAAGGGGTTGGGGGGGGTGGAGGGGCCCATGCTGGTCAGAACCAGCCACGGGTAAGGGGAGAAGGGGGTTTCTCACGTCGCGGTCGTCATCGTCTTTGTCATCGTTCGTTGAGTCATTGTCATCGTCGCCGGGGAGTCGTCAAGGGAAGGGACAAGGTCCCCGACGACGATTGCCAGAGCTCGCCTCTAGTTTCGGGGAGTAAGATACTCCGCTGTTTCTAGCTGATGTTTGCGAGGTGACTTTTTCTCTTGAATCGCCTTTTACGATTAGCAGAGCTGATTCTGCAGCGATTCTGACCAAACGGGTGGGGCTAAAGTTCATATTTCACATGGACATTAAGGTAATAGTGATATAATTCCTTTTGAAAGAAAAAGTAAAAAAAAATTGCTGGAAGGCTTCCAAATAAAGGTTTTAAAATAAGCCTTATACAGGCATACAATCAACAAGTAACTATAGTTACGTGACAATAATCGCCTACATTGTTTACAAAAAGCAAGTCTTTGGACCACTTTATTTTTTCATTCTATTGGTAATACCATAGCAATTAAATCGACATTGATAAAATTATTATATTTTAACAAATAATTTGCAATGGAACTTGAAAACGTAATGAGATCCCATACATAACAAAAACTTGTAAAAATACAGCCAAACCATACACACTCAAAAGAAATGAGATCTAAAAAGCCAAGCTCATCTACCCTTCCAAATTTGCGCATTCTTAATTCATAAACGTACAGTGTCCCGTAACAACATCCTTGAAAAGCTTGGCAAAATAGAATTTGCTTGACCATTGGTCCATTACGTTAAAATTAATTAGAAAAAAATGAATTTGGATGAACGATTACGTTTAAATTAATAGTTGCAAATTCTATTTTGCCAAGCTGTTCAAGGATGTTGATACGGGACACTGTACGTTTATGAATTAAGAATGCGCAAATGTGGAAGGGTAGATGAGCTTGGCCCTTTTTTTAGATCTCATTTCTTTTGAGTGTGTAAGGTTTGGCTGTATTTTTACAAGTTTTTGTTACGTGTGTGGTGGTAACTCACACTTATATAAATTGTTTTATCTTGGTGGCGCGAATAATCTTAGCTGTTAAAGCGCCCTAAAACTTCTAACATACTAATACTAATACTATATACATTCTTAGATAACAATTTTTACTTTGTCGAATTCTTACTTTCGTGCAATGTTCAAAATATTCAAAATCCGACATCATGGTTTTAAATTATTCTTAATGACCGTGAGGGTATGATCGCGTGTAAACGAGTGTTCAATGACATATGATGTAATAATATGACTGGGTAATCCTCAGTCAGGGTTCAAAAACACTACTCTGAGTACTGACACTAAGCTATAACCTATCAATAGATCTGATTATTAATGGATATTAAATGGTATGAAAGGATCGGATGTATTCATATAAGTAAAATAATTATACATTTTCAATATAACATTATTATATATTTACTAAAATTCACAGTGTAAACATGATATGTAACTTTATATGTATTAATGCCTTAGGAACATGATTACTAAAGGAAATGTCAGCTTATTAATTTTGGAACGATTATTAAATTTACTAAACAATGCATTTTTTTCTTTTAAAATATCATTGATATTTTTTATATTATCAATTACCATACAAATTTATTTTAATATAAAAATAAATCAAATTAAAACCTTATTCTAGCCATTACCATAACTCAATTAAAACGGATATGGGCCTATAAGTATTGTCAATTGTCATTATTCTAAATTCTGATTAGATGTGGGTTGAAATGTTTTCTAACATTCTCCTGACTATTTTATCACATGACTGACAGCTAATTTACTAACGTTATGTTAAGCAAGTTGACAGATTCACAAATGTACACAGACAAAGTTCACAATTTAGAGTTATTGGAGTTTTGTCTGGGTTAGAATAGTGGAAATAACAATGAATCGTTTTCTTCAACATTAATATTACACAACCGCCTTTGGGGATAAAATCCATACAGATGTTTTTTTTCTGTGGCAGATTATATTTTCATCATTTTTGTTGAGAAAATTTATATTTTCATACTTTGAACAAGTATTATGAAATTGCAGTTAACCTGTGAAAAATTTACTTTTAAACTTAATTTCCAACATGCGTTTCGCATTACATAATTATAATAATGGAGGGCCGTTCACATTTTCATTTCCTCTCGGTATTATCAAAACGAAACGAAATTGAGCACGAGCGCACTTTCTTCCGCCTGATCTTCTTGCCGAGTCAATCAATGACTAGTTGCTTGAAGGAGCCGTCCAGCCCGAAGATCTCGTCGACCGTCTTGGGCTGACCAGGCCGCTTCGACTCGTCCGTCTTGAGCGACTCCTGCTCTTTGAACCAGGGGCCGTAGCTCTCCAGCTTCTTCACCCACTCATCTGAGAGAGAGAAACCACACTTCAGTAACTTCTTTGTATGTTTAATACCGACCATACCATAGTTACTTATTAATTTTATTTTTACTTTCATTTTATATTTGAAGAAATATTCTAAACTGATGGTTATTCGATCACACAATACAACAAAAATGTAATTAATTTTTCAATCCACTGAGCAACAAAAGTAATTTTCATAGTTGCTCCACGTTGCTAAAAAGGAACAACTTTCAAATAGATCACTGTAAATTCGATTAAAAGCTGGTGTAAATTTAATGTTACAACGACTATATTTTAAAAGGTGTGGGTGATAGAAGATTAAATGCGCGGTATTCGATCCCGCTAGACTTGGTTCTCTATGCATGTGTAATAGATACACCGCTTGTGATAGACTTGAGATTACTAAAAGGGTAGGGGTTCGTCAAGAGTCTATTCTGGGGCCGCTATACTCTTGGTTCTATCCGGTTTGGATCTATGTCAATATCTGAACTGCTGCCGATACATTTTAAAGCAGCAATTGAAAACAAAAACAACTTCTGCCACGTATGTCCCATTAGCCGGCACATCGCGCCCCGTGGCCCTAACACGTCTAGCTTCCTATACCACGACCATGCACCGACTTCACCTACTCTACCTCCACCTTGTTTCGCTCGGGTGCCCCATCTCGTGGCCTGCTATGCGCACACACCATCGATCTCTATTTACCCTTCGCTTGGATAGCGGATGCATACCTGCCAGATGTTGAGAAGTGGAGTCGGACCAGGTCGGACTAATTTAGATGGTTTTCTTAATGTTAAACTGCATAAACAACACGATTACTAATCTGTGGAAAGATTTCGCGCATTGAAAAGTCGTTTTGTGCACTTAAACGCAACGCATATAGGCATGTTTGCCGTAAATATGTAAGTTAGCACCTCCAACATGGTCGATGTTAGTATCTTCAACATGGCCGCCTCATATGAAATATCATTAGGTACGCCCATGGGGGCCTATAAATCCGTCCATAGCTTTTGGCCGAGTCGGCTTCAAGGTTTACTTACTGTATCGCATCCGCTATCCACGCGAAGCGTAGTTGGCATAACACTCAGACATTACATACATCTTGTGACGCATTCATTTCTACAACAGTTGCGTAATATTTTCAATTAGGATCCTTGCCATCATCTTATATTATACATCGTATTTCCGTATTATTTGAATTCATATATCTATACGATTAATAAACACAGATCTTGAATGAAACTATGCATGGAAGTACAGGAAACCCGTTTTAATTTTTATACGTAACTTTATTGTTACTTTCGAAAATATTTGCAAGTCAATATTTAAATTTACCACACACTAATTCCCCTTCAAGCAGATGCAACCAACTATATTATTACTAGGCCGCTTCGCGAACGCTTTTTCCAGTCGCGTTGATGGATGAGCTTCTATGGTTTGTTTGTTTGTTTTGTTTGTTTATTTTTTTATCCATAACAGAACAAAGTTCCAGAGATACATGGATTTGATAAAGAATAATGTACACTTGCGAACAACAATGACGAGATAGTATTCTGGTATACAGGACACATTATCAACGAAATCTCGTCGTATAAAATGTTAAAATTTAACAATTTAAATAATTAAGATCAAACTAAATCTATCTAAATAATACATAATACAGTGATGACACATTATTTTAGGTACGAAAGTAAGATAACTTAATTTTAAAAGGTATTTACAGTGCATTATATTGTGTCAGTATAATATTTGTTGTTATAGTGTGGGTGAGTGGTTTTATGTTTGTCAGCAATTTGTTTGCATAGTTTTAGTATGAACAGTTTAGATTGCAGATGCATGCATGCAGATAATCAATTGATTTACAAAGTTAAAAAGCACCTTTTCTTGGTTTGTGCAATAGTGTCAGCGAATAGGTCCAGGTCGATTCCATTATGAGATTTGGATACCTTGTTATAACTGTTCTGAACACGGATAACCACAGAGTTTTTGTGTAGATCTATTCTAGATTTTGATGTGTAGAAGAGGTTAGTGTGGCGTGAAAGCCTACTAGGGGGTATTGAAAGAAATCAACTCTAGCAAACCAGGACAGTCTATTTCGTTTCTCACTAGCCTTTGAAGAAATATAAAATCCGAAGTCAACCGTCTGGATTCTAGTGACTGCAACCTATTGTTTTTACAGTGGTTTGGGTAATCTTTCCTGTGATTGTCAAAACCTTTTCTAGTACAGAACCACTTTATTAACCGTTGTTGCAACCTCTCTACATTTTGAATTTTGGTTACATGGTAAGGAGACCAGATAACGCTGCCATAGTCTTCAATAGGCCTTACAAGAGCGAGGTACAAACAACGAATGGTGTGAAGAGAGAATTCTCGGGGGCACGATCGCCATAGGAAACCTAGCAATCGAAATGCTTTACCTATAGCATTATTGTGCAGTGTCTATCGAATGACAGGTCCGAGGAGATAGTGACACCCAAGTCTTTCACATTGTCCACCCTTTTCAATGTAATTGCACCAATATTGTAAGTAGATGTACTATATTTTTTTTTGTCTGAGAATGTTATTGTTAAGCATTTTGACAAATTTACATACATTTTCCAGTCTATGTTGTAATTTAAGGCAATCTTGCAGGCATTTTATGGGGTAGAATAATTTTGCGTCGTCAGCGTACATAATAATGAAACCAAACCTTAGGCATGACGTAATATAACATAAAAACACGTCGAAAAACAGGGGTCCTAATATTGAACCTTGTGGGACCCCAGAGGTTACGCTTTGAGGTTTAGAAGAAGTGCCCCCCATCACGACAGATTGCTTTCAATTATGTAAGTAGCTAGTTAGTAATTTAATCATTTGCCCAGATACCCCAAGCTTTTGTAGTTTGAAAATTAATAGTTGGTGATTGACGCAGTCGAAACCTTTGAAAAGTCAGTCTATATATTGCATCTACTTGTACATAGTTGTTAATATATTGTTAATATTGATTAATCGTTGCTCTAAAAGTACGATTTTTATGAGAAATATTTCTTCGATTGTCCCCCAAATCATAACATATCTAAGATAAGTGATTTCGAACGTTCCCATAAAGTTTCATTGAGATCGGAGTAGCCGTTTGCCCGGTCGCGGGCCAAAAACCACAAAAATATCACATTAAAAATAGAAAAAATGGTAAAAATACGATATTCATGAGAAATATTTCTTCGATTGTACAAAAAAACTTGAGAGATCTAAGTTTAGTGATTTCGAAGGTCCCCTGATAATCTCCTTAAGATTGCATTATGCCGTTTGCCCGGTAGAGAGTGAACAAACGGACGTTAATACAAACCAACAAAAAAAAATTCTCAGAGTGTACGTGAAATTGAAGTCTTCGCTTCGCTCATTTAATTATTTTATTATATTACATAATTTGTCGCAATAATTATGGTATTGCTGTGCTGGCAATCTTCTCTCAGAGTTATGCTGACGTGTTGAAATTAATTGTGTCACTGCTTAGGTGATTTGCTTATCTACTGTTCGAGACGTTGAGTGGTAAAGCGACCTTGAAGAAAACACATTCGTAATCCATGCCTTGGACGGCGTTCTGCGTTTATCACTCGTGACTTCGCGACCGCTTGTTATCGTGTTATAACACTATATTATGTTAAAGAAATAATTTAGTATTAATTGATGCAAAATTTAAACAAATCCATGAAGTGATATGCTTGCAAGAAACCCTAAAAATATAAATACAAACGGAATACTCAATACGATATGAGCAACGCTGACAACTCAATTTATTAAATAAACAAAACATTGTGAAACAAAACAAAGTATTATTTAGCTAATTAATGAAGCTCAATTTAATTAATCGGAAATCACTCCCATAGGTGTAATTGATTATAAGGAAATTAACCCAGAAATACAAAAATCGATTCAGATCTATAATGCACCAACAATCCAGAAGTTATTGACAACCGTCTCGTTATAAGGGTAAAGCATCCGACTGGCAATCGGGAGACCTGGGTACGTTACACCGCTGATATTGATTTTGTAATTTCTGTATTGACTTTCATTATAGTCAATTATTATCGATTAAAAATTATTTCCGAACTGTTAGGTTTTTACATAATTATTGACGTACAACAGAGTAAACTATAGAATATAGAGGTAGCTTATGCGTCATACCTTATGCGAAAATATGCATGAAGCCTTCGGCTCATTACCAACACGTCGATGAGAAATAAGGGATATTTAACAAGGGTATTTTCTGCTATTTCTTTCGTTTGGTGGTACAAATTGGAACTAAACTATACAATTCGTTATTTAGACAGTGTAAAAAATTCAATTTGTTCCCTCGGACACCTCCAAGAATAAAATTCACTTGAGAATTAATCTCTCAAAACCATCTACGTTGAATGGTGTGCTAGGTGAAACTGAAGTTTACAACTATTTTGCAGATGCAATATTTGCTGTGTGCCCGATCAGAAAATATGAAAAAAGTTGATTTGAATTTTTACTTAGTTGCATATTTTAGGAAAATTAAAATAACACGGTTGATGATGCTGGCGGGTTATATTATTGCATGCACCTCACAATCAGCACTTCCAAAAACTTCTGTGTCAAAACATTAAGTTAATTCGTTCATGTTGAGTAAAACTAAAATAACGTATTATTTACTACAATTCAGAAATTAAAAAAGTCCGCCCCAACCGGGAATCGAACCACGGATCTCCCGCATTCCAGACAGGCGTCTTAACCACTAGACCATCAGGACGGGTACGTTTTAAGGTCTGAATTGTAGTTGCATTATACATCTGAATTGTAGTAAATAATATCAATTACACCTACGGGAGTGTTTCCCGACTAAACAAATCGAGAAAATAACGTACTAAGATTTATTTTGAAGATTAAGAATAGATGAATAAATTATTGTTTTATGATTTCGTTTGAGGACGTAAAGATATCGTAGTCTCACACCAAATAAACGTTCTCTGGCCATGTTCATTTATGTGCCATGTATGCCATGTATGTGCCATTTATGTGCCATGTCATTTATTACAAACTAGGAAAACGCTTAAGTCCCGCCGCGTTGTTGGATGAGCGTAATTGGTGCATTGAGCTGCCATGTGTTATGCGAATTTTCTGTTGTTCTGTGGCAAAATCATTACTAAGTTGATTTTTTTTTAAAAATTTAAATTTAATTAAATTAAAAATTAACCTAATTTTTTTTTTTATTAATCGTAATTGTTAAAAAAATCGTAAAATTGCAATTTTTATAAGAATTAATTTCTCGATTGCGCTCAAATTTTACACTAATATATGCATTCATAAAATAAAGGTTCTGCGAAAAAATCATTACAATCGGATAAAGCATGTAGGTGTTCTAAGTCAAAGAATTGTTTAAAAAAAGAAAAAAACTGTAAAATTTCGTTTTTTATGATAAATATTTTTTCAATTGCGCTCAAATTTCACAAAAATATCTTAGTTCATAAAATAAAGGTTCTGTGCAAAAATCATTAAAATCGGATAAAGCATGTAGGTGATATAAGTCGAAGAAATTTTTTAAAAATCGAAAAAAATCGTAAAATTGCGATTTTCATGAGAAAAAATTTTCCGATTGCGCTCAAAAACGTGGCAGTTCTAAGTTCAGAGATTTCGAAGGCCTCCATAAAATTTCATCGCAATCGGAGTATTGGTTTAGCCGGAATCGTGTGGACAAACAGACAAAAATACAAAAAAAAAGAAAAAAAAAAACATTCCGGATTTTTTTCTTCAGTGTAGTGAAATGGAATCTTCGCTTCGATCGCTACGCTCGCTACGCTCATCCAATAAATATTGTCACACCGTTTAACACATTTTGGTCTGTGTGTTGTTGCCAGAAACATGGTGATTCGTAATTTGGTTAGAATAAAATTAATAAAGTTGGACACGTAGTATATCAGAAGATTTGATCCCGTGAGAACGAAACAAAATTATTAATACATCGTTTTACTATTTAACACATTAATTTCTTGTTGACGATTGACTGGGTGAAGACTATCCCTATACATATGTCATCTTACCAGCACTCTAGTTCCAGTTGCGTAGCTTACCGTGTATTTTCTTGATGGGCCCAGCACTGCCCCCGTACTCCTCTGGCAGGAGGTCCTTGGGGATGCGCTCGTACAGCGACTCCATGGTCGAGTGGACGTGTATCTATACCAACAAGAACAGTGCACGGTTATAACTAAGTATTATCTGCAACCACCATGTTCGAGGCTCAAGTTTGAACCGTATCATACACTAGAAACCCAAAGGTTTCATCAAAACAAAATAGGTAATAGAATGATAATCAATGTTCGTAGAAATAAGAGTACGGCCACATAGAGAAATTAAATGACGTGTTGTACATAAACTTTATTTTATTTTCCAAACCTAGCCATCGTTGTTTTACCTTAGATTGAGCAGTGACATTCGTATTACTTGTTTTATTGCAATCTAGGTGCCCGAGAGGGTGCCGCAGCTAAGCAGCGGTGTGCTAAACAAGTCAGGGGTGTTTCCGAGGTGACACCCAGCCGCCATGAAACTTAGAATGATCTTGAAAACTGTCATAATCGAGGGGATTTAGGTACCTGACAACACATGTAAAGTTTGGTTGAGATACGAATTTTCATTTTGGTGAAATAATGGTTTCAAAATCACTTTCATGATGTTATACTCCTCCTATTTTGTTCAAACGAGTAAGTACGTCTGCAACGTTGAAATTTTACAAGTACATTAAGAAAATAGTGAAAGTACCTTTTGTAAGAAAATGTTTATAAGGCTAACCGAAATGAATATAAATCAAGGTTTTAGTATAAACCTTTTGTAGATTATTACTATCCCACGCATAAAAAGAAACGAGGAGAAGAGGAACAACTTCCCTCCCCTATTTTTCCCAAAACAGTGGCGAAGTACACTTTAACGTTTCAATGGGGTATACTGTTTTATTGTAATAACTATAGCTTACCCGTCGCGCGTTGCTGCGACGTATGCCAGAACCCTTCGCGGGAGTTTCTCCATTAAAAAAATACGTACACGTGTCAACTTTCATGGTGATATGTCCAACGGTGTCGAAGTCAATTCATTGGTGAGTCCTCTTTGCAGGCACCGATCACCACGTGGAGGAGTTACAACAAAATGGATAGCATAGAAACCTTCCCCGTGAAAAATACATATATGTGCCAAGTTTCATGGAGATCGGATGAATGGTGTAGTAATGCATAAAGGACAAACATACAGACAAACATACATAAGTACATACATACATTCGTTTTTATTTATATAGATAATAAAAGGCATTTTTATTTTTAAATTTGGTGTGCTTTGTCAGTTACCTAAATCCCCAACGATTATGACAGTTTTTAAGATCATAACACTTTTCATGATGACTGGGTGATACCTCGAAAATACCCCAACTTAGCTCGCTGTATAAGGTTTCTGAGTGTGTAAGAAGGCCGCGGCTTGTCTGCGGTGCCTTATCGGACAACTAGATAATCTAACTTTAAATACCTTACAATGCAATCTTCTACAGCGTATGAAAATTGAAAAACCAGTGTGGGAGGGTGTTGTGTTATTGTAATTCTTTATTGTTAATTGGTAATATGATGACAATTTTAAAATTAATTTTACTTTAGTAAAATTATTCATTCAGAATAAATTTTTGCATTGGAACTTAAAAAATTAATAAGATCCCACATCTACAAAATACTTGTAAAAATACAGCCAAGCGTTACACACTCAAAAGCATTGAGATCTAAAAGAAAGGCCTTATACCCACCCTTCTACATATTGTTCATATCAGTCTGAATACAAAAACTCACTTTGCCCCCTGACTACATCCTTGCAAAGCTTGGCAAAATAAATGTGCACGATTTTTTATTGGATGAGCGAAACGAAGACTTCAATTTCACTTATCCTAAAAAAAACTGTTTTCTTTTGTCTGTTTGTTCGCTTTACTGGGCAAACGGCATATGCGATCTTGATGAAAATTGGAGGGGACCTTCGAAATCTATGAACTTAGATCCACCGAGTTTTTGGGTACAATCGAAGAAATATTTCTCATGAATATCGTACTTTAACGATTTTTTAATATTTTTAAAGCGATATTTTCGTGATATTGGGGTCGATTCTGACCAAACGGGTCTTGCTAAAACGTTTATATTTTACATGAACATTAAGGTAATGGTGATGTAGTACGTTTTGAAAGAAAAAAATCAAAAAGTTAGCCAGAATCAATAGAAATAAAGGTGTTAATAGCCTTTTGGCCCTTTTACAATGTTTATGTGTAACAAGTAACTATCGAAACTTGACAATAATCGTCTACAATGCTTAAAAAAGCAAGTCTTTGGGCCTCGAGATATCGTTCATTCTATTTTTAATTATTGGTTTTTACATAGCAATTAATAGTACTTTATAAAAATTATCTTAATTTAACGAAAATGAATTTTGCAGTGGAACTTAAAAAGCAAAGAGTTCCCACGCATACTAAAAACGTAAACTACAGTAATCATTGGACAGAAATAGTAAACAAAAACGCTCATCTATAAACGCGACTGTAAAAAGCGTTAGCGAAGCTGACTTGTTTTGAATCAATAGGTCCACAAAAATTTCGCCAAGTTTTGCAAGGATGCAGTCACAAGGCAAAGTGAATTTATGTATCAAGAGTGCACAAATGTTGAAGGTTACATGAGCCTTCTCTTAGATCTCAATGCTTTTGAGTGTGTAAGGCTTGGCTGTCTTTTAACAAGTTTTGTGTAGTGTGTACGTGTTCATAATAACAAACATTATAGGTTATTATTTTTACGCCTACGGGGGTGTTTCCCGACTAACCAAATCAAGAAATAAACATTATAGGGCCGAGAAAAATACAAGGTGGTGAAAGTGTTCTCAAATAACAATCATTATTTTGCTCAGTCCTGCTCCTGCCAATAGTGACTAACTAGTAAGAGGGAACCTGCTCAGTCCTGCTTCTGCCAATAGTGACTAACTAGATACCAGGAACGTCAATTAGGGGTAAGAGGACTTAAGGCCCTACCCTTATTCTAAACATTCGCCACATTGACTTTAAATATGTATAAATGCATTTCAAAACTGAATCCGGCCCAGAGGGGGTTCAGGTGACTGGAGGCATAAGATGTGACGGAAACTGCAATACAGAGGGGGTTCCGGTTCAGGTGACTGGAGGCATAAGATGTGACGGAACCTACACTTGGGAAAGAAACTTTGCTAAAAGAGTAGATCGACCTACGGCCAGATCATAGTCTTGAGCTCCAACAAAACAATTAATTAACTTCTAGGAAAACGTTAACCCCCGCGTTGATGGATGAGCTTTTTTGTAAGTTTTTAGTTTGCGTAGGACCACTTTCCTTGCAAGTGCTTTTTGAATGCATTGTAGGTGATTGTTGTCAAGTTTCTATTGTTACTTGTTAATTGTTATTATAAAACTAAAAAACTCATATTAAAACCTTTATATTATGGATTCGGGGTAACTTTTTCAACTTTTTCTTTCAGAAAGCCATGCATCACCATTACCTTAAAGTCCATGATTGGATGAGCGTAGCGAGCGTAGCGAGCGAAGCGAAGATTCCATTTTACTACACTGGAGAAAAAAATCCGGAATGTTTTTTTTTTTTTTTCTTTCTGTATTTTTGTGTGTCTGTTAACACGATTCCGGCTAAACCGATACTCCGATTGCGATGAAATTTCATGGAGGCCTTCGAAATCTCTGAACTTAGAACTGCCACGTTTTTGAGCGCAATCGGGAAATTTTTTCTCATAAAAAACGCAATTTTACGATTTTTTTCGATTTTTAAAAACTTTCTTCGACTCATAACACCTACATGCTTAATCCGATTGTAATGATTTTTTCACAGAACCTTAATTTTATGAATTAAGATATTCGTGCGAAATTTGAGTGTAATCGAAAAATTATTTCTCATGAAAATCGAAATTTTACGGGTTTTTTCTTTTTTAAAACAATTCTTTGACTTATTACACCTACATGCTTTATCCTATTGTAATTATTTTTTCACAGAACCCTAATTTCATGTTTTAATATATTCGTGTTGAATTTGAGCGCAATCTAATATTTATTTCTTATGAAAATTGCAATTTTACGATTTTTTTCTTTTTAAAAAATTACGATTAATTAAAAAAATTAAGTTATTTTTTTATTTAATTTAATTTAATAAAAAAATTTCGACTATGTAATGATTTTTTCACAGAACAACAGAAAATCCGCGTAACACATGGCAGCTCAATGCACCAATTACGCTCATCCAACAACGCGGCGGGACTTAAGCGTTTTCCTAGTTGTAAAATATGAACGTTGTAGCCCCACCCGTTTGGTCCGAATCGGCCCAAATGTCACGAAAATATCGCTTTAAAAACAAAAAATCGTTAAAGTACGATATTCATGAGAAATATTTCTTCGATTGTACCCAAAAACAATACACCTCTAAGTTCAGAGATTTCGAAGGTCCCCTTTAATTTTCATCAAGATCGGATAATTATGCCGTTTGCCTGGTAGAGAGTTAACAAAACAGACAGAAAAACAAACAAAAAAAAACAACAAAAAAACAACAAAAAAAACACCCGAGCTAAATTTTTGGGGGTCAGTGAAATAGAAGTCTTTTCGCTTCGCTTATCCAAAAAAGCAGTGTTGTGACTTATCTAGATAAAATTATCTAGATAATATCTGTTATCAATTATCTTTTTCAATTATCTAGATAATATAATGTTTATCTTCTCTAAGATTTTTAGCTGAAAGATAATCTTTTTTAGATAAAACAACAAATCACTTTTTAAAATAAAAATCGATACTAAAAATAGAAAAACTTCTACTAGTTTACTACATTATGTTTTTCATAGAATCGGCATATTTGAAAATGGCGGCAAAACTTGGTAAATAAATTAGCTTTTTCTGCGATAATTATTATCTTTTATCTAATCAAAATTATCTAGATAATTATTTTTACCTATTATCTTTTATCTAGATAATGTTTTTACAGTTTATCTTTTATCTTGTCTTGATAAATTTTCAGAGGATTATCTATCTTTATATCTAGATAAAAATAAATTATCTATACTCAAACCGTGTCTTACTTGGCCCAGTACCTGAGCGACCCTTCTTTTGATAACATTCACTCCGGCTTGCGGTCAATGGATAATCCCTAGGAAATGAAAGGGTCTCGCTCAGGTACTGGGCCAAGTAAGACACGGTTTGAGTATAGTCACAACACTCCTTAACCCTTTCCTGGGCCAGTATTTAAGAGAAAAACTACCCCAACAGGGCCAGTATTTTCCTTAAAATTAGGCTAAGATATAAATTGTCACTACCACCCGAGAAGTCATCAAACCCATACTCAAACTCATTATCTGATTTGTTTTTTAGTAGTATTTCACTAAAAATACTCAATTTGACACAGGAAGCTTTAGAAGTACTAAGGGTAGGCGCTTTTGTAGATCACCAAACACCATGGTAATGTATACAGCTGTTGTACAAAGCCTAAACAATCCACTGTTTACAGCCTTCCAAACGTAAGAAATGAAGACCAAATGGTTCAAATGAATCCTTACAGATAGCAGCACCAGCTAAACACAGTGTTAGTAGCCCTGATATATCAGTGCATGCCCTGGAACATTCGGAATATTCAAACGTGAAAAACTGATATATCAGTGAGTGCCCAGAATAGAAACTATACATGATAACTGTTATATCAGCGCGTACCCAGGAAAGGGTTAAAATTAGAACCTGCTGGTTTTTTTAATGTAAGTATTTTTTTTGTATGAAAACATTGCTTCATGTATTTGAACCATTGCAAACAAGAGTTTATTTTCATGAACATTTTAACGTTGATCGTGTTAAGTTAAATTAAATTCTAAAAAAATCAACCCGTAATTTCGCCAAGAGCTTGCTGCGTATGTTATGCTTAGTAAGCAGGTTTCAAGGCGCGTGCAATGCCGTCAGCAATTAAATTTCCTGTAACTGCATCATTTTTCTGAATATTTGCATTGCATATTGTAGTAGAATATCGTTCCGTTAAAACAAACAGTCCAAACTCGGTCAGGAATGTATTGCGATGATTACTCATTAGTATCGCGTAATGTTGTATGGACAAACTGATTATCTAATCGAAATAAACGGAGCATTGAGAAATAATTGCTATAATTATTATGATATACACTTAATTATTTGAATTTGTAATGTTTGCGTGACTATGTACTAGGGAAAACGTTAAGTCCCGCCGCGTGTTGGATGAGCGTAATGTGCATTGAACTGCCAGTGTTATGCAAATTTTCTGTTGTTCTGTGGAAAAATCATTACTAAGTTGAATTTAAAAAAATTAAATTAAATTAAATAAAAATAAACTTTAATTTTTTAATTTTAAAATTAATGTAATTTTTAAAACAAAATAAAAAATCGTAAAATTGCGATTTTTTAGAAAACCGATTGCGCTCATATTTAACCATTAATAACAATAGGTTTAATCATGACATTGTTAAGCTGATAGTGTTAAGTCAAAGAATTTTAAAAAAAAACTCGAAAATTTCGATGTTCTGAGATATTTTTCGTTAGTAAATTTTACACGAATATCAATCATAAAATTAATTCTGTAAAACTAAAATTCATTTTTCGGAAATTTTAATTGAATCGTAAAATTCGTTTTTAAAAAAACATTTCCGAATCGCTCAGGAATGTATTGTGAGATTACCCCATTAATTAATCACACGTATGTTGTATGCCGAACTGTTATCAGAACAAAAAACACAATGAAAATAAGCAAAAATAATAACATTAATTTTTTCAATTTAGTGAAATGATTCGTTGCCGTACGCTCGTAGTCATAATTGATGCAGACTATTAATTATCACTCCTATTTATATACTTTACTAATAAAGTAGAAAATTGCATTAAAAATTATATTAGGGCCAACATTATCATTACCTCATTAGAACGCTACTATTGCAATATGATTTAAACCACCGGTCAACCCTAGATTTCTGGGGTGGGGGTGGGGGTGGAGGGGTAATATATGTTATTTATTATAAATGTTGTATACATGAGGTAAATTACCTGGGGATATGCTAATATAGGCCAATGGTTTTATGTTATCCCCCCCCCCCCCCAACCCTTTGAAGAGTCATAATTACATTTTCAGTTTTTCATCAATTTTATTATTTGAATTTTGAAATAATTGAATTTACAATTTGAAACATGTATTTTATGGTATTTCTTTACACCTGGCACCATAATTAAACTCTTTGTAAGGGAAGAAATACGCCTTACAACTGATGATGAACATAATACATACCCTCTCTCGTATCTTCTCCTTGAGGAAGGGCTTGACGAAGTTGATGATGGTGTCAACCAGAGGGGAGACGTTGATAACATGAACCTCCTTCAGTTTGACGGGATACGCTTCCTGCAACATACAAGCACATCCATAAGAGCACAGGCGTAGCATCTTTAAACAGTTGCTTAGGTATAGTTATCATATGTTAAAATTGGTATGTTGCCATTAGTTTGAACTTATCAATGATTATTCAAAATAAAAATAGAAAGCGTAGAAAGAAAAGTGAAGACTCAATCTGGCCACGAGAAATATAGGTATTTTTTTGTTCTGTATGTTTTTCGTACGGTTCCGGTCAAACGTATACTCTGAAGTTTTCAAGTCACCTTCGTAATCTAGCATTTTCTTTGAAATCAAACCAATATTTTTTATAATACAAATTTTATTTGTCGTTGATGACTTACTTTTTAGAGCGCGTTTTTACGCTTGTATGGAGATGTTCTTGCCTTCTTTGTATTCTGTCAAACTCATACTCCGATTTACATGACATTTTCAGGGAAGATTTGAAATATTTTTAACGTTTGAAATACAATCACAATTAAAGTTCTTATTATAATATCATTGAACCAAAATAGATTTTAATTGTGTATAAAATGCACACGGTGTTACAAGCGAAATAAAACATTGCCCACTAAAACGTAGAAGCGCTTGGTGGCCATTTTCATTTGCTTTACAGCCTTGTATTTGGTGATTGTTAATTATTATGCATATAAACCGTAAAACCAAAACACACAACACAGCTTGGTTTTCAATAAACAATTCTATGATCTAAATGACAACACGAAACAAAATAAAAACTTATAACTCAATTAATGCACGTCAAAAGCGCCATCCACCGACGCGACTGTATGTTGAACATGCAAGATGTTCATGCTTCACTCGCAAGATGTTCATGCTTCACTCGCAAGATGTTCATGCTTCACACGCAAGATGTTCATGCTTCACATGCAAGATGTTCATGCTTCACTGCAAGATGTTCATGCTTCACATGCAAGATGTTCATGCTTCACACGCAAGATGTTCATGCTTCACACGCAAGATGTTCATGCTTCACATGCAAGATGCTCATGCTTCACATGCAAGATGTTCATGCTTCACATGCAAGATGTTCATGCTTCACACGCAAGATGTTCATGCTTCACACGCAAATGCAAGACTGCAAGAAACTCGTACAAACACAGGCCTACCTGAACAATGACGAGGAACTTCTTCACCAAGAAAGGAGTAAACTTTGCGAAGTGCGTGGCCGTCGCGACGGAGGCGTCGAAGACGTAGGCGTCCCCAGCCACCCCCGTCTGCTCCTCAGCCAGTCGGATGTCTCCTATCATCAGCACTAGTTTCATCATGTCCGTGACCTTGGGGAAGTTGGCTACGTCACTGGAGTGGCCCCTCAGGATTGACACTCGATATCCGTTCTTGGTCAGACCAGGGAGGGGAGGAAAGCACCTGGATAAAGTTAAGACAATGTTATTGGAAGGAGAACATGCAGGCCTAGAATGCTATAATTATGTATCTTCTAATTTTGACCCATGCAAAAGTTGGGCAGCATAATCTCAAGAAAAACAAAAATGATGCCAGTTGACAGTTGAATCTTATATTGTTATATGATATATATGATATAGTGGTGTTTTATTAATATGAGTAACATTTAATTAAATTCAATCTTTATTCTCCATTATACAATTTACAGTATTTGGGTTCGTCAGTCAGTTAATATACATATAAATACAATTTTCACACTAATGAGTAGTTAATACAGATGATCAATCAATCAATCAGTCATATAAAATAAAAATCCAAAAATCCAAATTAAAAAGTTTGACATGACCCTGAACAACAAACGGTAACAAACGGCAGCAAACAAAGACACCGTACATATTACTCATCATGTGGAGAAAAACTCATCCAGATGGCATACCGGTTTATTAAATAAGAAATGTTTTGTTTTTCCTTTAAACAATTCAAGGTTGATTTTATTTTGAAGCTCAAAATATTCTCCTTGCCATGTAATATACATGATTTTCAAAACACTTTGTATGATAGGTGGGGAATTGCAGGAGCAGTTTGTGCCTTGTATTGTGTTGATGTTGAATTATTGAATTTAAAAAAATATATGGGGGTACATTTTAACAAAGCATACAGCTTTGTATATTATATAGGTGTTCGCCACGGTTAAGATTTTTAGCTCTTGAAATTATTTCTGCACAGCTTTCATTTCTTTGTAAAATATGTCCTAGTATTCTTACAGCTCGCTTTTGTGCCCCATGATAATATTCCATATGTCATTATTGATTGAAAGTTGGCAAAATATGCTACTCTGAGGGTAGTTAGACTTGCTAGAGACGAGAGTACTACAAGTGCGTATATGCTTGAGTTACGTCGTTGGTCGTTTACACAGGCCATCTTATAATGTGGCTGCCAAGTGAAGCTCCTATCCTATGTCAATTGCTTCATCATACTTAAAATCATATGTACTGTCATTTGCAGGTTATAACAAAACCTGCGACTATAGAAATGTAATCAAGCTCAAATATTTAATATCTACCCTCTATGCACAGGAACTTAGCACTTGCTACTGAGTGGATTTCTGAGTTGAGAACTGAGACTATTAGCGTGATTCACTCAACGCTATTAGTGTTATATTTAACAGTTGAGTTTTCCCCTCATTCTAAAATAGTTTGTTAGTATGAAACCAATTATTTATGATTTCAATCATATTTTCAGTAACCAACTTTGTCAAGCTAGACCGTGGGTAGTATAAATAAATAAATAAATAAATAAATAAATAAATAAATAAATAAATAAATAAATAAATAAATAAATAAATAAATAAAATAAATAAGTTGTATTTAGAGTCTACCCACTAAGTTATATATAACTGATTTTCAGTGGGGGACAGTAAATCAAAGCGACCAAGCCAATCCTGTAGGCCCCGACGCAATCGACGAGTGAGCGATAACAAACCAAAGATCGATATTTTTAATGGGAAATATAGCAATCAGTGGTATGGATAGTGCGAACACCCGCGGATCAACACCGGAATCAACAAGGCCGATCCAGAACAACTTTGAATTTATTATGTTCTTCGTTGCTAGGACAGCTCCAAAGTCACCGTTTACAAACTCCTAAGACAAGAACTAATGGACTTTAAAGTCAAAATAAGAAGTTAAAAAACTTCTGACTTTGGCGGGAATCGAACCTTTGGCATTGGAAGCAGATACGCTAACCACAAGACCAACGAGCAACACTTATACTAGTATCATCTGCAAATAGAATCATAAATAACATAAAGGTATTAAGAAAATCTTGCTTAGCCTTTAGGCAGAAAGAAATTTGGTTATTAAATGTAAATAGTTTTGTGTATAATATCAACGTTTACTTTAGTTTTCTCTGCATACAACATCAAATAATAAATGTTTATGAAGCTCTTTGTCGGTATGAGGGAATGGAGAAAATTCATATTGAGTACGGGTAGTATAGGGTGGGGTGGGTGGGGAGTAGATCCTCTATCGAAATTTGTTCTTGTAAAATACCCCTCCCACCATGTATCGACGGATTCAATATCCAGGATATTTTAATTGAATCAGTTGTTGTGAAAAGGGAATAAGTCACGTTTTGACAAAAATGAGTTAGCACCAAATTCTTGCTTATTTTATATAGACGCACATTATGTGTGAAAAGGAAACAAGTCAGATTCACCGTGGGCTCAGTAGAGGAGGGTCCCAAACGCGAGTTTGTTTGATGAAAAGGGAATGAGTCAAGTTACTTATTCCCTTTTCACAAAAAACGGTGGCGCTCTCTGTAATATGCTGCGATTTGACAGCTGTTGAAACTGCTTGGATGTATTTATCAGCTAAGTTGTGAAAGATGTCGGAGTCTGAGGATGAATAATAAAAATAAAGTACATAATATACTGAGATTTTTTAATGAAAAAATTCAATCCCAGTCCCATTCACATGAAAATATTATATTTTTTCGAAAAGGGAATAAGTCAGAAAAAAAATATTTTGTTATGGCCTAATTAATATAGATTCTAAATTTGAAAAATGTATCTTAATGACATATTCTGACATGATTCATTAAAAAAAATTACATTCCCATAACCATGGATATTTAAACATTATAGTTTGAAAAGAGGATGAGTCAGAGACACAAAATATTTTTTTCTGATCAGACTATACATAATAAATTTTATGTAAATACATATTTTGATGCATATTTATATGTGTTTAGAATAAGTATACTTTGAATAATGTACTACAATTATTTCATTACGAAAAAAGTTTTCCTCGTTTATCTCAAAACTATAAAAAGTGACTTATTCCCTTTTCACAACAACTGATTCAATTTATCCATGAATATAATAAACTGTAATAATGTTTCTTCTTTTAAATAAAAAGTAGCCTCATCCTAAAATGTCGGAGAGCCATACAAACATGGCAGATATGGCTGCGAGTGAAGTCTCGAAGAGGCCTTGTACATTTGATTTCCAAGTGGTGTTTGCGGATGGTACACTTGAAAGTTACGCTCCATGGCCAGGCAAAATTTGCATAATGCACATGAGTTTGAATAATTTATTCTAGAACTCGAAAAATATCAACCATTTTTACGCGCGCACGTTATACTATTTTTTTATCAATGTTTTCACCCAAAACACAAAATGACAAGCTTAGAATAGTGTGCCTTATCACAATGTGCAAAAAACAATAAATTATAAAATATGACAAGATTATGCTTGCATTTGAATCAAGTAACGCACATTAGTTAGGGGGGCGCGAAGCCCAAACCCAGTGGGCATTCGCCCTCCCCCAAACCGTCGTCCCTCTTGCAGAGGTCAGGGTGCCACTCACTCACCCCACGTCGAGAATCTCCTTGAGCTCCGGCCGGGTGACGTCACGGTCGTTGAACAGCTCGGGCGCCGCAGTCCGCATGGTGAAGTACATGTCCAGCTTCCGCTTGGTCTTCTCTATGGAGAACTTGCAGCCTCGCAGGAAGGTCATGATGCGCTGGTCGTCTGGAAGAGGAAACACTCATCAGAGTCTAAGTGTGTGTGAGTGTGAGGAAAGGTGTACCGAGTCTTATGAAACACCTCCCGTGGATCTATCTTAGACAGTTGATTGAACTTTAAAAGTAATTAATGGTCCGCTGGAAAACACCATTGTTTTATAGTCTGGTTCACGATGAGCATTTCTTGTATGGTTATGCTTTCTTTCCGATGATATTAATAATAGTATTATTAATATAAGATTTTTAAGCATAAGCCCGCTTTAAGGACATAGTTATTGATTCATAGCAGTTGTCGAAAAAGTTTGCCCCGACTGGGGTTCGAACCCAGAACCTCCGGCTTAACGTGCCATAGCTCTACCAATTGAGCTACCGGGACCACAGAATAAACCTTTACTAAACTGCTATTTGTTGTGATTGTTGACCTCAAGCTACATTGCAGTCTTCTGTTCGATTTATGTCATGGAGGTCAACAATCACAACAAATAGCAGTTTAGTAAAGATTTGTTCTGTGGTCCCGGCAGGCCCAATTGGTAGACCTAGGGCACGTTAAGCCGGAGGTTCTGGGTTCGAACCCCAGTCGGGGCAAACTTTTTCGACAACTGCTGTGAATCAATAATAGTATTATTATTTTTTTTTATTATTATTTTTCGGTTTTGATTTTCCAATGTTAGCGAAAATGTAAATTGTTGTAAATGTACAAGAAATATAAATATATTTATTCCAACCACCAAAACTAACTTGTAAAATACTCTTATGGATTGAGAGATTTCGAAAGTCCCCTCCAATTTTCATCAAGATCCCATAATATGCCGTTTGCCCGGTAGAGTGCGAAGAAACAAAAAAAAAAACACGAAAAAGCAACACCCGAGCTATTTTTTTTTTCGGGGGGGGGGGGGGGGGGGCAGTGTAATTGAAGTCTTCGCTTCGCCCATAAAAAAACTCTATTGAACGTTTCGAGATGGATGAAACAAAATGAACACACTTCATACAAAATTAAATGTTATAGCAAGCAATGAACTTTGTAAGTCGGTTGTCGTCATTGACGAAAACAAACATGACGAAAGCTTTGCTTATTTACTAAACTATAAATTAAACAAAACATATTAATTTAAATATGTACAAGTGAAACATCGAATAACGTTACAAACCATCAAACTGCGGTAGATGGGGCTGCTTGGAGAGCCAGTCTTTGATGGTCTCCAGGTCTCTGTCCCTTGTGGTGGCGTCTTCGTTGAGCTCGCTCATGATGCGCAGCTGCATCTCGGGGTTGGGCTGGATCAGCGTCATCGCGTCACTGGTGGACACAGACAGACAGGCTGTAAGAATATCACCAGACACACGGGTAGCAACAACTGTGGGGCTGCTTGGAGAGCCAAGTCTCTGATGTTCTCAGGTCTCTGTCCCTTGTGGTGGCGTCTTCGTTGAGCTCGCTCATGATGCGCAGCTGCATCTCGGGTTGGGGCTGGATCAGCGTCATCGCGTCACTGGTGGACACAGACAGACAGGCTGTAAGAATATCACCAGACACACGGGTAGCAACAACTGTGGGGCTGCTTGGAGAGCCAGTCTCTGATGGTCTCCAGGTCTCTGTCCCTTGTGGTGGCGTCTTCGTTGAGCTCGCTCATGATGCGCAGCTGCATCTCGGGGTTGGGCTGGATCAGCGTCATCACGTCACTGGTGGACACAGACAGAGACAGGCTGTAAGAATATCACCAGACACACTGGTAGCAGCAACTGTGGGGCTGCTTGCAGAGCCAGTCTCTGATGGTCTCCAGGTCTCTGTCCCTTGTGGTGGCGTCTTCGTTGAGCTCGCTCATGATGCGCAGCTGCATCTCGGGGTTGGGCTGGATCAGCGTCATCACGTCACTGGTGGACACAGACAGACAGGCTGTAAGAATATCACCAGACACACGGGTAGCAACAACTGTGGGGCTGCTTGGAGAGCCAGTCTCTGATGGTCTCCAGGTCTCTGTCCCTTGTGGTGGCGTTCTTCGTTGAGCTCGCTCATGATGCGCAGCTGCATCTCGGGGTGGGCTGGATCAGCGTCATCACGTCACTGGTGGACACAGACAGACAGGCTGTAAGAATATCACCAGACACACTGGTAGCAACAACTGTGGGGCTGCTTGGAGAGCCAGTCTCTGATGGTCTCCAGGTCTCTGTCCCTTGTGGTGGCGTCTTCGTTGAGCTCGCTCATGATGCGCAGCTGCATCTCGGGGTTGGGCTGGATCAGCGTCATCGCGTCACTGGTGGACACAGACAGGACAGGCTGTAAGAATATCACCAGACACACTGGTAGCAGCAACTGTGGGGCTGCTTGGGAGCCCGTCTCTGATGGTCTCCAGGTCTCTGTCCCTTGTGGTGGCGTCTTCGTTTAGCTCGCTCATTGATGCGCAGCTGCATCTCGGGGTTGGGCGGATCAGCGTCATCACGTCACGGTGGACAAAAGACAGACAGGCTGTAAGAATTTTCACCCGACACACTGGTAGCACAACTGTGGGGCTGCTTGGAGAGCCAGTCTCTGATGGTCTCCAGGTCTTCTCCCCGTCCCTTGTGGTGGCGTCTTCGTTTAGCTCGCTCATGATGCGCAGCTGCATCTCGGGGTTGGGCTGGATCAGCGTCATCACGTCACTGGTGGACACAGACAGACAGGCTGTAAGAATATCACCAGACACACTGGTAGCAACAACTGTGGGGCTGCTTGGAGAGCCAGTCTCTGATGGTCTCCAGGTCTCTGTCCCTTGTGGTGGCGTCTTCGTTGAGCTCGCTCATGATGCGCAGCTGCATCTCGGGGTTGGGCTGGATCAGCGCATCACGTTCACTGGTGGACACAGACAGACAGGCTGTAAGAATATCACCAGACACACTGGTAGCAACAACTGTGGGGCGCTTGGAGAGCCAGTCTCGATGGTCTCCAGGTCTCGTCCCTTGGTGGGGGCGTCTTCGTTGAGCTCGCTCATGATGCGCAGCTGCATCTCGGGGTTGGGCTGGTACGCGTCATCACGTTTTACTGGGTGGAAAAACAGACAGGCTGTAAGAATATCACCAGACACACTGGTAGCAACAACTGTGGGGCGCTTGGAGAGAGTCTCTGATGGTCTCCAGGTCTCTGTCCCTTGTGGTGGCGTCCCTTGTTGAGCTCGCTCATGATGCGCAGCTGCATCTCGGGGTTGGGCTGGGTCAGCGTCATCACAGTCACTGGTGGACAAGACAGACAGGCTGTAAGAATATCACCAGACACACTGGTAGCAACAACTGTGGGGCTGCTTGGAGAGCCAGTCTCTGATGGTCTCCAGGGGTTTTGTCCCTTGTGGTGGCGTCTTCGTTGAGCTCGCTCCTATGCGCAGCTTGCATCTCGGGGTTGGGCTGGATCAGCGTCATCCGTCACATGGTGGACACAGACAAAACAGGCTGTAAGAATATCACCCGACACATTTGGTTAGCAACAACTGTGGGGGGTGCTTGGAGAGCCATCTTGATGGTCTCCAGGTCTCTGTCCCTTGTGGTGGGCGTTTTTCGTTGAGCTCGCTCATGATGCGCAGCTGCATCTCGGGGGTTTGGGGTGGATCAGCGTCATCACGTCACTGGTGGACACAGACAGACAGGCTGTAAGAATATCACCCGACACACTGGTAGCAACAACTGTGGGGCTGCTTTTGGAGAGCCAGTCTCTGATGGTCTCCCGGTCTCTGTCCCTTTTGGTGGCGTCTTCGTTGAGCTCGCTCATGATGCGCAGCTGCATCTCGGGTTGGGCTGGATCAGCGTCATCCGTCAAATGGTGACACAGACAGACAGGCTGTAAGAATATCACCAGACACACTGGTAGCAACCCAAATGTGGGGCTGCTGGAGAGCCAGTTTTCTGATGGTCTCCAGGTCTCTGTCCCTTGTGGTGGCGTCTTCGTTGAGCTCGCTCATGGGTGCGCAGCTGCATCTCGGGTTGGGCTGGATCAGCGTCATCCGTCATGGTGGACACAGACAGAACAGGCTGTAAGAATATCACCAGACACACTGTAGCAACAACTGTGGGGCTGCTTGGGAGCCAGTCTCTGATGGTCTCCCGGTCTCTGTCCCTTGTGGTGGCGTCTTCGTTGAGCTCGCTCATGATGCGCAGCTGCATCTCGGGGTTGGGCTGGATCAGCGTCATCACGTCACTGGTGGACACAGACAGACAGGCTGTAAGAATATCACCAGACACACTGGTAGCAACAACCGTGGGGCTGCTTGGAGAGCCAGTCTTGATGTCTCCAGGTCTCTGTCCCTTGTGGTGGCGTCCCTTTGTTGAGCTCGCTCATGATGCGCAGCTGCATCTCGGGGTGGGCTGGATCAGCGTCATCACGTCACTGGTGGACACAGACAGACAGGCTGTAAGAATATCACCAGACACACGGGTAGCAACAACTGTGGGGCTGCTTGGAGAGCCAGTCTCTGATGGTCTCCAGGTCTCTGTCCCTTGTGGTGGCGTCTTCGTTGAGCTCGCTCATGATGCGCAGCTGCATCTCGGGGTTGGGCTGGATCAGCGTCATCACGTCACTGGTGGACACAGACAGAGACAGGCTGTAAGAATATCACCGACACCTGGTAGCAACAACTGTGGGGCTGCTTGGAGAGCCAGTCTCTGATGGTCTCCAGGTCTCTGTCCCTTGTGGTAGCGTCCTTCGTTGAGCTCGCTCATGATGCGCAGCTGCATCTCGGGGTTGGGCTGGATCAGCGTCATCACGTCACTGGTGGACACAGACAGAGACAGGCTGTAAGAATATCACCAGACACACGGGTAGCAACAACTGTGGGGCTGCTTGGAGAGCCAGTCTCTGATGGTCTCCAGGTCTCTGTCCCTTGTGGTGGCGTCTTCGTTGAGCTCGCTCATGATGCGCAGCTGCATCTCGGGGTTGGGCTGGATCAGCGTCATCGCGTCACTGGTGGACACAGACAGACAGGCTGTAAGAATATCACCAGACACACGGGTAGCAACAACTGTGGGGCTGCTTGGAGAGCCAGTCTCTGATGGTCTCCAGGTCTCTGTCCCTTGTGGTGGCGTCTTCGTTGAGCTCGCTCATGATGCGCAGCTGCATCTCGGGGTTGGGCTGGATCAGCGTCATCACGTCACTGGTGGACACAGACAGAGACAGGCTGTAAGAATATCACCAGACACACTGTAGCAACAACTGTGGGGCTGCTTGCAGAGCCAGTCTCTGATGGTCTCCAGGTCTCTGTCCCTTGTGGTGGCGTCTTCGTTGAGCTCGCTCATGATGCGCAGCTGCATCTCGGGGTTGGGCTGGATCAGCGTCATCACGTCACTGGTGGACACAGACAGACAGGCTGTAAGAATATCACCAGACACACGGGTAGCAACAACTGTGGGGCTGCTTGGAGAGCCAGTCTCTGATGGTCTCCAGGTCTCTGTCCCTTGTGGTGGCGTCTTCGTTGAGCTCGCTCATGATGCGCAGCTGCATCTCGGGGTTGGGCTGGATCAGCGTCATCACGTCACTGGTGGACACAGACAGACAGGCTGTAAGAATATCACCCAGACACTCGTAGCAAACAACTGTGGGGCTGCTTGGAGAGCCAGTCTCTGATGGTCTCCAGGTCTCTGTCCCTTGTGGTGGCGTCTTCGTTGAGCTCGCTCATGATGCGCAGCTGCATCTCGGGGTTGGGCTGGATCAGCGTCATCACGTCACTGGTGGACACAGACAGAGATGGTAACAGACACACTGATATTTGGCAAATTGTGGTGGTGAGTAAATTGATTTTGTACTGAAAATGGAGATGTAATATTTCTAATTGTATTTTGGAAGCTTTATGAAGATAGAGGCAGGGGTAGATCAAATAAAAATCATATCAAACATGGAATCAAATTAAATCAGATTGGTTTGTTTAGAAAAGCGAGTAGATTGGGGTTAAAATGTAGCCTATGTAATGGAGGAGAGACTTGGGAAGATGTGGAGAGATACGATAGTGGGAAAATTAGAAGTGACAAAGACTTGTCATATTATTATCATCATATTGTATTATGCCGGAAGCGGGGAAGGTTATACCATTACTCATTGGTAAGAGTGATGAAAGATTATATGGATATCATAACAATAAAATACAAGATGTTTAGTAATAATTATCGTGTCATTCATATGCCTACTCATGTTATGTTATCATGACTATGGTTGGTAGTAGAAAGGTTTTCTCCAAGCACTATCTTTTTTACTCAGAAAGTTGAAAACCTTGGTTACATTAACAGCTGATACAGCTGAGCCTCCGTCAGTCGGTATCAATATAATTATGTTCTGTCATATATCTCTACTAGAAAGCTTCGTGTGATGTCGTATCACACGGTGAGAACCGTCGCTTCGTCGACTGCTTCTTAGAAGTAGGATGTCACGTAGTAACGCGCACCTTACAACGTTATTCCGCGAATTTGCTAGGAGATTGTCTGTGTTACGTCACGTTGACGAAATCCCACTAGGAGATTACGTTGTTCGTTTGTCTTCGAAATAATGCTTTATTGTTTACAACCATTTGTAGAATACCTGACCCTAGGTCATTTTCTTATCTTAGCAAACATGTCCTATGTTTTTTAAAAACAATTGTCATACCCGGGTCAATATGCTTTTATTACTTATCTTGGTCAGATTTAATTGTTTGATACACGAGTAGACGAGTATTGTCAGTAAAATAGTGTTGTTCGAGCCGAAAGACTCATTCTCTTTCCGGAGCTTTCACCATTACGGAGGACATTACCTCGTACTGGATATTATTGTATTCTGCTAGATTGCAAAGTACAATCAAGCTTCTGCAGAATGATTTGTGGATGGGTATCTTAGACGTCCAGTTCGTGTATATATTTATGCATTTGTAACATTTTCAAATTGTATTGTCGTGACTTACTTGGTCCACACGACACATTTTACTTGAAAACGTCTACTTTGGGAAACATGAAATCTGGATGCGGGTAAAGCCAGTGTTGAATAGGAACAGCAAAAGAATAACGTGGTCTATTTCCGGGAACTTTTGAAGGAACGTGCTATTTTTTAGTATGAGGTACATTTGTAACACGAAAGTTTCAAAATTTCGACGATCTTTTAATAAAGGTTTACAAGTTCCTTTCACACTTCGAGATATTAAAACCCGTCCTGCCTCTACATTTGATAACGGATTTAGCTGATACATAATATGAAAATTAGTACATCAAAAAGTAGTGGCATATATTTTTAGGGAGCCTAACTTCGAATGACGAACACTTATTTTTTCTTGCGACAACGCGGTTCAATAATCGCGATCTAAATACTATGTTCTATAACTTTTCCGATAAAAGTGTCTTTTGAAGGTCCGTTTTAATGTTTTGCGGGAACCTATACCCAACGCCAGGTATCGCACTGGCGTCTGGCGAGCTTCTGATTCTCCGAGACAAGACTAATCGTTTCTCTGAATGACATCGCGAGGCTAAGATTTCATTGCCCACGACTGTTAGAAAACTCTATTCTTTTCTCTTTTTAATGGTTCATAATCCACGAAATGAAATTTCTAAGCGCAACGATTAGCAAACACAATCGTAATTTCCCCTGTCTTGCGGAATCGTCACCACTAAAAGTAGAATATAATTACAGGCTTCAGTTTGAGACGTGATGCGATGACGCATTGTGTTGTGTTGTGTGAAGTCATTGGATCCACGTGGCTGGCTGAGCGAGCTCCATGACAGACCATTATCACTCACCCGAATGTCTTAGTTACCACGAAACTCAGATTAACTTATTCGGTACAATAATCACAGCTTTACAACCGTTTCACATTAAACCTTATCCAATCTGCAATCTCAGTAAGAAAACATTACACGAACAGTTTATTGTTAAATATAAGAAGTGCATCGGCCTCAAACATAAAAAAAAACAAGAACAGATATCGTAATGGCGTAACCCCCTACTTAAATATATAATATCATCAGAATGTTAAATATGAGAGGAGAAAATTAGATTTGTAATCTGTTTTTACAAGCCCTGCTTGAATCGGCAAAATCGTGTTTATAATATCAGTGAATTTTTAATATTACGATAACATTTTAATGATGTCACTAAAATTTATCAACATAGCCATCTTACTCGTCCGAAATATACGAACACTGTGGTGATATCATCAAAAGAGTAATTTTGATAAAAATTAAAATCTGATGATACCAGTAAAATGATGATATTTTCAATATTTTACCGATATCACCATCTTACTGGTCCGTTATATATACAGCAGAACTTAGTTGTCATCCTAACTGTAAATTGTTGTCCTCCTTTGTAAAAAAGTGTTGTCCTTTTGTAAATCAGTTTTTTTTAACTGAAAAGGATAGACGTTAAATAAATAAACAAATAAAATATAAGAAATCTTCAAATTACTTGTCGATAATATCAAAATATTTTCTCCTAAGTTCAAGCTGATATTTTAACACGTTTTTGTAAGGGAAAAAGTCGATTTTTTGGTCAAATTTCAGATATACAGTTATGACATTGTGATAACTGTTGTGGGGAGGGGATAAAAGTTTTCTTAAGACAAAAAACTTCTGCTACTAATATTAGTTCTGTGATAATACTTTTGTTGATTGTTTGGCAACAGCCAACAGTAGTTGAAGCGAATTTCGTCTGTTTAAGTTAGTGACCGAATTGGATATATGGATTCTTTGATAGGTTGCAATTATTTCAAAACAGATAAATAATGAAATTTAAGTTTTCTACCATTCTTAATTCCACTCATATCCCACTTAAATATAGCACAGGACATAACAACAGGAAATATAGAACCGCTAGACTCAAAAAATATATTTCATTCAGGCTAACTAGTAATGAATTTAGCAATTAACAGAAAAATTATTGGGGCCACCATGACCTCCCAAAAATTGTCAAACATGACATTTTTAGAGCTAGGTCCCATCGGCAAAAATCTCCCATAAGAAATAACATGGGGACGATCTTTATGCCCCGTGACCTTGGAGGATTTGATCCAAAAAAATATTGGCCATTATTGATGTACTCTACAGCTTTTTCTGTAAATTCTCTATATTTTGTTTTGTAATTTGGGCAAGTAGTTCAGTCAAAATATGCTGATTACCAAGATGGGGTGTGATTTTGGAATGCATATTTTTGCGTGTTTGAGGGTATATTTGGGCACAGTTTCAAAACACGATGTTATAAATGGGAATTTTAGATTGGTACTATGCTCTAGTATCTATGTGGACTAAGAAAGAAGCAGGTTAAAGCCGATTTAAGAAATTTCCCAAAACACCAATTTTCGCAAATTTCTGGATCAAACAAATTAAAAAATTCGTGTTAAATCACAGTTACAAGATATGATTTTTTAAACGGTCATTTGAGTGTAGTATTGTGCTATAGATCACGTGGTGAAAAATAATTTTTGTGGTTTTTTAGCCCCTTTAACAATTTTGCAAACGTTTTTCTTCTAATTCTTCTCTCGTGTATGGAAATGAATGTATTGTGCGAGTCTCTGAAGTGAACAAGAGTACAATGAGCAAAACCACGACTTTGAAAATAGGAAGAAAAAAAACTTTATTTAGAATCTGAATTCATGGTCAGCAGCCTCAGGTAATTGCTTTGCTTTATTTCTCAGCTTCTATTGTATTTTTTGCGAAATTAAAATTTTATTTGTAATGACTTAAATAGGTTTATTGCAAGTCACGACTGACAGCAATACGGTTTCTACGTGCCCTTCATACTTGAGCGAGCAGTACCAGATTTCACAGTGACACATCACGTAGGTATGTCCGACGAGACGGGGGATCGGCCACTCACCTCACCTATCTCCTGCTTTACTTTTAGGCTCGAGAGAAGCGGCACTTTTATCAAATCAGAGAAAACCATACTTTATTCAAGCTACACATGTAAAGCGTTATATTCTCTACAGAGCGTTCACCCCGCACGATGAGAGACCAATTTCCCTATCTCTTTGTAGAGGATTGTAAACGTCGATCATCTCAACGAATACGGTTTAACACTTTCCCAATGAAACGGCCGAGCGGTGACTAGAGTGCGAGGTGAGCGTTTTGCAGGGGATATTATAATAATTGACATTCATGGACTTAACAAAAGTAAGGACTTTGGTGACTAAAATAATCAACCATGAAAGCTCATCCATCAACGCGACTGGAAGAGCAAGAATAAGCCGTGTCTGCCTTGAACAATGCGAGGAGACCGACTGTGACCTGCGGTCAGAGAGAGACCGAGAACCGACACACGACTCGTTGAGCCAGCCACGGAGAGGTGCGGGGCGGCGAGGTCAATTGACCAATCGTTGCCCTAGAAGAACGATATTTATAAGATTTGTTTCTTAGAGTCCACCCAAAATCGAAAAATGTATAAGTTCAGTGATTCTGAACGTTCCCATGAAGTTTCATCAAAATCGGAGTAACCGTTTGCCCGGTCGCGGTCCAAATATCACGAAAATATCGCATTAAAAATAAAAATAAATCTTTATGAGAAATAGTTTTTCGATTGTACCAAAAAACTTAAAAGATCTAAGTTCAGAGATTTGGAAGTTCTCCAATTCTCGTCAAGATCGCATACGCCGTTTTTCCAGTAGAGAGCGAACAAACAGGGGAAGGGGGGGGGGGCGGACTAACTATTTTTCTCGGGGTAGGCGTAATTGAAGGCTTCGCTGCCCTCATCCAAATATGTACAGCCTTATTCTTGGTTTCGAACCTTGTCCTTCGTTTATGGATTAAGAATAGGTCTATGCTATGCTAGGTGTCGAGGGCGATACAAAATAAAATTATAGCTTTGAACTTTGAATTTTAGTATATAGAATATATATAGTAATATAGAAAACAAAACACGTGGCCCATTACAACTTCAAGTTTTTAAAACGAGTGGGAATTTGAATTTGGACTGAGATTTGATTCTCATTCATACATGGTACATTTTTGGTAATAATAATAATGAATTTATGTAAGTAGACTACTATTATTTGAGCGTAAAATATATTTACGTACAAGTTTTTTCACAGTTAGTAAAGTTGAATAAAGACTAATATTTTAGAACGGAAGCGAAGGCTTATAGTTTCATTGTTTTTAGATCGGCACGAGTAAGTCAATCAATCTCTAGATACTCATTAGATTAGATAGAACTTGATCTCCTGCGTTAACACTTTCTCACAGTAATGACGGACTAGACGTTGTTTAGAGGTCGTTAGCAGAGACAACAGAGGCAAGCCTAGACCACCCTCTATAATTACACGAGCAAACGTATTTTATTTCAGTAATCATTTGCTCTTGTTACAATCTCCATGAATTTCCCCGTTTAGCGACCTAATGAGCTGTCTAACGGCATTACACACTCCACCACTAACTATTGTATTGGTTTATTGTAACACATTGTTTTAGAAACAGTTTATATCTTCCACAACTTTTTAAAAAAAATTTATGTAGTTGCTCTACCATTAGCCATTACAAAATGTAACACATACTATAACTGAAGTAGCTTGAAAAAACTGAAATGTATTTCGAATGTCGTAAAATATATTAAACATTATTTTTTAAATATTTTTAATTTGTTTCCGTAATTATTAATAAAGTTACTACAAAACAATTGATTTATAAAAACATGGATCTTGAATTATACAAAATTATATTTATTATCGTTTTGCTTATGGATGTTGTCAAAGCGCAATGTTTTTTTAAGTCCGTGTCAGTTTATTAAAGGAGGTTACTCGTCCGTTATTCTTCATTTATAGATAAACTCAAACATTACATTACTATTTTGTTTTGATTAACTAAAATTTAGTTTTTTCTCTTTTCGAACGAACAAATCGAAGTGCTTGAAAAGCATGAATAGGCCTACGTCATCGGTCACCACATATTCACTTCTAAGTTCTAGTTCAGCAGTAAACAGTGGTCGAGTTTGAGTTTGGTAATGTCTTCACTCTTCATCAATCCAATGCTATTCCATGCGAGTATTTGCTATAGATGAGAGAAAAGAAAATAACTACATCCGTTCGTTGCGGTCGACGCTTGGTACTCGCCATCGGCAATACAAATTCCAAGTTCTTTCGCTTTCCTCAGTAGAATACAAGAATTGATTCCTTTAAAATTACCCGTGGACAGTTCCAACTTATTTCTATAACTCGTAGCCCCAAAAAAGTATTTTATAATTTAGTCAGTTATGAAAACTGAACCTGAAACGAGCCTGAAGAGACCAAAAATTAATAATTGTTTATGCAAAATTAATTTGTACAACTAAACATATAGTTGCTTTCCCTACCTAATAAATGTAATATACAGATTACGTGTATTTGGATTAGAGTTTTATAGCTGTCATGAATAAATTGTTTCTTGAAGAAATTTTTGGGGGAAGTG
Source organism: Sweltsa coloradensis (assembly GCA_024449915.1). Taxonomy (NCBI): domain Eukaryota; kingdom Metazoa; phylum Arthropoda; class Insecta; order Plecoptera; family Chloroperlidae; genus Sweltsa; species Sweltsa coloradensis. The sequence goes on from JAMZAV010000653.1 coordinate 197,620, forward strand.
ATCATTTGCCCATAGAAAATCTGCTCAGGGACGACACACTATAGTTAGAAGGTGTGGCGATGTGGGGTCCCTCTCAACAATCTAAATAAAACTTGTAAAAACCAAAACAATGGCCATGGGCTATTTGAAATTACTCATCCCCAGCATTCGTGTTCTGATGAAGGCAAACCTTGCCATGATTGCCGGTGGCTGGAGTCGAACACGCGTCCTCTCGTTTCAGCGTCCCGCGTGTGCAAGGCGCGTTGTTCTGTTGCTTGTTCGTCTGACAAGCTTAGGCCTATTAATCCTCTCTTTGGGCAATATTTAGTCGTTTCTAAATGAATTGATGCTTAATACTTTTGTAAGAAATACTACATTTAGTAGGCCCAGTGACTAATGTGAATTTTACAAATTTTTATATTATGTTCGATAAGAATAATCGAAATGATAATCTTATTTCGGGGGTATTGTGTTTTTAGAATCATAGCAGCCGATTCAATATTATCATAATATTTTCAAATTAAAACTTGAGAATTTTTTTTTAAAGAACATATTCTTGAAAACAATATTAAATAATACTTACGATTTTTTGTTTTAAACCAGATACTAAAAAACACCACTGTCTTGAAGAACTAAGCACTGCAACTGAGCAACTGAGCAACTGACAGACTATTGTTGCTTCTCGCCACTAATATCTTCTTCTTGAGCCAATCACAGGTGCCGCCCGTGGTCACGTGACTGTTCAACTCGGCGAACACGACTCCAGATAACGGCAGATCCAACGCAGCAAACCTACTCGACCGAGATGAACTGCAAAAGAAAGTTACTTACATCTCCATCATAGTGTGGAAAAAACAAACTATTTCCTATATCTGGTGTTGTAAAATATCGGAGAAATGTTGTGTTACTTTTTGCGTAAAGGCAATTTGTCGGTGAGTGATCTCATTTCCAGTGAGTCATGTTATATGAGCGTCGAGAAAGTGCGAAGAATATTATACTGTTTTAAAATTGTTATATTCCGAAGTACTTACAGTTGCATACATTAAAATAACGCAATGCATAATTTTATGAACGCATAAATATTATGGAAAACAAAATTACATTAAAATTAAATGAATCCGGCTATTGGTCTGGTTACCGAAATATTTTTAAGTTTGAGGATTTTTACAAAGAGGCAATAAAATCAAGCCGTTATATATCTACAGACAATTAATTTATCGAACATGGGGAACAAATGCATCAATCTAGTTTTCGAGGGGAATACGGAAAACGGAAAATACCGACAAATCGACGATAACATATTATCATAAAAATATCTTGCGGCACGCGTCTGTAATGTAATTCGTAGGGCTTGCGCCGTTGTCAATGAAGCATTAATAGTAACCTTACATGTTTGACCTTTTGTTGATTTCAACTTATAGAAATTATCAAGCCACTCGTTATAATAAATAATTGTGAATTCTGACGATAACCACCACAGGGTTACTTTCTCTCCAGACAGTGCATCCTGTCCACCACGTCTCAGGTATATAACCGGGCGTGAGGGACGGGATAGACAGTCGAACGGCGAGCCTTCCCACAGTGCCGCTTCCCGTAAGGCCACCAACCCTTTTTTTCCTCCACTGCCATCATTACTATCTGTCGGTAAAGACCATATTACACTTAAGCCCCTTAGGCCAACAAACCTTGTTTGTATTTTCAATAATGAAATGCAGGGTGTTGGCTTAAGGGGAATAAATCAACTACCCCAAGGCCAACAACGCCCCTCTCCTTACCTTAAATGATACATATACGCTGTTGGCCTTAAGGGAATAAGTTAATTCCCCTTAGGCCAACAAACCTTAATGGAAATTTCAAAGATGATATGCACGCGTTGGCTTAAGGGGAATAAATCAATTACCCTTAGGCCAACAACGCTTCCTGTAACATAGACCTTATCGACAGGTAGAAATGATGGCATGGGGGGAAAAAAAGGTTGATGGCCTTATGGGAAGCGGCACTGTGGGAAGACACCAGTCGAAAAAGAAACTGAGCTGAATAGGGAACCACAACAACACACAACAATAACAATATTATAGGATCTATGACACCTGACCATAACCCACTGCATGGAGTTTTGTCACACGAAATATCTTCAACAACGAAAAACACATTTGGACAGGCTGCATTTTGTATTGAATAGTTTTTTTTTTACATAAAAACCTGTGTAAATACTTTGATCTAATAGAAGGGCCACTCTATTTACCCCTTTACTTTTACACACTGTATAAATACGTGAAATCACTTGGCCCCGTGGGAGGGTTATATTATATCGATGGCCCCGTGAATGGGCCTTAGACATACTGAATAACAAAGCAGAGATAAGGTGCACATTTGATGGCACACTTTATTATTCTACTGTGCTGTGCTCTGATGACAATTGACAACTGAACTTCCAAGTCAATGTCTTTTTCAATTTATATCAAAGATGGCTGCCGGTTTGCCACTCTTTGATTTACCACTTCTACATCACTGGTTAATTTAGTTTAGTTTATTTAAATTAAGGGGGCGTCAACCACTAGGTCATAAATAAATTGACAATAGTATTAAGAGGAGCCGATAAGGCAACCGTCACAACAAACTCTACGATCTCCAACGAAGGAAGGAGGAGCCCTTCAAATCCTGAAATTAAATCGGACTTAACAATTCCGCCAATCCCACTTAAAGAAACATCTAGTAAAGGAATACCACATAGCATCCGCCCTTGGAGCGACAATGTCGATGATGCAATCAACTCTACTTAACCAATATAAGTTGATTGCTTTTAACTGCTACTGCATACTCATAACCATTGGATTTATAAACTGCAAAGCTTTCCCCGGTAAATGCCAGTCATTGATAATCTTTGCGTTTCGCAAAACGTACACGTGTTGGGAATAGGAGAAACTTGGGTGAATACCCATACATAATATTTCACTTCCCGGATTCACGTCCATTCGACGAGACCGTCCAACTCCCCCTGGACAACCACCTAGGGGAGGCGTTGCTCTGTTTTTCAACCTCCATATTCTTGCATTACAGATTACTCCGCCGATCCAGTTCCGCCTTCTTGAAACAATACTTTGTTTTATTGATAGCCGTCCTGTTTGCCTCGCCGATCTATATTCGATTTATTCAAATACCTCACATCGTTGCAGAACTTCATTCTCATGGGTGATTTTAACTCAAGACATTGTATCTTTTGGAGACACCAGCTCCAACCCAAATGGCATCTTTCTCGTAGATCTAATTGTCGACCGACAGTGTTGGCTCGAGCGTTAAGCGCGCGACTCTGATTCGGGATGGCCAGGGTATCCAATCCCGTCGAGACCGGCAATCCTGAATGAAGGTTTTTTCCGAGGTTTATCTTAGTCATCAATGCGAATGCAAGGGAACGAGTCCTCCTCGGACATCCCTACAAAAATTACAAAATTATTATTGTCGATTTTCCTATGTATCGTTGTAACAACATTAACCCAACGTTCATCGGCCCAATGAGATCATCTATCCCGGATAATTTCCTTGTAAGCGAGAGGCTCTCAGGGAAGGTAGGAGACACTGTTATTGGCCCGTCTATTGCTAGCGAATATCGGGCGACATTCTTCCTCCACCTACTCCCCCTGCACGCGAACGTTACTAACTTGTAAAGGACTTCAATCACGCTGATTGTGACCTATATAGAACGACAATAATTCAACACCTGAAAACATCCGATTTTTTCAATTGCATTGCGATACGCAACTACGCAGATATCCTAGTAAATACTCTCAAGCAAGCCGCCGCTCTCGCCAATCCGGTAAAAACTGTAGACACTTATCGCCCCTCCCTACCACCAGATATTGTTAACCTCATCCGTCTAACGAGAAAAATCTACAAATCAATAAAAAGCAACCCGTGACCCTGTCAGGAAAACCGAGCGTAACCGTCTTTCTACCATAGTACGTAGGAAAAATTATTAATTACCGCGAACTGTAATGGACGGCTGCATGCGAGTCTTTAAACTACAAAGACGGGAATAAATTCTGACACAAATTTCAATGCCTTACGGGTCAGAAATCTCTCAAATATCTCATCTCGTCATCGACGGTGATGTGTTCTCTACTCCGGAAGAAAAGGCGATAGAGTTCGCTTTTTCTCTTGAATCAGTTCATTGCTTTTCTGCCGATCCTCACTTTGACAATAACTTCTGTGCAAAAATCGAGACACTGCTTTCAAGACACGATCCTCATTAATTTGTCGTAACACGAACCAATTCCCATTCAAGACATCACTTACCCCGAGCTAGTTGAGGATATTACGCCAGACAGGTATCAGCAGCAATTTTCAAAGGCCGCAACTCTACACTTGGAGACGACGGAATCACGAGAACAATGCTACGTCAAGCTCCTCCCCAGTTCATCACTCACCTATCCCCCGAGTTCACCGGTCGCCTCAATCTCGGATACATTCCTCCTCATTTGAAATCAGCCAATAAGCCTACTTAACGTGATCGGGCGAAATATTTGAAAGAGTAATCCAATCCCTCCTTGCCCGTTTCGCCGAGAGCCGAGAACAATTACACGATCCTCGAATCACAATCCGGGTTTAGAACGGTCGTTTAACTTGACCCTCTGATCCGGTTGATTACTGAAGTATCATCAGCGCTCAACGAAGGGAAATGTGTCCGCGCTACTTTCCTAGTCATATCCCATGCATTTGACCGATTGTGACACCGTGATTTCTGTTTTAAATTACCGGTACTTAAACTGCAAATCCCTCTCTCGATGGTACAATTTATCAAAGCTTTTCTATCCGACCTCTAGTGCGCGATTTAAACTCAAGACCACCTATCTCGACCTATCTCTCCTGCTGCAGGTGTTCCCCAAGGATCCTGCCTGTCACCCATGCTATATTTGTTTTACTTTTACGATATCCCAAACCCACTTGATAAAAGGATAATTTTGGCTCTATTCGCCGACGACACAGCCTATTGGTGCGTCGGTTTGGTACGTGCTAATAGAAACACGTTTAAAATGTTATATTGACAAAAATACAAAATTTGATCTTCATTGACCTCTGCTGGCACAAAATTAATCTCAAACAATTGAAATATTTTTTATTTGAATGACCTTTAGATAATCTTTGATTAGATACCATGATTAGGCCCTACTAGTTTTCAAAAATACAATTTCTTAAAATTAAATTTTATTAAATTTTCATTTAGGGGATGATTAGACCTACCCACCCTATGGGGATTTTAGGGAATTCTTTATGGGTTAAAGTTTTTTTTCTGAATGCAATGGTACCAAATTCGCTTCTGTTGCAATTTGTCCAAGGTTCGGCCTTAAATTTGCGGATCGACCCCGGACAATTTGAGGAATTGCAAGAATTGAATCCAACAGACATAAAACATAACACAAAACGGCGAGTAACCAATGCAAGCAAAGTACGAAAATACTGCAGTCGAGACACTCACGAGTAGTCTCACAACAGACGAAGTTTTTAGCCGTACCACAAATACCCCCGTGCGTCCGTGAGCCCCTCTGAAGCACGACGCACCACGTCGGGCTGGCCTAGGGATGTCTAGTAACTAGTAACTAGTAACTTTTAAGGCCTAGCAAGCCTCCATAATACCATTGAGTATAAAACCATCCTTTATATACTCAAAGATAATACTAATCGCACATCTCGTGTTTTCATTGGTTATTATTCACTTTATGACTTGCGAAGTGCGAATGTGTAATTAAAATTTTATCTTGAACACCTTTTGTATTCCTTCTTACTTAAGTGCAATAAAATAATGTAGTAATGACTTATCACACAGAGCCTTAGCCTATACTTCTTATTAAGCCATTTTTTAGTAGACCGACGTAAAGCAGCCGAGGCAATTAACCTAGTCAGTATAAGGATACTTGGGCCTTAAGTAGGTAAGGGCAAAATACCCCCCTGCATATGCAGTGTCTTACTAGAATCCTCGTAGCGTCTAAACTATTGCTTCATTGTTAGTAATCTTTTTGTTTCGTGCAATAAACAGATGCCAGATTTACTACGTTGGTTTATATACTTGAAAATGTTATAATTAGAACATCGCAATTCTAAGGAATCATAAATTATAATTTTTTATTCAACCTAGTAATTACTTTCATTCTTTACAGCCAGTATTCGAAAGCGGAGTACAAAAAACGTATAATTGACATGACAGTGAGGTGACTAATGATTGATTAATTTTGCACCGATAGTGATGTCCTCTGTAGGGGTTTTGATGAACGTCTTATTCTCGTGGAATTGGGGGCTGGGTCAAGCAGTGGATCGCGCCCACCCATCTACCCTTCTTCGCGACACAATACCGACACGGCGACAGACTGGTTACAAAGCCTCAGGCCAAGTAACCATTCCGCCTCATTGATCTGGTTGTGGAACTGAAAATCCTTTCAACGCTGCTCGAGTTCTGTAAGGTTTTGCGGAAGGGATTACAAGTTATGAATTTTGTTATTTGCCCCATAAAATTTGCCCCAACACTCAACTCAATGGGTTAAATAAAAAAAAATCATAACTTGTTATCCCTTCCGCAAAACCTCACGAAACATGTTCACTATATGAACAACGAGATGACGAAATTAATAACAAAAAATGAAGATAATCTGAAAAGCCGTTTTGAAATTGGACTTGATAGTGCAATAAGGTGCAATATGCAAATTAAAACAGCCGGTACGCCCCAAAAATAGGGACAATATTTTTTTTAAATTTTTTTTTCATAGTCTAACACATGTTATTTCAATAATAAGTTACAAAAAGCAACTCTTCAATGAAGTCAAATTAGCGTCTAGAATGGCCTTTACTTCTACAGTTGTAATGTGCGTGCCGAGGTATAATGTCAAATTGTTGAGTCTGATAAATATTACGATTGACAAGAAAACTGTTGTTGGGGTGGGGGGGGGGGGGAACAAAAACGTTAATCTCAATAATTATTATCTTTTATCCAAATAAATTTATCGAGATAATTATTTTCAATCTTTTATCTAGATAATTTTCTACATTTTTCTTTTGTCTTATGTAGATTTTTTTGAGAATTATCTTTATCTAGATAAAAATAAATTATCTAGTCACAAGACTGTCCACCACTGCCAATAAGACATGTACTTGTTGCGACTAAGAACTCGAGCAGCGTTGAAAGGATTTTCAGTTCCACAACCAGATCAATGAGGCGGAATGGTTACTTGGCCTGAGGCTTTGTAACCAGACTGTCGCCGTGTCGGTATTGTGTCACGAAGAAGGGTAGATGGGTGGGCGCGATCCACTGCTTGACCCAGCCCCCAATTCCATGAGAATAAGACGTTCATCAAAACCCCCACAGAGGACATCACAATCGGGGGCAAAATTAATCAATCATTAGTCACCTCACTGTCATGTCAATTATAGTTTTTTGTACTCCGCTTTCGAATACGGGCCCTGTAAAGAATAAAAGTAATTACTAGGTTGAATAAAAAATTATAATTTATGATTCCTTAGAATTGCGATGTTCTAATTATAACATTTTAAAGTATATAAACCAACGTAGTAAATCTGGCATCTGTTTATTGCACGAAACAAAAAAAAATTATAACAATGAAGAAAATAGTTTAGACGCTACGAGGATTCTAGTAAGACACTGCATATGCAGGGGGGTATTTCGCCCTTACCTACTTAAGGCACAAGTATCCCTAGCCTGGCACGCTTCGTTGATTTTTTCGAGGAAAAGGGTGGGTGTGTAAAAATAAGCGCATTAGGGGCAGAGTCAGAATCCTTTCATGATTTGTCTTGCGCGCCGTTCATTGGTCACTATATCAGGTTTTTTACCACATTTTTTTTTTTTGTATGTCACTAGAAAATCCCATTGAAATGTGCTTTCAGTTATTCTAGCGTTTTGGGGCCTACCATCCCTTCTTGTCGCATTGTTCAAATGAAGAAAAGAAACCCAACGTTTATTACAGAGAGGCTTTTTTATGATGTGTATATATTTTTCTTTCCTTACTAATATGCGAATATTTTGATGCTCAAATCATTTTGTTTTTTGTTCCTACGATAAAAATTACGGTAATATCATATAAGAAATAAAATACTAGATTATACTAGTGTAACACAAAGGCGTTAATTTTTATCGAAAGAGAAAAAAATCAAAATGCTTACCACATAGAAATGTTCACATTAAAATACTAAAAATAAAAAAAATTAAGAATATCATAAAAAAAGCTTTGCTGTTAAAAAGAATTTTATTTTTCTTTTTATGCGGTTGAACAATGCAAAAAGGGTTGAAAGGCTGACAAGTTGAAGACCAGCTAGTGCAAATTGGCCTGGCGCGTTGGGGGGGGGGGGGGGGGGACAAGGATCCAACTACCTGGATCAGAGATCAGTGATCTTTTATTTACTTCAAAATATAGTAAAGCGATTCGCTAAGGAACAATATATTACGTTTTTTGCATTCCAGGTTCGAATCCTAGCTTGGGCAAGGATGTCGTGTTTATGATCTTCGGTACGAATATATGAAATACGAATTTTAATTTTAGGGTACTTGTGAGGTTAAATCGTCGGATCGATTCCGCCATCGGCAACCCCGACTAAAGTTTTTTTTCCAAATGTTTTCCCCCACCCCAGTCGTAAGCACCCCTCGCAAGTTCCTTTCCAAACTATATCTACATATCGTTCTAGTTTTCCATCTAAAGAGGTTTGCAAATCAGGAAAGAAGGAAGGTGATCATACAACCTAGAATTCTTACGAAATATTATTATTTCTAGTGCCGTGCATTCGCGTGGGATTCATCATTCATAATATACCTACACCATTGCCAACATTCCTTGGTCTTTTTGACGTTAGGATAGGCGAGAAGACAATCGCATTACAAACACAACACTAGTAAATTGTTTGATCCCTCTTTATTGACACATCAAGTAGTGGTTTAGTTATAATATTTGATAATAGGTCAAAGAAATTTAAATCCAATCACAAATGCATGCTTTGTCTGCTGTATAATAGTCTATGTATGAAGCATTGAAACTACAATAAACCATAAACACAAAAATAATTAATTATATTAGTTGTTCATTTACAATGAAAGATTAGGAGTTTATGAAATTGTGTAACGATGACAGAATCATACATAATACATTGTGTAATCTCTCTCTGTAGTCACAATGAAGTGAAATAGTATTCACAGATATAACGCTGAATCGAACCTTTTCCCAAGTTGTAATATACAACAATGTATCCCCCCCAACCAATTTTTCCTTTCCAAAACACAAAATAAAAATCGAAGTATCCTTTCCTTCCGGGTGATTCAGAATGCTTTCTACACAAATAAAATAAATAAATCTTTGTGACCTTTCTTCTAAGAAGATTCTCTATTATCTGTCCTATCTTCATCTGAGTGCGAGATGTGTAGGTTACACAAAAACACGTAGTCTGTAGTTGTGTTGGAGAAAGCCAACAGACCAGTCAGCCACCAACGTGCCTGCAAGGGAGTTGGAAAATTGCAAAGGCCCGAACTGCATCCAAAGCTGGCAATTTTTTTGGAAATAAATGATAACGTAATTGGGCAGAGGGAGTGCAGACAAATACGCAATAAATAACGGGACAGACTGACAGGAGTAAGTTCAGAATGCACCTCTTGTCTCTGACCGGCGGAGATAACGTCGGGGCCGGCATAATATTATGGTCGCGACCCGGTGGTTGAGAAAAAACTAACGATAATTAACACAGAAGAGTAAATTATTTATTATATTATAATAAATATATTCGATACTCTCACATTTTGGCAACGATGCTAATCGAGACAAGGAGAGTAAATTATACAGGAAAATGAAAAAAAACCGCCACATATAGGCCTAATACCCATAGTCAAACCAGAATTCGAACCTGGATCTCAGGAACCGCGATTTACCACACCAACCCACCACCAGTGTTGTGACTTAATAGATTTAAAATCCGTTATCTATTATCTTATCTAAAAAGTTTTTGTTGTTATATCGTTTTCTATTATCTAAATAAAATAAAGTTTATCTTATCTGAACTTTTTAAGCTTTAAATATTTTTTCGATAAATTAATAAAAAATTTAAAGTAGACAAAAATAATAACCAAACACTTTGCCATTCTTGACGCTAAATTGACTTCATTGAAGATTGCTTTTTTGTAACTATTATTGAAATAAAAATTGTATTAGGCTATGAAAAAAAATTTTCTTTATTTTTCCGGGCGTACCGGCTGTATAATTTGCATATTGCGCCTAATTGCGCTATCAAGTCCAATTTCCCAAACAGCTTTTCTGATTTTCTTCATTTTTTTGTATTAATTTTTGTCATCTCTGTGTTCATATTGGGGAACAAGTTTTGTAAGGTTTTGCGGAAGGGATTACAAGTTATGAATTTTTTTATTTGCCCCATAAAATTTTGCCCCACACTCAACTCAATGGGTTTTAAAAAAAAAAATTCATAACTTATAATCCCTCCGCAAAACCTCACGAAACTGTTCACTATTTGAACAACGAGATGACGAAATTAATAACAAAAAATGAAGATAATCTGAAAAGCCGTTTTGAAATTGGACCCTTTATAGTGCAATAAGGTGCAATATGCAAATTAAAAAGCCGGTACGCCCCAAAAATAGGGACAATATTTTTTTAATTTTTTTTTCATAGTTTAATACATGTTATTTCAATAAAAGTTACAAAAAGCAACTCTTCAATGAAGTCAATTTAGCGTCTAGAATGGCCTTTACTTCTACAGTTGTAATGTGCGTGCCGAGGTTATGTCAAATTGTTGAGTCTGATAAATATTACGATTGACAAAAAAACTGTTGTTGGTGTGGGGGGGGGGGGGGAACAAAAACGTTAATCTCAAAAATTATTATCTTTTTTTCTAAAAAATTTAAACTAGATAATTTTTTTAAATCTTTTATCTAGATAATTTTCTACATTTTTCTTTTGGGCTTATGTAGATATTTTTTTGGAGAATTATCTTTATCTAGATCAAAAAAAAAATTATCTAGTCACAAGACTGTCCCCCCACTGCCAATAAGACATGTACTTGTTGCGACTAAAAAACTCGAGCAGCGTTGAAAGGATTTTCAGTTCCACAACCAGAAACAATGAGGCGGAATGGTTACTTGGCCTGAGGCTTTTTAACCAGTCTGTCGCCGTGTCCCCGGTATTGTGTCGCGAAGAAGGGTAGAGGGTGGGCGCGATCCACTGCTTGACCCAGCCCCCAATTCCACGAGAATAAGACGTTCATCAAAACCCCTACAGAGGACATCACAATCGGTGCAAAATTAATCAATCATTAGTCACCTCACTGTCATGTCAATTATACGTTTTTGTACTCCGCTTCGAAAACTGGCTGTAGAGAATGAAGTAATTACTAGGTTGAATAAAAAATTATAATTTATGATTCCTTAGAATTGCGATGTTCTAATTATAACATTTTCAAGTATATAAACCAACGTAGTAAATCTGGCATCTGTTTATTGCACGAAACAAAAAAAATTACTAACAATGAAGCAATAGTTTAGACGGTACGAGGATTCTAGTAAGACACTGCATATGCAGGGGGATATTTCGCCCTTAATGTTTAGCATGTAGTTTCTCAGTAAACTTACTTGCAGTCGCTGTGGGAGTGAAGAATAGAATCATGTGATGAGTTGTTCAAGTTTTAAAGACGAAATGGATGCACTTCTTCTACCTGGCATGACTTTTGACTGGAAAACTAAAAATGCATTGAGGGCATATGAAGGACAATGGTTAAAAAACATAATTTATGAAGAAAAACGAAATCAAGTTTGTAAAATATTTATATAATTAATTCATAAATATTGGTACATTCTATTTTAATGCAAGAAACCAAATCACCAATAAATACTTTTTTTCAAAATTGAGTCCCAATATTATTTTTATGATTTTCTGGGCTATAACCAAGCCCTTTCAGAACTTTCCGTAATAATATCAAAAATGCTCAAAGGAGTCTAATCGCGTACGGCAGCGTGGTGATTGCGCACGCGCTGACGACGAATGTCCCCGCTCCTGCGCCGGCCATTCGCTTCACCTCCTTCTGCTCCTCCATCTTGTGCGGCATCTCGTTGGCGTACTCGTCGTCGAACCACGAGGCGGGGACCGGGGCCTCTTCCGCCATCTTCTCTCGGACGTGCTGTGCCGAGACCTGGCTCAGGTCAGCGCTGCTCACCTAAAAGTACGACCAATAGACTAGGGTTATCAACATTGAATACAGGAAGAGATTGTAGGCAGACCAATACAATTATTTTCCCACATTAATATGGATTGTAAAGTTTAATGGGTAAGCACCCATTACTGGGGTCTACGTGGACAGCTTACGAAAAACATCTATCGACTGTGAATAAATAAAATATCCCCCCCGATCCCTATCTCACAGAGGCGAACACGGAGGGTGCTAAAATATACGCCAGCGTTATTTCTTGCATTGTTGTAGGAGAATATTATTTTGTATAAACATGTTTATGTTTCACCTCGCGGTGTAGAGATGCCCTTTACTTTACACCATTCATGTGAACGACCAAAGTCTTAGCACCTACAACAACTTTTTGAAATTAGATTACAGCTAGTACACATCATTGTGTAAAACTGGACGAAGATCGAAATCAGTCAAACTTGCACGAGACCATTCACAATTGGAACGAAAACGTGGGTGCTCGTACTTTATACTTATTCTGTACTGACTTTGTAGGTACTTTGTTTCTAAGATAACATTGATTTATTCTGAAACTCTCTTCGGTGGTGCCTGTCTTAGTTCGTGGGGGACAATACTTGTTTTTCTCACTATGGTCCCTTTTGGTTTGGTCATTGACAATAACTAGGAAAACGCTTAAGTCCCGCCGCGTTGTTGGATAAGCGTATATGGTGCATTGAGATGCCATGTGTTACGCGGATTTTCTGTTGTTCTGTGAAAAAATCATTACTAAGTCGAAGATTTTTTTTAATTAAATTAAATTATATAAAAAATTAACTTAATTTTTATAATTAAATTAAATAAAAAAAAAAATTAACTTAATTGTTTTAATTAATCGTAATTTTTTAAAAAGAAAAAAATCGTAAAATTGCAATTTGCATAAGAAATAATTATTCGATTGCGCTCAAATTTAACACGAATATATTAATTCATGAAATTAAGGTTCTGTAAAAAAAATCATTACAATAGGATAAAGCATGTAGGTGTTATAAGTCAAAGAATTGTTTTTAAAAAGAAAAAAAACATAAAATTTTGATTTTCATGAGAAATAATTTTTCGATTACGCTCAAATTTCACACGAATATCTTAATTCATAAAATTAAGGTTCTGTGAAAAAATTATTACAATCGAATAAAGCATGTAGGTGTTATAAGTCGAAGAAATTTTTTAAAAATCGAAAAAAATCGTAAAATTGCGTTTTTTATGTGAAAAAATTTCCCGATTGCGCTCAAAAACGTGGCAGTTCTAAGTTCAGAGATTTCGAAGGTCTCCATAAAATTTCATTGCAATCGGAGTATCGGTTTAGCCGGAATCGTGTTAACAAACACACAAAAATACAGAAAGAAAGAAAGAAAAAAAAAAACATTCCGGATTTTTTTCTCCAGTGTAGTGAAATGGAATCTTCGCTTCGCTCGCTTCGCTCGCTACGCTCATCCAATAAACATGTTTTAAGAGTTTTTGAACCAGCAGAAAAAATAAACGGTCTCTGATTGAGAAAGGCAAAGGGGCTCTGACAACAGAACAAAACTATGGTTATTTGCCTGCATGCTATTGCTATTCGATAGTATGGAGCGAAAATCAATTTATTGACTGATGATCAACTTATTATAAAAACAAAACATAATGCACTTAAAAAATAACTTTTGTCGTTATGTCATTTGTAAAATAATGTCCGAAGCCTTGAATATCGAAAGAAGCAGTCCCAAAGAAAGTCCTGGTAGAGTGACTAGTGAGGCACTGTTGCTCGAGCTCCCAAAAGCAGACCATTCACATCCTGGTACTTGTTTGCAAGATCCGGTAGGCCTATACAGGGTTGATAATTTAAAAATAAATTACAGCGTGAATGTTAAAACTGTTTGTAATCCAAGGCAGATAATGTGATAATTCCCCCCAAATATCGCGCATGTTCATCATGTAAAGTGACGTATAACCCAGCTCACCTCTCGGCCTACGCGGTACTTCTTCGGGAACTCGGAGACCTTGTCGTCCTTGGCGCTGGTTTCCTTCGAGTCTGCTTTGCCTTCAAGTAGGCCTACTTCATTGGCGCTGGTTTCTTTCGAGTCTGCTTTGCCTTCAAGTAAGCCTACTTCATTCTTGAAGAGATTGAATCCAAACGGGCTCATTTTATCGCTCTTGTCATCGTCTGTTTTGTACAGGAAAAATTCTTTTTCCCGTGCTGAAAAATACAATTCACTGCATTATAATAATGTTAAGGGGAACGTTTTACATTATTTTATGATATTTCCCCAAAATAATATTTCCAGTAGTTTTTCTGATATTATTATACACTAGGTGTACCTCTAGTTAATTTTGCAATTGTATGGGAGGTTATGGTGATGTTTTTTTGAAAGAAAAAGTTGAAATTTAAGCCAGAATCCATAGAAATAAAGCTTTTAATATTGTTTTTACGGTAAATAATACCAATTGACAAGTGACAATATAAACTTGACAACAAAATCACCTACAATGCGTAGGCAGCAAAGCAAAGCACTTGCAAAAGTGAAGATATCCCACACAAACTAAAAACTTAAAAAAAAAGCTCATCCATCAACACGACTAAAAAAAAGCGTTTGCGAAGCTTCCTAGTCGACTATTAAAATGGCTTCTTGTCAATCATTAATTCTCCGTATGAGTCGTACCCAGGGGCGTCCCGCAGTGAGCACTGAGCACTAATGCTTTTTAGGGGATTTTTGGACACAAGCATCAGTCACATGGCGACCATGTCCACAAACTTGCATTGAAAGAAACGTTGCAATGCAAGCAACACCTTGCTAAAAGATTGTTACCTGAAGCGAGCTGGTATTACAATACTCTTTCCTTCAACATGAATACGTAGGCCCGTGGAGGGTTTATCCGTGTTTCACTCACCGCTGGTTTTATTCACAGGGTTCTCCATTGTGATGTTCATGATTAGCTCTGGTACACTCCACAAGGTGTCAACCTCCGTCATCCTCTCGCTCATCGGACCTGAAGCAAGAAATATAGTGTGTTACTGTTGGTGCTAGCTTCGAGGTTCCTGCTATTACCTTCACATCGATAACCATGGGATTTATAACCATGAAAGTGTATTACATTTAGGATTGCCGTTCGATATGAATTTTAATATCAGAATTGCACTGTTAAATCGAGTATCAACCGAAGATCAAACTTTACTTTATATCTACCAATAGTTGAATATATTACAATTAGGAAAAGGCCAATCGACTAGTTGAATATTATATATATTATATATATTATATAATATTATATAATTTGTTGAATGAATATATAGTTAAATATAAATAGGCCTACTGTTCTTGAGTTCAAGTTAAAAGAATTCATTGTTTAATATTAACACTTTAGGGAATAGGCCTAGGCCCTACTACCATTGTTCAACCTAGGTTACCTGAGGCGAATAGAATGGAAACCTAGGTTACCTGAGACGAAAACGATGGGAATCTATATATAACCTGGGTGTAAGGAACATGAACCTAGGATAACTGAGGCGTAAGACATGGGAACCCAGATTACCTGAGTCGCAAATAATGGGAACCTAGGTTATCTGAGTAAAGCAATGAAAACCCAGATAACCTAAGGCGCAAGGAATGATAAACTACGTTACCTGAGGAGCAAGGAATGGGAACCTAGGACCACTGAGATACGAAAAATGGAGTAGATATGAAAGGTTACCTAAGGCGTAAGGAATGGGAATCTAGGTTTCCTGAGGTGCAAGGTATGATAACCTACGTTACCTGAGATGCAACAAATGCTCATTTAGGATCACTGAGATGCAAAGAATGGATTAAGATATGGAAGGTTACCTGAGGCGCAAGTAATGGGAACCTAGGTTTCCTGAGATGCAAATAATGGAGTAAGATATGGAAGGTTACCTGAGGCGCAAGTAAGTGGAACCTAGGTTTCCTGAGATGCAAACAATGGAGTAAGAGAGGTTACCTGAGGCGTAAAGCGGAATCATATTCACTTCTCGATTCTTCTTCGGCAATACTCGTTGTTCATGAGACGAGAACTTCATCTGGTTGGACGGGTCGAATTGCCAGAAGTTACTGTTCATTTCTGTGACATAACAAATTGGTGACATTGTAATGTTTGTTGCAGATTTCGAAGAATAATTTGATGTAACTATGTGGTTGACCGAAAAATGTATTTTCCTCAAACAAAATTGACCAGTCATGTGCCGTTGATAAAAATATATGAAAAGTTTTTTTATTATATTTTTTTATGCTTGTGTGTGAATGTCCGTATTTTTGCCAATAATGAAGGGAACTCCAAAAGCAAATGACCAAACATGGGATCAGATCTCGCAAATTTAGGAAAAAGGATAACACCATTGCCGTGATAATATTGATTGTGGTGTGAGTGTGAGTGTGAGTGTGAGTGTGAGTGTGAGTGTGAGTGTGAGTGTGAGTGTGAGTGTGAGTGTGAGTGTGAGTGTGAGTGTGAGTGTGAGTGTGAGTGTGAGTGTGGGTGTGTCTCAGCAGGAGTGGGCTACGTACCTTTGCCCTCTGGCTCAGGACAGAGTCCTGTGACTACCACTAGCGTGTCGGACGGGCTGGTCTTTTTCTGGACAAGTTTAACCATCTCTTTGGTCTCGTTAGTGTCGCCTCCAGAAACCTGCGAAAATAAGTTTGTTCAAACTTCAAACTAAGAAATTATGTATACTAAATCGAATTATGACAGCTCATTATCGAGTATGGAGCCTTTGAATTCACGGAGTTATGACATTCACGTTTTCATTTGTTCAGTCCTTAAAATAATACATACATATAATAAAAACCTATAATTATTTTAAACTCTACTTAGGCCCGATAAATCCTTGTCCAGATAAAGTGGTTAGTAAATTTAACTGAAATGTATATTGTTATCACTATGGCAAACACCAATCAGAAGCTTTGTTATTATTTTATTATAATGCTAAATGACAGACAGATTCTAACTGTGGGCTCTACATTGATATTCTGGACCTTACACAATCAATCCCCAATGCCGAAGCACTAAGCAGAATACGATCTTGTACCAATGAAGAACATGAAGGCAATCAAGATGTGCATAAGGTAGACCTACATCTCTTTACTGTCTAGGCTAGTGCGAAGAGGACCTGTTGAGTAATGCATTACCACTCTATGTAAATGAAATATGTAAATGGAAAATATTTTTATTCGTTCATTCCCCTGTAAACATCATAATAGAGAACTCATCCGGCCATTGTGAAATGTTTCATTTTGAAAATGAACGTAAAAATTTGTGCACAAAATTGCCGTGTAAAATATTATGTTGCACTGACTAAAATTTCTGTAGTACGGTTATGTCAGAAAAGAACATTGTAAAGTTAACTACACGAATAAAAATATATATTATTGAATAATAACAAATTCTTAAAAGATTATTCTCTTTAGAAAAATGTCAGAAGGAATTCGCTCTTTTCAAATTTGAATTTCAAATCGAAGAGAAACTTTTCGTTATGTAAGTTCTTGGCATACATTGTTAAGAAATGTAATAATAATTTTGAAAAGTCTTCTCATCAGTCCTAGTTATATAATTGCCGGTGTTGTAATGAGGTGAGCCGATGGTCACGGCGTGCGGCTGCCCGCTCACCGAGCCCGTGCCCAGTAGACACCATCAGAGCATGCCCGTATTTACGCATTTCCGAACCTCAATACTGTGAAGATATAAGACGATTATTTAATTGGCGTATATGAACTAACACGCAATCTTATGCTAAATGTGGCCGGCGTTCCGCAGCGGTACATGCTCATTGCCGAAATAAGTGAAGATTCGTGAAGTGCAGAGGACTCGCACGTGCGCAATATTGTTGCGTTTGAAACCTATGAGTGGACGATCAACAGCAAACTAGAACCGTCCAGAACTCCTAAGAGGCAACCACTCTGCTATCCATCGCCGCTTCTCGCTTCTGGCTGGGTCACCATGGGTTTGTTTTGCTGCCAACTTCTTCCACTTTTTTACATCTTCCAAGCGGTTTAGTCGAGGTCGTTTAGCCGGTTGCCACTCGAACACCGAAGTTAAGCAACCTGTGGGCGTGGTCAGGGGGTTCTAGAGCTAGTGTAACGGCTTCATTCTCCTCGACGTCTGCTCGGCAGTCCGGGCTAGTGGAGGAACCTATATGACTGTCAAGGTTACACCGTCCTTTCGGATGGGACGTAAAGCCGTTGGTCCCAATGGTACTTTTCGAAAGGAGTAGGCTACGTCCCGGTACCGGGTTTCCCCTCCTCACTTCTATTCATACTTCATCCTCATCCATCACCACTTATCGTCTCGAATAGCCTTAGTGCACAAATATGAGACGTTAAGCAATATCAAATCAATCAAACCAACAATCGTATCGGTTCCACAGGTGTCTCCTCTTGCCTGTAGGTCTTTTGCTAATGCTATGGTATCCTCCGATCTCTTCCTTGGTCTTCCCTTCTTTTCTTCTTCTTCTTCTTCTTCTTCTTCTTCTTCTTCTTCTTCTTCTTCTTCTTCTTCTTCTTCTTCTTCTTCTTCTTCTTCTTCTTCTTCTTCGTCTTCGTCTTCGTCTTCTTCGTCTTCGTCTTCTTCGTCTTCGTCTTCTTCTTCTTGGCTTAACCAACTACCATGTCCTTCACCCAGATTTCTCTGGTCGTGTTTCTGAACCTCTTACTTGCAAACAAATGTAATTCATACGTAAGACGTAGAGACATGGGAGGACACGGGTTCGAATCCCACCACCAGCAATCCTGACTGAAAGTTTTTACAAGTTTTTCTTCATAGCAAAGCTGTTAGCCATAACATCGTACACTTCATGAGACAGGCAACAGGAAGGGTTAACGTAAGGCGCCCAGGATTATGCCTGAATTCTACACTGACTATGACTGGCCAATAAAATATCACTAACCAATCAGTCTTGGATTTCTTAAAAAACAATTACAATTCGTTACGAAGGGATGTGGAAACAGTGTCATAGCCACTCATGCAGCATTGAACCACAAATAATGGGATATTTCACTATGATTGCATTGCGTTTTAATTTTTAATACATTTAGAACATTATTATTGGTCTGATACAAATAAATCTAGGACTGGATGGGCACATTCTATCTCCCTAACCTAACACATTGCCTTTCACGCACTGATTATCAATTGTTACTAACCATTTGGACCCTGTTTTTAATCATTCTGTTCATTTCCCTATTTGCCATTACGCTTACTTGAAACAATCCACCTCTCTCCGAATATCTGCACCCATATTCATCTACACGTCGAAGTGTGTCTTTTCCAAAAGGTTTGAATTACGTTTTTTGTCGATTTCGATGGTTGGTATTCCAATATTGGTCGCACTAAAAACGCGAATATGATTTGAGTTTCGAATATTAGATTAAGTACATACACGTCACACTTACCACCATCATGAAGCCGGCGTCTCGAGCCTCGCGCTGCAGGTCAGTGAGGGTGTGGTCAACTAGTCCCACAAGGGGAGATCCAAATCCAAGTGAAGGGTCTTGAGCTCCTTCGTCAGGGAAGCCGAAACCTGCGCGGAAAAATCAGTTCTGTAATCAAGGTGCCTTCACCATTTAAAAATATGCATAGTTGAATTTTATTGATGTTAGGGGTAGGCTAATTTTAAGTTTTCCATTCTGTGCCCTTTTCTGCCAACCTTCCTACTAATTAGCTTATAGTGTGAATAGATAATAAAATAAATAAATATGCTATCAAATACTGTACACAACAAAATATTCAAATTTAAGTTTAATTTCGTAAGATAAAAATAAAAATAATTATTGTTGTATGCTATTTTGATCGGCATCTTTAGTTTCACTTCCAACACTCACCATCTAATCACCATCCACTAGCCAACACAGATTGCTTGAATGCTGATACTTAAAATATTGTTGGTGCATTGTACAGATTCCCATTTTCAACATTCCAAAAAAATATATTCCAATTGTTACTTCTCGTCCTTTCAAATTGTTGACAGCATCAAGTTCGACTCGCGGTATAGCGTGTTTAAGTGAGAGTGAATAAATGTGTGTGTGTGTGTGTGATTGACTTGAGTGAGTGAATGAGTGGGACTGAGTGCTGAATGAGTGTGTGATTGACTGACTGAGTGAATGAGTTGTGATTGACTGAGTGAGTGAATGAGTGTGATTGACTCAGTGAGTGAATGAGTGTGTGATTGACTGAGTGAGTGAATGAGTGTGTTTGAGTGAGAATGAATGAGTGTGTGATTGACTCAGTGAGTGAATGAGTGTGTCTGATTGGGGGAATGTGTTAACAATTGGGCGAGTCAAAGTTATTGGGAGATTATTTTTTATAAATTATATTTTATAAGAGCGCTGCAAGTTTTCGGTCATATTGCGCCACTCTATAACCTCGTGCGTGTAGAGGTTGCATGTCCGTGCTGCACAGATCCGACCACAGGCGAGAGCGATGGGATGAGGTAGCCGGTGCTGAAGTTCGTTAGGTTTAAGGGCGCGCCAACCGCTAAGTCATATTGCGCCTCCTGCGATAATTCATTTTATCACCCCTAGCTTCGAAAGAACTTGTTAAACCGCGAGATGGTTGTGGACTAAAGGATTTGATGACCTGATTACATCTTTTCTCAACTGCGATCGGCCTAACGTCCGAGTCGAACCCTCTTACCCTGGCCCAGACAGACGCCGTGCGCTGGTGCAGTGAGTGAGTATTATGCTGCAGGTGCAATAGAGTGGCTATGTATTACGGCTGACTAAAATTTGTTGGCCGCGGCAATGGTATTACACGGCGTTAGAACACTGTCATGATTCCTGCAAATATTTTCAGAATTTCAAAACAAATTTCAAAATAATTGAAAAAAGTATTGATTTTTTTTTATAAATTTGTATTTAGAGTCTACCCACTAAGTCACAAAACTGATATTCGTTGGGGGACATTGAAATAAAAGGCGCCCGAGCCAACCCTGTAGCCGCCGATGAGCGAATAAAGACTGATAGAGAATAAGTTATGATTTGCAATAATATTGTTGTCAAAAGAAAATGTAGTACTCATACATACATGCATACAGTTTTACAAACGTCATGCGGGGACGAGGCTTTCAAAATTCAACCATAGTTGGAATGACTTGCTTCCTCTAAAAGGACTCTATGAAGTTGCATTTGATGATTTTCAACATTCAATATTGAATTAACAATCTCGTCGTTCATAGCCTGATGCATGACCTAAGAAGTTATTGTTTTAATGACATCTAAATGTGTTTGGTTTCGCTTGTTCTTTTTCCAACTTTAAAATCTTCACGCTTACGTGCAACATTTAATAGCCGTTAAAAACCCAACGGTCATTAA
The DNA here is from genome assembly GCA_024449915.1 of Sweltsa coloradensis. Taxonomy (NCBI): domain Eukaryota; kingdom Metazoa; phylum Arthropoda; class Insecta; order Plecoptera; family Chloroperlidae; genus Sweltsa; species Sweltsa coloradensis. The sequence goes on from JAMZAV010000653.1 coordinate 219,111, forward strand.
ACCGGACAACCAGGCTTCAGATTTAGGTTAATGTATAAATAATGTATGACTGAGTTTGAGCCACCATGTTATTTCTGGGCACACTAGCAGCTTTGTCTGGATGTGATTGCACGTGATTTAATCACCAGAAAGGTACGTTGCACCTGGAACCTCTTCAATTACCACCATCAACTTCTCGAGCGCAAATCTTCCGTGACGAACATGAGCGCGTTCCGCCCTGATGCGATGAATTCGCATCGACCAGACTGGCAAGGCGGTGGATGGCACGCAGGTGGGGGATGTGGTGGTTCCCCCTGCCAGCGTGCCATTGCCATGTATCCACCATGGTCCATTTCCCCCTGTACTAACTTGCCAGTAACCGCCACATATACCGACCAGCGGGCCAATAACCACCAAACTCACCCTACCAGCGTGCCATGTATCCACCATGGTCCATTTCCCCCTGTACTAACCTGCCAGTAACCGCCACATATACCGACCAGCGGGACAATAACCACCAACTCCCCCTACCAGCGTGCCATGTATCCACCATGGTCCATTTCCCCCTGTACTAACTTGCCAGTAACCGCCACATATACCGACCAGCGGGCCAAAGCACCAACTCCCCGACCAGCGTGCCATGTATCCCCCATGGTCCATTTCCCCCTATACTAACCTGCCCGTAACCGCCACATATACCGACCAGCGGGGCAATAACCACCAACTCCCCCGACCAGCGTGCTGGTGCTATTAACCACCAATTCCCCTGACTAGCGAGTCTAATTAATTTTTTGTACAAGGTGGATTCGTACGTATAGTGTAAATCAAATTGGATGAGCTTAGCGAGCGATTTTACAGGGTTGGCTTGGTCGCTTTGATTTACTGTCCCCCACTGAAAATCAATTATATAACTGAGTGGGTATAAACTCTAAATACAATTTATTTATTTTAAGCGAATATTCTAGTTCTACTACACTGAAGAAAAAAATCCGGATTTTCCCCCCTTTTTTTCTTTGTATTTTTGTGTGTTTGTTTACACGATTTCGGCGAAATCAATACTCCAATTGCGATGAAATTTTCTGGAGGCCTTCGAAATCTTTAAACTTAGAACTGCCACGTTTTTTAGCGCAATCAAAATATTATTTCTTATGAAAATCGCAATTTTACGATTTTTTATTCGATTTTTAACAAATTTATTGGACTTGCAACACCTACATACTTAATTCGATTGTAATGATTTTTTCACAGAACCTTTATTTTATGAATTAATATATTCGTGTGAAATTTGAGCCTAATTGTAACATTATTTCTTATAAAAATCGCAATTTTACGCTATTTTCGTTTTAAAAAAATTACGCTCATCCAACAACGCGCCTGAAAAAGCGTTTGCGAAGCTTCCTAGTATATTATGCATCAAGGTAGCGCCCAAATTCTACGACCCGTAGATAAGCTTTGGAAGGATGATTTGAGTAACATTGGCAAAAAAACGTCTTTCCTTTTTCCTTACCGTCCTTCACGTGTTGACTGTTGTTATTTGTGTCATTGGTTCTTACGTGTCTGCTGGTCCATAAACTTGTTGCATTGTTACAATGAACGTAGCCACTATTACTGATACTATAATAACAGAAGCACGGGTATGGGAGTTACCGAAATAAAGACCGAAGGATACCATACAAATTGTTGGTGGAGGTGCCGGGTCGATTGAGATTTTTCTTTGGGTGGCGCTTGTTCGCCTCGACTCCCTTTATAACGACTTCTTTAAAAATAACTATAATCGGAAAAATTAAGTCGCCCAAGAAATTATTCTCATGTAAAATAAAGGTCATGTTCGGGTTTTATCGTGCAAAAACACAAAAATAAAAACACAGACAGGTAGATAATTTATAGGCCGATCTTGCTTTGCTTCCTAAATATTGTATTTCAGAAAAATTAATAATCTGAATTTCAGGAACTCGAGCGCAATATTATTAATTATTTTCTTTCAAAGCCATTTTAAAAAGAGATCATTATGAATTGCTTCCCTGCATGATTTTTGTCCGTGTCTGTGTCTGTGTCTGTGTCTGTGTCCGTGTCCGTGTCCGTGTCTGTGTCCGTGTCCGTGTCCGTGTCCGTGTCCGTGTCCGTGTCCGTGTCCGTGTCCGTGTCCGTGTCCGTGTCCGTGTCCGTGTCCGTGTCCGTGTTTGTGTAATGTATCACTCTGAATGACATGACCTGCATGGGAAATACTAAAGTCTGCTTGAAAGCAATAAGCATGTACTAAAATTTGCTGTTATTCTCTTAGGGATAAGTTGCAAGTCAATCAACATGAACAAAAGTGTACTCTGTAAGGTCACGCTCATGGTTTAAAAAAAGTAAGTATAGTAGGTGATTATCGTCGCTACGACACAAGTAGCAAGCTATTTAAATATTAAAGAAGCTCAGTGGCGTGGCGAACTACAAAGAGTGATCGGTGCCTACAATATTTTAACTATACCCACCCCCTACTTTCGTGGGCAACAAAGGGGGTCTGGGGGCGTGCTCCCAGCTTAGCCCCGCAGGGAATTTTTTCAATTTGATGATCCTAGAATGGATTTGGTGCGTTTTACCGGCAAATAATATGATTTAAAAGATGTTGATAGCCTCATTTTTATGTAATGAAATTTTAATAAAATGGCTGAAAATATTATGTTTTTTTGAAATTATAAAGCCAACTGTTGTACTTCTTTTAGTCTTCCACAGTTTAGCCCCGCAGGGAATTTTTTCAATTTTGGTCATCCTAGAATGGATTTGGTGCGTTTTACCAGCAATTAATATGATTTTTTTTATGTTGATAGCCTTATTTTTATGTAATGAAATTTTAATGAAATCGCTGAAAATATTTTGTCTTTTTTTGAACTCATAAAGCCAACGGTTTGTAAATCTTTTTGTCTTCCCCAGATTAGCCCCGCAGGGAATTTTTTAATTTTGGTGATCCTAGAATGGATTTGGTGCATTTTACCGGCAATAATTATGATTTATTAGACGAGTAAGCAAGGCGAATGAGGATTACTATTCAAGATAAACGGCGTTTATCCTGTGACTCTGTGCGTGTGTGTGCTAGTGTGTAGGTACTATAAAAATCAGCCGAATCGCTAAACAGATTACGCTTATGTTTTAATTGTTGAACCCATAAAGCCAAAGATGTGTTATTCCTCTTCGCCTCCTCGTAGCGACATAGCCAGAATTTGTAAAAAAAAAAAATACACATTATGAAAGTAATCAATCAATGAAGAATTTAGTACCTAAAAGGGAATCCGGGGGCCTTCACATTTGAAAAAAAAATTGTATGTCCTAGATCGTTAGATAATCTGTGCATTTTGGAAATCAATTTGGTTATTTTGTTTGTTTCTTCGTTTATTGGCAGCCGCAGAGCCATTATTTGGGATTTAGAAAAACTACTGAAACGCATAATAATGAAAACTAGGGACTCCGTGGGCTTGCCCCGGAAAAATGATTATTTAAGGTAATTTGGTACCAATCTGTGAGTTTTGAAGGAACACTTTGTTAGCAATATTTGAAGAGAAAGGATACGATTTTATTCTTTTACGGACAAACTTGCTATCTCAATTTCATTGAAATCAATGCTCTTTTATCTAGAAATTGCAATGGAAATACTTTAATTCAGATAGGTCCAAGAATGTTCTTCTTATTGCATTCACGACGTCGATAATCCTGCTTCATAAGACGGTAATTTAAAAATTAAAACAGAAAACTCGAAAATGTTCTAGACTTCCTCCATGCCACCAGCTGTTATTTAATTTATAAATTCCTCAAATCAATCTATTCAATCAAATTAAATATGTTATAGTATAATGAACGTGTCTATTCATTTAGCAGAATTGTTGAATTGCTACCTATTATTAGTTGAGTTGAGAACTAATGGATGAATATCCATCATGCATGTTGTCTGCACTTTTACTAAAAAATCATGATTCATGACAAACTTTTACAATAGTCTAGTAAAACTCTAAGGTAAGAAAAGAACTGTAGTCATACAATTCAGTAGGTGTGATTATAACAATTAAAATAGTCATATAAAGTACGTAAAATATTATGTTTCATTAAAAAGTAATGGATGGGTGGGTCCCTGGGGGACCACCCACCCACCCCTTTTGGTATCGGTGCCTGGGCTCCGATTTGGTATGTTCGCCACGCCACTGAAGAAGCTTAAAAACCAGCTAAGTTACTTTTAATGGTCAAGTAGCTGTAGCTGTAGCAGTGCTACTTTTTGAAAGTAGCTTTAACAACACTGGACTGATATAATTACGCAATACATTATGTATACAATAAGACTGTGGAAATATATAAAATAATGGTATAAATACGATACATTTTTTGTTGTTGTTTATTTGGATTAAGGACGCGTCAACCGTTAGGTCATAATAAACCACTCTAGCCTAGGGGAAATGGGGAGGAGGAGCCCATGCTGGTCAGAATCAGCCATGGGTAAGGGGAGGAGGGGGCTGGGGGGTCTCACGTCGCGGTCGTCATAATCTTTGTCATCGTTCGTTGTGTCATTGTCATCGTCGCCGAGGAGGTCGTCAAGGGAAAGGGAAGGTGTCCCGGACGACGATTGCCAGAGCTTGCCTCTAGTTTCGGGGAGTAATATACTCCCCTCTTACTAGCTGATGTTTGCGAGGTGGACTTTTTCTCTTGAATCGCCTTGTACGATTAGCAGAGTCATGCTCTGGGCCAATTCTACCCCGGACCCAGACGTGTGAATTTTTGTGAAAATTGTAAAGCCCTATTGCGTGCTAGGACATGCACACAGTGTTAATCAGATGATGTAGTCACTGTTCAATACGTAAACCCACACCGTTATAATACCGATTTTACACCGTTCGTCGTTAAACTACAAAATAATAGATGCAAAAATATTGATTTTCTTACAAGCGGCATTAAATAAACACCGTACGGAGTAACTTTTCATTTAGGCCTAATTTATTCAACGGTGTTGATATAATCACACTTAGATTAAGTTTGAGACTCAAATAGCGAACTGCGTTAGTTTGACACCGAGAATATAAATTGCATTACACGTTTCACGATGAAAACCGGCCATGTCCCCCGATAGCCAAGCATTGATTTTACATTGGTCTTGAACAAGAAAATAATACATAATGTTGTTGGTGAGATTAGTCCCTTGGAGCAGGGGGGCATGGGGGGGCTAGCCTCACTTAAAGGGTGACTGCTATAAACCGGCACCTCCACCAACATACCTAATCGCTGGAGGAAACATTGAACAATAACTCTCAGAGTCGCTCTCTATTGTGGGTACCCGACACAGCGTATATCTCGGCAACTAGTGTTATCATTCCTCAATCCTCATGTGCGTGGCGTGTGCATCCAGCAGAAGACCAGTGGCGCCGCCAGACAAAAACAATGGTGGGGCAAAGATGTGGCAAGATAATAAACTTAGGGGGCAAGTAGTGGCGGGCAGTTGGGGTTTGGGGCGAAGCCCCAGCCGCCGGAGGGTTTTTTGCTGAATGCGTTTTTTTTAATTCTACCAGTTATTTCGTCATGTTTTAACTGAAAATGGCAACTCAAGGTATTACGTTTTACCTACATATGGACGTTATCCTAAGAAATTACCAAAAATACATTTCTGATTTATTATTTTTTGTAATATTACGCGTGCGGCAGACATTTGACTCCGGGGGGAAAGCAGGGGGCAAGCAATTTCTTTTGGGGGGTGGGGGGGGTCAAGTGCCCCCCCCAGGTCCGCCCGTAGCGCCGTCACTGCAGAAGAGCGAAATGATGTCAAGTAACTCACCCATTCCCCTGAAGAAGTGATCGAGGAACGAGCGACGCATTCTGTCGATGGTTTGGAAGAAGTCGAAGCCGGCGAGCTCGGTGGCTCTGCCGGTATCCTGTAACAAACAAGATGCGCGGTGAGTTCAAACTCGAGTCACTAGGCGGCTGCAGCATGCAGACCTAGCATTGAGCAGGTGTTGTTCTGGCACTGGGGCAATGATCCCCCCTTAGCCGTCCACGGTGGCGTATTCGGTTAGGGCGTAGGTTTTGAGGAATACGGCACCAAGGGGACGTGGGTTCGAGTCCCGCACAATGCATGGGTTTTTTGTAATTGTCCTTCACTCTTCATCTATCACCACTCATCTCTCGAATATGAAAATCGCAATTTATTTTTGATTTTGATTGATCTTTTATTTTTCCATATTGTTTGTATACATGGTTGTTACATTTTGATATTGTATGCTCCAATAAGAGTAAATCTTGAGGCATCCCTTTAAATGCATCTTAACTGGCCGAAATGAACCTAGATTTCAAGGCCATTACACCTAATTAAAAAAGAAAATCCCCCCTCGACGTACCCCAGTGCCCAGTGAGATATCGTGAATTTGCACACTATGTTTTGATTTTTATTCGATATACAAATTCAGTTAATGTAGGCTACAAGCATCAAACATATTCGTGTTGTATATAAAATCGTAAAAATATAACAACTAAAAATTTGTGATTTATAATATAGGCTTTATTTAATAAAATGTTGAGAAATTACATTGTTGATAATCTTTATTTTTTGTCGTGTTCTTGTGATCATTGTAGAATAAGTTGTTAGATCACATGAATTAAGTAATACAACTTCATCGAAGCAAAGCGTAAAGCGCAAGACTTTGATTCGGGAGGTCTCTGATTCGAATACCGTTACCAGCAATCCATACCGAAAGTTTTCAGAGGTTTTCTTCATTAAGTCCTCTAAACCAGCCCTCGGACATTCCCTTCACAATTGTCAAAATAAAAAAAATAAAACCATAGTAAGACATCTGAAACATGCATTGCACCCTGGCTGGACTGTTTTTCACTTGAAATTAAAAAAGAAAATGTAAAATCCATTGAAATCTAGAAAGGAGTAATGTGGCGCAATGCACTTACAAGTACCAACTTACAAAATAAACGTATACGGTATTATCCATATGATTCGAGCTTTGGCTAGAATACTTCTTTAACAAGGCCTATCTAAAATTCTTCGGTGGAAAACTGCTCAGGACTTACATGCTCAGACTAGCTATATATAGGAAGTGAGAAAAGTTGGATACCAAAAGTCAATAACACTACATAGCAAACGTTTGAATAATCTGGTAGCTAATATCGATCCTGCGACCTCCAGAATGTCTCGCGTGTAAGGCTTCTGCTACTTCTATCGGTGCCAGTAGCATCGCATTGCCCAACAACTGGGTGTAAAAGTTCTAGAACAATAGTTTCCAAAACCGTTCGGCGTACTTTAACGAACAACTTTAAATACAACACTTTTAATTGCTCTAGCATACACGAATTAATAGCTTAACAAGAGTTATTGGAATTCAGAGACACGCTAAATGTCTGCACAGAACATACTCAAATCACCGTGAATACAATAAAAATCACAAATCATCTGTATCAGTGGTGTACCCATATTATGGAAATGGAGAGGCTAAGGAAGCCTCCCCCCTCCCCTCACGAAACATATTATTCCCGGGTACGCCGCTGATTGTGTTGTGTGTAAACAGATGGATGTTGATCCTATGCTGTAAGAAAGATAGCAACAACCTACAAACGAATGATAGTCCATTCAGATGTATAATGCAACTACATCCAATTCAGAGATCAAAATGTACCCGTCCTGATGGTCTAGTGGTTAAGACGCCTGTCTGGAATGCGGGAGATCCGTGGTTCGATTCCCGGTTGGGGCGGACTTTTTTAATTTCTGAATTGTAGTAAAGAAGAATGATAGTTCACCAGCACAAACTTCCCATACAAAACGCTATGTGCGCAATATTATGTAAGCAACGCCACACTATTGATTCACAGTTACAGTCGATTGTCTCTGCCACCTCGTTGTAGATTCCTTAGAAGTCCACGTCACAAACAAGATGACAGAGAAGCTAGCTGTATGTATGTGAGTGACAAGTGAGCTTATACACTACAGGAAAATATTAAAATACCTTTTTTTTAAAATTACAACGATCCATTTTAATAATTTGTTAGTCACAGGTTAAATTTTGACTGTATATTAATTTAAATTATTTCAGCACACCTTTATCGTTTTTGTTTTGTTTTTTGTTTTAAATTTGAATCATAGTTTTCAATTTAAATTAGGTGGCATATCGAATCGTCCATTTTGCAGATTGTCGTTCATCTCTGAAGGTCAGAACACGTTTTTATCCGTTCTAAATCCCGAACTTTATGTACTATAGGACTCGTTTTCGCTTTGTCCCGAAACATTCTAAACCATGCCGGGGAATTAAAAACAAACCCTGTAGCAATCGCAATACTCTGTCCTAATTAAACATCTCTATCCCTTTGTTCGTCTGTACAGTACATTGAGCTGCTCATCCGCAAAGCGCCACGTGTCTCGCCCCCGACCACCTCAATGACGTCACCCTAGGCCACGATCTAGAGCGGAACAAGATCGAGCAGAATCAGACTAGTTTCCTCACAGCTAAACAGAACTAATTATAATTGCATTTGCAATTTAATTAAAAATAATTGCTCAAAGTTTTAATTGATCTACAGAACTCAAATAATAATTGTCACTACGTGGAAAACTTACTATCTTATTTTTATTATTGAGTTATTCTGGACAAAGAGCTTATAAAAGAGTAAAGACGTTTAATTAAGGTTCAATCGGGGGATTTTCTTGATTACAAAAGCTTTGATTTACTTGGGTGTTCTACTTGCATTAAGGGGGACTCGTTGAGGTGAGAGCTGAATCGACTTAAAGCGCTTAAGAATAACTTTATTTGGATCAAGGGCACGTCAACCGTAACGCCATAATGCGCCACTCTAGGTGAGGTCCAGGGAATATGGTGACGAAAATCCCATGCTGACCAGAACCAGCCAAGGGTAGGAGGAGGAAAGGGGGTCTATCTCTAAGCTTAAATAAATGAGCCCGGGTTTGTTTATTTGGATTAAGGACGCGTCAACCGTTAGGTCATAATGCACCACTCTAGCCTAAGGGGGGGGGGGGAGGAAAGACCCATGCTGGTCAGAACCAGCCACGGGTAAGGGGAGGAAGGGGGGTTTCTCACGTCGCGGTCGTCATCGTCTTTGTCATCGTTCGTTGTGTCATTGTCATCGTCGCCGGGGGGTCGTCAAGTGAAGGGGCAAGGTCCCAGCGACGATTGCCAGAGCTCGCCTCAGTTTCGGGGTGTAAGATATTCCGCTCTTCTAGCTGATGTTTGCGAGGTGGACTTTTTCTCTTGAATCGCCTTTTACGATAAGCAGAGCCATGCTCTGGGCCTATTCTATTAACCAAAGTGGGACAAGTAAAAAATTACAAATTTTGGGATTTTTAAGGGGGCGAGTCAATCGTTAGGTCATAATGCGCCACTCTAGCCTAGGGGATATGGGGAGGAAATTCCATGCTGTTCAGAACCAGCCATGGGATAATGGGAGGAAAGGGGGATTTCCACGTCGTGGTAGTCATCGTCTTTGTTTTTGGATTCATTAAGTTTAAGGGCGCGTCAACCGTTAGGTCATAATGCGCCAGAACTAGCCACTGGTAGGGGGAGGAATAAAGGTGTTCTCATCTTGTGGTCGTCTTTGTCATAGTTCATGGCGTCGTCGTCGTCGTCGTCGTCGTCGTCGTCGTCAGGGTGGGAAGGGGGGGGGGGGGGGGGGGGGAGGTGTCCCCGACGACGATTGCCAGAGTTCGCCTCTTTCAGAAAACAAAACACTCCCGTACGTGCTGATGTTTGCGAGATGGATTTTATCTCTTTTTTCGCCTTTCACGATTAGCAGAGCCATGCTTTGGGCCAAAATCTAGCCCGGGCCCAAAAGGGGTAAGATTTTTTGATGAAATTGTTATCAATTTGCACTCTTCTGCTAATCTATATAATTTTGACTTTTCCCTACTGTGAACAGTCCTGGGGCCTAGAGTTACCGTCCGATTTTTCAAAATTGTGTTTTTGGGAAAGAGTGAAACATTTCCAATAATTGACCTAGTTCCGTTTCTCACCGTTCATCTGCTTTGTCTAAAACTTTTTTCACTTTGAGCAGTACTAGCACCCAAAGTTATTTCAGATTCTTTTTGATGACCATCTTTGGGGTAAATGAAAGAGGGAAATTTTTTCGATTTTTCCACCAAATAAAAATGAGTATCACATTTTGCACAAATCTTCTGCTAAATACCCTTCTGTCGACTTACGCAAAGACCCTCCATGTACTCACCACCGTCTTCGTCTCGTCCGTCTCCCTCTTGACAACCTTCTCCTTGACCTCCTTGGCAGGGGGCGTCACCTCGTCCTTCTTCTCCCCCCCCACGATCTCGACCTTCTTGTAGAGGATGCCGGTGCCCTTGTCCTCGATGCCGATCTTCTGGAACTTGTCGTTGATCGGCTCAATGGCGGCCGAGTCTTCCTCGTGCTTCTTGTCCGCCTCATCCTCCTTGTCTGTCGACCGCTTGGCGACCGTACGTTCGGACACGGATCTCTTCTGCAGGAATCTGGTCAGCGGGTCCAGCATGGGCACGTTCTCGGTAGCCAACACACCTGGGAACAACACAATGATCACGATGATAACCTCCAGGAATAGGCTGAGCTTACTACTTGCAACTATAGGAAAACGCCAAAGTACTTGATGGATAATGTAGCTGAATGCTAAGTTAACTCTAAACACGTCTATGTGGACATTGTAACGGTTAGAACTACATTTGGACCTCTATCTTATCACACTTTACCCACAAATCGACACAAACTTTCTGTAGCCGGCCGATTGCTAACGAAAGATATTAGCATAATATGCACACACAAATTTTGAAACAGGTGATGCCATACATAGTTAGGACTGGAACATGGAAAGATCATTTGGTAGCTTCTCAAAAAATAACATATATTTGATAATCATTGCCTGTAATATGTCAATGAAAATGGTAATTTGTTGATACAATTATAAGTTATGATCTGCCTAACTTGGATCCAATGCTAAAAAGATAATTATTTTAAATTCAAAGTCGGCTTAGCCCCCCATCATTTCCCTTCACTTTTAGAAAAGAATATACAATTTTATGTTTATAGAAACCCGTGGCCAATTATTAAAAGTGAGTACTCATCACTCCGCCGTAGCTGGTGTTGAAGATCTGCCGAACAGTGAACTGTTGATGTGGTCAGAAGTCAGGTCACTGACCCTCCGCGTGGGATTCCCTCAACTCGGCTGCAACGCACGTACGCTCCACTCCACGAAGTTCCACAACGTAGATCGAACGGTTGCAGGCTCGCGGCTCTGCTAGATTGCCGCGGAGGTTAGCACCGTGGTAACTGCACAAGTCCTGTCGCCTGTCTACGACTCGTCGCGATTACGCACCTTGCTTAGATAGGTACACGTGTCCGATAAGTTCTCACCTACTGTTCCGTCGGGGTAACTACTGTCACACCTTTTCTTTCCACTGTCCTTGTCTCACACTCGCTCACTCACTGTCTCTATTTACTCGTTCTACTAGCGTCCTTCCCTTTATAAGCACTGTCCCTCTAACAACTGTTCGATCCAGTTGGGTCACGTAACTGTTATTTCTCTCTGGACCTTCACTCTATGATCCCACGAACGGGTACGCGTCTGGCTATAATCGCACTATGAATGGTCACTTGACCTGCGACCCGATGGTCGAATGGAGTGTATAACGAACGACCACTATCTGCCGGTACTCGGTAACCTCCCTCCGGAGTCATTTGGCGTTCCCGTCCTAACGCGGACCCTACCGTCCGTAACAGATTGGCCTCCTCAGCCCACGTCGACCACCGAAATGTCCACGCATCGGGTTTTCACTTCTGTTTAGGCCTATAAACTCGCGGATGAATGATGCTTCATCCACTGACCTATTTTTTGTGACACCCGGACTATTTGTGGTGTGGTACAATTGGGTACTCACATATCATGAAACTTTAGTTTGAGACAAAGAAAAGTCCAGCTTTTGGTCTATTATGATAAAAACCAAATATCCTTTTCGTGCATTCTCGGTGCGAACACCTGTGTTTCTAACCCCACTTCAAATACCCTACCTCTTAGTTTAGCCCTGGTGACCAATCAAAGCTCTTAAATTGACACTGGCTTCCTCGGTCTATTCATAGCTCGAAAACCTTTCTAACACCATGGTCATATTTTAAACAAATAAAGCATCATTTATCTTGGATTTTACTCTGATGCGAGGGCCCCTGGTTTAGGATGAGTATCCAAAATGAAGGAAATTTAATAGCGCATCTTTTGATAGTGGTCTAGGCACTGTGTGATCTATCTAAGTTATTTAAATTTACAATTATAAAGGGTGATTCCCTATCACAGGCTATATCATGTTGTTGTACTGTGGGTTACACAGGCTTTTACAATGGACACAATCTGGTTCTGAATAAATTTAATTATTTAAATAAAAACATTAATATGACATTACCGATAATTGTAAGGTTGAATAGGGCTGATTTCAACATTAAACAACATGTATACTCTATTACATAAATAAATAAATAATATATAATAAATAAATAAATAAATAATTAATAAATAAATAAATAAATAAATAAATAAATAAAAAAAAATAAAAAATAAAAAAAATAAAAAATAAAAAAATAAATAATGAAATAAATAAATTGTGATAGTAATTTTAACTTATCTCCAACTATGACGGGTTGAGTGGTGGTTTTACAACATTATCTATTCTATAGGACATGAAACACTGTTTACCAAGCTTGCCAGACTAGTTTCTTCCTCATTATCTTCCTCCTTCCTCTCCACCAATTTACTCCACTCCATTCCACTCTCGTCTGCTGAGCTTAAGCTTTGCTCTCTCCACATGCTCCCACACTTCATCTCGTTTTCCGACGTCTTCTTGAATTATTCTTCCCAATTTCTCTATTGGCTTTCCTACTTTTCCTTTCCCCTCCTCTGCCACTTCAAATTCTCGTCTTGGGATCCCCTCCCTCCCGATCTTTCTCATATGTCCAAACCATCTTAGACGTTCTCTTCCTAGATTAAACCTCAATCTCTCCAATCCCAGTTCTTTTCTGATTACACTACTTATTATCTTGTCCATCTTGGTAACTCCCTTAAAACTACATAAAAGAGCTATTACCCCAACAAATTATTTTTTACTACATAATTAGACGAGTGAGTGCAGCTAACGAAGTCTCAACGCAAGTCGAACGGGCCTTGGTCGTGATAAATTAGTCACTTTGTTAAATGTTAAATGTCTGTCTGTTTGTCCGGGCTCATAACGGCCGAACGGCCACAAAGATTGAGCTGAAATTTTAAAAAGACATCAGTGACCAGGTAACTGAGAATTGCTAACAAAATGAAAAAAATCCGTTGCGATTGAAACCCACAAGAAATTATAAATTGAAAAATATGCTTAAAAATGTAGGTTTCATTTTCCCAAAAATGCTTTGTTCTTGAAGAAGTCATTTTTAAAGAATAATTTTTTGTAAGGCAATGATTGTTTGCCGTGACCAAGGAAAAACAAATTTTGCACGCTCAAGGTACCCGCATATTACGCTGGAAGATTGAGTAAACATTGCAATATTTACTCGTATTTCGAACTGGCTATGTTTTCCAAGAAAAACCCCAGTTTGTAGGCTTAAAAAGACTTTTATTAAAAATTTTAAAAAAATTTTTAAAACAATTTAATAAAAAAAAAAAAATTTTTTAAAATTCCCCCCTTTTCCCCTAACTAAAAAAACCCAAAAAGGGCCCCCCCAAACCCGTTACCACGACGCTTGTAAACCCCGCCTGTCCAAGAGAGGGTGACCCGGTGGTCTAAACCGGGGCCCGGCATGACTCCGGGTAGAACCCCACCCCCCCGTTTCCCATCTTAGCTTGTACCCCCGGGTTTTTCCAAGAGAGGGGGTGACAGCGTGGTCTAGGGGCGGCCTGGCATGACTCGGATAGCCAAAACCCCCCCCCGTTACCCTCTGAGTTTACCTCGCGCTGTCCAAAGGGGGTGGGGACAGCGTGGTCTAGCCGGCCCGGGATGACTCGGATAAACAAACCCACCGTTCTCCATCTGACGCTTGTACCCCGCGCTGTCTAAGAGAGTGGTGACGCGTTGGGCTACGCGCCTGGCATGACTCGGGTAGAACAACCCCCCCAAGTTACCATCAACCCCTTGTACCTCGCGCGTCTAAGGGTGGGGGACAGCGTGGTCTAGCGCGGGCCCGGCAGACTCGGGTAGCACAACCCCAACCCCCCGTTACCCTCTGAAAGCTTGTACCCGCGCTGTCTTTAAAAGAGGGGGACAGGTGGTCTAGCGCGGCCTGGCATGACCGGATGGAAAACCCACCGTTACCTTTTGCGCTTGTTCCCCGCGCTTTTCTAAGAGAGTGTGACAGCGTTTGGTTTTGCGCGGCCTGGCATGACTCGGATAGCCCAAACCCCCCAGTTACTTTTGACGCTTGTTTCCTCGCGCTGTCTAAAAAAAAGTGGGACAGCGTGGTTTTAGCGCGGGCCCGGCATGACCCCGGGTTTCGCACAACCCCCCCCACCTGTTACCATCTGACGCTTTACCTCGCGCTGTCTAAGAAAAGTTGGGGACCGCGTTTGGGCTAGGCGGCCCGGCATGGGCTCGGATAACACAACCCCCCCCAGTTTCCTTTTGGGCCTTGTACCTCGCCCCCTTTTTCCCAAGAGGGGGTGACAGCGGGGGTCTAGCCGGGCCCGGCATGACCCCGAAAACACAAAAAACCCCCCACCTGTTACCATCGACGCTTGTACCTCCCCCGTCTAAGAGAGTGGTGACAGCGTGGTCCCCAGGCGGGCCCGGCATGACTCGGATGCACAACCCCACCCAACCCGTTACCTTTTGACGCTTGAACCCCGGCTGGGAAAAGGGTGGGACAGCGGGTCTAGCCGGCCTGGCATGACTCGGATTGCACAACCCCCCCCCCTGTTTTTCCCTCTGACGCTTGTACCTTGCGCTGTTTTTAGAGAGTGGGGACAGGTGGTTTTAGCGCGGGCCCGGAAAGACTCGGATTGCAACCCCCCCCACCCGTACCATCGACGCTTGTACCTCGCGGGGGTCTAAAAAGGGGTGGTGAAGGGGTGGTCTAGCGCGGCCTTTGGGGGGACTCGGATTGAAAAACCCCCCCCACCGGTTTCCTCTAAAGCTTGTAAACCCCGCCTGTCAAGAGAGTGGTGACGGGGGTTGGGCTTGCGCGGCCCGGCATGACCGGTGCACAACCCCCCCCTGTTTCCCTCTGAGCTTGTACCTCGGGGCCCGTCCAAAGAGTGGTGACCGCGTGGTCTAGCGGGCCTGGCCATGATCGGATACCCCAACCCCACCCCCCGTTACCCTCTGCGCTTGTACCTTGGGCTGTTAAGAGGTGGTGACAGCGTGGTTTTAGCTGGCCTGGCATGACTCGGATTGCACAAAACCCCCCCCACCCCGTTACCACTGACGCTTGGGACCTCGCGCTGTCCCAAGGAGGGTGAAGGGGTGGTTAGGGGGCCCGGCCTGACCGGATTGCACAACCCCCCAAACCGTTTCCATCTTGGGGCCCTTTTACCTCGCGGGTGTCTTTAAAAAGTGGGGGACAGCGTGGTCTAGCGCGGCCTGGCATGACCGGGTACCAAAAACCCACCTGTTACATTGGGCGCTTGTACCTCGCCTGTCTAAGAGGGGGGTGACCGCGTGGGCTAGCCGGCCTGGCATGACTCGGTTTGCCCCAACCCCCCCTGTTTTCCCTCTACGGGTTGTTTTTTTTTTTTTTTTTTTTCCCTCGCCTGTCTAAAAGGTAGTGGGCAGGGGTCTAGCGCGGGCCCCCCCATGACTCGGTAGCAACCAAACCCCCCGTTACCTCTGAACCCTTTTTACCCTCCGCGGGCTAAGAGAGTGGTGACAGCGTGGTCTAGGGGGCCTGGCCCTGACTTTGGAAAAAACCCCAAACCCCCCTGTTAAACCCTCTTAAAACCCTTTTACCTCCGGGGCTGTTAAGAGAAATGGTTTACAGGGGGGTCAACGCGGACCGGGGAAAAACCGGTAGCACAAAACCCCCCCTGTTACATCTGACGCTTGTTCCTCGCGCTTTCTAAGAGAGTGGGGAAAAGCGTGGGGTTTTGCGCGGCCTGGGGAGGGCTCGGATAGGGGAACCCCCCCCCCCTGGGTTCCAAAACCCGACGTTTTACCTCGCGCTGTCTAAGAGAGTGGTGACACTGGGTCTAGCCGGCGCCTGGCTGTTGGATAGCACAACCCACCTTCACCTCACGCTTGTACCTCGCGCTGTAAGAGAGTGGTGACAGGTGCTTAGCCGGCGACCTGACTCGAACACAACCCACCTGTTACCATCTGACGTGTACCTCGCGTCAAGGGGGTACAGGGTGCGGGCGCATGACTCGGTCAACCCCGTACACTGCGATGACCCGCGCTGTCCAGAGACTGGTGACGCGGCCGCCACAGGATACGGATAGACAGCCTACCCCGCTTACATCGCCTGTACCCGCGTAAATGGTGACAGCTGTACCTAGCGCTGGCACGGAGCCACACCCCCTGTTACCTGCTACTCGCGCTGTCTAAAGAGTACTCACGGTTAGCCGGCCTGATGACTCGGCGAACCCACCCACCTTGTCACTGACGTGTCTCGCGCTGAGTGCGGTGTCACGCCCGTCCTGTTACTCGGCGCAACACCACTGTTACCACCCCTGTACCGCGTCAAGATGGTGCACTCGGCCCTGCACGGATTACCCACTGACCCCTACCTACCTGCCTACCGGTGACAGGCTAGCGACGCCTGGCTAGAGGGAAACCGCTGTTAACATCACCTTACCCGGCTGTTACAGCGCTGGTAACAGAGTGGTAAGCGCCCGGCAGCCGGATACAACCGAACCACCCACCTACCTGTTCCCGCTGACTAAGCTGCGCTGCGCTGGGTGTGAGGTCTTAGCGCGGCCTGGCTGCGCAAAAGCCAACCACCGTTCCCTCGCTTGTACTCGCGCTGTCTAACGAGTGTGACCTGCGTGACCCGCCTGGCATGACTCGGATACACACCCGTTACACGTTACCTCTGCGTTACAGAGTGGTACAGGTCTGCGCGGCCTGGCTGACTCGATACACCCTACCCCTTACTTGACGCTGACCCGGCTGTAAAGGGGGCGGCGCGCGGTCGCAAGCCGGAGCATACCCTACCGCTTACACTGTACCTTGCCCCCGGGTTACAGGTGGTCAGCCGGCTCACTGACGGTACTACAGCACCTACCACTCGCTTGTACCCGCTGCAGTGTCAAGCTGTCTAGCGCGGCCTGATGATGGTGCACGCCCCTGCGACTGCGATGCACAGTGCCACACGTTCTCTGCGTGCCGCGCTGCAGAAGTGGACAGCGGCCTACGCGCCTGGCATGACTCGGATAGCCAACCCAGTGTTACCATCTGACGCTTGTACCTCGCCTGCCTAGAGGTGGTGAACCCGTGTAACGGCCTGCATCCGTGAAACCCCCTGGTTACAGCTGCGCTGACCTCGGCTGCTAACACGTGCACGCGTGCTAGCCGCGGCTGCTCGATGAACCCCAATGTCACTGGTTACGTCTCGGAAGCTTACCCCACCCTGTACCATGCGACTGTCTCGCGCGCTGATGGTCTCCTGCTAGACGCTGAGTACAGCCCACACCGTTCCATCTGACTCTGCGCTTAAAGGTGACAGGTGGTCGGGCCTGGCATGACTCGGATAGCACAACCCACCCCCTACCTGACCTTGACCTGCCCTCTAACCCGTGAAGCGGCTGCCGGTGGTAGCGCCCGGATACTCAGCAAACCCCACCTTACCATTGAGCTTGTACCCGCGCTGCAGAGAGGGCACGCGGTCTTCGCCGGCATGACTCGATGCTAACCCACCTTCAATGTGACGCCTGTCCGCGCTTTCAGCTGGGACGGGTCCTACGCGCCTGGCATGATGGTGACACCGCCGTACATGGATTGCACCGCCAGTCCTGAGTGTGGTAGCACTCTACCGCTGGCATGTACGTGCACCTCGCCGCTACAGGTGACCAGCTGCTGTCCGCGTGCTGAAGTAGACGCCGCTGTTCAGCGCGCTACTGCTGAGACTGACCCACTTCGCGCCTATGATCGTGACGCTGTCTACAGGTGGTGACAGCGGGTCTAGCGCGCCTGTCTGCTACGCTGACGCACCACCTGCTGCAGCGGTCCTAGCCGCTAGTGGTGACACGTTCCGGCCTGGCAGACTCGGATAGCCAACCCACCGTCCATCGCGTTGACCTCGCCGCCTAACAGTTACCGTCTGACGGGCCTGCTGACTCAGGAGACCCTGTACTACCTGCCGCTGCATGCTGGATACCCCCACTTTCCACTGACTGTACTCGGCTGTCAACCGAGCTGTAGCATCTGCGACCTCGCTGTTGAGAGTACCCCCCAGCGTGTCCGGCTGCTGACCCGGCTGCAAGAGTGGTGACAGCCGTGTCACGCGCTGACCGGATGCTACACGCCCTGTACGCGCTGACTCGGCCTGCAAGACCGGATGCACGTATCCTACCGCCATGACGGCTGCAGCGCTACAGGTGTAGCTGCTGCGCGTCATGGACTCGGCAACCCACCCACGTTGCACTGCCTTACCTCGCCTGCTGAGGAGGAGCGTCAGCCGGCCTGGCAGACTCGGATAGCACCCACCCCCTGTTACGCGCTTGTACCCGCGCTGTCTAGAGAGTGGTGACAGCGTGAGGCCGGCGCCGACAACCCAACCCACCTGTACCTCTACTTGTACCTCGCGTGTAGAGAGTGGTGCTAGCTGCGGCCGCGCTCGGCATCGGAACACCACCCACTGTTACCTCGGGTCTAGCGCTGTACAGGGTGTGGCGCCTGGCATGACTGGATAGCACAACCCTTACCTGACGTTACCTCGCTGTCTAACGGTGCTGACGGTGTCCGCGTCAGCTGGCAGACTGGAACCCACCCCTTACCATCGTCACTCGCGCTCAGAAGGTGACACGTGGTCGTAGCGCGGCCTGGCATGACTCGGATAGCACAACCCCTCACCCCCTGGTACCATCTGACGCTTGTACCTCGCGCTGTCCAGGAGGGACGGTCTAGCCGGCCTGGCATGACTCGGTAGCACCACCCGTTACCTCTGACGCTGACCTGCACGCCTGCTAGGAGCTGTACGCGCGACTCGACTGGTAGCACCACCAGTTACCACACCTGACCCGTTCATGAAGTGACCGCCGCTGCTCTGGTGAACTACGCGCTGCAGTTGCACTCTGGTCCTCCGCTGGAAGGTGACTCTACCGGCCTGTCAGCGGATGCAACCCACCCCGCTGCGTGCGCAACGGTAGCCGCCTGACATCGGATCGCAACTCGCGCTGTCAGAATGACGCGCTTGGTACCCGCGCGCTAGGATGAGCGTAGCGCACGCGCCGCTGGATCCGACCCACTGCCATCTGTAAAGCCCGCTTTACGGCTGCAGCCGCTGTGATACGAGTCCACCCTGTTACCATGCGCTTAGCCCGCGCCTGTCAAGGGGTGCTGCGCTGCGCGCTAGAGTTACGCGTACCCGCCGTGCAGACGGTGACACGCTACCCCTGAATGACGTGACTAGCGCTGCTCAGGTTGACCGTAGCAAAGCCCCGCACTGGTAGCCAACCTTGACTCCTGTCAGAAGTGGTACGCTGTCTGCGCGGCCTGGCAAGAAGGAGACAGCGGTCCGCGTTACGACCCCCTGTTACCAATGCGGCCGTGTCTAGGTGGCAAGCTGCTCGTAACCGGCGCTGTACCGAGCACAAACACCTGTTCCACTCTTGCCGGCTGCAGCTGGAGCGCGACTGCGCTGGAGCCGACCACCGACTGTACCTACGACTTGTCTCGGCTGTAAGGTGTACAGCGGGTACAGCGGGCCTGGTCTGTACCAACCCCCCACCGTTACATCTGCACCGACCGCGCTGTCAGAGGTTGGACGTGGTTAGCGCCTGGCATGAGGTACACCACCACCTACCCTGCATGTACCTCGTGCAAGTTAGCGGTACGGCGCGGCGGATGCACCGCTGTCACACGCCTTTACCATCGCCTCTCGCTGTACGCGTGTAGGGCGCGTGGATGCAGCCTGGCTCTACGTACCCCCTCAGACTGACAGCGTTGTACCTGCTTCAGATGGGACGCACGGCCGGTGCATCGGAGAACCCACCTGTTACAACTACGCTGTACCTGCGCGCCGGAGTGGAAGCTGCTAGCCGCCTGATGACTCGTACCACACCCACCTGTTCCATCTGCCTACGGTGAAGAGTGTGTGGCGCGGCTAGACACACCGCACACCGTTACCATCGACCTTTACCTCGGTATCTGGGTGTACAGCGGGTTAGCGGCCTGGCATGACTCGGATACACACCCCCGTTACCATCTGACGCTTTACCCGCTGTTAAAGTGGGACAGCTGGTCTAGCGGGCCTGGCATGTGGTACACAACCCCGCCTCACTGACGCTTGTACCCGCGCGTCAAGAGGGTGACACGTGGTCTAGCGCGGCCGGCATGACTCGGGAGCACAACCCCACCTGTTACCATCTGAGCTTTACCTCGCGCTGACTAGGAGGTGACAGCGTCCGGTTCCGTGACCGCCCCTGTCATGATCGGATGCACACCGCTGTTACCACTGACGCTGTACCCGCCTGTTACGAGGGTGACAGCTGTCTAGCGCGGCCTGGAGCTGATACGCTGCAACCCCACCGTTACCATCTACGCTTGTCCTCGCGCTGCTAGGATGGAACTGGATAGCACCAGCTCGTCTCGGACTGCACACCCGCGCTGTCTAAACCTGTTACGCATCTGCGCTTGCCGCGCTGTCTAAGAGAGTGTCACCTGTCTAGCGCGGCCTGGCTGATCGGATAGCACAGACCACTGACGTTACCTCTGCACGCTTGACCTCGCGCTGTCTAAGAGACGGTGACAGCGTGGCTAGCCGCCTGGCATGATGGAACACCGACTCGCGCTGTACCTCGGATGCTAGACCGTGCGCTGTCTACAGACGGCTGGTGACAGCGTGTCTAGCGCGGCCTGCATGACTGGATGACACCACCTCCTGTTACAGATGCGCTTGACCCTGGTTCTAAGAGTGGACCGCGGTCTAAGCGGCCGGCATGCTCGGATGCACAGCACACCGCACTGTACCATCTGACGCTTGTACCTGCGCTGTCTAGAGAGTGGTGCACACGCGCCGGCTGGCATGACTAGCACAACCACACCACGCTGTTACCCTGCGTCTGACGACTGGTCAACGAGTGGTACACGTGGTCTGACGCCGGCAACATGTACATGACTACCCGCCTGTCTATGACGTTGATAGCCGCGCCTGTCTAATCGGAGTGTGACCCGGGTTCTAGCGCGCCTGGCTGCTCAGGATGACACCCCCCACTGTTACCATTGACGCTTGTACCCGCGTGTCTAAGAGAGTGGTGACAGCGTGGTCTACGGCCGGCTGGCAGACACGGTAGCACGCTACCCGACCTGCTTAATCGATGTACACCGCCTGTTAAGCGACTGGCTGACCGGTGGTCTACAAGCGCGACCTGGATGACTCGGATGCATCAACCCACCTGTTACCAACTGACGCTGTACCTGCGCTGTCTAAGGCGCTGGTGCGTGGTAGCGCGGGCCCTGTCATCGGATAGCACAACCCCACTTACTGTTACCATCTGACGCTTGTACCTCGCGCTGTCTAAGAGACTCGGTGTACTAGCGTGGTCTGCTGCGGGCCTGACATGACTCGGATACCCCCGGCTGTCTACGAATGAACCTGTACCTCGCGCTGTCGAAGAGAGTGGTGACAGCGTGGTCTAGCGCGGCCGGGCATGACTCGGATAGCACAACCCCACCCACCTGTTACCATCTGACGCTTGTACCTCGCGCTGTCTAAGAGAGTGGTGACAGCGTGGTCTAGTGCAGCCTGGCATGACTTGGTTGAGTCGTACGATCCTAAGAGAGGCAACAGCTTCGGTGCGACTACCAGGATGGGTTCCTCTGGAGACCGCTTCTTCTTATCCTTAGGGGACGAACGGATATTTGTTAGACATGTGGTTTGTTTTTTTAATTACTGTGCTTATTTATTGTGCCTAGGTGTGGGCATATCTTAAAAATACACTCAATCATATTTTGTTTTGAGAATTATTTTTTATACACTACATAAAACAAATTAGAGTAGGCCTAATGATAAAAATTCCGCCGAAATCAAAAATTCCTTTGTCTTGGCCGCACCTTCAAGTTTAACTTTAAACTGTGGCACAGTAACCGGTAGCAGGGGTTATGTTTTTTTAGTTTATTTGGAAATCGAACCCGTTTTGTGCCACATGCTTAAGGAGCCTAGAGGATTTGACGAGGAAATCTTATACTGGTGAAACCAGTCATAAAGTAAGTTGTGGAAAGAGGGAATGTCACGTCGTCGCCATCCTGTTTTGTCGTTGTTTGTTATCTTGGTCCTCATCGTCGGAGAGGTCGTCAAGGCAAGGGGTAGAGGTTCCCGACGACGACAGCGAGATCTCGAATTCTCGACTCTAGTTTCGGAGAGTAATATTAAACCTCTCTTTTTACTTTTCTTCTGAATCGAATTTTACGATTAGCAGTAATTTCTCAATTTCATTATTCGAGAAACACTCCGGCGGGTGACATTGATTTTATGGAATCTTTAATTAACCGTCTCGGTAGCTTAGGGGTAAAGCACCCGACTCGCAGTTGGGAGACCGTGGTTCGATTCCTCATTGAGATGGATTTTTTAAATTTCTGGATTGATATCCATGGGCCTAGTGGGCCTCCAGTGGGAGTGACACGGAGAGATTTTACTGACGAGACATTATTCGAAATGGCTAACGTCACGATTAGTGAATGATATTGTGAGGTGGGTCTTGCTGCGGCTGCTGTATTTACTTAATACTTTGATTTACAGACGTAAACCCAACACCACTGGAGCAGTAGGGATATTTTCTCATTTTTTTTATGCACACATTTTTAAAATTGATATAGTGATTCCAACGAAAGAATGCAGATTGCTCGAAATTGTTTTCCCAACATTACTACTTTGTCAACTCTATTCACGCTAGTCCAGTGTGGATCCATCACACGGAGGAACCCTGTGATCTAGCACAGAAAATTTTTGCTTGCGTTGGTAAAATATATTCCTCTTTCATTCACAAAGGCGACATTCCATTTACCGCGCATTCATACTACCCCCACCAATACCAAGCATCTGCATTCTTTCGTTGCAGCAAGTATATTCATTTCCATAAGAAATGTGATCTATATCTTGTCACTTCGATTGCTACTTAGGCCTAAGTATACAGCCAAAGAAGTGAAATGCAAAATTTAAATCAATTGGAATCTTAGTTGGCGGAGAATCAAGGATTGCACAAGAAGGTGTTCCTGTCTCTGAGTGCACGTGCACCTACCTTGACGTAGTGTATGACCGGGAAGGCCGAGATCAGGCTGCGCTTCTCAGAGGTGGCGTTCTCCCCGGACGAGAGGGCTGAGCGAGACATGATGAACACCACGTTCTTGGGTCCAGGTGGAAGGGGCCCCGCCTCCCTCGCCTTGCGCGCCTTCTCCTGCAGCTTCATGGGTCGCCAGCAACTTCTCCAGCTCGTTAGCGACCTCAGAGATCGTTTGTCCAGGGCGTGCTGCTCGGACTTGACATCGCCTGCGAGGGCAGGACAACACAACACATCACTTACAACTAGACAAGTGGTGGGGCCCCGCCTCCCTCGCCTTGCGCGCCTTCTCCTGCAGCTTCATGGTCGCCAGCAACTTCTCCAGCTCCTTAGCGACCTCAGAGATCGGTTTGTCCAGGGCGTGCTGCTCGGACTTGACACCGCCTGCGTGGGCAGGACAACACAACACATCACTAACAAGTACAACTAGAACAAGTGGTGGGGCCCCGCCTCCCTCGCCTTGCGCGCCTTCTCTGCAGCTTCATGGTCGCCAGCAACTTCTCCAGCTCGTTAGCGATCTCAGAGATCGTTTGTCCAGGGCGTGCTGCTCGGACTTGACATCGCCTGGCGTGGGCAGGACAACACAACAAATCACTTACCCAAATAAACTAGACAAGTGGGGGGGTCCCGCCTCCCTCGCCTTGGGGCGCCTTCTCCTGCACTTTATGGTCGCCAGAACTTCTCCAGTCGTAAGCGCCTCAGAGATCCCGGTTTGTCCCGGGCGTGCGCTCGGACTTGACACGCCTGCGTGGGGCAGGACAACACCAAAACCATCCTTGCAACTAGACAAATGGTGGGGCCCTGCCTCCTCGCCTTGGCGCCCTTTTCCAGCAGCTGCATGGTCGCCCGCAACTTCTCCAGTCTTTGCGATCTCAGAGATTTGGTTGTCCAGAGCGTGCTGCTCGGACTGACATCGCCTGCGTGGGCAGGACAAACAACACACACTTACAAGTACAACTAGACAAGTGGTGGAGCCCCCCTCCCTCGCCCTTTCGCGCCTTCTCCTGCAGCTTCATGGTCGCCCGCAAAATTCTCCACTCGTTAGCGATCTCAGAGATCGTTTGTCCAGAGCGTGCGCTCGGACTTGACATCGCCTGCGTGGCAGGACAACCCCAACACTCACTTTCAGTACAAATAGACAAGTGGTGGGGCCCCGCCTCCCTCGCCTTGCGCGCCTTCTCCTGCAGCTTCATGGTCGCCAGCAACTTCTCCAGCTCGTTAGCGATCTCAGAGATCGGTTTGTCCAGAGCGTGCTGCTCGGACCTTTTACATCGCCTTGCGTGGGCAGGACAACACAACACATCACTTACAAGTACAACTAGACAAGTGGGGGGGCCCGCCTCCCTCGCCTTTCGCGCCTTCTCCGCAGCTTCATGGTCGCCAGCAATTCTCAGCTCGTTAGCGATCTCAGAGATCGGTTTGTCCAGGGCGTGCGCTCGGACTTGACATCGCCGGTGGGCAGGACAACACACAATCACTTACAACTAGACAAGGGTGGGCCCGCCCCCTCGCCTTGCGCCTTCTTTCCTGCAGCTTCATGGTCGCCAGCAAATTTTCCCGCTCGTTAGCGATCTCAGGATCGGTTTGTCCAGGGCGTGCTGCTCGGACCTGAACATCGGGCCCGCGTGGGCCCGGGACAACAAACACATCAATCACAAGTAGAACAAGTGGTGGGGCCCGCCCTCCCCCGCCTTGCGCGCCTTCCCAGCAGCTTCATGGTCGCCAGCCATCTTCTCCAGCTCGTTAGCATCTCAGAGATCGGTTTGTCCAGGGCGTGCTGCTCGGACTTTACATCGCCTGCGTGGGCAGGACAAACACAACACATCACTTACAAGTACAACTAGACAAGGGTGGGGGCCCCCCCTCCCTCGCCTTGCGCGCCTTCTCCGCAGCTGCATGGTCGCCAGCAAATTCTCCAGCTCGTTAGCGATCTCAGAGATCGTTTGTCCGGGCGTGCTGCTCGGACTTGACATCGCCTGCTGGGCAGGACAACACAACACATCACTTACAAGTACAACTAGACAAGTGGTGGGGCCCCGCCTCCCTCGCCCTTCGCGCCTTCTCCTAGCAGCTTTTATGGTCGCCAGCAAACTTTCCAGCTCGTTAGCGACCTCAAAGATCGGTTTGTCCAGGGGCGTGCCCGCTTGGAACTTGACATCGCCTGGGGGCAGTGCAACAACAAAATACTTTTAAAATACAACTGCAAGTGGTGGGGCCCCCTCCTCGCCTTGCCGCCTTCTCCTGCAGCTTCATGGTCGCCAGCAACTGCTCCAGCTCGTTAGCGATCTCAGGATCGGTTTGTCAGGGCGTGCTGCTCGGAATGACATCGCCTGCGTGGGCAGGAAAACACAACACATCACTTACAACTAGACAAGGGTGGGGCCCCGCTCCTGCCTTGCGCGCCTTCTCCTGCAGCTTCATGGTCGCCCGCAACTCTCAGCTCGTTAGGATCTCAGAGACGGTTTTTCCAGGCGTGCTGCTCGGACTTTACATCGCCCCGTGGGCAGGGCACACAACACATCACTTACAATTTCAAATAGACAATGGGGGGCCCGCCTCCCCGCCTTGCGCGCCTTCTCCCGCAGCTTTTATGGTTGCCAGCAAATTCCCCAGCTCGTTAGCGATCTCAGAGATCGGTTTTTCCAGGGCGGCTGCCGGACTGACATCGCCTGCGTGGCAGGACACACAACACTCTTTTCAACTAGACAAGTGGTGGGGGCCCCCCTCCCTCGCCTTTCGCGCCTTTCCTGCAGCTTCTGGTGCCCGCAACTTTTCCCGTTTTAGCGACCTCAAGACGGGTTTTTCCAGGGGGGTGCTGGACTTTACATCGCCTGCGTGGGGGGACAACACAACCATCATTACAAGTAAACTAGAAAAGGGGGGGGGGTCCCGCCCCCCCTCGCCTTTCGCTCCTTCTCCTGAACTTATGGGGCGCCAGCAACTTCCCAGCCGTTTGCGCCCCGAGATCGGTTTGTCCGGGGGTGCTGTCGGACTTGACATCGCCCGGTGGGGCAGGGCAACCAACACATCAATTCCCCTAGACAAGTGGTGGGGCCCGCCTCCCCTCGCCGCGCGCCCCCTGCGCTTTATGGTCGCCCCCAACTTCCCCCAGCTCGTTAGGATCTAGAGATCGGTTTTTCCAGGGGTGTGCTCGATGAATCGCCTGCGAGGGCAGGACAACACAACACATCACTTACAACTAGACTAGGCCTAGTCTAATGAATGCGAAATGTATTGTTTTCAGATTTTAGTTTTAAGTTTTTTTTGAAGGCTTGAATTTGGTTTATAGCCGCGCCAAGGTTGTTAAGAAATATTACGTCACTAGCATGTAGGGGATGTTGTGATGCGTTTCAAGGGTCGAGGTAATGTGCACTTTTTTCAATATAGGCTTAATTACTACACTGTAACCTATTTTGTTTATTTGGATTAAGGGCGCGTCAACCGAATGCGCCACTCTAGCCTAGGGGATATAAGGAAGAGGGACCCATGCTGTCAGAACCAGCCACGTTAAGGGGGAGGAAAGGGGAGTTCTCACGTCGTAGTCGTAATCGTCTTTATCATCATTCGTCTGGGAAGTAGACAAGGGAAGGGGGCAAGGTCCCCGACGACGATTGCCATAGCTCGCCTGTAGTTTCGCGGAGTAAAATACATAGGCCTAGGCTAGCCGATGTTTGCGAGATGAACTTCCTCGCCTTTTACGATTAGCATAGCCATGCTTGGTTTATTTGGATTAAGAACGCATCAACCGTTAGGTCATAATGCACCACTCTAGCCTAGGGGGGAGGGGGGTGGGGGGGAGGTTCGGCCAATGCTGGTCAGAACCAGCCACGGGTACGGGGAGGAAGGTGGGTTTCTCACGTCGCGGTCGTCATTGTCTTTGTCATCGTTCGTTGTCATTGTCATCATCGTCGGGGAGGTCGTCAAGGGAAGGGGGCAAGGTGGTCGACGACGATTGCCAAAGATCGCCTCTATTTTCGGGGAGTAAAGTATTAGGCCTACCCTTCATACTATAGCTTATGTTTGCGAGTTGGACTTTTTCTCTTGAATCGCCTTTTACGATTAGCAGAGCCATGCTCTGGGCCAATTCTACCCCGGGCCCAGACGGGGGTGCAGAGCCATGCTCTGAGCCAAATTCTACTCCTGGCCCAAACGAGCTAAATAAAGCTTAATTTTATTATACCTTGGCCTTTTTGTATTGGCAATGGGAAGAGAGGGGGATTTTTTATATGGTTATATGCCTACTGTCTTTATCATCGTTCGTATCGTCTTTATCGTCGTCATCGTTGACGTAGTCGTCGAGGGGAGAAACAAGGTTCAACGACGACGACTGTCAGAGCTCGCCTCTGGTTTTGGGGTGTAAAATAGTAAAATATTCCCCGACTTACTAGATGATGTCTTGCGAGCTGACTTTGCATCATTTCTCCCTTGTAGTCTACGATCAACAGTTGATTTATTTGGAGTAAGGGCGCGTCAACCGTTGTCACAATGCGCCACTCTAGCCTAGGGAATGTGGGGGGGGGTAAAGTCCCATGCTGTTTAGAACCAGCCACGGGTAAGGAGAGGAATGGGGGGATCCTCACGTCCCGGTGTTCATGGTGTCAATGTCGTCGTCGTCTTCGTCGTCGGGGAGGTCGTCAAGGGAAGGGGGTAAGGTCCCCGACGACGATTAGGAATACCCTGGCCATTCTATACCCCGAGCCCAGAGACGGGGCTCAATGTAAATAGAGTCTATACCCACCGACTAGAACCTCTAAGACACAACACTGATTTTCGGAACGGGGGTAGGCCTAGCTTATTAGGATCTTCTAGCATTGGGCATAATCAGCGTCTAATTTTTCTTGCACATCCAAACAGCTATAAAGCCTACCTGATTTGTCGATCCTTTTCGGATGACCGTACGCGCCGGGTGCGACGCAGATCAGCACGGCCAAGGCACAGAACGCGAACAAGCGCAGCATTTTGGACACTTTCCAAACGGAACGTTCTTGTATTGACAAAATAACTAGAAACTGAAGTCGATTTGCTATTATTCACTCAAAACATGTGCGAATGTCCTATTTATTTATTAGATAGTTTATATTAAATCAAGAAAGAAAACAGCAAAATATGAAGCGTTCTTTCCTTGAATCAACAGACTTTGTTGTCATGGACATGATGGGCATGTCATGAGTTTATTGTTACAGTCACACCGCTATGTAATGTATATTTGTGTGCCTTTGGTGCAAAGAACTTGTTAAGACAGATACTAATATTTCAAATTAAATATTCGGAGGCGGATATTTATTTCTGGTTATGTAACCCTAATGGTTTGGGTTGAGTTTGGGTTATGTAACTTTAAAATTAAAAACACAATCAATTATTATCTGTTCAAATGTGTTATATTAATAATACTAGGAAAACGCTAAAGTCCCGCCGCGTTGTTGGATGAGCGTAATTGGTGCATTGAGCTGCCATGTGTTACGCGGATTTTCTGTTGTTCTGTGAAAAAATCATTACTTAGTCGAAGATTTTTTTTTAATTAAATTAAATTAAATAAAAAATAACTTAACTTTTTTAATTAATCGTAATTTTAACAAAGAAAAAAATCGTAAAAATTGCAATTTTCATAAGAAATAAATATTCGATTGCGCTAAAATTTTAAAACGAATATATTAATTCATGAAATTAAGGTTCTGTGAAAAAATAATTACAATAGGATAAAGCATGTAGGTGTAATAAGTCAAAGAAATGTTTTAAAAAAGAAAAAACCCGTAAAATTTCGATTTTCATGAGAAATAAATTTTCGATTACGCTCAAATTTCGCACGAATATCTTAATTCATTAAATAAAGGTTCTGTGAAAAAACAATTACAATCGGTTAAAGCATGTAGGTGTTATAAGTCGAAGAAAGTTTTTAAAATTCGAAAAAAATCGCAAAATCGCGTTTTTTATGAGAAAAAATTTCCCGATTGCTCTCAAAAACGTGGCAGTTGCCACGTTCAAGTTCAGAGATTTCGAAGGCCTCCATAAAATTTCATCGCAATCGGAGTTGTTTGTATGGACAAACAGACAAAAATACAGAAAGAAAGAAAGAAAAAAAAAAAACATTCCGGATTTTTTTCTCCAGTGTAGTGAAATGGAATCTTCGCTTCGCTCGCTTCGCTCGCTACGCTCATCCAACAATTTGAATATTGATGGCTTATAAACCCGTTCAAAATAAAATATTTTTATTGGATTAAATAATTTTTTTAAACATCTCTATTCTTTGTTCTAACATAATTTAGTTTTGTGGGTAAAAGGGAGTTTCCACCAAATCACCGAAACAGCGCCGGCCTGCCAATCTCGGCACTTCATCTTCTGTTTCCTTATGCTTTGTCGTAACACCAGCTCTCTCCACTTTTTCTTGTCCTCTTACCTACCTTTTTAGTTTTACATTCAACCACTACCCACTCCTCCCCTCTCCTCCACATCCACATCTACCTGTACTTGGTCTTGCCATGTGTCTCGAGATCTTCCCACCCTTTTCCTCTTGCTCTAATGCTTGTCTTGAGATCAATTCTCTTCTATTCTTCTCTCCATCATCGTAGTCGATCTTTCCCCATCTTGAATTTTAGGCTCTAAACTCCTACTTTCTTCCTTATCATACTACTTCTTATCTTGCCCATCTTAGTCACACCTGCCACACTGAGTTTGAACTTCATCTCTGCTGCCTGTAGAGCACTTTCTTCTATCCAGCCCATTGGCCACGTTACATAACCATTATGTTTATAAAGGTAGGAAGTACATCTGATACAGGAGCATTTTGCATCTTTTAGGGAAATGCTCATTCCAAATTATAGCTTCCTGATCTTTCGGTAAAAGTTTTCTGCCAACCCCACTCTTTGCTTTACTCCATTCCCTACTTTTGATTCGTTAGTCACAATACTTCCTAGGTATCCTTCAGTGTGATCCTCCTATCTTTATAATTTCTTTGAGACTTTTTCACTCTTTGCATCACTAAAACGGAATTCCCCACTCTTTATAAAGCAAATACTCATTCCAAATTCTACTGTCATCTCATTCTATTTATCCACCTTCTGTTGCATTTCTTCAGAATGGTCTCCAAATTCCACTATATCGTCTGCATATATCATTGTTCTGGTCTCTTCCTTCTATTTCTTTTTCTGTTACCTCTTTTGGGGGTATCATACGCAGCATCTCATCCACTACAGCGTCGAATTTTATTGTGATAGTACGCTCCCTTGTCGTAGTCCTATCATACTTACTTACTTGTTTATTATTTATTTATTTATTTATTTATTTTATTTATTTATTTAACGTCTATCTCTTTCAGTTAAAAAACTGATTTACAAAGGAGGACAACTAAATAAATCTAATTACATAGAACCATTCAATTTCACCATATCTCGTTTGGACGCAACTTTTATTCTTCCAGTACAAACTCTTTATTCGCTCTACAAGAGTTTCACTGATCTATTTGCGAATTAGACATGCCCATACTTTCTCCCTTGGCAGGTGATCATATGCCTTTTCTAAATCCAGGAGAACAATGTACATACTCTTCCCCTCTTCTCACCGCCTTTCCATTCTTTGCTGTAGAGCAAATATTAGGTCGATTGTGGTCATTTCCCTTCTAAATCCATACTGTTCTTCCCTCAGCTTTGGCTCTACTATTTGACGATCTCTCCCTTCCATCACCATCTCCAAAATTTTAGCTCCTTGACCTTGTAGGGTGATTCCTCTGTTGTTATTACATTCGTTCCTGTCCTCTTTTTGAAATATTGGCACTATTACTCTTCTTAACCAATCATTTGGCACCTCATTTTGTTCCCATGTCGCTTTCACAACCCTGCACAGGTAAAACCTTAGAATTCATTGTGCCTCGTTGCTAGGACGGCTCCAAAGTCACCGTTAGCAGATTCCTAAGTCAAGAACTAATGGACTGAAGTCCAATTCAGATTATTTATAAACTCGTTGATTTTTTACCTTTCAAAACTCCTATTCATCCACCACAGGTGAGACGACATGACATATAACTAACATTATTTGTATTATTGTAGTAAGTAACTTACGACAAACGTTTGGAAAATGCATTCTAGAAACTCTTTATTTGAAAGGAGAAAAAAAAAACATGAAATATTCATTAATATTAATTTATAACATTTGGAGCTGAAACAAGCATGCTGATGAACTTGGTCATGGAGACCACATACCCAGAGAAGAGACCGCAGATGAAAACTAACCCCGTCTTTGCAATTAGCATTACTTTGAACTTTATTTCTAGTATTAACTTCAACGGAAATAAAGATGTAACTTCATTACTAGACTTGAGGATGTGTTCATGGCAAATATTTATTTTATACTTGTGTAAGATGCAAATAATGTACACATCTTTGTTTGATATAGAAATGAGACCGTACACCATAGAATAAGTAACCTAGTGAGATAAGAATGGCAAGATTCAAGTATTTAATATTTGAAAATTTATGGTTAAATATTGTTTGAAGAAAAAAAAATTCTTCTTTGTAAATCATGTTTATAACTGAATATAGGAAAGACGTGTAATATATAATTAATGAATAACCTATGTAATTGCATTTATTTGTCATACATTCTTTGTTCGATCAGCTACAACAACCTGTATTGTGCACAATTTAAAATTTTAGTATTTTCATGATTGTGATTACAATATTTTTTAATACGAATTTTGTATGTTTATAATAATGGATATTTTTACCGAAAAAAAGTGTTTTGCTGCTAAATAAAGACGAATTTGATAATGTTTTAACTTAGTTGGTACTAGATAGAACAATTTAGTACCAACCTAGCAAGGATGGACATTTCAGATGTCAAAATAAAATAATTTTGGCAACGTGGGTGTTTTCATTTTATTCAGTGGCGTATCCAAGGGGGGGAGAGGGGGGACAACCCCCCCCCACCACTTTTGCCAAATAAAAGTGTGAAAGTGCACTTAAACGTTTTAATGGAGAATATAGAATTACTGTTTTTTTGCAAAACTAAATGCAAATTACCATCTGACCAAAAGAGGATTTAAGTATAGATACAAATTTGGTTATTGTGATGCTTTAAAACGCACAGATTTTCACCAAAATGACCTTGAAAGTGAAAACTTTCAGATTAAAAACAGGATTTTAGTAGATAAGAAGTTGGTGATGCTTTAAAACGCACAGATTTGTACCAAAATCACCTTGAAAGAGAAAACTTTTCCAGGGGGCAAGCCCCCCGGGCCCCCCACTTAGCCTCCGGTACATCTATGAATTAATTGGTTGAACCCCCCCTTTATGAATTCCTAGATACGCCACTGATTTTATTCCATGCTACAAAGTCAACGATTTAGGAATTTGATGAAAAATAGTATGTAACCTACACAACACAATAATTATAGAGAATAGTTGGAACAATCAAAATGATTCATTTGTCGACGTCAGCATCAATTTATACACTATACCTCTTTAAATATTCTCTCTTTTGCCCAAAACCTGTGATAAGCCGGCCTCTTTAGTCATTGTTCACACTCGCTGTCTCAATGTAAGTTGCTCTCAGTGGCGTAAGTAGCCTTTGGATGTTTTTTTTTTAGGGGAGGGGAGCGGGACTGGGGTTGGGGCACCATTTTTGTAATTTCACAAGATCAATGAAACGAAACGAAGTTTATAATAGTATCCTTGGGCAGCACGATGTGTGGGAAGCACGATATGTGGGCAGCACGATGTGTGGGCAGCACGATGTGTGGGCAGCACGATGTGTGGGCAGCACGATGTGTGGGCAGCACGATGTGTGGGCAGCACGATGTGTGGGCAGCACGATGTGTGGGCAGCACGATGTGTGGGCAGCACGTCATCTTATTGTAAAATGGTCGTCGTCGTCGAGAAGGTTGTCAAGGGAAGAGGGAGAGGTTTCCGACAATAACCGCCAGAGCTCGCCTGTAGTTTCGTGGGGTAATATACTCCCCTACTTACCAGCTGATGTTTTTCTCGCCTGTTACGATTATAGCAGAGACATGCTCTGGGCCATATTCTACCCCGGGCCCAGACGGGGGCACACACATGGAATTCTAATAACCCGACTTGATTCGTTTTGGCCAGTCAGGTCCCAGTCAGTACTGAGAACAATACCGACAGTGGTGGCTATATCTCATACGCGAGAATCTGGTAAATGAGGTCCTGGATTAGAATCCCGTATAGGTCGGCATTCTTGAGTAGGGTTTTCCCGAGGTGGCCATTATATCGTCCTCTAAACGATATTTTAACATCACAGAATGATGACTGCAATTAAGCTAAATGAGTGGTGGTCTTGAATTTAATGCGGAAACATGATATAGTTTTTAATTTTTGGGTGCGGGACGTAACCCTCCTTATAAGGAGATGGAAGGCATATGAAGTTAAGAAACAATTTAACAAAAATCTTCGCTCTAAATTATGTGTATATAGCACCTAGCTCAATGTTGACACTTTTGTCCCAAAATTTGCATATAATGGCTGACAGGGACGTTACGTCCCGCCCGCAAAACCAAAACATTTTGCTGTTATATTCAAGACCCTCTTTCATATAGGTGTGTTTTAATCATCTTCCTTCGACTTTTAAAATATCGGCTAGAGGGCGATACAATAACCCTAATGTGAATACAATGGACTACATGAGCCCTGTTCAACGCATCCAATATTGTCCTAACTTGTAGATATACCTCATGCATAGCATCCTGGGCATGTATTACACAATTAATGCTTATGCAATTTCATTGAGGACATGGATTGCCCTGTGATGTAAATTAAAGCAGCTAGTAGTGGTAGTTTCCATCTCCTTGACCCTATGCCAGAAAGTGTGCGCTGCGGGTGGTCATGTACACTTGTCACACATTAACTTTAAACAACGGCGGTAGTGTCCGTACTTGCAATTCAATATTTTTAAATCAATTGAATCGTCTATTGAAAAAAGGGATAGGCCTAGTAAGGGATATTGCTATCCTTATTCATGTTATTACCCCAAATCAAATATAAATTGTGCCCCCCCCCCTCATCGCCACCCCCGTAGTAACGCCACTGGTTGCACTTTCCATGGTCTCTCTTGCCCTACAGTGTTGTGCCAGATAACCAAAAATATTATCTAGATAAAGATAAGATACTCTTCCTTAAAAAGTATCGAGATACAGATAATAGATAATGGACATGAATTGTATCTAGATATAGATACATATACTGGCAATGTATTTGCTAATAGATAATAGAT
Source organism: Sweltsa coloradensis (assembly GCA_024449915.1). Classification (NCBI taxonomy): domain Eukaryota; kingdom Metazoa; phylum Arthropoda; class Insecta; order Plecoptera; family Chloroperlidae; genus Sweltsa; species Sweltsa coloradensis. The sequence continues at coordinate 253,710 of JAMZAV010000653.1, forward strand.
ACTTTTACAAAAAAAATATCAGCTTAAAGACCCAATTCAATTTTCCGTAATACGTTTCAGGGTTCTAGTCTAGGTCAGAAACAGGGAAGGATAGTTTGACTGAAATGTTTAAGATATTATTTTTTTAAATTGGCCTTTTTAAAGGTAAGTTTGCTCTTCAAATATTAACGATATTGAACTTTCAGAAAATTCATGTTTGTTAGCTTGGAGGCCAAATTTGGAAGAAAAGTTCAAGTTAATCTTAAATAATATGAACTAAGCTTACAATCGTATTAAGTTATTTTAAAAGTTCAAATAAAAAATAACTTTTTCCCTAGTCAAGTTAAACGAAGACATTGCAAAGGGGAAGACAAACGTTTTGGATGAGCGAAGCGAAGACCAATAATTTCACTGACCGCCCAAAAAATTAGCTCAGGTGTTTTTTTGTTTGTTTTTCTGTCTGTTTGTTTGCTCTCTACCGAGCCAAACGGCAAATGCGATCTTGATGAAAATTGGAGGGGACTTTCGAAATATCTGAACTTAGGCTTGCCACGTTTTTGGGTACAATCAAAGAAATATTTCTCATGAATTGTTCTTTTACGATTTTTTCGATTTTGAATGCGATATTTTCGTGATATTTGGCTCGCAAACCGGGCAAAGCGGCTACTCCGATCTTGATGAATCTTAATGAAAACGTTTAAATTCCTTACAATAGGGAACTGTCCTTCATTACCAAATTTGAATATGTCCCTACTAATAACCTCAAATACCGACCAGTAAAGTTTTTTACGCTTCCGGCTTTTATTAGCGTTAACTGTGAGCGAGGAAAAATTTGAACCGGGCTTCGCGCCGAAAAACGGCCATGCGCCATTGCAGGTGGGCTTGACGTGATCGTGAAGTTTACCGAGGCAGCGAGCTGGCAGTTCTGCCAATCAGCTTCTCCTCCTCACCTCACGATAACGTCACAACCAAAAGAGCGCGGACTTAAGTCGTTGTGCGGGAAGTCAAAACCCAGGAACTTTGAACATGCATAGAATCTACAGATTTTATTTTTTATAGTTTATTTTAATTGCAATGTTTATTAAATTGAATGTTACAAATTACTAAATACGTGTAAGATATTATATTTGAAACCATGGCCAGTTCCCTATTATCTTAGAGACATTTAAAGAAACATTTCACATAGAAATTTTACTTTTACGATTTTTTCCCAGATTTTTAATACGATATTTTTGTGATGTTTGGGGCGATTCTGAACAAACGGATGGGGCTAAAACGTTCAAATTTTACATGTACATTAAGATTAAAGTAATGCACAGCTTTTGAAAGAAAACGTTGAAACATTTGCCAAAATTTATATGGATAAAGATTTTAAATTGAACGAGTGAGCGTAGCGAACGTAGTGATTTCCATTCGACTTAAACGGCCCTGATGGTTTTTCTGCGTGCGTGCGTGCGTGTGTGTGTGTGTGTGTGTGTGTGTGTGTGTGTGTGTGTGTGTGTGTGTGTGTGTGTGTGTGTGTACGTTGAAAATCAGCCGAATCGCTGAACAGATTGCGCTGAAATTTTAAACGGACATCCGGTACGAGTTTATTGAGAACTGCTAACAAAATCAGCAAGATTCATTGCGATTTAAACCTACAAGAAATGATAAACTGAGAAATAGACTTCCAATGTTTAGAAATTATTTTAACGACAATGTTTTAGATTTTGAAAAGATATTTTTTGTTTGTTTTCGCCTGGCCGTGAAATGCCGTGCCATGCAAGGTCAGTCGAATGTTGGACGTCAAGGTACCCCAAATTCCGCTCGTAGATTGAGTAAACCTTGCAATATTTTCACGTATTTCGTACTGGCTATGTTTACCATAGTTGGCCCTATTGCCACAGATGATGGACTACCCTGCGTTATATGCATTTCAAAACATGTTTAATTATTTTGAAATACAATCTAGAAATTACAAAATCTTTCCCGACCATGAACCCACGTCTCCCACATATCGGCTACAAGGGCGCCTTAGCCAACTAGACTAGGGAAACGCCAAAGTAGTAGTTAGACGAGTGAGCGAGTCATGTTGTGAGTACCCGAGAACATTTGCATTTAAGTTTGATTATATTCGTATAAATAATAGTTTTTTAAAGTTTAGTTGGTATACGGGGACGGGCGCGTCAACTGTAAGGTCATAATGCGCCTCTCTAGCCTATGATAGGCTAGGTAGGCCTAAGGTAGGGGGAAGAAAAGTAATGTAATCGGGTACTCAACACATGGCTCACTCACTCGTTTAACAACGACTTTGGCGTTTCCCTAGTAAAAGCCTTTATAGGTGTATAATTAACAAGTAATATCAAGTATAACTATAGAAACTTGACAATAATCAGCTACAATGCGAACAAGAAGCAAGTCTATCGACCTCGAGACATCTTACATCCTATTGTTATCCTACGCATACTAAAAACTGACAAAAAGCTCATCTATCAATGCGACTAAAAAAAGCGTTCGCGAAGCGGCCTAGTATTCATTAAGTCCCAATTGAAAACATTGGTCATTCTTTGCTTACAAAAACCACATGTGAAAAAGCTAACAGATTAAATTGCGATCTAGGTTTTGGCCAATCTAAATCTTCCCATTGAAAAATCGTGTTAAAAAAACAAAACACTATTTTAGACGACGTGTTAACATTTATTGATAGTGATTCTGATTTTTTGTATCTGTTATCTAATGTGAAGATTCAGATAATAGATAACCAGAAATATTATCTGTGATAAGATAATAGATACTTTAAAATCATGTTATCTAGATAAGATAATAGATAACACAATGTTATCTAGATGATTATCTAGATAACATTATCTAGATAGCGGCACAACACTCTTGCCCTAGCTCTGTGATAAACCGGCCTGCGTCTAACTACTTGACAACCGCAGACTAGACGTCGAGTTTCTACGCAGCGCGTGTGAAGCAGCCCTGCCGTATAATGTAAGTGGGATGGTCCAACGTTTTACAGCGTCACTGTTCCAACCAACTTGCTGGCGACAAGTTTAAATAATTCATTGGTTATCGCGAGGCCAGGCTCCCTTCAAACGGTTCAATAACGACATTGCGAGAAATGAATTCCGTAAGAAATACGCTAAATAAATAAATATCGGCCACAAATCCATAGCAATTCATAAATAATATCTAGCGGTTGAAAATGATTCGTGGCAAACATGTATATTATTTTCAGCACACTTGATTTTGTTACTGGGAACAACAAGAAACACTAATTGCCAGCCCACAAGAAGTATTCTCTACAATTTGAATAATTACAAAATAAATAACAAGACTAAAAGCTCGCTCTTAGTGAGAGCTAAAATGGTACTACGCTCGGCCAGGTTGGCCACTTCACCAGCTCGGGATAAAATGGGAAACCCACATTTAGTTACATATTTAGTTTAGTTTAGTTTAGTTCATTTATTCACATTGATCGTACACTGTAGCCTGTAGGGTGGGATATGCTTCTCAGTGAGAGTGTGAATAACTATTGCTAGATTACATAATATAAATGCAATTCATTATTAAAGGTATTGGGCAGATAGTGTATAATCTTCTTCTGTTTTGGGGAATGGTCGTGGGGCTCGAAGCCTCTCCCCTGGTAGTTTTAGTGCCTGGTGCGAAGCACCTATAACTAAAAATCTGATGTGTGCCAGAGTTGGGCGATGGACAGCGTCCTTGCGCTGCATGGTAATTGGTGACAGGCACCGTTGATTTCGGTAAAATACCGCCGGAACTTGAAAATGGCAACAAACTTCTAGGATTTGCATCCGTGGCAGAAAAGTCCCACAAAGAACATCCAAGGAGAGTTATTTTTATCGTCACGGAGGTCTTAGTCGTGGGTCCACTACACCCACTCGACGACGACCGGCGATGAGACGTTGACGAGCCCGCAGAAGCCGTGCCTGACGACGTGGAGGCAAGAAACGAGGTCCAAGAGCTGCAATGGGGCGCGGGAATACGTCGCTTCTTCTCGGAATAATGTGGGCAAGTGCAGAAACCTGGGGATTTGGTACCGCTTCTAGAGATGCGTAAAATCTGGCAGCTTGTGCAGCAATGCATTGGTTGACGGTTTGCAGACCGAGGTCAGCGTGAACCTCAGACATTCGTGTCCAGCGAGGGAGAGAAAGATAGGCCACCATGCAACGGTTTGATTAACGAAGTCAGAAAATATGAAGTTCTATTATCGGCTGTCTTAGTGTGGCTACTTCAAATGAAGGACCTTAATTAATCTTTTCTTGTCTTGTTGTGTTGTGTCTTGTCTGTGCATGTGTTCCCTTTTTATTAGGTACATTTTAAACTATTTAACGAGTACAAAAATGAATGATAAAGATACAACAATCTGAAAATCAGACAATATCATTATTGAAACATTGGTTTATTGTTTTGGTGAAAGTGTAATATTACGCTCGCTGATTAGGCTATTGTTTAAAAGTGTGGTGGTGATTTATTGATTTACAATGTTAGAACAAACTAACTGATCATGTTGATGATTATAAAATAATTAACTGGCGACTTTTAGGAATGTGTTTGTTGGGAAGGGCTCGCATACGTATAGAAGCGTATTAACAAAACGAACTCAGTCTTGAGTGAAGGCTTATAAAAGTCAGTAATTATAATTCCTACTTTATTTCGTGAATCACTCTTGAACAAAAATTAAACTTTAAATTGTAACTATATATATTTTTGAATAAATGCTACTGGAGAAGAATAACACGCAAACAGTGCTAGTGAACATGAGTGATTCTCATAGAATAAAGAAGGCATATTCAATAATAATCTCTACAAGCCCCCTTTGCCTATTTATAATGTGCCACCGCTACAAAACAAATTATGTAGTTCCTGAGCAAAATATAATCACCTTTTGAATACCGGGGGTAAAATGGTTGGACGTGGAAATATTGTTTTAGTCTGAATAACCTAGAAATGTAAGGGAATTGGTTATCCTGACATAGTCAACCTGATAAATGTACTTGTGAATTTACATATAATGTGTTTTTTAAACATCGTCTTCTCCACGACTTTTTAGTTTCCGTGTATTTTTGTTTAATCGATTTGTACGGACAATCCCACCCTATCCACATGTGCTTGTCACACCTGCAGCACGGGCTTACCGCACCAAAGATTAGAGTGATGGCGCTAAATGACTCAAAGGTAAACCCGCCCTTAACTATTAATACATTAGTGAAATAATCTCAATTTTTACTGCCAAACGGAGAAAAAACACTTCACTAGATAAAAAAATATTGACAATAATGAGTAAAGACACATATGGGTCAATCATCACCGTTAAAGTAAACATAAATTCATATTCAATTTCAACTTCCACCTCCCGCAAAAAATAAATAAATGAAAACAGTATTCAATATATAATGATTAGGTCTAAAAATAGCAGACATTAGATATTAATCTTTTACTTATTGATGAGGTCCGGAGCTTCAATGAGAGAATTACAATACATATATATACACGGGTCTTTCCTCCCTAGCCTTTCATAGGCTAGAGTGGCGCATTATAGCCTTACAGTTGACGCGCCCTCAAACCAACTAGACACAAAAACCCTATAATTTATAACTTTTATCGATCAACTTAAATGCAAATGTTCTCGGGTACTCAAACATGACTCGCTCACTCGTCTAACAACGACTTTGGCGTTTTCCTAGTCTAGTTGGCTAAGGCGCCCTAATACCCGGAATTGGGAAGACATGGATTCAAACCACCGGTCGGGAAAGATTTGATAATTTCTGGACTGTATTTTAAAAAAAAGTATATGACATATTTTGAAATGCAAACAATACGAAATTATAAAACATAGCCAGTTCTAAATACGTGTAAAGATTGTAAGGTTAACTCAATCTCCCAACTCTATTTGGGGGTACCTTGAGCATGCAAGATTCGATGCACCTTGGTCACTGCATGCAGTTTTCACAGCCTGACAAATAACAAATAAAAAGGTCTTGTGAAACAAAACCATAATGCCTACACATTTGCAGCTTGTTTTTTAATTAATTATTTCTTGTAGGTTTAAATCGCGATGGATTTTGTTCATATTGTTAGCATTTCTTATAATCCTGTCAAATAAGAATTTTTGGAGGAAAAAATTCGATGTCGCTGAATTTTTGCAGAGACCTTCCTTAAAGAATACTTATCAACATACTAAACTCCCCTACAATCGGACTGGAGCTTCGGCCGCCATATTGGAAAATGGCGGTCAAAAAGTGTTTGTTATCAAATATCTCCAAATTTGTTTGAGATAGACAAAATATCTCAATGGCAAAAATATTCCCCATTTAATTCTCTACAAAACAGGTGTCTTCTATAGTTTTGGTAGGGGCAAAGGTTACGTCACAAAATCGTGGTTTATATGTTGCTTATTGGAGTACCAGCTAATTTCCAAATTTTTACGCCCAGCATCAAACAATGCCCAGTAAATCCGTAAGAAATCGATTTAAATACAAAAGGACTTTTGTACGGGGTTCATGAAAGCTTCCATTAGTATTTTTAAAAATCAGTTCTGCGAAATCGGATTTTGCATATACCCGGAATTTGGGATTTTCCATTGTTGGCATTTCCTAAAAAATGCCATATTTTACTGTCCATTATTAAGCACTAAATAGCATTGGAGGAAAAATTCTTTCTACGCACATTGAAATGACTTAAATAATGATCCGATTACAACCAAAGTTTAAATCCAATATGACTGCTTATTCCTTATATTCACAATATGAATACTGTTTTCGTGCTGTTTTTACACTCTATTTTGTTACATAATTCACTTTGTTTTTTGTGGATATTAGGAATTAGCAGCCATATTGGATTTAAACTTTGGTTGTAATCGGATCATTATTTGAGTCATTTCAATGTGCGCAGGAAGAATTTTTCCTCCTATGCTATTTAGTGCTTAATAATGGACAGTCAAAAAGGGCATTTTTGAGGAAATGCCAACAATGGAAAACCCAAATTCCGGGTAAATGCAAAATTCGATTTCGCAGACCTGATTTTTTTAAATACTAATGGTAGCTTTCATGAACGCCGTACAAAAGTCCTTTTGTATTTAAATCGATTTCTTACGGATTTACCGGGCATTGTTTGATGCTGGGCGTAAAATTTTGGAAATAAGCTGGTACTCCAATGAGCAACATATAAACCACGATTTTGTGACGTAACCTTTGACCCTACCAAAACTATAGAAGACACCTGTTTTGTAGAGAATTAAATGGGGAATATTTTTGCCATTGAGATATTTTGTCTATCTCAAACAAATTTGGAGATATTTGATAACAAACACTTTTTGACCGCCATTTTCCAATATGGCGGCCGAAGCTCCAGTCCGATTGTAGGGGAGTTTTAGTATGTTGATAAGTATCCTTTAAGGAAGGTCTCTGCAAAAATTCAGCGACATCGCAATTTTTTCCTCCAAACGTCAATATACGATCTTATTTGACAGGATTATTAGTTAACTGGTGTTGGATGCATGTTTCAAATTTCAGCTCAATCTGTCAGGCCGTTCGGCCGTATGGGATCGAACAGACGACAGACGACAGACAGACAAAGTCACAACGAAGACCGATCGACTTGCGTTGTAAGACTACTCGTCATTCACTGTTAAAAGTGTAATATTATGTAGGATTAGATTTCTGAAAATTGGAACTCTTTTAAAATAAACAATCGATTCCGTGGATCATTGTCATTATCACATTTTCTAAATCAAATTGTTATTTAAAGGTGTTGCCCAATTGTTTGACATTTTACATAAGAATATAATGGCTACCTATGGTCCTATATACTTACAACCACTTAGACTGCCACATAGAATGTAGAATCCGCCTCTGCAATACTTTGATAATTGTGTTAGTTTTTTCGGAAAGGTGCTTTACACATGTGTTTTACACCTCATGATATAAAGACGCCAGCCTCAAAATCTCTTAAACGGTTCCTAAATGTTTCTCCACTTATCAACAACAATATTCCATACATTGTATGAAATATAAACCCACCTCATCCAATTAGCAGCTCGCGGGTCTTAGGTTTTTGTTCATATTCCACCTCAAATTAGCTATAAATATGAAAATACACGTCTGCAAATTGGGAAAATATCAAGACTTAACTTAAATCGACAAACAAACCACAATACAATATATTAAAGATTATATATATATATATATATATGTATGTTTTATTACACGCCAAAAAATGCAATACTGTAATATACTCTTATGTATACTCGCTCAGGCTATGCATACTTTGCTTAATCAAAGACTCGTTAGTTCATATATCGCACAGGCTACGCATAATTTGCTTAATCAAAGACTCGTTAGTTCATATATCGCACAGGCTACGCATAATTTGCTTAATCAAAGACTCATTAGTTCATATATCGCACATGCTACGCATAATTTGCTTTTAATGAAAGACACATTATTTCATATATCGTTCAGGCTACGCATAATTTGTTTAATCAAAGTCACATTATTTCATATATCGTTCAGGCTACGCATAATTTGCTTAATCAAAGTCACATTATTTCATATATCGTACAGGCTACGCATGCCACATTAGTTCATAGTGTTCATAGCCAGCGGTTTAGCCGCGGTCGCTTAGCCGGTTCCACTCGAACACCGAAGTTAAGCAGCTTTGGGCGTGGCCAGGGGAGAGTGGGTGAACGCTCTGCCCTGAATCACATATACCGCTGGCTAGAGCATTTGGAACATTCGAGAGCTAGTTTAACGGTTTCGTTTTCCTCAACGACTGCTCGGCAGTCCGGGTTAGTGGAGGAACCTATATGACTATCAAAGTTACACCGTACTTTCGGATGGGACGTAAAGCAATTGGTTCCCTTGGTACTTTTCGAAAGGAGTAGTCTACGTGCCGGTATCGGGTTTCCTCTCTTCCCTTCTTTTCTCCCTCAATCATAGTGTTCAAATTTCATGTTTTATTGTAAATAATCACATGTTTTAGTATTTATGTAAAGTGACATAATGTTAATCATAAAATGGTAGGTCTACAATGTACTAATAATATCTTCCCATCATAAACACATCTAATCAAATCTCTTATAGTGTTCTGATTTGTTAACTGCAATTTAATTTTAATTATTTACACATTTCAGTTTGGCTTATATGACGTCGGTGTGTATTTGTTGGTGCGGTGTTCGGTATGGTAAATGCGTTGGGCGTCCCGCCCCCAGCGAGGCCCAGAGTTCCCCCACGTCGCATGACCAGCATGAGTCAGAAATTACAAGGTACGAGGCGCATGCGCAAACTCGCTCGACTGCGACGCATTTTACTAAGTCAGGAATGTCACCATTTGACAATGAATAGTCTTTGACTTTGGACGAGTTTTTAATGTTTGAGTTTTACTGCGTGTTTGTTTCCTAACTTCACCCCTGCAGCTTATGATCATCGACAAGGTTGGTTCACATTACTAATTCTCACTTTATGAACTTATTCTTCGGACTGCTCTTTCAAATCCGTCTTTATAACAGGCAAAGAAGGAACATTTGTTACACATATAATGCATACTTATAGAAATTACGTTTAGTTTACTCGATGTATAATCTAATCAGTCACCAATAGATTTCTTTATTTACCGGTACTTTAAAACGATATAATGATGATGATTTCATTTTTCATTTTCAATATAATTTTTGAATATTTCGTTAGAACTTTAAGTCTTATTTATACATTGTTTTAATATTATTATTTCAAAATGTGCTTAACTAATTCCTTATTTTGTTTGCATTTATGTAATAAGTTTTATATTTTGTCCTTCTTTGTGAATCAGTTTTAATAACTGCGTAAGATAGACTTTAAATAAATCAAATAAACCAATACAAATCATAAAACCCCGATTCTAAAAAAATACAAATGCATTTTATTATTTATTTTATTGAATTTTACCTGCCCATCATTTTCTTTCTTCCAATATTGTTACACAACAACAAACAAAGCCAACTTCTTATAAAATAAGGATCGCCAGTGTGCCCCGAAAGAAAACGATCATTATGTACTGTCGGTGTCACCCTTAGCCATTTGCGGAGAATAACGTATAAACCAAGTTCTGGTGGTATTAAAAAGAAAATATAGAAACTACTTACCTACCATTAAACCATGGATTTATCATAGTTATATATATTGCCAATCTATAGCCAACATAATAATATAAAAGAAACTAAACTGTAGCAAGTTTCTTGTTTGTAATATTATTCTTTCTTGCAAACTCGATAACATTATTTTCTACTTTGAGTAATTTTTCTGACCCAGATATTGTTTACGTACTTTAATTTTGCAAGGACGACAGAGAGTTTCAAGTTTCAGAGCAAAGAGGTTTTACAACCTGTCTCAAGACTAATTTGTTCTGAAGAGTGAAGACGGCTATAAAGGGCTCGTCAGAGTTTTGTTTAAACTTTAAAATGTTTACGCTTAATTACGTCGTTCGTTGCTGCGCTCAAGCGAAAGCTAAATGTGTAACGAGAATTGTCGTTGCTAGAAGCACGTCTTTCAGTTCGTCCAATCCCCACAGTTCACACCGTACACAGCAGAAGCGAAAGCTAAATGTGTAACGAGTTGTCGTTGCTAGAAGCACATCTTTCAGTTCGTCCAATCCCCACAGTTCACACCGTACACAGCAGAAACATTGGTTTTAAACCAGAGGTTTATGATACACGTTGTGGTTTTGTTTTGAGATACCTCCCTTTGCAGAGCGGTCGGTTTCGTCACGGCGTTAAAAAATTTTTTTTTTTATTTATTTATTTATTTATTTTTATTTTGTTTAAAGATTATTCGACATTACAATATTACATACATAACCTTCAATTAAAATTTGATAAACTTCCATCTCAAGGTAAAGGTGGTCACCATAGAACATTGTTGCGGCATTATAAATCATGATTAAACACAGATCTCAAGAAGCATATTACTAAAGTGCTGACGATAATCTTAAGAAACATTTACACACTCTAAGAAACTGCCGTCACGAAATTCTTGTCTCGAATATCTAATTATAACAAGCCGCGAGAAACCAAAATTACATTCCGAGTTTCATTGTTATTTTAAATGAAGTTGTTTTCTCAATTGTTTGACTACTTAAAATTTGAATTCTTTTGTATACGACGAATCATATACAAGTTCTTTCTATAACACAATACAATATTTCAAAAAATCTTTTCGAAGGAATTGCCACATACCTCATATTATTTAACATGTGTAAACCTATCCGGGTGAAAAAGTAGCTGGGTAAGCACGTAGTTGTGAAAGTTGTCCGAGGGTGGTTGTTTGAGAGGACTCACCCTCTAGCAGCAACAATACGGGGTTGTTGGCGGCAGCCTCCCGAATCTGAGTCACGCGTTACGTAACTCCTACTCGTCCAATACTGCATAAATAAGCAATTTGGAAACAAGTTCATTCTTTCTGGAGTCTTTTACACTGGTTGGTTCGGTATCTGTAATTTTATTTTTTGCTGGTTAGAAGAAGCTTTATAGTTTCATCAGTTTACAGTAATCTCTGGCCTATGATAATATTACTAGGAAAACGCTTAAGTCCCGCCGCGTTGTTGGATGAGCGTAATTGGTGCATTGAGCTGCCATGTGTTACGCGGATTTTCTGTTGTTCTGTGAAAAAATCATTACTTAGTCCAAAGATTTTTTTTTTAATTAATTAAATTAAATAAAAAAATAACTTAATTTTTTTAATTAATCGTAATTTTTAACAAAGAAAAAAATCGTAAAATTGCAATTTTCATAAGAAATAAATATTCGATTGCGCTCAAATTTAACACGAATATATTAATTCATGAAATTAAGGTTCTGTGAAAAAATAATTACAATGGAATAAAGCATGTAGGTGTAATAAGTCGAAGAAAGTGTTTAAAATCGAAAAAAATCGTAAAAATTGCGTTTTTTATGAGAAAAAATTTCCCGATTGCGCTCAAAAACGTGGCAGTTCTAAGTTCAGAGATTTCGAAGGCCTCCATGAAATTTCATCGCAATCGAGTATCGGTTTTGCCGGAATCGTGCTAACAAACAGACCAAAAATACAGAAAGAAAGAAAGAAAGAAGAAAAAAAAAACATTCCGGATTTTTTTCTCCAGTGTAGTGAAATGGAATCTTCGCTTCGCTCGCTACGCTCGCTACGCTCATCCAATCATCAGAAAACAAAGTAGGTCTAATAGAATTCAAAACCTTTCAAAATAATATCAAGACCCTAGTTTAACCTCGTGCAACTTCATAGAAGGCGCGGGTGAAGGCATGGTTATGACGCTGTATTTGTTATTGTTTTGTTTATTTTAGCTAGGGTCTTGTCTTGGAGAATATAATTAAGTTTTACTAGGAAAACGCTTAAGTCCCGCCGCGTTGTTGGATGAGCGTAATTGGTGCATTGAGCTGCCATGTGTTATGCTGATTTTCTGTTGTTCTGTGAAAAAATTATTGCTTAGTCGAAGATTTTTTTAAATTAAATTAAATAAAATAAAAAAATAACTTAATTTTTTTAATAAATCGTGAATTAAAAAAAAAAAATCGTACAATTGCAATTTTCATAAGAAATAATTATTCGATTGCGCTCAAATTTAACACGAATATATAATTCATAAAATTAAGGTTCTGTGAAAAAATTATTACAATGGATAAAGCATGTAGGTGTAATAAGTCAAAGAATCGTTTTAAAAAAGAAAAAACCCGTAAAATTTCGATTTTCATGAGAAAATAATTTTTCGATTACGCTCAAATTTCACAGGAATATCTTAATTCATAAAATTAAGGTTATGTGAAAAAATCATTGTAATCGGATAAAGCGTGTAGGTGTTATAAGTCGAAGAAATTTTAAAAAAATCGAAAAAATTCGTAAAATTGCGTTTTTTATAAGAAAAAATTTACCGATTGCGCTCAAAAACGTGGCAGTTCTAAGTTCAGAGATTTCGAAGGTCTCCATAAAATTTCATCGCAATCGGAGTATCGGTTTAGCCGGAATCGTGCTAACAAACAGACAAAAATACAAAAAAAAAAAAAAAAAAAAAAAAAAAAGAAAAAAAAACATTCCGGATTTTTTTCTCCAGTGTAGTAGAATGGAATCTTCGCTTCGCTCGCTACGCTCGCTACGCTCATCCAAAAATTCTACCACTTAAAAAAAATTAAAAAATAATCACTTATTTATCATAGACCAAACAGTTCGGGCCGAATCGCCAAAAATGATAAATTAGCGGTGCGGAGAAAGTTCCCTAGCAAATAATTTAATAATAATTATATGAAAAAATATATTATTGGTCATTTATTGCGTTATATCTTGCTATCAACAGTAAAAGAAGTTTAATTGGATGAGCGAAGCGAAGACTTCAATTTCACAGACCCCCCAAAAAATTTAGCCCGGCTGTTTTTTTTTTGTTTTTTTTTGTTTGTTTTGTTTGTTTGTTTGTTTTTTTTTCTGTTTTGTTCGCTCTCTACCGGGCAAACGGCATATGCGATCTTGATGAAAATTTGACAGGACCTTCGAAATCTCTGAACTTAGACTTGCCACGTTTTTGGGTACAATCGAAGAAATATTTCTCATGAATATCGTACTTTTACGATTTTTTTCGATTTTTTGTGCGATATTTTCGTGCCATTTGGGCCAATTCTGACCAAACGGGTGGGGCTACAACGTTCATATTATACATGTACATTAAGGTTATGGTGATGTAGTACATTTTGAAAGAAAAAGTTGAAAAAGTTAGCCAGAATCTATAGAAATAAAGCTTTTAATATAAGATTTTTGTTTTTTTGTACGATATTTTCGTGTCATTTGGGCCAATTCTGACCAAACGGGTGGGGCTACAACGTTCATATTATACATGGACATTAAGGTTATGGTGATGTAGTACCTTTCGAAAGAAAAATTTGAAAAAATTAGCCAGAATCCATAGAAATAAAGCTTTTAATATAAGTTTTTAGGTAAATAATACCAATTGACAAGAAACAAAAGAAACTTGACAACATTCACCTACAATGCGTAGGCAGCAAATCAAAGCACTTGCAAAAGTAAAGATATCCCACGCAAACTAAAAACTTTAAAAAACTCATCCATCAACGCGGCGGGACTTTAGCGTTTTCCTAGTGTAGTTAAACGGGCCCAAGATGGGACAGGTCTGCCGGTGTAGGGATAAATTCCGTTATTTTCTATACTGACCGTTTTAGAAATATCTTTTTGAATAGGACCTGAAATTTTATCTAAGACTAGGAAAACGCTTAAGTCCCGCCGCGTTGTTGGATGAGCGTAATTGGTGCATTGAGCTGCCATGTGTTATGCGGATTTACTGTTGTTCTGTGAAAAAATCATTACTAAGTTGAAGATATTTTTAAAATTTAATTTAATTTAGTAAAAAATTAAATTAAATTTAATAAAAAATTAACTTAAATTTTAATTTTTTTTAATGATTCGTAATTTTAAAAAAGGAAAAAATCGTAATATTGAAATTTTCATAAGAAATAATTATTCGATTGCGCACAAATTTTACACGAATATATTAATTCATAATATTAAGGTTCTGTAAAAAAATCATTACAATCGGATAAAGCATGTAGGTGTTATAAGTCGAAGAAATTTTTTAAAAATCGAAAAAAATCGTAAAATTGCGATTTTCATGAGAATTTTTTTTTCGATTGTGCTCAAAAACGTGGCAGTTCTAAGTTCAGAGATTTCGAAGACCTCCATAAAATTTCATCGCAATCGGAGTATCGGTTTAGCCGGAATCGTGCTAACAAACAGACAAAAATACAAAAAAAAAAAAAAAAAGAAAAAAAAAAAAAAAAACATTCCGGATTTTTTTCTCCAGTGTAGTGAAATGGAATCTTCGCTTCGCTCGCTACGCTCGCTACGCTCATCCAATTACTCGACAGTTTGAAATCACAAGCTCGACTCATTCTCTATAATTTGGTTTTATAAACTTTGACATTATGTGGAAAATATAAAATTTATTTTATTTCAATTTAATTAAAATTGGATTTTTTATTTTTGGGACAAACTATCAAGAAATTCCAAACTAAATGTTAAAGGCGAAAATTAATTCATAAATATACTTATCACTTTACCCCACTCTCCCCCCCCCCCACCCCCCCCCCCAAAAAAAAAAGAAAACATTTTTTTGTCGAATTTATGAACAGCCAACGGCTTTGTTCCTTTTCATCTACACCTAATTTATCAACATATGATTGGTAATTCCCCGACTAACCAAATTGAGATATAAAAGATAAGTTTGATAAACTTATCTAATAACAAAGTTAACATTGAATAATTGGATGAGCGAAGCGAAGACTTCAATTTCACCGACCCCCCAAAAAATTTAGCTCCGTTGTTTTTTTTTTTTTTTTTTTTTTTTTTGTTTTTTTCCGTCTGTTTGTTCGCTCTCTACCGGGCAAACGGCAGATGCGATCTTGATGAAAATTTGACACGACCTTCGTTTTCTCTGAACTTAGACTTGCCACGTTTTTGGGTACAATCGAAGAAATATTTCTCATGAATATCGTACTTTTACGATTTTTTTTCGATTTTTAGTGCGATATTTTCGTGCCATTTGGGCCAATTCTGACCAAACGGGTGGGGCTACAACGTTCATATTTCACATGGACATTAAGGTAATGGTGATGTATTGCTTTCTGAAAGAAAAAGTTGAAAAAGTTAGCCAGAATCGAGAGAAATAAAGCTTTTAATATACGTTTTTTGACTTTTTGTGCGATATTTTCGTGCCATTTGGGCCAATTCTGACCAAACGGATGGGGCTACAACGTTCATATTATACATGGACATTAAGGTTATGGTTATGTAGTACCTTTTGAAAGAAAAGTGGAAAAATTTAGCCAGAATCCATAGAAATAAAGCTTTTAATACAAGTTTTTTACGGTAAATAATACCAATTGACAAGAAACAAAAGAAACTTGACAATAACATTCACCTACAATGCGTAGGCAGCAAAACAAAGCACTTGCAAAAGTAAAGATATCCACACAAACTAAAACCTTTAAAAAGCTCATCCATCAACGCGGCGGGACTTTAGCGTTTTCCTAGTATTGGTAATATTGATTCAAGATATAAGCCTCTAAATGCCCGTGATATTTATTATATGTGCCCCAGTCAAAAACGTGTATTTTGTCGATTTAAAAAAATGTAATTAAATAATGAAAATATGTATGGCATTTAAATTTGAATTTAACTTATACTAGCCCGCTTGCGGTCTCATTTTCCAGTCGCGTTGAAGGATGAGCTTTTTTGCTAGACTATTTCTGTCCCAACGAGAGAGACCGAGAACCGACAGTCGCTTCGTTGTGCCAGCCGCGAAAAGGTGCGGGCAGCGAGGTCATATTGTTTAGTACGATTTTTATAAGAAATATTTATTTAATTTTACCACAAATCATAACTTATCTAAGTTCATTGATTACAAACGTTTCCAAAAAGTTTCACCAAGATCGGAGTAGCCGTTTGCCCGGTCGCGGGCCAAAATCACGAAAATATCGCTAAAATCGCGGGGATAATCGTAAAAGTTATATATTCACTAGAATTATTTCTTCGATTTTACTACCTTTGTTATTATGAACTCAAAAGTATTACTGTCTCAGTTAAAAGATTTCGAAGCTCTACTCCAAATTTTATTTTTGATCGCTTCTAGCCTATAGAGTACTTTTGAAGTTTCGCATAAATTTAACACAAGTGTAGTCCAATATCATTATGATTATTTAAGGAAAATGAAATATTCTCTAATTTCATATAATATAAACATACATCATAGATGCACCGTCGAAAGGTAAGTCACTGTCTGGGAAACGGATATCTATGTTTGAGTCACAGAGGGGAGGATTTTTCTCTTTACCATTCAGTAAGAAAGCTCGATGTCCCAATACACGAAAAATTGAAAAACTGTTTTTAGTTTGATGAGTTCACTTTACCAATATAATATTATTTCTTATTGTAGGATGACTGTGGTTTTGAACGTAGAGGACCCTCTCCCGGTGCGAGACATTAGGGTAGGTAGAATCCCTCGATGGGTGGCGGAACTATGCACTCTGGCTTACGTTACGGCATGGTGTTAACTAGAAGCTAGTCCATATTTCTAAAGCAAAATTAACTAATAAATCATATCATATATGACGAAGCTATTTACATTGTATTAAATACATAAACAGGAAAGACAATGCCAATATCAAAACCACCAAAAAATACAAGTTTTTTAGTGATATCGCATGTTACGCTAACCAATATTGAAACAGGCTCTGTGCTGTTTCATTTGAACTACAGTCTGCATGACAAATATTCAAATATAATCAGTAAGGATTTAACTTAAGAATTTATTTATCTAATTTTAACCACAGTTAAAATCACACTTTAGTTATTATATTATATTGATACCAAAATGTATGCAGGATATAGTTCAAACAAAACAATTAATAAGATTTTGCTTAGCGTTTTGTAAAATATTACTCAAACATGTAATTTTGGCTCCAATGGGATCGAGCCCGGGCCTCCTGTTGTCAGGCGGTTGCTGTGCGGTTTTGTATTCGCTCGCCGACGGTGTTACACTGGAAATCAGCTGTGTGACTGAGTGGGACGACTCTAAAATTTATATGAATGTTTTTTATTTTTATATTTTTTCTCAAGAGCGCTGAAGCACCTAATACAAAGTTCATCAAATGTTGTGCGTTCTAAATTCACGACGTTTGGACTAACAGTGAAAAAAATATTTTAAGCATATTATCATAGAACGTTCTATGATGAATGATGTTAATAGCTTATTATGCTATTCGTTTCCGCATACTTTGCTGAACTTAATACTTAGGACTTAAAGTTTGGATGCATCAATGTAAATAATGTCTTAAAAAACCTGAAAATGTGAACCCAATAATAATATAATAATAATTTATTGGGTTTTACCTCTAATGCAGGGCACGTGTAACAATATGTAGCCTTTTACTAACAGAACCACTAATATGCAATTATTTACAGACGATTAAATATAACAATACACTGTCCTTATACATCAATTTATATTGCATACAATATAGGCATTTGAAAAAATAAAGCGTAAAAGACTAAGGTTTATGTAGATTTCTAATTTATCATTAATTTATTTTTGTGTTTTAATTCTGTAGTCCTACACATTTATTTAAAGGATCACAAATGTATGTACCTCTAATTTAAACTTATATTATGGGTTTGAGGTAGAATGAAGGATTTCCCAACTTGTCCTCAGATGCAGAAATTCCGAGTCCACGGTCTGGTAGCTGACGCTTGGAAGATGATACGTATGATAAAGATCGCCGGCCACTTCTTGTTCGAGTACCACGCCGAGAACAGCTTCGTGCTCTCGATGCTGCGGTTCGGGTACTCGATGACGCACCTCGCACTCGTGTTGATCCAGTACACGTTCATCATCGTGCACCTGATGCAGCACACGGACGACGCCAACGACCTCTCGGCCAACACAATCACGATGCTTTTCTTCGCTCACTGCGTCACCAAGTTCATCTACGTCGCACTCAAGAATAAGAAGTTCTACCGCACCCTGGGGGCATGGAACGCCATCAACAGGTACACTAAAATGGATATTTTCTTCTTTTTCTCTTTTTTCTTATTCGTTTTCTTTTTCTCTTTCTTTTTCTTTTTCTTTTCTTCATATTATACCTTAATACCCAGTGGCCTAGGACATGCACTTTGCCCCCCCCCCACCCCCACCAAGGTTCCCAGCTGGTGAACAAGCCTCTTGTTTGTCCCCAGCCACCCCTTGTTCGCCGAGAACCACGCCCGTCACCACGCCACCTCTGTCATGAAGATGAACAAGGTGATACGAACCATCACCACGGGGACGGCTCTCACAGTCATCGGCTGGACGCTCATCACCTTCGTCGGTACGTACGAGCTCTCGTTTACCAGTTATTGTTGACAAGTTCCCACATTCGCAACTCTTTGTACGATAACTCATTTGTAAACTTTTAACTGCAACTTCTTTATTTTCCAATTCAATTTTTTGCCAATCACTTTGTTACAAACATCGATGCTATAATAGGAACAATTAATTGGTTTGTACTGTAATCCCTTAACGATGCTTAGATTTTTTATCTTTGAACCAATATACAACTAATAATGTCATTTTGATTATAATACATTTTACTTCTTATAGTTTGCATGTTGGTGATGTAGGGTTGGCACAATGGATCGTAGCAGGATATGAATTGAAGATTATGGTTTCACTGCAGTTGAAATAACTTGTATACAACATTGCATTGAGAACAACAATTATTGTGAATTGTGTTGTTAAATCGAGTATTAAAAATGTGAGATTTTTTTGTTGCTTTAATCAACACAATGCCGTTTGTTGCATTACTAACTGTATATTGACTGCAGTTGCAGCAAACAATATTTTTAAAACTATTAACTCATTTGGATGATTAGAACTAATATAATAGTAAGTAAAAAACGTTTAAAGGTCTTCGTAACAGGCCTACGATGGTAGAATCAAGCACACATCATTCACAAGATCACCTAAAAATAGTACAACAAACTGTGTAGAAAGAAATGTTATACGAAAAAGTATGTTATCAAAAATTTAACGGCTTGGACATAATCTTGTCTCAGTATATCATCATTTTTTTATTTGGAAATCACGAGATGCGATAATTCCATTGAAATTAAATAATATGTTGGTTTATCACAGCGTGGTTGATAGATTGAAAGCTTTGATCCAACAAGGTTAACTTGTAAAGTGTAATAATGGTGGAAGTGACGAATTAATGCAAATTATTAGTGGAGGTTCCGCATTAGCTACAAGCTATTGGTGGAGGTGCGGGGTTAACTGCAAGCTATTGGTGGAGGTGCCGGGTTAACTGCAAGCTATTGGTAGAGGTGCCGGGTTAACTGCAAGCTATTGGTGGAGGTGGCCGGGTTAACTGCAAGCTATTGGTGGGGAGGTGCCGGGTTTAACTGCAAGCTATTGCTGGAGGTGCCGGGTTAACTGCAAGCTATTGTGAGGTGCCGGGTTAACTGCAAGCTATTGGTGGAGGTGCCGGGTTAACTGCAAGCTATTGGTGGTGGTGCCGGGTTAACTGCAAGCTATTGGAGGTGGTGCCGGGTTAATTGCAAGCTATTGGTGGTGGTGCAGGGTTAACTGCAAGCTATTGGTGGTGGTGCCGTGTTAACAACAAGCTATTGGTGGAGGTGCCGGGCTAACTACAAGCTATTGGTGGAGGTGCCGGCTAACTGCAAGCTATTGGTGGTGGTACCGGGTTAACTGCAAGCTATTGGTGGAGGTGCCGGGTTAACTGCAAGCTATTGGTGGAGGTGCCGGGTTAACTGCAAGCTATTGCTGGAGGTGCCGGGTTTAAAAGCAAGCTATTGGTGGAGGTCTCGGGTTAACTGCAAGCTATTGTTTGTGAGGTACCGGGTTAACTGCAAGCTATTGGTGGTGGTGCCGGGTTAATTGCAAGCTATTGGTGGAGGTGCCGGGTTAACTGCAAGCTATTGGTGGTGGTGCCGGGTTAACTGCAAGCTATTGGTGGTGGTG
The DNA here is from genome assembly GCA_024449915.1 of Sweltsa coloradensis. Lineage (NCBI taxonomy): Eukaryota > Metazoa > Arthropoda > Insecta > Plecoptera > Chloroperlidae > Sweltsa > Sweltsa coloradensis. Next base: position 274,230 of record JAMZAV010000653.1, read on the forward strand.
CTGGGTTAACTGCAAGCTATTGGTGGAGGTGTCGGGTTAACTGCAAGCTATTGCTGGAGGTGCCCGGGTTAACTGCAAGCTATTGGTGGAGGCGCCGGGTTAACTGCAAGATAGTGGTGAGGATGCCGGGTTAACTGCAAGCTATTGGTGGTGGTGCCGGGTTAACTGCAAGCTATTTGTGGAGGTGCCGCACTTTTTTCCTTAGGTCATCTCCGATGCCGTTGTTCTAATAGGCTGTTATTATTTAATACACTTGATTTTTACAATAGTAAGCTTTACCGTTTGACACAACAATAAAACTTTATCAATTATTTGTTTTAGATGATTAGTTTACAAACTTCAGCGAATATTTATATTCTTGAATATATGACTTCGAGAGAAGTTTTTACTGGCAAAGAACAAGTAAATATAAACTTACTGATTGAGTCAAAAATGGTCACAAAGTTTACATAATGATAAAGTAAAACTTGTATTTAGTTTAGTCTCATATTTACACAAGTTATATTCGCCAGCAAAGGGGTTCTCAGGTTCATGGGCCGGCCGATCACCGCAGCTTTGTACACCATGGAACTTTATTTCTTGTACTTCGTGTATCAACTAGAATTAGATGATGAATAAGCCAGTTTAAGCACAATAGCCTTTACATCATATGATGACGCATCGTAGTCATACATAGTCGCGTTGATGGATGAGCGATTTCCCCATCCATTTTTATCCCCACTCTCTCTTCAATCTTATGTTTATTATATATATTAAATATATGATCAATATCATCTCGTCGCCTCTCACCTCCTTGCTTTGTGGTAAACCTAATTTATAGTTATTTCTACTGTTTTCTGTCATTTCTGCAACATTGATCAGCTGATTGTCCGATGCAGAGCAAACAAACACAAAATAATCAATCTTCGATTGAAACAAGAGTTATTAATTATAAAGCCCCATTTTCGTCGATTGATCCCAACAATCTGAAAGGTCTTATAGTTAGAGATTTCAAAGGTTCCCTGAAGATGAAGATCGGAGTAGCCGTTTGTCCGGTAGCGAGCAAGTGAGAGCTAGAGCTTATGCGACCCCTGTCTCTCCTGACACTGTCCGTCTGTCCGTCCGTCCGTCCGTCCGTCTGTCTGTCTGTCTGTCTGTCTGTCTGTCTGTCTGTCTGTCTGTCTGTCTGTCTGTCTGTCTGTCTGTCTGTCTGTCTGCCTGTCTGTCTGTCTGTCTGTCTGTCTGTCTGTCTGTCTGTTTGCCTATCTCTGACTGATTTCCTGTCCAGGCGATAGCTTGCAGATAACTAAGGACCCAATAAACGCCAAATACACAATTGATTGTAGCTGCCACGGCTGATGATAGCCAGCTACTATCCCTGTGACGTTCACCAGAGTTTCTACTATCTCATAAGCTTCGTGCTGCAGGTAGGAAGCCCAATTAACCTAATTATTCAGTAAATCACAATCCGCAATCAATTTTGCTATTATTGGTCTTTTTATTTATAATTCAATTTTATATGTTTTAAATAATGAACAGTTAACTACGACTAAAAGTGATTGCCATGAGCATTTTACGAGAAAAGAAAGGATTTTAGAATTGAAGAGCATCATCTTAACATATCATGTACGCGGCCTGATATTGCAGGCGCCAGACTTTTTAATAAATTACCCAAATGCTTGAAGAACAACAAGAGTCAATCTTTTAAGTTTGAACTGAAAAGTTTTTAATTGATAATTCGTTTTATTCAGTTAAAGAGTTTCATGTTATCTTAAAGCATTGTGTGTATTTTGATAGCATGTATTTCCTGACCTGTCTAAATATCATTGTATGATCAAATTTATAGACCAATAATATTATTATAATAATAATAATTATTTTTTATTTTTATTATTATTATTATTATTATTATTATTATTATTATTATTATTATTATTATTATTATTATTATTATTATTATTATTATTATTATTATTATTATTATTATTATTATTGCAGTTTCTCGGGTGCTGCTTCATATTACACTCAATAGAGAACCTAGAGGTCTGTTGCCATGCCCGAACACACGGGGTATCACCAACCACCATGCAGCGCAAGGACGCTGTCCATCGCCCAGTTCTAGCACACAGCAGATTTTTAGGTATAGGTGACCGGGGAGAGAAGCATACCAGGGGAGAAGCTTCGAGCCCCAAGACCATTCCCCAAGAAGACTATTCGTTAAAAAAGTCGTCTCCTCATTTAATGATTTACATTTTCTAACATTGGCTTGCTCTTCCTGAAATTTTATTTTCATTTATTTTCGTCAATACTTAAATGAATTTTGGATTATAACAGTATAATTTAAATAATTTATCTAATAATTTACCGTTCGTGCCTCTGGACTCATCACTTTCATACTATTGTGAAGGTCAAACGTAATTGTAGGCCTACTTGAAAGTGATTAAGCCACAATGCGTTGAGCTATTGCTTGTATGATATTCGTGATCTTAAAAACCACATACCACTCCTATTTTGATGTTAACCATATTTTCACATTCATAAATTAAAAAGCATCATATGCAATCATAGTTAAATGAAAATTATATAATAGATTACAGTATTATTTAATTTCATTATGATGTTTCACTTATTTGAATTATTTATTAAGAAATCTTAGGTAATAAATTTGTATTTTGTTCTCTTGAATGTAATTTATGTCTTCAACGAGTAATAACAACCCAGCCAGCATTATCCATTCGAAGGAATTTCATAATGAATGCCGTGACATAAACTCTTAGTGTAATAATAAGCATAAGCATAAAGCATAAGCATTAGCATAAGCATAAGCATAAGCATAAGCATAAGCATAAGCATAAGCATAAGCATAAGCACAAGCACAAGCACAAGCACAAGCACAAGCACAAGCACAAGCACAAGCACAAGCACAAGCACAAGCACAAGCACAAGCACAAGCACAAGCACAAGCACAAGCACAAGCACAAGCACAAGCATAAGCCAATGATCCAATTATTGTAAGCCTAAGAGTTCCGTCAAAAACAAATTATTTTCTAGCAATTTATTTCCTGACATGTGCATGTTAAAATATGGACAAGTCTTGATTTACCAAAGTTATCATTAAGTTTCACTTTAAAGGGAGTTTCCGTCAAGCGAGTTGCCCAAATTAAAATATCCAGGTAACTACTTTACTTGCAATAAATACAATGAAATGTATTTAAAATACATGTTTTTAAATTAATAGTGTTAATTTAGTTCACATATTATTATAAACGAGGATGACATATTGTTATTTTGTTTTCTTTGACAGCATCACTCTCTAGTCTTCACTATGCTTAGTTCGTTGATCTTCCCTTCCGTGTCAAGAGAAACTATCCGTACACATAATAATAATTGTACTTAGTAACAATTTTCTCGAGTTTTTTTTTTTCTTTTTTTTCCTCCGCAGGAGACAGGTCTCGCTCAGTCAAGCCTCACGAAATATGTATATATTACATTTACTCATATCTTTTTGATTTCCTGCTGTATAAAATGAATTTTAGATATATTTTTAGGGGACCAATTAAATACAGTACCTTATAATTTATATTTCTCAAATTTTAGGGGCATTGTTAACATTGAACCACGAAAAATTGTTCATCATTCGCGAGAAATCAATAACACGCACGCACGTGGCTTTTCATCTACCATACCTACTTAATTTGATTTGAATTTTGTTTATTTCCAAGGCTCAAGAGGAGGCCGGCATGCTCATTTTATGCGCTTCAAATTTCTCAAACAATTTTAGTCGCATCAATTTGTGATTTTAATAAAAAAATTCAATTTTCTAGAATTTAGAATCTGTCAAAATGGTCAAAAACACCCAAATAACTACACATTTTCTGATTGATCTATGATAAATATTGAAAATCTGATATGATAGGGGCGTATAGTACAGATGTCCTTTATTAGACGAGTGAGCGAAGCGAATAAGGAAATTATAACGCTACTCGATCGGGCCTTGGTCGTGACTGTGTCCAATGTATGTATGTCTGTGTGTCTGTCCGGGCTCATACGGCCGAACGGCCAAATTGATTGAGCTGAAATTTAAAACAGACATCCGTGACCAGGTAACTGAGAACTGCTAACAAAATGAGCACAATCCATTGCGATTTAAACCTATAAAAAATAATAAATTGAAAAATAGGCTGCCAATGTTTAGAAATTATTTTAACGACAATGGATTTGATTTTGAAAAAATACTTTTTGTTTGTTTTTTACCTGGCTGTGAAATGCCGTGCCCATGCAAGGTTTATCAAATCTGGCACGCTCAAGGTACCCCCAAATTTCGCTCGGAGATTGAGTAAACCTTGCAATCTTTACACGTATTTCATACTGGCTATGTTTTCCATACTTTTGTCACAGATGATGGACTACATTCCGTAATATGCATTTCAAAACATGTTTAATAATTTTTAAAATACAATCTAGAAATTAAAAAATCTTTCCCGACCAGGGGATTGAACCCACGTCTCCCACATTTCGGCTATAAGGGCGCTTTAGTCAACTAGAGAAGGGAAACGCCAAATTCGTTATAAGACGAGTGAGCGTGTCATGTGATGACCCGGGAACATTTGCATTTAAAATAGATATTTTTTTTGGTATAAATAATAGTTATTTTTTAAGTTTAGTTGGTATAAGGGCGCGTCAACTGTAAGGCCATAATGCTCCACTCTAGTCTATGATAGGCTAGGGAGGCCTAAGTTATGGGGAAGAAAAGTAATGTTACCGGGTACTCAACACATGGCACACTCACTCGTCTAACAACGACTTTGGCGTTTTCCTAGTTAGACGAGTGAGCGCAGCGAAACGAAGTCTACAACGCTACTCGATCGGGCCTTGGTCGTGATTAATTCTGTTTGTTTGTCCGGGCTCATACGGCCAAACGGCCAAATAGATTGAGCAGAAATTTTAAACAGACATCCGTGACCAGGTAACTTGGAACTGCTAACAAAATGAGCGAAATCCATTTCGATTTAAACCTACAAGACATAATAAACTGAAAAATAGGCCTAACATGTATAGGAATTATTTTTTAACAACAATGGTTTTGATTAAAAAAAAATATTTTTTGTTTTTTATTTACCTGGCTGTAAAATGCCATGCCTATGCAAGGTTTATCGAATGTTGCACGTCAAGGTACCCCCAAACTCCGCTCGTAGATTGAGTAAACCTTGCAATATTTTCACGTATTTCGTACTAGCTATATTTTCCATACACTGCGTTATATGCATTTCAAAACATGTTTAATAATTTTTAAAATACAATCCAGAAATTACAAAATTATTCCCGACCAGGGGATTGAACCCACGTCTCCCACATTTCGGCTATAAGGGAGCTTTAGCCAACTAGACTAGGGAAACGCCAAAATCGTTGTAAGACGAGTGAGCGAGTCATGTGTTTAGTACCCGGGAACATTTGCATTTAAGTTTGATAATTATATTGGTATAAATAATAGTGTTTTTAAGTTAGTTAGTTTCTGGGCGCGTCAACTGTAAGGACATAATGCGTCAACTTTAGCCTAAGATAGGCTAAGGGAGGCCTAAGGTAGGGGAAAGAAAAGTAATGTTACCGGGTACTCAACACATGGCTCACTCACTCGTCTAACAACGACTTTGGCGTTTCCCTAGTTAGACGAGGGAGCGTAGCGACTAAGGAACAATTCAACGCAAACGAGCCTTCGTCGTGATTAATTCTGTATGTCCATATTTCTGTCTGTCTGTCCGGTCCCATACGGCCGAACGGCCAAATAGATTAAGCTGAAATTTTAAACAGACATCCGTGATCAGGTAACTGAGAACTGCTTACAAAATGAGCAATATCCATTTCGATTTAAACCTACAAGAAATATTAAATTGAAAAATAGGCTTAAGATGTGTAAGATTTATTTTAACGACGGTGGTTTTGTTTTTGAAGAAGTCATTTTTATCGAATAATCTTTGGTAGGCTGTGATAACATGCATAGCAGTGACCAAGGTTCCCCTAATATCCACTGGGACATTGAGTTAACCTTGCAATCTTTACTCGTATTTCGTACTGGCTATGTTTTCCATAGTATTGTCACAGTTGATGTAGACTTAACAGCGTTATAGCATTTCAAATCAACCCATGTTTAATATTTTTTTAAATACAGTCAATAAACTACAAAATCTTTTCCGACCAGGGGATTGAACCCAGGTATCCCACATTCCGGGTATAAGGGCACCTAAGACAACTAGACTAGGGAAACGCCACAGTCGTTGATAGACGAGTGAGTGAGCCATGTGTTGAATACCCGGTATCATTCCCCACACTGGGCTAGATCCAGCCTTAGATATAGGGGAGGACAGGGGATGTTCCCGGGTACTCAACACATGGCTCACTCACTCGTCTATCAACGACTTTGGCGTTTCCCTAGTTATCAAGTATGCCAAGTTGTATTCAGATGTAACGATTTATGGCTGCAGGACAAGGAACGCGCCGAACATCAAATCACGTTTATTTCTGGAAAGAGGGGAAATGATTAAGAAAACAAGAAGAACTTTTGTATGAATTATTACAAAATATTGTTTTTGGACATTACACTGTTCTTTAAAACAATTCAACGCTGGCTAATTCGGCCTTTCCTCAGTTTTTTTTTTTTAATCGAAGTTTTAACAGAGGAAAGCAATAACAGCATTAAAAAAGAATATAATAACAAAATGATCATGAACAATTTTTGCATAAAAATATGTTAAAAAGAAAAAGAAAATTACAATAAAAACGTAACAGAAATTAAATAAAAGCACCACACCATAATAATTGTTGAAGATGAGAAGATTTAAAGAAGTAGATTATTGACAACACCATAGACAACAATTACGTAGGATGGCAAAATATGTTCCATATTTGTGGACAATGTGCACTAGGAAAACTCATGACATGAGGAGTAAATGCCATGAACCAAGCTTATTTAAAATAAAGAAATAAACTAAGCTTAAACATTAAATTAAGATACCGTTGGCAGTTCAAGAAAAGTGTTGGCTCGGGCCTAAGGACGCGACTCTGATTCGGGAGGTCCCGGATTCAAATCCCGTCAAGACCGGCAATCCTGACTGAAGGTTTTTTCCGAGGATTTCCTTAGTCGTTGCGTCGTTGCGAATGCAAGGGATTGAGTCCTCTTAAACAGCCCTCGGACATCCCTTCACAATTGTCCTATCCGCAACATAGTTAGGTGCATGAATTGTGCCCTGGGCAGGCTTCCCACAAGAATTTATTATTTATAAGGAAATCAACCCCAATCCTAGCACATGTTAAAACGTTTATTATCCAGAACAGAATGTCCTTCGAACAAACGTCCCTTGGTACCATAAGTCGGACGCGTTCGCATCTCTGCCTCTGTCCTCTAAAGATAGACTGTAATCAATATGAAACATCGTCACGTAAAATATTCAACCGTACTAAGCGATATTCACCACAGCCAGACATTAATAATTAGACTCATCAGTAAAAGCTCACGACAGTTTTAATTAATAATGTAAATGCGTTCATCAAAGCGAATGCGAGGAAAATTATGTCTAAGAACTACTATAATATTAAACCGTAATGTTCAGCTTGTTGATGAGAACTAATAAGTAATAACCTAATCGAAAGCTGTTGTACAAAACCAAGTGGTTTTCAAGAAGCTGTAATAGAACAGTGCTGGCGCGAGACTGATTCGGGAGGTCCCGGCTCGAACCCCGCCTACGGAAATACTTACTCAAAGTTGTTCTGAAGATTTCTTCAGATGCTAATGTGGATGCAAAGGAATAACAATGATTAATCCCTAGTAATACACCTAAAGAGGGACATGCATTGCACCCTGTGGGCAGATTTCCCACGAGAAATAAAAGCAATATTTCTAGTCTCAACAGGATTGTTGTCATCGAGAGTGATAGGAGATATTATCCGGAATATTGTATATTATCTTATTGTATACTATGCCAATGTGGTGCATGATAATATTGGTGAAACCATCACGTAGTTACTTTCGTGAAGACTTCTGTGAAGCATTCGAAATATTACTCTTCTTTGAAGTTTAATAAATAGTATTTCTTTGGAATGACCGATTATTTATTACCGGTATGAAAATGGTTCCACAATACGACATTACTTTTTTCAATTTCTCGTGGAAAACCTGCCCAGGGTGCAATGCATCCCGCTCTCGTGCAGAGATGTCTGGGCTCGTAACAAACCTCAGTCGGGATTGCCGGTCACGACGGGATTCGATCCCGGGACTTCCTGATTCAGAGTCTCGCGCCTTACGCTTGAGCCAACACTGTCGGTTTCCACAATACGAACATCGCGTAAACGTACAAAATGGAAAAGCAAAACTTTAAAGTACAGAATCGATCTTGGAATACCAAGGCCTTTACATGTTGTTATATCTCTAATTGTTCTTGTTAAAACTTTAACACTAGTGATAACAAGGAACATAACGTCTTAACAACTTAGTTTATTTATCACTTTTAGTTATTTGACTGTCCAAATTCTTTGTCTACATTTACGATTATGTCAATATTTCACCCCAATATACATCTGGGACTGATTTTCGTGAATTTACCGATTTCTTAATCAAATGTATCAAAACTATGACGACTATTTACTGAATTGATATAATAACGAACACACAACAATTTGATATTTAATGTCGTAAGGTTAATCTGAGGATGAGTTTAACAAACAACAATCGAATAGTTTATTACTGTCTTGACTCTTGATTATGATTGTGTTAAGCGTGTACATCTGATGAAAAATAACCTCCTTCATTCAAGAATCATTCGTGATTTACATGATTTAATCCCGACATAGATAGATCCAACTTACATAGAAAATATATTTGCCAATCGTCTGTTCAAAGTGAAACTAACTGGGAATTATTTCCCAATCATCATCGGTATTCATTGTTATATTTCAAATATTACATGTAATAAATTAGTTGTATCTTAATTCTATACAACTTTATGAGCTCATGTTATTATGTGAGTTGGAGACACGTATAACTCTTTCGGGTGGTCTGGGTTCGAGTCTATGTCGACTGCAATAATCTTCATCACAAAGCATTGTATGCATACAATGGTATAGTCTTTTCGAAATCCTTGTTTTCGAAACGATTTTGATGATGCATTTTTAATATTGACCTCTCGAAAATCAATATTTCGTTTGTCCTATATCAACCTAAACTACATAGTAACCGTTTTATGTATTTCATGTTTGAAACGTATGAAAAATAGAGACTTTCGTTCAAATTCAGAATAACCTAGTGTCTATTACGTAACCCGTGGTATGGATTTTCCACACAACCTATAATATGACCATATGTTCCTTGTAATTTATTTACAGGTGCGGCTGTTGAAAAGTAGGGCAATACACACACGCGCGAATATAGTATAGGGATTCTTGATCATTAAAACGTTTATTTTTAAATATAATCTACCTGCTATATATTTTACTGTGAGGACGTGTATGAATAATATATTCTTTATTATTATGTTATAGCGTCCTGAGATGTATTACCCGAGCCACACTCGTCATTTAGTACCTGTTTTCTGATTATACCTGGCTGAGGTGTATCTTATTTTCAAGACAATTCAATTCAATACTTTTATTTCCCAGTAGACCGATACATGGTATAAATATGGGTTTTCGTCACAAAATTAATTAAGAACAGACCTAAAATATACAATTAATTAACTTTACAGTCATAGAATATATACAATTTATCACCTATAGTATAATCTAGGTTTATATACTTAAATTGTTGAAAACAGTTTGATTGCTGCAGCATAATATTAATCTAGAGCGACGGTCGTTCGCCCGCAGCCAAGCGCACGCGACTGCTAGAAGGCGATGACTAAACCCTGTTTACTCCTACCCGAGTTGGGGGGTTTTCACACGCCGCCCGAAATATTCACAATCTTGAAACTCGGTATGACCTGATATGTGGTCCATGACCTACAAAAAAAATTAGCCCGATCCGATAGCCCGTTCTGTGCTAAAAAAAAGTGCTTCAACATGGTAGAAAACCTCCCGGCTGGCTGGTGGCTAGTTGGTTGGTTAGTTGATTAGTTAGCTAATTCTTGGGGAGAGGACTAAAAGCCTACAGAGAAAACGGTACATCTTAGAACTATGAAACTTGGACCACAATTAGGTGTACCTCAGGCGCAATTACTGTTGCTTTCAAAATCAAAACCAAAACCAATTAAACTATTAAAATTCAAAACCATTAATAAATATGTAACACATGGGCTCCATGCGCGAAATTTGGCAGGGGGGTAGATAAAAATATCAGAATCGATAATGCACCTAGAGGCAAGCAATATTCCACTTCCAACACCCCCTAAATCATCCCCTAAAATTGGAATAATTCATAGCTCTTACCCAAAATTGAATTTTTATTCAAATTAGTTATTAAAATTTTGTTTTAATGTGTTTTAACCCAATCGGCCTATTCTCATTAACTAAACCACATTTTTTCAACCCCCATCCCTAATAGTTTATATTATTTTTACCTTGATTTCTAGCATTCACCATGAAGGCACCTAATGAGTTATCAGCATAAAATTTGGCATGATGGTACATAATAATATGAAAAATAATCCGCCGAGAGGCAAGCGATATTCCACCTCCAACACCCCCTAAATCATCCCCTAAAATTGGAATAATTCATAGCTCTAACCCAAAATTGAATTTTTATTCAAATTAGTTATTAAAAATATGTTTTAATGTGTTTTAACCCAATCGGCCTATTCTCATTTTCTAATCAACATTTTTTCAACCCCCATCCCTAATAGCTTATATTATTTATACCTTGATCTCCAGCATTCACCATGAAGGCACCTAATGAGTTACCAGCATGAAATTTGAGCTATGCTCTTACCAACTGAGCTATGCAGCCACCAAATTAATTTTAATAAAAGTCGAGTATAATAAACTATTTAATTTAATTTTGGTAAGAAATCGTTTCTTTATTTGCTTCACCCGAAATGTATTGATATCTAGATACGTATTTAGAAAGTGAATCAAACTCCGTCTAAGCCATACATATCCGAGCTATTTAGATGGAAAATTACATTTGAAAAGTCCCTCTTTCTTTGAAGTTTCGTTTACAAGTATTTCACTCCTAACAAACAGCAAAAATATGTGATATCCTCCCTAAATAAATTTAAAAAAAAAAAACGGCAGCCAAGCTCTCCTTTAAAATTCTTTGGCTGTGATTGTTGTGATATATAGAATTTGAGCCAATCGTTTCATTCTCCCTCCCTATAAACTAGTTTCGCATTGAAAAGAATTAAGATCATTTCGCCTGTTGACAAGCGCCAAGCCATCCATTTTCGTGGTAAAAAAAAGTAAAAATTTTAAACTCAAAATCACAAAAAATTACTTAGCCATTGAATTTGGTTCATTACGAGAACTTTAAATAGTCAATGGCCAAGTAATTTTTTTTTATGATTTTGAGTTTAAAATTTTTACATTTTTTACCACGAAAATGGTTGGCTTGGCGCTCGTCAACAGGCGAAATGATATTACTTGTTTTCAATGCGAAATTAGTGAGGAAGAAAGAAATGATTGTCTCAAATTCTTTATCTCACAACATTCACAGCCAAAGACTTTTGAAGGAGAGCTTGTCTGCCATTTTAAACAAATTTTTGTTTTTATTGTGGTGTAACAAATTACATGAAAGTAAGATCAGATAACCTTTTTAATTGATTTGAACACCAATTTAAATCGCACCACACACACACATCCATTGAATCGATGGCCTATAATCATTATTTCAAACGTTCAGATCAGTTCAGTTCAGTTCAGTTGTTTATTGAACATTGGTATTTTTCTGTAATGTCACCAATACACTTGGTCAGTAAAGTAATAATAACTGTTACATTGATAGTTATATGATATAGTAATACAATAGTAATAACATTAAAAGACACACGACAATTCGCCATTTAGTGTACAAAGTAATACCAATACCATTATAATAACAATGCGAAGGGTTACACAATGGGTTACACTGAGCTATCACAGATGCACTAAGATGTTAAACTAGGAAGCTTCGCAAACGCTTTTTCAGGCGCGTTGTTGGAAGAGCGTAATTTTTTACAAACGAAAAAAAGCGTAAAATTGAGATTTTTATGAGAAATAATTTTTCGATTACGCTTAAATTTCACACGAATATATTCATTTAAAAATTAAGGTTCTGTGAAAAAATCATTACATTCGGATGAAGCATGTAGGTGTTATAAATCGAAGAAATAAAAAAATCGAAAAAATCATAAAAATGCGATTTTCAAGATAAATATTTTTTTGATTGCGCTCAAATTTCACACGAATATATCAAGTGATAAAATTGAAGTTCTGTGAAAAATTCTTTAGAATCGGATAAAGAATGTTGGTGTTATAAGTCGAAGAAATTTTAAAAATTGATAAAACGTAAAATTGCGATTTTCATAAGAAGTACTCTCTCGATTACGCTCAAATTTCACACGAATATATAAATTCATAAAAATTAAGGTTCTGTGAAAACACCATTTCGATCGGATAAAGCATGTAGGTGCTATAAGTCAAAGAATTTAAGAAATGTTTTAAAAATCGAAAAAAATTCTTAAAATTGCGATTTTCATGAGAAATAATTTTTCGATAGCGCTAAAAAAACGTGGCAGTTCTAAGTTTAAAGATTTCGAAGACCTCCAGAAAATTTCATCGCGATTGGAGTATCGGTTTAGCCGGAATCGTGTTAACAAACACACAAAAATACAAACAGAAAAAAAGAAAAAAAAACATTCCGGATTTTTTTCTTCAGTGTAGTAGAATGGAATCTTCGCTTCGGTCGCTTCGCTTGCTACGCTCATCCAAAAATTAGTAAAATTCTGATTTAAACAAAGACCTGACAGGCACACGGTTAGTGTTCAAATAACTCATCAATGCTGTAAAAAGCCCTAGCGGTTAAAACATTTTTTGAAGTATTCCTTTGTTGGATGAGCGTAGCGAGCGGAGCGAGCGAAGGGAAGATTCCATTTCACTACACTGGAGAAAAAAATCCGGAATGTTTTTTTTTTTCTTTCTTTTTTTTGTATTTTTGTCCACACGATTCCGGCTAAACCGATAATCCGATTGCGATGAAATTTTATGGAGGCCTTCGAAATCTCTGAACTTAGAACTGCCACGTTTTTGAGCGCAATCGGAAAATTTTTTCTCATGAAAATCGCAATTTTACGATTTTTTTCAATTTTTAAAAAATTTCTTCGACTTATAACACCTACATGCTTTATCCGATTTTAATGATTTTTGCACAGAACCTTTATTTTATAAATTTAGATATTTTTGTGAAATTTGAGCGCAATTGAAAAAATATTTATCATAAAAATCGAAATTTTACAGGTTTTTTCTTTTTTTAAACAACTCTTTGACTTATAACACCTACATCCTTTATCCGATCGTAATCATTTTTTCGCAGAACCTTTATTTTATGAATTTATATATTAGTGTAAAATTTGAGCGCAATCGAGAAATTATTTCTTATGGAAATCGCAATTCTACGATTTTTTTAACAATTACGATTAATTAAAAAAATTAAAAAAATTAAGTTAATTTTTAATTTAATTTAATTTAATTTAAAAAAATTTCAACTAAGTAATGATTTTGCCACAGAACAACAGAAAATTCGCATAACACATGGCAGCTCAATGCACCAATTACGCTCATCCAACAACGCGGCGGGACTTAAGCGTTTTCCTAGTAATAAGCATGTCTTCTCAATATCGGTAATGTGTTTAGGAAGAACATTATAAATCTTTACAGCAAGGAAATCTTCACTCAGTAGGGTCAACTCGAGTCTACGAGGCAGGACATGCACATTGTCACTGTTTCTGGTGTAATGACATTGGACGTTGCTGTTTAGTTGGAAGCTCCCCCAATTTGTCTTGATGTAGCAGGCAACTTCCAGGATGTCCACGCCAACATGATTGCCTATTGCCGACTTGATGTAGAGTTCCGATGGCCTTTTTTTAAGGATAAAAAATCTTTTTAAAATTGCATGCGGAAGAAGAGCCAAATCGTGTTATGCCGTATTATCGCCGTATTATCGTATATACCGTATCTTATAAGCGATTCAAAATAGGCATGGTAGACACTAGGAAGCTTCGTAAACGCTTTTTCAGGCGCGTTGTTGGATGAGCGTAATTGGGGCATGCGGATTTTCCGTTGTTCTGTGAAAAAATCATTACTGAGTCGAATTTTTTTAAAATTAAATTAAATTAAATAAGAAATGAACTTAAATTTTAAATTTTTAATTAAGGGAGGACACAGGTGAAAATTCCAAATTCTATGCCTTTAATGCAATGTTCATGAAACTTTGGGGATAGGTAGAAAACAACAAAACAAATTGAAAATATACCAAACCATTTTCCAAATTTTCAACTTTTCAACCCCTAAAAAACCCTAAAACCACCCCAAAAACCGTCAATGCTAGGGAAACATGTCATTTCTATACCCTTCAACATAGAAGTCTCAAATTAATTTTAAAATCTTCTATTGGCTCTGCATTACAATCTTGTGTATGGGTTTTAAGTTTTAACTAATATATTTTGATTGGCACATCATCAAAATAAATATATAATATATGATAAATAATTATCTTACAAATTATTTTCCCCTGGGAGTAAATATTAATTAATCTAAAATTCGATTCCACAGTTTGTAGGTAAATGTCCTATGAGCCACCATAAAAAAATCAGCTCATTTGGTCAAATGGTTCAGGAAATATTTGTTTCCCAAATATGTAATGCGTGGTTTAAAAAGATAGGAGATAATGAACAATGAACAAAATTACAATAACATATTATATGTACTGTTTATATTAAACTAATTAATAATAATAAATATATTTTATAAAAAATGTATATAAATATAATATTACATATATTATTATAATATAATATGTATAAAAAAACTACGTTAAACCATAAATAAATATAATATATATAATTGTACATATACGGTAATACAATATATATATATATACGTTTAAAAAAACTTCTAAATTAAAAAAGCTTAATTTTAAAAAATTTTTTTTACTTATTTGAATTATATAAAGCATAAAACACATTTTTTATTTTATGTAACTATTTCGTTTATTCGCGCCTTTTTCACCTGTGTCCTTTAATCGCAATTTAAAAAAAAATCGTAAAATTGCAATTTTCATAAGAAATAATTATTCGATTGCGCTCAAATTTAATACGAATATATAAATTCATGAAATTAAGGTTCTGTGAAAAAATCATTACAATAGGATAAAGCATGTAGATGTTGTACGTCGAAGAAATTTTTAAAAAATCGAAAAAAATCGTCAAATTGCGATTTTCATGAGAAATAATTTTCCGATTGCGCTAAAAAACGTGGCAGTTCTAAGTTCAGAGATTTTGAAGGTCTCCATAAAATTTCATCGCAATTGGAGTATCGATTTAGCCGGAATCGTGTTAACAAACAAACAAAAATACAGAAAAAAAAGAAAAAAAAACATTCCGGATTTTTTTCTCCAGTGTAGTGAAATGGAATCTTCGCTTCGCTCGCTTCGCTCGCTACGCTCATCCAACAAAGTGTGTGTAACACGCACACCAAGCTCTACTCAGTCTGTTAGCTAATTAGACTGTATGAGATTACCAGTCCAAACTGTTGTCAATACAGAGCCCTAGAAGTCAATCTCGTCACACTGCGACAATAGAATGCCATTTAACCAAACTGGAAATGCATTTTAGAGAAATTATATCTTAGGCGGATGTTTTGTCGCTTCGTAGTGGTAAATAATCCGATTTATGTTATTCATGATGACCCGACGTACCGTCGTCACTGTGGATGACATTGTTCAAGAGACTGAGGCTCTTTCGTGTGCTTGCCTGTGTTGCAACCGAAATGTATATTCTTGGTTGCAACCTCTGCTACGATAGCATCAGTATCTTCCTTATAACACTATCTTCCTTATAACACTACAAAACACCACTACTACTACTACTACTACACCACCACCACCACCACCACCACTACCACAACAACAAAAACAAGGCGACCAGTCAACCGCTATCCCATTATAGCAGATCCAAGAGGAATTGTGAGATTGCAACTCAAATAAACGAAAGGACATCAGGCTCTTGAAAATGTCATCCACAGTGACCATACCAGTAAAAATTCTAATTTCTCTTCAAAATTTAAATTTAAAAACGAGCTAAAATATAAGTTGTTTCCAACTAGCCCGTTAATTAATATGATTTTACGGACATAAAATAACAACTGCATGAAAATAATCGTTCGTCATATACAGTTTAAACCAAATATCACTTGAAATACTGGAACACCAACAAAGTAAATAAAGAAATTAAATGTATTTGGAAGTTAAATTGGAAGTGCTCATTGTATAAGAGCGTATGTTGTAAAAGGGTTTCCGCGGGCTGTAGGGAAACAAGTTAATAATTAAATGGTCGCTGAATCAAAGCGAATATTTGTTGTCTGATGTATAATCTGAAGGACTCGAGCATGGCTATAATTAACGAAATATACGAGGATCGCGGAACGAGTTATTCCACCAACAGATTTGTGAGAGCCTTTGTGAATCAAATTAAATTGGCAGCGTATTCACAAACAGACTTCCTGTGCAATTTGTTCCAAAGAGTTTATAAAAGCAATCGAATATACGTAGCGTCCATTTACTAGCTTGCACGGAATAAATACAAATATGAAATAATACCACACAAAAATTCCACACAAACAAATTGTGATCATGTGATGGAATGTATTCACATAACAAATAAAATACGTGGAACGACCAGGTTTGATTCAGTTACAACGTAATAAATTTGTTTTTTGGGGACCTGCAATCACCAACATTCCGACTGACGGCGCTACAATACGTAATTGTTAGAAGCTATGCTAAAAGAATTTGAGATCCTACACATATCTGAAAACTTTTAAAAATACAGCCAAACCTTACACAATCAAAAGCAATGAGATCTAAACGAAATGCCAAGCTTATGTACCCTCCTACATTTTCGCAATCTTAATGCAAAAATTCACTTTGCCCTGTGACTGCATCCTTGCAAAGCGTGGCAAAATTTTATTTACAACTATTGCTTTAAATGTAAAAGTTCGTGCAAATTTATTTTGCCAAGTTTTGCAAGGATGCAGTCACAAAGCAAAGGGAATTTGTGTATTAAGATTGCGAAAATGTAGAAGGGTACATAAGCTTGGCATTTCGTTTAGATCTCATTGCTTTTGATTATGTAAGGTTTGGCAGTATTTTAACAAGTTTTTTGTTATGTGTGGGATCTCATTTCTTTTTCAAATTCCATTGCAAAATTATTTGTTAAAATATAATAATTTTATCAAATTCGATTGAATTTCTATGGTATCACCAATTAACAATAGAATGCGAAATATCTAGTGGTCCAAAGGCTTTTTTTGGTACACATTGTGTGGTGATTATTGTCAAGCAACTATAGTTACTTGTTGATTATATTCTTGTAAATGGCTGATGTTAAAACCTTTATTTGGAAGCTTTCCAGCAAACTTTTTCGACTATTTCTTTCAAAATGCACTACATTACTATAGCCTTAATGTTCATGTAAAATATAAACGTTGTATTCCAACCCGTTTGGCTAGAATTGCTAGCCAATTGAAACTGACGAATTAGTAAGTAGCCAGTAGTAGCCGGTAGTAGTAGCCCGTAGTAGTAGCTCACATCCTTTAAGGACATAGTTATTGATTCATAGCAGTTGGGTAGTACCGGGGTCGGACCCCAGTCGGGGCAAACTTTTTCGACAACTGCTATGAATATGTATATACGCTCGGAAGGCCAATTAAGGAATGGTCAGCTATACGCTCGGATGGTCAAGGAATAGTCAGCTATACACTCGGAAGGCCCGTCAGATATACGGAAGCGTGGGGCCCGGAAGCGGGCGTCCAAGGAATGGTCAGATATACACCCGCCGGAAGTGGACGTTCAAGGATTGGTCGAATATAGGCACCGTGCGTTGATACTACTAGCGCTCGTAGCGGCGGATTCTAACATTAAATTGATGAAGCTGGCCACAGCTGACGTAAAAGCTATGGTAAATGCTTGCATTTTGCTCATGTTTTATGTCAGACAAGAGTGTTATTATTTGCCTCCATATGACGTGAAAGTCGATGTCAGTACATTAAATTGTTTTATCTATATCAGTGTCACTATAAAATTGCCGCAATCGCAGTCTGAAAGGCCGACTAGCCCTAATCGTTCAATAAAATGTAAGCCTCGCCGGCCTAGCCTGGCCTAGGCCTAGGCCTACCTAGACTGGGGCCTACAGTTCAAGGGGAACTGTCATGTCCTGCGATTGTGATACCGAATGTAGTGTTAGCATGTAGAATAATTTTGAAATGATGTGATAAGCCTAGCGTAGGTTACAAACTTTGATTGTGTTTTTTATGGGCTAGGACAAGGCCTTGGCTCATCAGACTAAAGCAAACAAACCTAGGGCTAGGCCTAGCCCTCGGGGGTAGCTGGGCTTGGCCCTAGGCCTACTTCAGGGTTTTTATTGTGAATGAATTGTGTAAGATTATTGTTTCAACGTTTTGCACAAGGTGCCCAGCCTCTAAGGTAGCGAATAAAGTTGTAGGCCCCTAGCATTGACAAAACCACTAGGCCAAGGGAAGACCTAGATCAACCAAGTAGGCCTACCCTAGGTGGTAAAAACCTATGGCTTAGGCCCTAGGGCTGCATGAGGGACTTAATTTCGAGCAGAAAGTCCAAATTACTTCTACAGGCTAACAGAAGCCTACAGTCCGTAGGCCTATCACCATCGCAGGGCATGACATGACTTGACAGTTCCCCTTGAACTGTAGGCCCCAGTATGCCCCAGTCTAGCTAGGCCGCGGCCAGGCTTACATTTTATTGAACGATTAGTCAGTCTTTCAGACTGCGATTGCATCAATTTTATAGTGACACTGACATATAAAACAATTTAATATACTTCCATCGACTTTCACGTCATATGGAGGCAAGTTGACAGATGTCTGCATCACAACTCCCGCAGTTTTAAGCTGTTTATTTCGCCCGACTTAATTTCCGTCACGTCTAAACACATGACCTGCTTTGGCCAGTTCCAATCATTTTTAAAAACATTTAGGTGCATTGAAGAACGCAAGCACACTTTTAAATCCGTATTTTTATGATTATATCGGGACGCTATCGGACACTGCATATGGTAAAGGCCATGTAAAGGCCTAGTAGGAACAGTTGTTATTCATCAATATGGTTCGGGCAGCTGCCGCTTGTGCGCGCTGCCTGTAAATTCACTAGCGCCATCAGTGGCTATTCACCCTGCCTATACGCCCGCCGGAAGCGATTTTAATTTAATTTAATTATGCATACAAATGAAGCTTATAATTTTTTTAAAGAGATGGATACAAATGCTAGGTTTTAATTATTTTAATGATCGAATGCAAATTCAATAACCTAACAAGTGACCTTCTATTAATTTCAGCTCTATTTCCTGACTGCCACCCTGTTCCAATGCAACTTCAGTGACGTCATCTTCTGCACGTGGCTGATCCACACGTGCGAGCAGCTGTTGCATCTCAAGGAGATCATGAAGCCACTGATGGAGCTGAGCGCCTCCCTGGACACGCCCATCCCCTACACCTCCAAGTTGTTCCGGGTGGACTCTGCATCGTCTGACGCGCCACTGCTCTCCAACTCAGGTAAGCCTCCCTGGACACGCCCATCCCCTACACCTCCAAGTTGTTCCGGGTGGACTCTGCATCGTCTGACGCGCCACTGCTCTCCAACTCAGGTAAGCCTCCCTGGACACGCCCATCCCCTACACCTCCAAGTTGTTCCGGGTGGACTCTGCATCGTCTGACGCGCCACTGCTCTCCAACTCAGGTAAGCCTCCCTGGACACGTAAAATATAACTGGTCATTTCTCAATTTTTCTCGACAATCCAGATGACATCAAATTTGAATAGATATCTTCATTATCTGGATCTGAAATCGTTGCAGTAAAGTTTAGTAATACTTGTTAAAAACGGTAACTTCTTCCATACGCGCAATGTTTACATGTGTGGAGCGCAGGATTGCATGTCGTGTCCTTCAGTAGCGCTTGAAGCGGAGAATGCCCGGCATGCACCACCTGGAAACTCAACAACTTCTTAGAAGTACAAACATGCGTGGCCTTGATTATGTTGCAGATGCTTTGGACCTGAATCTGCGCGGCTACAACGACTACAACTCTGACTACAACCGTCAGTCCACGGGGGCCATTGCCACGCTGAACGGAGGGTTCGTGGGGCCCAACGGGCTGACCAAGAAGCAGGAGCTGCTGGTCCGCTCAGCCATCAAGTATTGGGTCGAGCGACACAAGCACGTGGTCAGGTGGGTGGACAAAAGTGACTATATTATGTATGTATTTCACCTAGATTTAGGTAAAGGCTAGTGTTCGAATTATAATTCTCATTTGCCGTGATTTTGAAATAATATTGGAAATCGATTTGTAAGATCATCCGAAGATTTGCCTAAAGTTCTGGATTTAATTCTCTTTCTTGTGGAAAGCTGACCCAAGTGCTACAAATATTTTCGAGCGCTGAAAATAAGTCATTGTACCTGAGTTGGCCTCTAATTGAAGTCCTGTGAGTAGAAACAATATAATTCCAAAATAATAATTAGTATTTAATTGAAAAAAGTACATCCCGACCGGGGTTCGAGCCCTGGTGTCCCACATTCCAGGTAGGCGCCCTAGATTGCCGAGATGGTAACATTTTAACTTCGTGATAATGTAGTTGTATTGTAGATCTGAATGGATTTCAATATTTTTCACGTAGGCTATTTACTTCTGACTAAATCACACAAACTTTCTGCAAACAGTTTTTCGATATTTTGCACCGTTCTTGTGATTTCACGGGGAAAAAAACTGTAATTTCTGTGGTTTTAATGTTGGCATGGGAATCCCTAGAACTAAATATGTTGAATGCAGAGTAAATACGTCAGAAATGTTTGTAGAATGAAAGATTGATTAAGGTCTGTATTAAGGCGGGATTAAGGCTTGTAAAGCCTTATCTTCCATCCAACCTGGGAGACTTAATAAAAGAGAAAATTATCGTTTTGATTTTTTTTGACGAGACATAACCTCAAAATATAACACATATTCAAATTGCCCGGAAAATTGAATTTTGAGCAGCTGCTTTTTGTGTATTGTTTCTACACTCCTTCATCTACTATACCTAAATGTAAGGGAAGCTGTTTTTGTAATTTCTGGCGTTGTTCCATTTATTTCGTTAAAACAGCACAAAATTTGAAATTGTACCGGTAGGCGAAAAAAATCGTGCAACGCAAGAAAATATAGAAAACCATGAATCCTTTACTTTTTATAAACTTTCTCGAATAATATTGTTCTTGCACTCATGGATGCAGAGCATATTATTTAGAAGGAACAAGTGTTTTTTACCTGATTGATTCTCAGGTGCCTTCAAATACACACTTTAATAAATACCAAAGAAATTTCGATTCTTGTTTTTAATATTTAAACTAATTTTCACACCATCGGATAACTTGACACACATATAAAACATGAAAGTCTAATGAGATATTAAATAAGTTAAAACAATAAAGGGAAGAAAATGAATCAAATCCTTTCATAGTCTGTCGAGACTTAAAGATTACTTCACTTCAACTTTAATTCAGACTCAAAAACGAATACTTCAAACAATAATAATGATACTAATATTAATTTTTGTGGGAAGCCTGCCCAGGGTGCAGTTCATGCCCATCTTCAGGTGTCTACAACTACACTATGTTGCGGATAGGACAATTTTGAAGGGATGTCCGAGGGCTTGAGTGGTACTATCTAGCTAGGGCTTGAAACTGTAGGCTATAGATACTAACGCTTGCCAGACTCAGTGTTTCTTCCTCATCATAATGATTCTTCCTTTCACACCAATTTACTCCACTGTAATAATGTAATGAAATATTTAGACTATTCACTGCACTTCTAAATAAAGAAAAAACTTTCTTACAATATTTCGACGACTATTCAGTCGTCTTTCAACGGGTTTAATGACATTTAACAAATTACTATTTTTTTCTACATTTACATTTTTTTGTTACACATTACTATTAAATTGTTCATCCAAGGCATTATTGAACCAAGAGTTTTCCTACCTCAATGATGCTTTCATGAAAAATGGTTACCCGAGCCAAATGTTTCATAATGATAAAATCTTCACCTACAATGGATGTGAAAGACAAAAGCCAAGATCTTGTCCCACCTCGTATTCTAAAAACTGTTGTACTTGATTACTATCCTAATTTATCAGAAGAAGTCAAACGTCTGTTATCTCCGTTTGTGGTCCGAACTGTTTTCCAATCACCTAATACTATCAGAATCATTTTAATAGAAAACTAAGGAGCTATCCGAATAGTGACAAAACGCGTTCATTCCCTGGTCTTATTCTCGTTTTACGTCACCGTTACGCGTCATGATATCCGTGACGTAGCTAGTAGCATCCGAATAGTCGAGCGCACGATCGAGACTCGCCGAAATCTGGGAATGAGAACAAGAATCGGAAAAGGACACCTGATCTTGTTCTTAGTACTAGAACATGGCGGCTGTTTACGATACGTTCGATAAATTGCATAAATAAATAAAAGATAAAATGCATGAAGCAATCTAGTAACAAGACCAGGAATCAGACTAAGAATAAGAACAAGACCAAGCAATGAGACCAAGAACGGCGAAGAACACTATTCGGTTAGGTCCTAAGCCAAAGAATGATGCTCAATTGTCTAAGAATGCCGTCTATTCGTTCCCATGTCAATGTGGTAGTTCAAGAGACCACTGGAGGTCAGGATAAAAGAACATAAGACTAATCTCGCGCAACACAAAGTTTGTTCCTCAAGACTAGCAGAACACGTTTATGAGAACCATCATTATGTGAATTGGAACGACTCCTCGATCATTCTGCATGAAACTAATCTGCATAAACGTCGGTTAAAGAGGCTGCTTTTATGGCTGTGAAGAACAACGTCATTAGTACTCCTAGTATTGATTTTCCTTCTATTTGGAAAATGTTTGTTCCAAGTCAGAGTCAGTCATAGCTTATAAAGTGTTGTGTTTTTATCTTAATTGTCAGTTGCAACATAACTGATTTAATTTTTATAAGATGCTAGGCATAAGTTTTTTTCTGGTGAAATTGAGATGGCAGTATGTATTTGTTTGAAAAATGTTGAATTTTTCTTTTTTTCTTACTGATGTAATTTGTTAAATGTCATTAAACCCGTTGAAGACGACTGAATAGTCGTCGAAATATTGTTATAATGTTTTTTATGTATTTATAAGTGCAGTGTATTGTCTAAATATTTCATTACATTATTAACCACACCTGCTCTAAAAGTTTCATTATTATAATAAGCATTACTCCACTCTCTTCTGTCCTATAATATAAACCAAATTATAATAGCCAACATCTTTTTGCTAACAGATAAAAAGGAACATATTCTTTAAGTTTAGCGTTTTAATGGAGGTAGAGAGGGGTTTATTAAATATAATCCTGGAGACAATGAAGATTGTCTCTTTGGACGCAAACTCACAAAAGCTTTTATCAGTGTTCCTAATTAAATGGCTCGAACTGGAAGAAGCAACATGAACAGGCTCAATTACTTCATGTTAAGTTTGTTGACAAATTAAAATTAATAAGCGAGGAATATTTAAAACTTCGGCTTTCGAGACAGCCAACCTGAATGTTGACGAGCTGGGATAAGCTCGGGCTTACATGAAACTCGCCGTGTATTATACTTCCAAGTCCCATGGAACTCACGGGAACAACTTTTAAATTCATTTTATGAAAAATTGAGATACTTTTTCCTATTGCAGCCCAAGGGATAATTTTATCAAGAGTGATTTTTGGCTAATTTGGTCCAAATTTGGAAAATTCAAGACTGACTGTGAATCATTTTAGACTAGGAAGCTTCGCAAACGCTATTTCATACGCGTTGTTGGATGAGCGTATTTTTTTTTAAACGAAAAAAAGCGTAAAATTGCGATTTTCATGAGATTCGTTTCGATTGCGCTCAAAATTTCACACCAATATATAAATTCGTAAAATTAAAGTTCTATAAAAAAAATCATTACAATCGGGTAAAGCATGTAGGTGTTATAAGTCGAAGAAAAAAAAAATAAAATAAAAAAACTAAAATTGCGATTTTCACGAGAAATAATTTTCGATTGCGCTCAAATTTCGCACCAAAATATTATTTCATAAAATTAAGTTTCTTCGGAAACATTATTTCAATCGGATAAAGCATGTAGGTGTTATAACTCAAAAACATGTTTTAAAAATCGAAAAAAATCGTAAATTTGCAATTTTTATAATAAATACCTTTTCGATAGCGCTCAAATTTCACACGAATATATTAAGTCACAAAATTTGGGTTCTGTAAAAAATTCATAACATAAGTCGAAGAACGTTTTAAAAAATCGTAAAAATCGTAAAATTGCGATTTTTATGAGAAATAATTTTTCAATTGTGCTAAAAAAAAATTGGCAGTTCTTGGTTCAGAGATTTCGAAGGTCTCCAGAAAATTTCATCACAATTGGAATATCGGTTTAGCCGGAATCGTGTTAGTAGACAGACAAAAATACAAAAAGAAAACGTTTTTTTTCTCCAGTGTAGTGAAATGAAATCTTCGCTTCGCTCGCTACGCTTATCCAATTACCTCCCAGTTTGTCACCAGAAATGGTCCACAGAAATTGGAGGCATAAGTTGCTATGCGCGATTTTTATTTTTTATTTTCTACCTACTCAGTTGCTACAAGGGTTGCTTAGTAAACCTGTCAAATAAGATCTTATATTGACGTTTGGAGGAAATACTTGCGATGTCGCTGAATTTTTGCAGATACCTTTCAAAAATAATAAAGCGAGCGAAGCGAGCGTTTCCATTTGACTCTGCGGGCAAAATTAGTCACTGTTTTTTTTTGTTTGTTTGTTTGTTTGTTTGTTTGTTTGTATGTCTCGCCATAACGTTCGAACGGAGGCTCGGATCGAGTTGAAATTTGGACCATCCGCAAGCTTCATTCTCGATTGAATGCCATTAGTTTTGTGGCAAAATCGTTCAAAAAGTTAAAAAGTTACATTAAAGTTAATCGAAAGTTTTTTTTTCAAACTAAACGGACACAAAATCTGAGGTGGCCAAATCATTTAGAATGTCCGTCCGGTCACGAATATGTTAATTTTATTTTGATCCGGTAAGTAGTGTAGATGGAAATTACATTATAACAAAGTACCGTTACCATGGCAACGGAAAGTCGCGCAGCTTTTTTGGCTCATGATAGCGGTCGAACGGAGGTTTCGGATCGAGTTGAAATTTGGACCATCCGCAAGCTTCGATCTGGATTGAATGCCATTAGTTTTGTGGCAAAATCGTTCAAAAAGTTAAAAAGTTACATTAAAGTTAATCGAAAGTTTTTTTTAAAAACTAAACGGCGACAAAATCTGAGGTAGCCAAATCATTTAGAATGTCCGTCCGGTCACGAATATGTTAATTTTATTTTGATCCGATAAGTAGTGTAGTGGAAATTACATTTTAACAAAAGTAACGTTACCATGGCATCGACAAGTCGCACGAAGCTGGAGCTTTTTTGGCTCATGGTAGCGGTTGCACGAAGATTCAGATCAGGTTGAAATTTGGACCATCAACAAATTGTATAGCACGTGCTCGCTAATCAACGCGTCCAACTGAGCGTTTTCCTAGTACTTATGTACATACTTAAACTCCCCTACAATCGGACTTGAGCTTCGGCTGCCATATTGGAAGATGGCGGCCAAAACGTGTTTGTTATCGAATATCTCCAAATTAGTTGGAGATAGACAAAATGTCGCAATTGCAAAAATATTCCCCATTTAAATCCCTACAAAAAAGGTGAATTTTATAGTTTTGGTAGGGGCAAAGGTTACCTCACAAAATCGTGGTTTATACGTCGCTTATTGGAGTCCCAGCTAATTTCCTAATTTTCACGTCCAGCATCAAACAATGCCAATTAAAACCGTAAGAAATCGATTTAAATACAAAAGAACTTTTGTGCGGGGTTCATGAAAGCTTCCATTAATATTTAAAAATCAGGTCTGCGAAATCGGATTTAGCATTTACCCGGAATTTAGGTTTTTCCATTGTTGGTTTTTCCTCAAAAATGCCATATTTGACTGTATTATTAAGCACCAAATAGCATCGAAGGAAAAATTATTTCTATGCACATTGAAGTAAATTAAATCCCCCCCTAAATACAAAAATTTGTAAAAAAAAAAAAAAAAAAAACGGCAGCCAAGCTCTCCTTCCAAAGTCTTCGGCTGTGAATGCTGTGCGATATAGAAGTTGAGCCAAGTATTTCATTCTTTTTCCCTAGTTTCGCATTGAAAAGAAGTAAGATCATTTCGCCCGTTGACGAGCGCCAAGCCAAGCATTTTCGTGGTAAATTTTCGTTCGTCAATAGCCAAGCATTTTTGTTTTATGATTTTGAGTTTAAAACTTTTACTTTTTTTACCACGAAAATGGCTGGCTTGGCGCTCGTCAACAGGCGAAATGATCTTACTTCTTTTCAATGCGAAACTAGGGAGAAAGAATGAAATGCTTGGATCAACTTCTATATCTCACAGCATTCACAGCCGAAGACTTTGGAAGGAGAGCTTGTCTGCCGTTTTTTTTTTTTTTTTTTTTTTCAAAATTATGTATTCTTGGGGGGATATCACATCTTTTTGTTGTTTGTTTCATATCAAGGCGTGAAATACGTGGAAAGGTGTATAAAGTGCCTTTTAAAACAGATTGTGTAGAAACAAAATCTATCATCTTTTGTTTTTGTTTACAATCTGTAGTTGGCAATATACAATATTTGTATTACATTTCCTATTTGTCCGTGGAACAAGCGTAAAAACATTTGAAATCCGGAAACCAGCACTGAAAATTTAGGAGCAGGTAAAAGACGTATTTTAGAATGTTATTTCACGGGGGACACGCATGGTAGTAAATAAGTCACCTGTCATGGCGTCCACAAGATGGCCGCCAAAATAATTCTTAAAATTGCTGTAACTCAAGAAATAATCATCAAATTTGGATAAACCAAGTATTGTTTTATTCGGTTTCTAATGCTCTACAAAAATGTCAGGAGAAATTTTACCGTAAATACAATAGTTTTAATTAGATTTATATATTATGCAATTAAACAACACTGTACAGAACAAATAGTTTCAGATAAATGATGTTCTAAAGTGAATATCTTCGCTTTAAAAAAATGTTTTCCGTACACCTGCATGTAAAAGTTTAACTTTAACTTAAAAGTTAACTTGGGCATGTAAGGTCATGTCTCCGCCCCTGGAAATGATTTTTGGTATAGCCACCTCGTGTGTGCTAAGTTTGGTGCTTTAATCAAAAAATGCATGATCAATGTTCTTATTCCCCTCACTATATGGCACCAAGAGCTTGAAAAATAATGTCCCAATATGTACTCTTTTATCCGGTATATTCAAAACTAATTATAAATTGTCTGGAAATTTTGGGGTTTAGTATGTGAAGGTGGTTTAGGTGGTTCTACACCCGCCCCATACAATCACCAATGTCCAAGTCTTCCGCAGTAAAACGACGAGATGCAACTGGTCATTCCTCGCACCACGCAACAACGTATCTAAATATTGCATGAAGCTGTAACTGACTAGATAAACTCTCAAGTCAAAGGTCCGTTAAACATACGACTTCGTGAATATTACATTTAATTTCGACATTAGAGAATCACACTGCTGGACTCCTAGGCACACAAGCCTTCATTTTTAATGTACGGTTCGAGACGTAAGATTATTTTCGTGGCAGCGATCTGTTCATTTATTTAGTTTCGCTGCGGATGAATCTCGATTTCTCGTCTTGTTTTATTGATTAACGCCAACTCCAACGCTCGAACATTTCATCGCTCGCATTGAGTGTTGAAATGAGCAATCAATTGTGGCCATGAATAGTGTATGTGTATCAGCTAGCGGATGTAATATTCAGGCTAACCACCGGGTGGATTCCAGGGTGAATCTTTGATGACGCGCGACCCAGGGGACACGCGGACACTCGTGCAATATTCACGCGCTGCGGCCACTTCTTCGGATGTCGTGTTACACTTGGAGACTTAGTGGGTGTGACTTCGATTCAAGGAGATGTACTTAAGTGGTCTACTTTCCGAAGGGTTCACGTAGGCCAATATGAAGGTGTACTGAAATGGTTCTTGTATATAAAATAACAACATTTTTTTAATGGCAAATAAAATAAAAAATGAAAAGTAATTCGTACGTAGAATCTACCCAAGTCACATAACTTAGACATATTAAATATTTTAATCCTAATTGACCTAATTTATCCTTATCATATCCTTGGGATGACCATAATCATTGTTTTGTTATTATTCGATATTATAATACTATAATATTATCAATATTTTTATCATTTTGATTAATGATCATAATCAATGTTAAATCAAGTGTTTTTTAATTTTAAATTTGAAAAAGAAATGTAAAAATAATAATAAATATGTTCAGTACAACCCATGATGAAGTAAATACATTCCACAGTTCAAGTCTACACCACGGTTACCTTTGTTCTTAGGTTCGTGGCCATGATCAGCGATACGTACGGTGGAGCCCTGCTGATGCATATGTTGACCAGCACAGTCACCCTGACTTTGTTGGCCTACCAGGCCACACGGGTAAGCGCCTGTATACATTTCATTATTTGGACATTTTGGGATTTGGATCCTAGAACGTTTACTATTTATTGACTATTTAAATACTTAATAATATATTAAAACTTTTTGTAATTAACATATTTTTTAAAAATTATTTGAACATATTAGAACATGTTATTGCAACAAGTCTTAATCTATATTATAGCTTTGATTTGGATGCAATGTACTCAGAACATTTTGAAGCAATTCCATCAGTATAATATTCTGTTTACACCTCTATTCATGTTAACAAGCATCATACTCGATGACTATTCGAATATATTATAATATGATCATATACACCGCATTCACTCATTATTGGGCTCATTGCCCATGAGATGTTCTGCCTTTGTCGACCTCGGATGGTAATGAACGGCAGAGTGATTGGGGTTGGGGAAGCCTGGGGGAGTGGGACAACTCGTGATCTGATAGGGATTTATTTTTGGGAAAGGCATACATATTGCTTTAGGTATTATAAACTATTTTAATTCGGTTGATACTGATTCGAGCTTGTCTCTGTCCTGTAGATCGAGAGTTTCGACGTGTACGCCGTGTGCGTGGTGGGCTACTTGTTCTACACCTTCGCCCAGGTGTTCCTGTTCTGCTACCATGGCAACCGTCTCATCGAGGAGGTAATCACACGAACACACTCGCACACTCGCACACACGCACAAGAGCAAAAACTTGAACAGACAACTACTAAGAAACAATTCTTTTCAGTGCATTTTCAAATGTTTTAGTTTTTTGGATGAGCGTAGCGAGCGTAGCGAGCGAAGCGAAGATTCCATTTCACTACACTGGAGAAAAAAATCCGGAATGTTTTTTTTCTGTATTTTTGTGTGTGTTTGTTAACACGATTCCGGCTAAACCGATACTCCGATTGCGATGAAATTTCATGGAGGCCTTCGAAATCTCTGAACTTAAAACTGCCACGTTTTTTGAGCGCAATCGGGAAATTTTTTCTCATAAAAAACGCAATTTTACGATTTTTTTCGATTTTTAAAAACTTTCTTCGACTTATAACACCTACATGCTTTATCCGATTGTGATGATTTTTTCACAGAACCTTATTTTATGAATTAAGATATTCGTGCGAAATTTGAGCGTAATCGAAAAATTATTTCTCATGAAAATCGAAATTTTACGGTTTTTTTCATTTTTAAAACAATTCTTTGACTTATTACACCTACATGCTTTATCCTATTGTAATTATTTTTTCACAGAACCTTAATTTCATGAATTTATATATTCGTGTTAAATTTGAGCGCAATCGAATATTTATTTCTTATGAAAATTGCAATTTTACGATTTTTTTCTTTTTTAAAAATTACGATTAATTAAAAAATTAAGTTATTTTTTTATTTTATTTAATTTAATTAAAAAAAAATCTTCGACTAAGTAATGATTTTTTCACAGAACAACAGAAAATCCGCGTAACACATGGCAGCTCAATGCACCAATTACGCTCATCCAACAACGCGGCGGACTTAAGCGTTTTCCTAGTCATAATCATATTATATTATGTAAATCACACACGGGTCCCTTTCAAATACAATATCCAAAAACAAATCTGAAATAATGTATAAAAATTTCGAGTTTTTCCATTTATTCAATAGACAGTGTTCTGAAAAATATTATTTTTCTGCAAATTTCCTGCACTTACGTGAGCATGCCCACATTCAACTTTTAAGTACGATTGCTAGGTGTAGGGTACTTGTCAGTTTTATCCGGTGACCCTGGTTCTAAGTGACTAAATAAGTTTAATGTTTAATATAAGGTAAAAATTGTGAAGTGAACATTTGGTACATTTTGTAAATTTAGTAAATTTAAAAAAAAAATAATTAAAAAAAAAATTTGGTAAAATAGTAATTTGTAAAGAATGTAACAGTGTATGATAAAGCAATTAATAATAGCATCCGCACTGACGACTTGAGAAGCTTCAGGGTAACATCCAAGAAGGACTGCCGGTGGCCAGACTCGAACTCGTGAACCCAGAATCATTCTCACGCGTTTCTCATGAGCTATCTCTGTCAGTGTCTGTAACACCCTGTGACTGTCCCCTCAGAGCTCGTCTGTGCTTGAGGCCGCCTACAGCTGCCACTGGTATGACGGGTCCGAGGAGGCCAAGACCTTCATCCAGATAGTCTGTCAGCAGTGTCAGAAGGCGATGATTGTGTCCGGGGCAAAGTTCTTCACAGTGTCCCTCGATCTCTTCGCCTCGGTGAGTATAATGAATCCAGTTGAAGATACGGAAGTCATTCATTCTCTTGGCAATTCTGCTCGCACTTACGCATATATCTGCCGGGAAAACGGCAGGTTACACAGCAAACATCACTGGCTTTGTGCAACACAAAAGTAAGAACTTGCAATAAATCTAATCTGGAATAAAAAAATATATATTACGTATTTTAAAATGTGTTGTTTGAAAACGAATGCTATTATAGAACTACGTCTACAAAGTATACAATGATTGATATGCCAAGTAGTAAGATGTGGTATCTGGAATTTTGAATTTTAGTTTTAAATATTTAATACAAAACTAAACGATTTTAATGAAGGTGCCTAGGCTAGAAGTGATATTCGAAAACTAAACAATAATAGAGGTGGTGTTACGTTTGAAAAAATATACGAAAATTAAACAATATTGGTGGTGGTGTTAGGTTTGAAAAAATATACGAAAATTAAAAATATTGGTGGAAGTGACAGGTTTGATGAAATAAATTAATACTAAGCATTATCGGTGGAGGTGCCAGGTTTGAAGAAATAAACGGAAACTAAACGATATTGTTGGAGGTGCTAGGCTAGATGTGATATACGAAATGTAAACAATTTTGATAGGGGTGCCAGGTAAGATGATGTATATGGAAACTAAATAATATTGGTGGAGGTGCCAGGTAAGAAGATATAATCGAAAACTAAACAATATTGGTGCAGTGCCAGGTTAGAAGATATATATGGAAACTAAACAATATTGGTGCAGTGCCAGGTTAGAAGATATAATCGAAAACTAAACAATATTGGTGCAGTGCCAGGTTAGAAGATATAATCGAAAACTAAACAATATTGGTGGAGGTGCCAGGCTAGATGAGATATACGAAAACCAAAACATATTAGTGGAGGGGGCCAGGTTAGAAGAGATTTACGAAAACCAAAACATATTAGTGGAGGTGCCAGGTTAGATGAAATAAACGAAATCTAAACGATATTGTTGGAGTTTAGTTGACACCAATGCGCGTGATTCAGTGATGAACAGGAACAATGACAACAACATTGTTTCAGGTGCTGGGAGCTGTCGTCACCTACTTCATGGTGTTGGTGCAACTCAAGTAGATCCTCCTGCGCATTATCCTTGCTGGCCACTCTCGCTGTAGGACACCAATGCGCGTGATTCAGTGATGAACCGGGGTAGATCTGAATCGATGTGTCCTCCACACAATCGCCTTGCAATGAGGGTGCTCGCGATGACGTGTGATGTGAGATGCAGAGTCTGTACTGAATGATTGAGGCCGCGTAGGAAGAAATATACAAGGCTAGTGATATTCGCGTGACATAAGTCTGGCTCCTATAGGATTATTTTCCCATAATCAGCTTGTTGTTGTCGCGAAGAACATCAAAAGGTGTTTTCGATTTCCGTGTTTGATATTGCTTTGGTTGTTACTTCTGTCATTTGAAATATATTTACATCTTATTTTTTTGTGTTTTTTCTATGATGATTGTAGCCTTGGTATTGTTCTTTAATTTTATTTAGTATAGACTCCAGGAACTTTTTTTCAGATATGATTCTATGGGTTGTCCAAATATGCCTTTATTTATGTGTTGTTGGTATTTGTTTGTTTTGGGTTCATGGTGATAATAAATTGTTGTTTATGTTTATGTTTATGAAGTATCTTTAGAATAGTTTCTGTTAATATTATGATGGCTCTTGTTCCATTATCCATTTCAGAAGATTTCTGAAGACTGAAAAATCAGCCTTCAGTCTTGAGAAAGCTTAAGATGTGGACAATGGAACGTCGGGTAACGCCAAAGCAACTCACAAAACAAACCAAAAGCGCTAGTTAATGAGCCCTTCGCTTTCTTTACATAATTTCTAAGAAATCGAAAATCACTTGGAAACACAGATATCATAAATAAACCGCTAAATATTATCTAAGAACGGATTTTTGGTGGTTGAAACGGGTCAGATACCAATGCCACTGACTGGGAATTCGGTGCAAATGTAGTTCCTTGCCCACTATTTTAATAAAAATTTCGACACCCATCAACACAAGCAAGTAGAAAGATGGGATTTATAGTTTGATTATAGCTCATCGATTAAAGAATCAGAAGTGCTGTATAGTGTATAGGTTGCCAACAAGCAGGAAGCAACTGACTTAGATCATTGGATGCGCCTTCATTCTATATATTTTCACCAGACGTGCCTTCCCTATATTTTATATTCTTGCATTCGATTTAATATTTTGATTTATAATTTATAATTTAGTAGTTTTAGATTGGCTTTGTTCCTTCTTCTATAAGTAATAAGGATCCCTACCAACCTCGTTGATGACAGCTAAACAAACAACCCTTCACATTTAGTAAAATATGCTCAATAGTACATCACGCCAAGTAGTTGTTTCTTATAGTTCAAAACAAAATGTTACAAAAGAAGAGTTGCATATTATTATATGTTATACTGAAATTAAGAATTATTAATTTAAAAGCAGTATACTAAATTAATTTATAAAAACTACCTACACTTACGAGTGACATTACAACGAACAATACTATTCAACAAGCTTGTATTTCAAAGTATGATAAGGGTATTGCATGAAACCAAACATTTGCCTTAATTTGTAGTCCTATCGTTAAATATATCCATAATAGTTCGCTCTCATAAAGTAATTGAAAGTATATATGCGCGTGGTATGATCTATAACAAGCTTGTGTGTGTACTGCGCGTGTGCGTGTGAGTGTATTTGCGCGTGTGATCGGTGTGTATAGTGTTTGCGTGTACTACAGACTGACGCGTATTGCAATATTTCTCAGTTATTCACGAACTAGCAACGAATTGCAACAAAGTGTGCATTATACTATTGTTTCCTGCTTCAAATCTACTTCTGTTCATCACTGTCGACGTCATGGCCACGCAATGGTTAATGGAACAGGAGAGAGTGTCTCACTGCAGTTAACAGTTGGGCCTAACATCATTGTCTCTCAAGGCGAGTATACCATCAAGACGTACAGTTTCACATGGACAAAGACTAAAACCTATCCTAAAACAATATGCATTCACACAATTTGAACTCAACATCGTGTGTCTCTTACAGGTATTCATTGTAATGATTTGTTATCTGCCTTTTGTTATTTTAAATGTACAAGTGTTCATCAAAGCCGCTAACCAAACTTATGTTAGTGATAAATTAATGTCAAACATAGTACGATACATGTCGTTTCGAAAAAAAGAATATACTCATTAAAAATTAACACACTAATAGATTTTTGGACCTTTCTTCAATATAATTTTCATTAACATCTGCCTTTGATAAACACTAAGCGAATAATCCAGTTTAACAAGTCTAATTCTGGTAGTTCATGCATTTTGTTCTGAATCCAATGTGTTGTATATTGTTTGTGGATACACGAAGTATTAGTATAAGATACATTAACAACTTCTGACAAACACTGGTATTGCTATTGTGATGTGGTGGCAATGATTTCAAGAATCAACACATCTGGTAAGCCATTTAGGCTCCGTAGATAGGTTGAATCCTCTACATGATAGTGCATCAATATAAGTATCTGTAGTTCATTCAAGACTCTAGAGTCAACATGACAACATGTTTGATACATCAACAACTTCTGTCAAACACTGGTGTTGCTATTGTGATGTGGTGGCAATGCTTTCAAGAATCAACACATCTGGTAAGCCATTTAGGCTCCGTAGACATGTTGAATCCTCTACATGATAGTGCATCAATATAAGTATCTGTAGTTCATTCTAGACTCTAGAGTCAACATGACAACATGTTTGATTAATATACTAGAAAGCTTCAATACGTTTGGGACCATCTTGTGTGAACGAAACTTGTACATCTAAGTTTAATGAGCTACGGTGCTTAGAGTAGGTTTCTAGTGCAGTTCGATGTAAAACTGCTTTACAATTCTATGTTTAGTGGTTACATAAGTTTAAAGGGGGGTTATGAAATATATTTTGGAGAAAATACACTTTTTGGAGTCTTTGTTTGTGCATAATATTACAAGGTTACCGAATATTGTTAAAAACGCTACTAAAATAATTCTCAACTCCGGTTCTACGACGGCGAATCTCACTCAAGTTTAATACGAAAACAGAATTTGAATTGCTTTGCCGAGAAGAATATTTTAAAATTGATATCCACCCTATTTTATTATACACTCATTATTCATTCCATAAGGGTATCCAGCTTTCTTTCTTGTTCGGTTGTTCGAAGTGATGGTAAACTTTGAAAGCAAGTTGAGAGCTGAAGTATGTGCAGTGATGTACGGTATAAGTTCCAATGAGAACACATCTTAGTGTCGTCACTATGCAGGTTGGACAGGGGGCACCTCGTACACTGCATGGCACATAGCATAAGCACGAAACAAGAAGTTTTGTGAATCAACTCTGTGTTTGAAACCACTGCACTGCAATGAACAAGATTCAGAAGTAATAATAACATTGGAATATATATAGGATAAAAATGGGTTTACTGATATGAAATGCAAGTTTTAATCAAAAGCAGTTTTGACGAAAGATTGCATTAAACCTTCTTATTTTATTTAGCCTAATTGATAAATTCAGTCCATTGTTATAATAACCATCAACTAAACGCTGTCCTTCTTGCATGGCTGTCTAAACGACGTCCACTAAACCTCTTGCCGAATGCCGCAATATCATTGGCACCCTCTCAAAGAGCAGATCACCCGGTGACATAAGATCTAAGACCAACTGATTGACGAGTGGACAGATCACGTCCCGTCCACAGACAACCAACATTTCGTTCCATCCTCGACCACTTTTGCCTAGTTTAGCGGCGCCCACAATGGTTCAGAGAATGGGAGGAAGTAAGGCGGTGGGGGTGGGGGTGGCTTGCTGTCCCTATTGCATACTTTTACAACATAGGTTTTATTGTAGAAGAGTTGACCAATTGGGAAATAATAGAGAAAATGAAGCACATCCTTAATGGCTGGGAGCGAAAAAACTTTTCTCCTGCTGCTGATGACTACAGTTTTGTTACCTAAATCAACGACGCGCTTCGTCCTTCTGGTACTAATCCGGCGGTTAGATCCGCCTGACGCCCTCAGAATTCTAGGCTCTTCTTTGTGTTCTCTATGGTTTCCAAACCTGTCAACTCTTCTCTTCTTCAATCCTGCAACTAAACTAGCCATTAGCCTTTTCCTTGCTTCAACAACTGTTATAATATAAACTTATTCGAATAAGTTGTAAATACATATTCTTCGAAAAATTCAATCCCCCCTACAATAGGCACTTAAATGAATTTTAAATATAAATACTACATATTTTTGTATGTTCAGTAAAACTCGAGTCAAAACCATGTGATATTTTAAATCCTCTTTTGCAATCTCTCCTTCATGCAAACGATTTTCTAAATTGAGTGGCAAACCATTTAAGTGGCCTTGTACCAGGTGAGAAGCACTCTCGGTAGCTCTAAACTATTCGCACGCGCCTGCATCGCTCACTGTGTGTTGCAATATCAGGCACATTTTCGTAAGAACAGTTTGTATTTAACAAACACTCCCAACAGCAAAGAGCAATTATTATGGTTGTACTAATAAATTTTAAAAAATTAATGTTTAGAAACCAAAATTTTATTCGGTCACATAGTTATAGTGCTTCAACGTATAATCTTATATTCACTGGTGATTAATAAGAACTTGTCTAAGATTTTGTGAGATGAGATGATGGACAGTTAAAGATTTTTAACTGAATTAATTAATGCAATTTACTGAGTATAATGTCCATGGAGAGTGTGTGACTTAAAGTATCAGATCACGGTGTTACTACTAAGTTTGATTGCAAGAATTAGATTAAAAACGAGTAATAATGTTTTCGTTTCATAGTTAGAAAGAGGTCACAGTAACAACACAAAAGATTTGGTTTTAAATGTTGTTTGTTTGTTTGTTCAATAACCTGATAATGGAAATGTTTAATAATTTCCAAAACGTGGATTTAAATTGAAATATTAAATAGCATAAAATGTGCCAAAGGCTGCGTAGAGTATAAACAATTTTTGTTTCATGTGTGTGTGTGTGTGTGTGTGTGTGTGAGAGAGAGAGAGAGAGAGAGAGAAACATTAACTGTTGACTGTAGAAGAATTGACTAAGATATATTGGAATATACTTTTTATTGCAATTTAGTTAACAATTATAATAGGGTTTGGTTATTTCTTCCAATAAGTTGAACGGTTTTGAAAATATTGATCTCTTCACTTTTAAGCTGCTACGTAATTTTCTTATTTCTATGAACGTTGAACGTCTTAATTATTTTTTTAATTTGTTGGTGCACAAATTATTTTGGAATAATTTCTATTGCAAATTTTAATTCTTGTATCTATTTAGCGCATTATCATCATACTTTAGCTTATACGTATTAAACATTCCTCTTCTTTGCTTTAAAGTTTTAAATAGTGGGAGATTTTAATTAATGGGTATATAGGTTAATACAATTTAGGCAAAATATATGAAACAAAAGTTGAAAAAAAACAAAAAAAATATTACAAACTATCTTTACTAGTTGATACACATGCATACATAATATATTGTCACCTTGTAAATAGAGTTATTTTTCTTTTCTACGTGAATGTTACACGTAGTAGTCAAGATTATATGAGGGTGTTTAAGACTTCAGTGGGTAGGTGTTAGTTCCTTGTGTAAATAGTAGGTTTAGGCAACATTTCATTCTGATTTTTAAATAAATCTTTTTTTGTTCAATTAGAAGACAAATCTTCTTTTCTATCTTTTCACTTCAAGCGCTCCCTCCACCAGAGACACAGTTTTTCACTTCATTCTCTGAATTTCACTCCAACACAATGAACTTGAAAAATTGATTCTTCTAAATAAAATACATCTTGCACTTTTTCTTAACCACATTTTGAAAATTGTTGTTCAACGAAGAGCTCGTTTTCTGGCTTCACATGCACACTTCCCAGAAACATGTGCAACGCTACTTGTTATCACGTGTTATAGAGCTAGTAACCTGAAACTTGGTTAGCTTTCAACACAACTAGTACAGCGCAGCGCACGTGCTGCACGGTGGCACATCTCACGTACCTAACTTAATAGTGGGATTTTATATGAAGGTACTCTGCACTACGTGCGCAAACCGACGAAATGAAGGAGAAATTATATTGACAACTGACGAGACAACTACACCATCAAGTTGCGTACATAATGTAAATGTACATTAAATCATAAAACTATTTTTAATCCAACCGGTAAAAATTCCACTATTTACTTAAGTACTGAAAGTGCACCTTCAGTAAGCTCTACGCTTGCGCACGTCTAACAAACAAAATATGCATTATATTCAGCAACAGAAAAATAGGGGAAAAATTAAGAAAAAGGTGAGGGACATCACTACTAAAACAGTATTAAAGCATCCCACTTTAAATCCAAATGTATTCTATTTTTACAAGTGTTTTATCAATGGTAGTTTAGTAAGAAGCTCTCTCAGACTTGGGTGATACAAATACAATAGGACACAACTTGGGGAAACAGGCGCCTTAATTGTTAGAATAGGTGTTTTCGTGTTAATATTTAGTTAGGCCATTTCTAGTCAGTTCTTAGCCAATAGCTTGTTATTGACTGGTGACATCACTCACAAGAAGTTAACAAAATACCAGCACTTATTTAAGTTTTCGTAGTTTCATATTTTTAAATATGTTTGTATTAAAATGCTCCCTTTTACAAGGTTGTGGTTGTAAATAGAATTAAAGTAAGAATGAGTTGGCGTTCTCGACAAAGAATAGTTATAGATAAATAGAATATACGTTACAAACTTAACAATTACGTACACAATGCAACTCTCGTATCTTCGAAACTCCTAGCTATATTATATGTTACTGTATTTGTCAACCACTCGGTGACCGGTGTATGACAATCAAATGTTTTTGCTAACAATTAAAACCTGCATTCAGCAGATGTAGGATAACATTTTATGAACGATTTCTCTGTCATCAAAACATTAACTTAGAGCATATTATTATCTATTTCATCTTTCTAAAAATAGTGATTGTAATTCATGGCATAACTTTTTTTTATTTAAAATGAATACTAAAAATATCACCTCATTCCAAGCAATATTCAATACCATTATAAATATAATGTAGAACCAGACACATATTTAACCACACTAAAAAAACAAAATGACAAACGTGATTTTCTTTAGCCGTGTTACCGCATTATTTAGAAAATCGGTCCTGGATAGTATTTATCTGCCTTACTTTCCAATACCGATTATTTCTACAGATGATATAACTTGGCCGGAGAAAATCCGACCAAAAAATATTTAGAGTTTGGCACCCAGAAGTCATTAAAAAATATAATTTCCTTGATATATATTCCAATATAAGTAAGTAGAATATTGATAATATGATATGTACTAATGTAAACGTATGTTTTATATATAAAAAAAAAAAATACTTTCGGAAATGCCATATCAATTGTAAAAATAATTATTTCTAAAAGAACTGCCTGCCTTTTCAGAAATGTGTTTTTCAGCTGATATGGCATAAAGTTGAAGAAATAAGAAAAACAGATTAACAACTAACATGTTTTCATATAATTTTATGTAAATAATTTATTTTCGTTCTGATTTGTAATTGAGAAATATAACAATGCATGAGACTTCTGTTTGATACCCAGTAAAGTCGGTTGATTGCGTTGTTACTTTTATTCAATTACAAACTCCGTGCACGAATATCTGTTACTTACAAACAAAACGTGCATTCTGCAGATTTGAAACTCCTAGCCGTATTACATGCTACTGTCTTTGTCACCCAAACAGTGCTTAAGTTTTCCTTGATAAGTTGCTCGGACGTGCATGTTCACGATTCATCACCAACATCACTGTGACGCTCGGGATCCAATAGCTGATGATGTTGGTGCAAAGTGTGAGTTTCTGCAAAATGAACATATAGACTAAGTGGAATTAATAATTGCACAGTTCATTGTGTCTATTAATCAATCTCCATAAGTAATTTCATTGCTAGCTCATAAATGTATTTTACTATAGTTATAACATAGATATTATGTATTCATGTTTGCTTTAATATTATCTAGATGTATAAGTGTATGTAAAATTTATGTTATAATAATACTATAGAAATGCTGGTTGCCGGTCAACAATTGAATATTCATTATATTATTGATTATTTGGATATAATATTGTTAAAGAATAGATATTTTAAATTATCTAAACTTTGATAGAAAGCTAGTAGAATTGTTAAGAATTACCAAGAAATATTAATTCATTATGCACCGTATGTTCTTATAAGCTTATTTAATACTTATATCAATTAGGTACACTAGTCAAAATAATGTTCCACTTACTCACGCGGTGTTATCGCAGTTTAAATAATGTTGGATATAGGAATCTTGTTTCTAGCCTTACTCAATATTTGTATATAATATTATTGCATTTATAAAACTCATTATTGATAAATATCATTATTACTAGGTAGTATCATTTTTCGTACAATATAATTATTATTATGACTTGGTACTAAGTCAACCAGCTAATCGAACCACAGGGCAAACTGTTACTTGATACCAAGTCAACCAACTAACTGAGCCACAGGGCAAACTGTTACTTAATACCAAGTCAACCAACTAACTGAGCCACATGGCAAACTGTTACTTGATACCAAGTCAACCAACTAACTGAGCCACAGGGCAAACTGTTACTTGATACCAAGTCAACCAACTAACTGAGCCACATGGCAAACTGTTACTTGATACCAAGAACCAGCTAACTGAACCACATGGCAAACTGTTACTTGAAACCAAGTTAACTAACTAACTGAGCCACATGGCGAACTGTTCTTAATACCAAGAACCAGCTAACTGAACCACATTGCAAACTGTTACTTGTAGTAGTATTAAACTTTATTTAGCTATATATAGCTACTTACTAATATACATTTAACACAATGTTTACATGATGTGGCACATAAGCACCTTAGCATAAACAAGTAAATCACCATTTTTAATATCAAAATGCCTATTGAATTAGCTGCATAAACTAGTGTTACACTATACCTTAAACTCTGATTTTACAAAATTGACACAATCTTTCTAAATTTATGTACATTGTTTACGTTTTTATGTTTTCATGAAGTCTATTGTATGACCTTACTCCACTATAGAAAATAGATTTTTGTGTGCTACTTTTATGCATACATTCTAGGTAAAGTTTATTACCGGTAGTACTTCTTGTTTTGTGATTATGCACATCCTTTACTTGACATATTATGTTATTTAAGTACCTAGGCATCAATCCTTTACTCATTTTATGTATCATTACTAGTGTACTTAGCGCAATTCTCTGCTGAACAGAAGTCCATTGTAGTGTTTCTAGCATATACTCGATTCTTGTGTATCTGTTACATCCTAATACTATTCTCATACCTCTATTCTGAAGTTTCTGTAGCAAACTAATATCTGATTTGCGAATATCCCATAATAGTGAGTTACAATAGTCAAAATGTGGTGCAATAATACCAAGTTAACTAACTAACTGAGCCACAGGACAAACTGTTACTTGATACCAAGTCAACCAACTAACTGAGCCACAGGGCAAACTGTTACTTGATACCAAGCCAACTGGCTAACTGGGCCACAGGGCAAACTGATACTTAATACCAAGAACCAGCTAACTGAACCACATGGCAAACTGTTACTTAATACCAAGCCAACTGGCTAACTGGGCCACAGGGCAAACTGTTACTTGATACCAAGTCAACCAGCTAACTGAGCCACATGGCAAACTGTTACTTGATACCAAGTCAACCAACTAACTGAGCCACAGGACAAACTGTTACTTGATACCAAGTCAACCAACTAACTGAGGCCAAACTGTTACTTAATACCAAGCCAACTAGCTAACTGAGTTACAGGGTAAACTGTTAAGTTGAATGTTTTTTGTAACATTAATAATTTCAAACTATTTGCATAACTTGTTTGTGTATGATTTTATTTAAAATATGTGATTTACCAGAACAGTATAGTTGGAAATCAAAACAAAATAATTAGTAAAAATGATACACAAACCATGTATGGTTGAAAATAGATAATAAAAGTAAAGATTTCATTTTGCTCTGTAATGTTCGTTAATAGTGTTTCACTGTACATAATTTTATCGAAAGTCTAGTGTGTTTACATTATTACAGTTATTTTGTTTGTTTAAACAAGAGAAGAAACTAGTTGACGTATTCCGATTATCCACAATATTGATTTATATTTCTTAGAATTTAAATATTTTCTAGTACTGTAATTTCATCTTTGAATATTTACTGTATATATGCTTGCAATGTTAATTTGAGCTCTAACTCAATAATTTCAATATCTACATTTCGTTTAAAACAACGTTGTTTTTTTTAAAAGTTAAAACATTCGGCGATTTAAATTAAAATAATATTCAAGCTTACATTTTAAAACAATGTTTTTCTAGTTTTTACGAATAAGGTTAAATTAACTTAGAATTATTCACACGAGAAATAAAATATTAGACGTAGGACTTATTTGATCAAAATGATGCAATCAAAATGTTTTCATGATACAACAATGTATATTTATTTATCTCTTATGTAATTCGGTTTATTAAAACCAATTTTTAAATTGTTTTTATATTATACCATACAGGATTCCATCAATATTTTGTACTTATCTGAGTTTGGTAAAGTAAGACATCAGATCACGTAAGCTCTATTCGCCTTGCTTATCAGTGTAGTGACATGTTTTTCCAACAATAGAATTCTACAAGAAAAAGATAAGTAAAAAATAATATGATTCGTTGATATATTGACTATATTTTCATATTGTGTTAAAGTGCGTTTAGTTTCTATTTCTTCTTCTAATTGATTGACATACATAGAGATAATAATAATTTAAAGCAAAGATGATAAGAATTATTCTGATCATATTTGCTTTAAAATTTATTATGAACTTGTTAGCATATTTAAATTACCTTAGTTATTAATTGTAACAACATTGTGAATTTAACACTTAATTATTATCAATTTGTCAACTTGTACACGTTATAAAGTTATTTTTCTTGCACCAATAAAAAACAAAATGCAATTTGCAAACTGTTTTCCTCCTTTCCCTATCTCCAAATCCACATTGTAAGTGACATTGTTTTATTTATTGTATTCATTGCCATATGTAATGTACGGTACGTTTCTTTTTATGACAATAAGGTAAAGCGTAGACCTGTCATATAATGTCAAGTTAATCTCAAATGAGGAAGTGTATATTACGTTTGTTATTATTCTAACAGTGGACATCAACTATATGATTTCTAATAAATTTTATTCGAATTTTGGGGATAATATGTTTAGTTTTTAAAGCGAGCTGAAACACACAATCTTGACGGTAAAACCTAAGTATATGGTATCAATACCAACTTTTATCCAACAACCAATGCTCCAATGACAGGTGTATGAACTCTTTTCTATATCTTAGACATATTTCATAGAATATGCTATATTAATTCGGTACGTTCTTAACTCGGCTATTCTTAGCTCGCCTACATAAATTAGTAGTGGTATTTCAGGTGTAATTGCCCGCTTCCAAGAACCACTTATCTACTTTAATTGGTCGTAGGAGGGGTTTTCTTGACTCGCCTACGCCAATGGCAGCGAGCCTTTTAAAATGTTTATGCGAGACCGGCAAGTTTGAATTATTCCGAAATTTAACGTTGAAAGGGCACTTTCCAGACAGAATTTTGCTCGAAACGTTGCTCACTTTGTGCCTTTTTAATATTTTTTTATTTAATACAAGGTTGTCTTAAAGTGCAATGGTATATCCATACAAGAAAATATTATCTTAAATGTTATGAAATAATAAGAATATTGGGTTATGTAATCCCTTTTCTTATTGTGACTTACGCCTTGACTTGAAGAAGTAAGCTAGATGAAGTCACGTCAAGATTATTATAAGTAAATTTAATATTAATATTTATTGGTATAGCGAACATAGACGATGGAAACACAGGTGAGATATTTGTAAAGGGATTTAAAATTTAAAAAAAATTATACTCTATTCAAATGACAATTGGCCCATTGGGTTATGTATTTAGTTTAAATATACATATGTACACATACATTTACATTTTTATTTTTAACATACATATCAAGCTTAAAATGCTTTTGTCAATAATCGCTTGTCGAGAAAGATAGGGTATGACTATGAGACAACGATATAAAAGTAAACACATTAAATAACTTTAAAAAAGTTAAAATTACATTAAAAACTGCTGCCTTTATTCACTCATACAGTGCGCATACATTTGAGCATACTTGGTAAAAGAGAACTTTTAAAAAATTAATTCATCATTTAAAAAATAACGTTTGTGAAGTTCATGTTTCTTGTTATACCTTTATTACCTAAAAAATGTTCAAGTTCCTCATAAAAGGAAGTAAAGCTCTCTTAAAAAGTTCCCTTAAAATGTTAACTTAATCACTTAATAGTTCCTCAACACTAAAAGGATTGCGCTCTTTAAAAACACATAACAAAAACTTGTAGAAATACAGCCAAACCTTACACTCAAAAGAAATGAGATCTAAAAAAGGCAAGCTCATCTACCCTTCCACATAAACGTACAGTGTCCCATAACAGCATCCTCGAAAAGCTTTTCAAAATAGAATTTGCGATTATTAATTTAACGTAATAGTTTATCAAAGTTCTTTTTTGT
The DNA here is from genome assembly GCA_024449915.1 of Sweltsa coloradensis. Lineage (NCBI taxonomy): Eukaryota > Metazoa > Arthropoda > Insecta > Plecoptera > Chloroperlidae > Sweltsa > Sweltsa coloradensis. Next base: position 318,931 of record JAMZAV010000653.1, read on the forward strand.
AATTAATTTAAACGTAAACATGCAAATTCTATTTTGCCAAGCTTTCGAGGATGCTGTTATGGGACACTGTACGTTTATGTGGAAGGGTAGATGAGCTTGGCCCTTTTTTTAGATCTCATTCCTTTTGAGTGTGTAAGGTTTGGCTGTATTTCTACAAGTTTTTGTTATGTGTGTGATCTCATTATTTTTCAAGTTCCATTACAAAATTATTTGCTAAAATATAATATTTTTATCAAAGTTGATTTAAATTCTATGGTATTAGCAGTAACAATATAGGATGTAAATATCTAGACCCGGATTCATGTACATCCTGGGTATAGGTGGTATAACCATGGTATAACGACGGTATAAGGACTGGACCCCAATTCTTGAGTTCGTGGGAGATGAGTTGAAAACGCAATTTGAAAACGAAGTCGTTTTCGTTTTCGAAGAGAATTGGTATTCTTGAACGGTATCGTGGAAAACGTCATGGGTTGTGAGTTGAAAGCATTGATATTAAACCCCTATAGTAGGCTAGACCAGCAGTCGGTGGCCCACTTCCGGTACAATTAGAAGCCATCTTAAAATGACAGTTTACATGTTAATCAAATGGGAGCGATTTGTGGCCAAATAGTTCTCAAGATTGCCGCCAGGTTGACAGGTAAGCATACTAGCCTTTAACACCAAATGATTACTAAATTCCCTTATGCAATCACTTCGTATTGTTTCTTCTGTTTAATACCATGCTGCACAAGCTAAAACCATATCAAACAATCCAGTAAAATACTTTATTGCATTAAAAAAGCATAAATTAAAACACCAAATCGCCATCTTGAAATGGGCCGGTTGAGTCTTCAATTTGCTACGCTCGCGCCTGTGCGGAGGTATAGGAGACTGCTAATCTAGCCTACTATAGGGGTTTAATATCAATGGTTGAAAGAGTATCACGAAATCCAAACACTTTAAAAAGATTTGCGTATAGCAAAGAGCTCGAAAAAGTTCTATATTTATTCTAGATGGCAGTGCCTTCATAAACGCGGGCCAATCGAAAGACAAGTTGTATGAAATGATTTGATTGTTGCAATTATGTAAACAAACAGTTGAGCAAGTTCATATCAAAACAATGTTGTGCTGGCATAGGGTTGGCTAGGCTTGTCAAACATGTAATGTAAGTATGAATTTTACTAGTCCTATAGCCAAATGGAACTTTAGACCTACACTTTTGCATTATAAATAATTTTCTACATCTGGGCCTAGGCCAGGGACGGTTTCTGATTTGTTTTATGAGAGTATAATGACACCTTTTCTCGTTCCACACAAAGAAGAAAAATTTTTAAATGTCCGCCATTTGTTTACGTATCGCACTTTCCCGCCTAACTCTGCTTATACCGTCAACAAGTGTCAAGTAACTATGGTTACTTGTTGATTATATGCCAAGTGTTTAAGGCTTATTTTAAAACCTTTATTTGGAAGCCTTCCAACAAACTTTTTCAACTTTTTTTTTCAAAAGAGACTATCATTCTATAACCTTAATGTCCATGTAAAATATGAACATTGTAGCCCCACCCGTCTGGTCAGAATCGCGGGCCGACGTATTAGATGTTAGCAGTAGCTAGCAGTAGCTAGCAGTAGCTAACATCCTTAAAGTGATTTTGAGCATGTTTGAAGACATTTTTTCACCAAGAAGGAATGGTCGTACCCCAATAAAATTTGGCATGTGTTGTCAGGTACCTAAATCCCCTCGATTGTGATAGTTTTCAAGTTCACATCACGTTACATGACGGCTGGGTAACACCTCGAAATCACCCCAACTCTGCTTGGTGTATAAGGTGCTTGAGTGTGTAGCGCACCGCGGCTTGGCTGCGGCGCCCTAACGGGCACCTAGATATTACAGAAAAATGGAACTCGTTAATTTTAAAAGTTCCTTTCCCAAGTATGCACTTGAGCCTCTTTACTACATTATCACTTCACCCTCACATCCTTGAGGATGTACTTAACTGCATCATAATAGGCGAGTCACCAATCTGTAGCCGTAATTTTAAATTTTGTAGTCTATTGTTAATATTTTGGTACTTGATATTAGGCGCGTCGGGCAGTTCCCCTTGACGGAAATGATTGGCGCATCGAAGAGAGATGTTTCATATTGGAGGCCGAAATTCTGTCTGGGAAGTGCCCTGTCAACGCTAAATTTCGAAACAATTCAAACTCGACGGGCAAGTCGCATAACTATTCGAAAGACTAGCTGCCACTGGCGTAGGCGAGTCAAGAAAATACCCCCTACGACCAATTAAAATAGATAAGTTGTTTTGGGAAGCGGGCAATTACACTGTCCAAAAAGATAATGTAAATTTACAGCACAATGTGCTGGCAGCACATTTCCAGCACATTGTGCCGTAGATTTACATCATTGTATATGATCTAGGTGCCCGTTAGGGCGCCGCAGCCAAGCCGCGGTGCGCTACACACTCAAGCACCTTATACACCAAGCAGAGTTGGGGTGATTTCGAGGTGTTACCCAGCCGTCATGTAACGTGATGTGAACTTGAAAACTATCACAATCGAGGGGATTTAGGTACCTGACAACACATGCCAAATTTTATTGGGGTACGATTATTCCTTCTTGGTGAAAAAATGGCTTGAAACATGCTCAAAAATCACGTTAAGGATGTTAGCTACTGCCAACTACTGCAACTGCTAACATCAAATACGTCGGCCCGCGATTCTGACCAGACGGGTGGGACTACAATGTTCATATTTTACATGGACATTAAGGTTATAGAAATATAGTCTCTTTTGAAAAAAAAAGTTGAAAAAGTTTGTTGGAAGGCTTCCAAATAAAGGTTTTAAAATAAGCCTTAAACACTTGGCATACAATCAACAAGTAACCATAGTTACTTGACACTTGTTGACGGTATAAGCAGAGTTAGGCGGGAAAGTGCGATACGTAAACAAAATAGCGGACATTTAAAATTTTTCTTCTTTGTGTGGAACGAGAAAAGGTGTCATTATACTCTCATAAAACAAATCAGAAACCGTCCCTGGCCTAGGCCCAGATGTGGAAAATTATTTATAATGCAAAAGTGTAGGTCTAAAGTTCCATTTGGCTATAGGACTAGTAAAATTCATACTTACATTACATGTTTGACAAGCCTAGCCAACCCTATGAACCAGGGTCCACTAGATACCTAACAGCTGCTGTAAGGTGGGTCTTCGCTTGTACTTCCACAATGTATAAGCGCCATCTTAGTTCCCTAAGTCAAGGCCTACTTGATAATGTGTCTACTGAGTGCGCGAACACATTATCCAATGGACCTTACAGAGATTTTGTAAACAAATAGCAGACTGCAGATGGACATCAATTTCAGAAGTCGGTTGTACATTAATTTGAATGCAATAAATACATAAATAGACTACCACCTATATAATCTTTGATTCTTATGTTGGCAGGTAACATTGTGGTAACATTATGATGTAAATAATTTTCATATCTTTCAACTTCATATGCCAATTTTCATCCACTGTCCAGATACCGGTAGGCATAAGGCCTATTAGCATTGATGATGTGGTTGGTAAGATAAAGATGAGTCCAAACCATAGGCCTACTTGCACCATGTAGGCCTATAAACCAAAACCTCGTGAGGTAAACTTGAACTCGAATCTGATCTTTCTAGGGCCTAGACCTAGGCCTAAGAACGCGAGACCTAAGCTCTACGACGACTTCTACAAGGTCTAGGGCTAGGCCTGTGTCTATGAAAAAACCCACACAAAGTCAAAGACGAGGGCCTAGCCTAGGCTTATGCACATACAATCTTTTATCGTGGAGTTGTAACTACATTCTAAACACAAAGGTGGGCCTAATATCAATGGTCATATTGATAATAATCCACAATGCCAAATCCTTGCTGTCCATGATATGTCAAAACAAAACAAAAACATATCGTATTCTGCTACGGATAATATTACAGAGCGTGTTCGGAGCGCTCCAGATTATTTTTAAAACACACGCAGGGATATAAGATGGTGGTTTGTTTACATCAGGTGAGAAGACCCAACTTACAGCAGCTTAGCATAAGTATCTAGTGGACCCTGATATGAACTTGCTCAACTGTTTGTTTACATAATTGCAACAATCAAATCATTTCATACAACTTGTCTTTCGATTGGCCCGCGTTTATGAAGGCACTGCCATCTAGAATAAATATAGAACTTTTTCGAGCTCTTTGCTATACGCAAATCTTTTTAAAGTGTTTGGATTTCGTGATACTCTTTCAACCATAGGGGTTTAATATCAATGCTTTCAACTCACAACCCATGACGTTTTCCACGATACCGTTCAAGAATACCAATTCCTTCGAAAACGAAAACGACTTCGTTTTCAAATTGCGTTTTCAACTCATCTCCCACGAACTCAAGAATTGGGGTCCAGTCCTTATACCGTCGTTATACCATGGTTATACCACCTATACCCAGGATGTACATGAATCCGGGTCTAGATATTTTACATCCTATATTGTTACTGCTAATACCATAGAATTTAAATCAACTTTGATAAAAATATTATATTTTAGCAAATAATTTTGTAATGGAACTTGAAAAAGTAATGAGATCACACACATAACAAAAACTTGTAGAAATACAGCCAAACCTTACACACTCAAAAGGAATGAGATCTAAAAAAAGGGCCAAGCTCATCTACCCTTCCACATAAACGTACAGTGTCCCATAACAGCATCCTCGAAAAGCTTGGCAAAATAGAATTTGCATGTTATTACGTTTAAATTAATTAGAAAAAAAGAACTTGGATAAACTATTACGTTAAATTAATAATCGCAAATTCTATTTTGCCAAGCTTTTCGAGGATGCTGTTATGGGACACTGTACGTTTATGTGGAAGGGTAGATGAGCTTGGCCCTTTTTTTTAGATCTCATTCCTTTTGAGTGTGTAAGGTTTGGCTGTATTTCTACAAGTTTTTGTTATGTGTGTGATGTAAATATACATTGCGATGGAACGTTAAGTTACATTGAAAAAATGTAAATTTACATCACTTGCTATAATGTTAATTTACAGTCGGGTCCTGTGAGCAGGCTGTACTAAAGGCAGTAAATTTACATCACTTCCTATTATGTTAATTTACAATAAAGTCCTGTGAGCAGGCTGTACTCTAAGCTGTGAATTTACATCACTTGCTTTGATGTAACTAAACGTTCCATTGCAATGTATATTTACATCATATACAATGGTGTAAATTTACGGCACAGTGTGCTGGAAATGTGCTGCCTGCACTTTGTGCTGCAAATTTACATAATTGTATATGATGTAAATGTACAGCGCGAAAGAACGTTTATTGACATCAAAATTAGTGATGTAAAATCACTGTTTGTTACAGTTCACTCACAGGCCATTGCTATGAATTAACATCATAGCAAGTGCTGTAAATACACATCTTATTGTGCAGTTTGCGAAGAGGACTTTACTGTTAATTAACATCATAAGAAGTGATGTAAATTTGCATCTTTTAGTACAGTTTTCATACAGGACCATTCTGTAACATCATTAATATCATTTCAAGTGATGTGAATTCACAGCTGGCAAAATAGAAATTGTTATTAATTATATTTGATTAATTAGACAGTGATGCAGAGTGAATCTGTAAGGAAGACATACACCATTAGACAGCCCAGAGGAAGGTTAACATTGCATATTAATTTCGTGAGTAGAAAAACCCGCGCCAACCGAGGCTCGAACCTGGACCACCTGGAGAAAGAATTACAAAGCATGTCATTAAACCATATACACCAACAGGACCTGTGAGAATCAGAGCGAGTTTCGTCAGCCAAGTTTGGAGTGGTGCAACTGTTATTTCACTTCACTAGACATGTAAATATACAGTACATAATGTAGTTATGCATCACACGGCGTGCTGTTAATTTACAGCACAGTCAATGTTTGACGCTGTTTTTAGGAGTATATTGTCATGTTAAGGGTAGTTTCTACCCTTGTTACTGGTATAATTTCATTGATTATTGCTTGTGACAAGACAGTGATTGCATTACGATGTCACAAGTATAAGGAGGTCATGCTTGTTGCTGCAATGACCATTGCGCGCGTGTATGGCGTACGTGTGTTGCTGACAGATGGATTATTTGTCACTTTATTGTTATTTGTGGCAATACCAGGTGTATTTGAATTGCTGGTCTAAGCATTGTGACATGAGTTAATAGACTCGCACGCGCTCCTTCTCGGGGAACTAAGTGGCGACATAGTGCTGACTTTGCGTTTCGACACTGCAATTACTGCTAATTAATTTGGACTTTGAATCAACTCGGGGACTGAGGAGGCGTAAGCCCAGTTGAGTGGGGGAGTTACAATCTGACCAGCGAACGAACAAGTCGTCTTCGAGAGGAAGTACAATGGTGTTCTGACAAAGAATTGTTGACAAGAAGAGTAATTAGTTAGCAGTGCATTGGAAACACCGAGTATCGAATGGATTAGCCGATCAAGAGGCAAGAAGTCAGAAGAAGGTAGAACATCTGCACTCCCACGTCCGAGACTGAGTCACGGCTGATCCAGGACCAAACCAGAGAGGGGGGACTTAAAGTAAGACATGGTTTCATTACTATAGGTCAAGTCACTCACTACACGGGGGTTCGAACTCACGTTCAATCAGGTGAAATGCATAGGCTTAACCAACAGGCTAATTAGGATGAGTGTGGTTAAATACAAGTGCTCCTTCTTTTTGTTGAGATTGTGTTCTTGTTTGTGATAATCCTCTCTATACATGTCCTAGAAAACCACCTCATTAAATACCTATCGATTTCGGTCACTGTTGGGAAGATTAGTCTGTGTAACAAACAACAGCTACGTTCCCCCAGAACAATAGTTACTTTGGTAAATAACATCTATACCAAGGGCTAATCAACCTCTCAACTTGACATGGTGGTGGCGCCTTGGTTGTATATGATAGTGAATTTATATACAAGGTATAAAATGGGTTTCGATGGGTTGTCTGACGTGTGCTAGAGTGGGTTTCAACTTGACATGGTAGGGGTTTTCAGCGAAATGGGTTGATCTTAAACATAGTTTTTTATGTTTTATGAGCTATATTGACAGCGATAGAAGGGATTACTTTATCGGAGAAGATGAATTCCGCTCCACTTTTTACGCCGAGGGCTTATCACAAGGAGGAGGATGATGCCGAGGATCGTAGGCTTAAGCATTACTGTCGTTTGTTAACTCAGAGAGTCCAGCAGAAAGGTGAAGGGGTAGTAGGCTATGTTTTGGCTAAGATGAGGCTGTGTGATGAGGTTGATAGGAGGATGCAGCATGAGAAAAGGACTGGTTGGTGCTTAGAGGGTATGTTGCCTGATTTGAAAGTGCACTTGATCAATAAAAATTTTAGAACTGCGGAGGAATTGTTGGAGGCAGCGCGGGTCCTTGAGCAGGATCTGCTACAAAAGGAGAAGGAGGCGAGGAGTGCGATGTTGGTTGCTCCTGTTCAGGTAGTTATGCCTGCGGAAGGGGGGAAGGATGGCGTGTTTTCAGCCATAAAAGGGTTAACGGACATAATGGCGTCTTTCAAAAGGGAGGTTCAGTCCTTTAGAAGTGAAGTAGTGGGCAAAGTACAGCACAGCGGGGGTGTGGTGCAGCAAAATTTTGTTTCAAGCCAACAGGGTGGAGATCAGAGTCAGCGGAGTGGTTTGACAAATAAACAACAATTTGTACCCAATGGGAGTTGTTATCAACCCCACAACCAGCGTAGTTGGGATAATCAGGTCACGTGTTTTTATTGTAGAGAGTTGGGTCATTTTAAGAGAGACTGTGTCAAACTGAAATCTCTTGAGGCTAATCGGAAAATACCTGTTGTTGTTTCATCGGAACAAGGGTCATCTTCTGTGTCGTTAACACCTAGCGTCTTCCCCACGCTACCAAATCTTCTGTGCTGTTACACCGTTGAAGCGCCCTGTCGTGGAAAGTAGTAGCACTGAGGTGCCAAAAAAGAAAATGAGAAAAATGAATTGCAAAAATGAGGTAATTTCTAAGGTTTTATGTCCTGAGGTTAAGGGTAGTGACTCTCCGGTGACGATTAAAGGCAATGACAAGGTAATTTCTAAGGTTTTGTGTCCTGAGGTTAAGGGTAGTGACATTTCGGTGACCACTAATAGCAATGACAAGGTAATTTCTGTGGTTTTGAGTTCTGAGATTGAGGGTGGATGTTCTATGGTATCTACTGCTCACGAGGATATAGGGGATGTATTGGTGTCCCTTGGTGATGATGAGGGTAGTGGAACTACTCGCGAGGATATAGGGGATGTATTGGTGTCCCATGGAGGTGAAGAGGGTAGTGAAGCCGCTCACGAGGATATTGGAGATGCCGTGGGGGTGTCACTTATTGGTGAAGAGGGTAGTGAAGCCGCTCACGAGGAAGTAGTGGATGCCTTGGGGGTGTCACTGCTAGGTGGGGAGTGTAGTACTTCGCTGTCTACTGTTCATGAGTACGTAGAAGATGAAGTAGTGGTGTCGCTTTGTGGTGACGAGGGCAGAAGTACAACAGTGCCTACGTCTTGTGAGGATAGGAAGGAACCAGATGTGGTTCTTTGCCCTATTGTGGAGAGCGGTAGGACATCCTTGTCCTACGCAGCATTGGTTAAGGGGAGCGCCAAAGGGGTGTCATACCCTAGTATGGAAAGTGGTGGCACTGACGTACCATTATCTCTTAAGTTCAAAAGGAGTGGTAGCATTGCTCTACAATTAGCTATTGGGTTCAAATGGGGTGGAAATGCTGTCTCATTTGCACTTGGCTTCAGGGGTGGAGGAACCAAGGGTGGTGTCACAGTCCTATGTGTAAGTGCATAGTTATGCAATGGCTTAATTCATTTGATTTAATGTAATTCATTTATGTTTTATATCATTGAAATTGATTATTATTATTATTATTATTATATATATATATATATATTTTTTTTGTTAAATCAATCAGAACTGCAGTAAATGTAATCTAGTTATTTGTTTCAAGAAATTTTGCTTGATTGTGGATTATAAATTCATGTTGTGGTCTGTGGATTGAGATTATAATAAAAATGTTTTCTGTTTCAAATTTAATGTAAATGGATATAGTTATTTTAATAAATAATTTAATATGTTTCGGAATAATGTTGTTGTTGTAATGTAATTTAAATTTAAATTTATAATTAATATTTGTTAAATATTTTCTGGGTAGAGCTTTCATATTATTGTTTGTTTACATAATTTAATTCAGTTACAAATTGTCACCTTTGCATTTTATTTATCGATTACGTAAATAGTAAATGTGTTACTGTAGCACTAAGTCGTCAGCCTTAAATACTACTGAAGTTCAAGGTTGCTATGATGGCATTTCTCAATGCCAGTCGAGTGTGTATTCATTTGTCATCAGTTTTACACTTGGGCTTTGTTTACTATTGATGACACGTGGTGACTGTATTATGTACATTGTCTGTCGAGATTTTGTTTATGTTTTAGTGATCTGGCTTCATTTTATTGTGCGGGTCCAGTGAGATGGGACATTGCGAGCCATTACGTATGCAGTACCTGCCTGCAGTATACATCGGCGGGCTTCCAGGAGCTGTCTGGATAAGCTACGTCAAATTGTCGGAGGAAGCACATAAATGTTAAAGGAGTTAGGTTTTAAAGGGAAATTTACCAGGGGTTCCGAATGAATTTATTCAGGGAATTTTGAGACAGTTCTTAAATATTATGTCGTTTTTTTTTGATTTTATGCACAAGCAATGATATTTTTGTGTTTGTTTTATGACTTAATTTTTATTAAGATTGCTTGTGTTAGATAAATATAGGGATTTTCAGATCAATTTATTTAATCCTAATTCGCAGGAATTAAGGGTTGTTTAAGATGAATTTCTGTCATTCGAGTCAAACTTTTTATATTAGGTTCCTGGCTTGTACTACCTGGAAGGTGAGTTTTTGCATTTTGGTCTCGTTTAAGCGTGAGATTCGTTTTATTCAATTTGCTTTTTTTAGTTTTCTTTAGTAGTTGTATACAAGTAGTATTCAGATAGGATTCTGGTTTGGTTTTGGTCTATTATGCAAGAGGGTGGATGGTGTATCGCGTCTTCTTGATGAGAAGGAGGATTTCAAGTTTGAAGAGGACATCAAGATTTCAAGGAAGTGAAGAAACATCAAGAGAGAATAAGAGAGCATCTGAAGAAACAGGTTGATTATATAGGAACGGTACTGATATACGGAGAATACTCTTAATCCAGATGGCAGTCGATCTTCCTGTATTAGTGATGCACATGAAGACATCTTGAACAAGATTCGGGACGAATCTTCTATGGAGGCGTGACATGTCATGTAGGGGTAGTTTCTACCCTTGTTACTGGTATAATTTCATTGATTATTGCTTGTGACAAGACAGTTTATTGCATTACGATGTCACAAGTATAAGGAGGTCATGCTTGTTGCTGCAATGACCATTGCGCGCGTGTATGGCGTACGTGTGTTGCTGACAGATGGATTATTTGTCACTTTATTGTTATTTGTGGCAATACCAGGTGTATTCGAATTGCTGGTCTAAGCATTGTGACATGAGTTAATAGACTCGCACGCGCTCCTTCTCGGGGAACTAAGTGGCGACATAGTGCTGACTTTGCGTTTCGACACTGTAATTACTGCTAATTAATTTGGACTTTGAATCAACTCGGGGACTGAGGAGGCGTAAGCCCAGTTGAGTGGGGGAGTTACAATCTGACCAGCGAACGAACAAGTCGTCTTCGAGAGGAAGTACAAAGGTGTTCTGACAAAGAATTGTTGACAAGAAGAGTAATTAGTTAGCAGTGCATTGGAAACACCGAGTATCGAATGGATTAGCCGATCAAGAGGCAAGAATCAGAAGAAGGTAGAACATCTGCACTCCCACGTCCCAGACTGAGTCACGGCTGATCCAGGACCAAACCAGAGAGGGGGGACTTAAAGTAAGACATGGTTTCATTACTATAGGTCAAGTCACTCACTACACGGGGGTTCGAACTCACGTTCAATCAGGTGAAATGCATAGGCTTAACCAACAGGCTAATTAGGATGATTGTGGTTAAATACAATGCTCCTTCTTTTTGTTGAGATTGTGTTCTTGTTTGTGATAATCCTCTCTATACATGTCCCCAGAAAACCACCTCATTAAATACCTATCGATTTCGGTCACTGTTGGGAAGATTAGTCTGTGTAACAAACAAACAGCTACGTTCCCCCAGAACAATAGATACTTTGGTAAATAACATCTATACCAAGGGCTAATCAACCTCTCAACTTGACAATATTTACATGACCAGTGCAGCTGTTATTTCGGGTACTAGAGATGTAAATAAAAAAGTACGTCATGTTGATAAGCAGCACACTGCATGCTGTTAATTTACAGGACGGCCAATGTTTTATGCGGTTAATTGATGTTTTTTTTACGTCTTATTGAATGCTGTTAGATTAACAGCAAGTAGGAGGATATGTTCTTGAACGTGATTGGTTGATTTGAAAATTTACAGGGATTTGTGCTGCGTTTCGCAAACTACTGCACGAGTGATGTATTTAAACAGCACTTAACTTAATGTTTTGTGCTGTAAATTTACATCCCGTTTTAACAGTGTACACCTGTAATACGACTACTAAATTGATGTAGGCGAGCTAAGAATAGCCGAGTTAAGACTGAGCCATTAATTCGGATTTTAATTTCAATAGAACACATTTTAAATTTTTTAGTAATTTAAACAAAAAATAGGTTAAGTATACTCAAACAAATATAGGAAACAAAGCCCAATTAATTATTAAATACGAACAATGGGTTTATTCCCTTTCACAAGACAGTCAACCACAGAGTTGTTGATATGAAGCGGATAAAGGATTCAGTGCTACTGGATTGTGTGACTGCTGTCTCCATAACCCACGATAACCAAGTTGAAAGTAAGTAGTTGAAGTAGAACGGCTTAGTGTGCTATCTAAAAGTGTCACAACGAAATTATATATACGGATTGTTTAATTATTTCCCTAACGTTTGTTATCGACAAGTTTCAAGTCAATTTCACCGCACCCGAAGTAGATTACGTTATGTGGAAATGTCGTGCACATCAACACCATGGCGTGTTGAAGTAATGCAAGGCCTTATCTTCTGAAGATAGTGATGTGTCGTTAGTTTTTGCATACAAAGCGAATATTTAATGCATTTAATATAATACGTGCATCGGCAGGAAAATGTGGTGCTACTTTTAAACATCTGAGGTGATCTGAGCTAGTTTACTATACTTATACCTCGTTGATGTGAGCCAGGTACATTCAGTGACATAAGCAGGTCAAAAGTAGGACAAAAACAATTTCTTGCAGTCTAATAGTGGTGATGATTAACTTTCATTTATTGACATATCAAACTATGAAAATAAGAACAATGAAAGGATTTGATTACAATGAAACAAGTTTATTACGTTTTAGTTTTCCTCGAGTGACCGTCTTCAGTTGACTTGTAGGTTATTATACTATTGTTAGGGTTGTGAATGGAATGTCCGGATAGGGCCCAATACCAGCATTACCTCGGCATTGATTCCAGTCAGGATTACCGCTAGCAAAAGCCAATCTCGTGAACTACCAATCAGTATATGTTAAGCTATCAAAAAGGTGAGTGCACAAGAATGTTTAGTTTACCATATTGATGTTAGAAGTTGAGGCTGGACCTTTTATCTATTTCTTACCATGGTTGTACGTAGAAGAACATATTTTGTATCATCATGATTTGTTAACGAAATCGAACTTTTCAATTTATTTCCTCAATTCGAGCAATATGTTAATGTGTAATGCATGTGTAATAATAATAATTGGTAGCAATCGACTGGGGCTCGTTCAGGGTTCGAACAAACTATTACGACACTTGCTCTCAATCAATAATTTTTCCTTAAAGGGGTATTTAACCGCTAAACTCAAAAAATATATTTCATTCAGGCTAACTAGTACTGAATTTAGCAATTAACAGAAACATTATTGGGGTCACCATGACCTCCCAAAAAATTGTCAAACATGACATTTTTCGAGCTAGGTCCCATCGGCAAAAATCTCCCATAAGAAATAACATGGGGACGATCTTTATGCCCCGTGACCTTGGAGGATTTTGATCCCAAAAAATATTGGCCATTATTGACGTACTCTACAGCCGTTTCTATAAATTCTCCATATTTTGTTTTGTAATATGGGCAAGTAGTTCGGTCAAAATATGCTGATTACCAAGACGGGGTGTGATTTTGGAATGCATATTTTTGCGTGTTTGAGGGTATATTTGGGCACAGTTTCAAGACACGATGGGATAAAGGGGCATTTTAGATTGGTACTATACTCTACTGTCTATGTGGACCAAAAAAGAATCAGGTTAAAGCCGATTTAAGAAATTTTCCAAAACACCAATTTTCACAAATTTCTGGATCAAATAAATTAAAAAATTCGTGATAAATCACAGTTAAAAGATATAATTTTTTAAACGGTCATTTTAGTGTAGTATTGTGCTATAGATCACGTGGTAAAAATAATTTTTCTTGAAATCATAATAATATGCATATACATATGTATATTTTTACAAATGTATGTTCATTATATTGTTTTCGGATAACCGCGACAAATTTGTGTTATACATATACCGACTGTTCAAAATCCTATCTGGGCTAGTTATTTTTCCTACAGTTATACGTTGTGAAAATAATAGCTACGATATTATCTTCTGTTGGTTGAGAAGATGTTTTGCATGAACAAACACCTTTATAAAAGTAAATGGTTATCACCGTGCTCGTCACAGAAGGAGGGGAGGTTTAGTGAGCATAATACTAAACAAGCTCAGGTAAATAAATTAACAAATTAATTCGTATTTAGAGTCCATCCACCCTGTCATATAACTGATCCTCAGTGGGTGACATTAAACCAAAGCGACCAAGCCAACCCTGTAGGCTCCGACGCAATCGACGAGTGAGCGATAAGCAACAAAAGATCATAGTTTTAATAGGAAATACAGCAGTCAGTGGTATGGATAGTGCGAAGTAGAAGTAAGTAGTAGTAAGTCTGAAACACTGATCAATCAAGCTGGACACCCGCAAACAGTACCAAAAACAACCAGGCTAATTAGGAACAACCTTAGAAATTATGATGTGCCTCGTTGCTAGAACGGCTCCAATATCACCGTTTTCAAATTCCTAAACCCAAGAACTGATGGACTCAAATCCAAATCAGTAGTTTAAAAACTTCTGCTTAGCGGGAATCAAACCCTGAACCTTCTGCATTGGAAGCAGGACCAACGAGCCACACGGAAGCATACAGTTATTTTTCGTCGCATTTTATGTATCCGGTCACCCGGTGCCAGATACAATGACCTATATTGGCCCTATATGTTTATCAAACTTAAAGTTAAAACTTAAAACAACAGATAACAGATAAATAACAATTACAATTTCCAGCATATACAAAGTAATAATATTAATAGTAGGCTATAGGAGCTACACCAAATTGTGGCTCACTGCTGTATTTTTGTATTGTATAGGGTATATAGGGACATACTCTTCTAGTCGTTTTTTTAATGTGTTTAGGTTTTTCGATGCCATTATATTTGCTGAGATAGTATTGTTACATATTTTATTTTATGTAGATGATGATTAAATAAATAAATAAATTGTATTAAGAATCTACATATACCCACTCAGTCCGACTTCCATGTTACACCATTATGTGCACTTTTATATAGAGGTCCAAATTTTATTATGCGTGTACTTCACCCCCAAATAGTCATTTTTAGACCGGGACCCCATTCGTCTCGCCATTAATTTAGCTATGGCGGCCATCTTTAAAGATGGCGCCAAAGTGTAATAAGACTACCACATTTCGGAGGAATCTTGGCATGTGGCACCACTTTTTCCATTAAATTGACCATGGGAAACTCAAATATGGCATCAGAATTAGAATTTTGTGAATTTCGAGGCCTTAAATTGCAAATTTTATACATTTTAAGGCAATTTTGTTACTGAATTTCACTGGTTTCTACGACAGCCGAGTTGACTGTAATAACATGTATAGAGATCAAATTTTTTGTATGAGTGTACAAGACACCCCAAAAGTCAGTTTGAAACCGGAAGCCTATTCAACTCTCAATCCATTTACCTTTGGCAGCCATCTTTAAATTTGGCGTGTCTAGTGTAATTAGATTACCACATTTTGACGGAATCTTGGCATGTGGCACCATTTTTAGTAATAAATCGACCATCGGGAACTCAAATATGGCAGTATAATTAGGATTTCGTGGATTTCGAGGCCGTAAATTTCAAATTTTAAACATCTTATCTCAATTTTGTTACAAAATATCACAAGTTCCTACGATAGCCGAATTGACTGTTACAAGGTGTATAGAGGTCAAAATATTTTTATGCTTGTACTAGACACCTAAATAGTCATTTTTAGACTTGGGGTCCATTCGTCTCCCAATCCATTTCCCTATGGCGGCCATCCTAAAGATGGAACAGTGAAATTTTGTAACAAAATTGCCTTAAAATGTCAAAATTTGAAAATAAAGCCTGGAAATCCACGGAATACTAATTTTACTGCCATATTTGAGTTCTCCTTGTCGATTTTATGTGGAACAGTGGTGCCACATGCAAAAATTCTGTCAAAATGTGGTAGTCTTTATTACACTATAGACGCCATCTTTAAAGATGGACGCCATAAGTAAATGGATTGAGAGTCGAATAAGCTCCCGGTCTAAAACTGACTATTGGGGTGTCTAGTACACGCATAAAAAAATATATGGTATCTATACACGTTATTACAGTCAACTCGGCTGTCGTAGAAACCAGTGAAATTTCGTAACAAAATTGCCTTTAAATGTGTAGAATTTGCGATTTACTGCCTCGAAATTTACAAAATACTAATTCTGATGCCATATTTGAGTTCTCCATGGTCGATTTAATGGAAAAGTGGTGCCACATGTTAAGATTCCTCCGAAATGTGGTAGTCTTATTACACTTTGGCGCCATCTTTATAGATGGCTGCCATAGGTAAATAGATCAAGAGTCGAATGGGTTCCCGGTCTCAAACTGACTATTGGTGGGTCTAGTACACGCATAAAAAATATATGGTCTCTATACAAGTTATTACAGTCAACTCGGCTGTCGTAAAAACCAGTGAAATTCAGTAACAAAATTGCCTTAAAATGTGTAAAATTTGCAATTAAAGGCCTCAAAATTCACAAAATTCTAATTCTGATGCCATATTTGAGTTTCCTTTGGTCAATTTAATGGAAAAAGTGGTACCACGTGCCAAGATTCCTCCGAAATGTGGTAGTCTTATTACACTTTGGCGCCATCTTGAAAGATGGCCGCCATAGCTAAATTAATGGCGAGACGAATGGGGACCCGGTCTAAAAATGAACTATTTGGGGGTGAAGCACACGCATAAAAAAATTTGCACCTCTATATAAAAGTGCACAATTGATTCACACCCACGCCAGACAGTTATGTAACTGATTTTCAGTGGGGGACAGTAAATCAAAGCGACCCTGTAGGCACCGACGCAATCGACGAGTGAGCGATAACCAACCAAAGATCGATATTTTTAATAGGAAATATAGCAATCAGTGGTATGGACAGTGCGAACACCCGCGGATCAACGCCAGAATCAACAAGGCCGATTCAGAACAACTCTGACATTATTATGTGCTTCGTTCGCCAGGACGGCTCCAAAGTCACCATTTTTAAACTCCTCAGACAAGAACTGATGGACTAAGTCCAAATCAGAAGTAAAAAAACTTCTGACTTTGACGGGAATTGAACCCTGGACTTTCTGCATTGGAAGCAGATACGCTAACCACAACATTAACGAGCCACATGACTGCAGTTCCTGACACGTGGATATTAACCTTTCTGGGGTTCCTTTTGGTTTTAGCATTCATCAAGCAGGATGTGCCGGGCACATCAATATTCATACTTTCTGGGAGGCTCCTCCACCCCCCACCCCACCCGAAGACCAGGGTCACCGAAGACATTCTTATCATCAATTTGAAGGTTTATAATCAACAAAATGCACATCGATGTATTGGAGGCGGTATTCGGTTTTTACTGTGAGGCGCGACACGGGCACAGACGGACTGACAGACGACAGGCAAGTCGCCTCGCTAAAATATAAAACCATTATCTACTGATGGCACCGTTAAGCATCGGCCTCTTTAGACATGGGTGATAAATCGTTTCTGGGCAACGATTTTCTTCCCTTAATTCATCACTTCTAAAAAGTGCTTCCAATTTTTCATTCTTGTCATGTTTTATCACTTTTCCGTCCGTCAGTCAGTCCGTTTGAGTGTTTTTTTTAAACTATCCTATTCAGTTAAAAAACTGATTTACAAAGGAGGACAACTAAATAAATCTACTTACATAGATGCAGATACAGCAACGAACAGTTCAGTAAATATTTGAAATACTAATAGTACAACAACAATGAATTAAAACACAATGGTTTTGGTAACAAATTCAAAAAGGATATTAAATTCAATTAATTAATGTACTCAATAGAAAGAAAGAAAGAAAGAAAGAAAGAAAGAAAGAAAGAAAGAAAGAAAGAAAGAAAGAAAGAAAGGAAAAAACATCAAAAAAGAAAAAATAAACTGATTGATTAGACGATCCCACTCAAACGAATATGAGGTTTGCCAAAAATCAGGAACAGCAAATCAGGGAGTAATCAAACTTTCGCGGAAGAAACCACCGAACGCGAATCTTCATTCTTGTGTTCAAATCTTGATAACAATTTAGTACAAAAGATCTTGACTCTGATAATGTAAAATTATATCGGACATTATTGGTTATTGTACAAGTCAAAAACTGATCACAGCAATGATACAGGACACCTAACTCAAATTGCGAGCTCCACCAATGGCCGGCAACCAGACAATTTAGTCAGAAAAATATCATTGGAAATACATTGATTATAAGCAATAATGAACAACCAAAGAGAATCACAAAAATCTTAAATAAAACTTATAATGATGAATTAACATTACACAAAGACAAAATAATACAATGAACCACAAATAAATAGTAAAAATCAATTATTATTTGCTCTTTGATTCATTATCATTGCTTCAATTTTACTTTTAAATTGTACGATTCCTAGCTTTAGTTTAGTCAACATCGATTGATTATCAAGTTTTTGTTTAAATTACCCTTTTTCCAAGGAACATACAGAATGGCGGGGCTAGCATTTTTAGGAACACTTTTCCGTACTCGGCACCTCCACCAAAGATTTTAATGCACGATAAAATTTGATGTTTGTGTTCATTGATTTTAAGTAAAGATTCCGTTTTGTAGATGGAAAGGAAAAATGAGAGCAGGGCTTATGGGGGTAGTGGCTATGTTGGCGTGCGCTCGGTGAGGTTTAGGGAGGGGGGGGGGGAGCAGCCGGGGGAGGAATGTGGCCAAACAAATCATGATGCATTGCAGTGTTTTACACTGAAATCTGACAGCAACGAAATTGACATTCGTTATATTGCTTAATATGAAAACCATGTTTACAGTGCCCGAGTGCTCAGAGTGAATGATTTACCCAGGTACTAATCATGAAACCACTTATGCAAGCATACGATTTGCATTCCGCGTGTTTATTAGACTATGTCCAATGCCTTCTTATAACGAATGTGAGTAAAGTTATAAAGTATACAAGGAATATTTACCCTAATGTATTATTTACATTTGCATCATTTGTAATTTATTGATAAATAATTTTCGTAATATTCTTAATATTTCTAAGAAGTGATATACACTTTCGACAATGTCACGAACGCTGTTATCAACCAATTCGATTTAAAGTAAGTTACGTGAGGTTTAGGGAGGGGGGGGGGGTGAGGTTTAGGGAGGGGGGGGGGGGAGCGGCCGTGTGATGAATGTGGCCAAACAAATCATGATGCATTGCAGTGTTTTACACTGAAATCTGACAGCAACGAAATTGACATTCGTTATATTGCTTAATATGAAAAGCATGTTTACAGTGCCCAGCAGTGCTCAGAGTGGATGATTTACCCAGGTACTAATCATGAAACCACTTATGCAAGCATTCGATTTGCAGTCCGCGTGTTTATTAGACTATGTCCAATGCCATCTTATAACGAATGTGAGTAAAGTTATAAAGTATACAAGGAATATTTACCTTAATGTATTATTTACATTTGCATCATATGTTATTTATTGATAAATAATTTTAGAACTAATTCTTAATATTTCTAAGAAGTGATATACACTTTCGACAATGTCACGAACGCTGTTATCAACCAATTCGATTTAAAGTAATGTTACGTCTGAAATATAATATGCTAGTTGAGTTTCTAATAATAAGAAATCTTGCCACAACATACTTTGTTAGTTTGATCTTATGTTGTATTAACAACTTACATTTTAATGGTTGCCTCTTCTTTACACTAAGTGAAACGACATAATATGATATCGGCAACATCCATATAGAATGCGAGCATATACCAACCGGCAACCTGATACTCAAAGTGTATTCTTCTATTTTACACAATAGTTATTGCCAACTTGTTCTGCTACAGAGTGGTGGACCTTGAGATGGGGCAGCGATATGACCTTGACTCTAACGCCATCACCAAACTACGCGCTGATTATGGACGTCCTGAAACTACGACAGTGAATGGTAATCACACTTCTTTTACTTTAGCCGGCCATGTAAGAACTAATTTAGGCGCTATTTAACGTTCATCGTACTCACCGTATTTATATCGAGCCGGTAATGGGACAGCAATTCAATAAACACTACATTTCGTTGACTGAGAAAAACGCTTTCTCCGGAAGAAGCATAATATAATGGCAATATTAGCATAGATCATGCACAGACGGACGAACAAAAAAGTAAAAATGCATATGGGGGGCTTCTTAGTGATCGTGGTTTGCTGTAGGTGGTAGGTGTGTATTATATACTAGGAAGCTTCGCAAACGCTATTTCAGGCGCGTTGTTGGATGAGCGTAATTGGTGCATGCAAGCATGCGGATTTTCTGTTGTTCTGTGAAAAAATCATTACTAAGTCGAATTTTTTTAAAAATTAAATTAAATAAAATAAAAAATTAACTTAAATTTTAAAATGTTTAATTAGTCGTAATTTAAAAAAAGAAAAAAAATCGTAAAATTGCAATTTTCATAAAAAATAATTATTCGATTGCGCTCAAATTTAACACGAATATATTAATTCATAAAATTAAGGTTCTATGAAAAAATCATTACAATAGTATAAAGTCATGTAGGTGTTATAAGTCAAAGAACTGTTTAAAAAAAGAAAAAAAACCGTAAAATTTCGATATTCATGAGAAATAGTTTTTTGATTGCGCTCGAATTTCACACGAATATATAAATTCATAAAATTAAGTTGCTGTGAAAAAATCATTAAAATCGGATAAAGCATATAGGTGTTATAAGTCGAATAATTTTTCTAAAAATAAAAAAAATCGTAAAATTGCGATTTTCATGAGAAATAATTTTCCGATTGCGCTCAAAAACGTGGCAGTTCTAAGTTCAGAGATTTCGAAGGCCTCCATAAAATTTCATCGCAATTGGAGTATCGGTTTAGCCGGAATTGTGTTAACAAACACACAAAAATACAGAAAAAAAGAAAAAAAAGATTCTTGATTTTTTCTCCAGTGTAGTGAAATGGAATCATCGCTTCGCTCGCTATGCTCATCCAAAAATAAAAATGTAAAACAAATAGTAGTGGCCCAATGCGTTCCTGAATAAAAACTGTAAAATTTGTGTCATATTTTTATCTGTGTTCTACTATGGCAGCCACCTCTACATCTAAGCTGTTGAGTCCTATCACTTTCCACATTGATTATACCTAGCCTGTTGGCATCTACCTATTATTATATATATATATATATGGCTTCCATAGGACGTCTATTGACCACAATAATACCATCTTCACAATCACAATGTACGAGATAGCGAATTCCAAAAATTTTGATGATCGTATACTGATATAAACGTAGAAATTTTGTTTGTTGGGTTATAATGTCGTGTATGTGTGGTGTGAATAACAAACATTGATCATGTTGATAACCCTTCAAACATGTTTTCAAACTAAATATTATGTTGGGACGCGAGAGTATACAAAATAATTACACGCACAGTCGTATTGAAACGTCAGGAGTTTAAATAAACAAAATCCTCGAAATGACACGTAAAATATGATATTTCCTAATTATATTTCGGTCTTTGAAAGCATAAAGTTAGAAATGTTGTTGATGTTTTTACCATTGTTGGCATAGCCTATAACCTAAAATAGTAATTGAAAAAAGTAGATCTAGTGATGTTTTATGGTTGACCATACACATTTAACGTATTTAGGATGTGCTAAATAAATCAAATGTTTGAAACCTGTATTATTCCTCATCACCGACAGTTTCCGAAAGAGTAGACCACGTGCTTCGTCGCCGATGTGCGTCCACTTCTGCAACCAATCGATGTGAAATGGCCGACGTGAGGCAGTCATTGAGAGCCCCAACGAGCTCACGCAGGAATGTCACCACACATTCCGACAACCTGACGCAATGCGAAGAATTCGTCTGAATAGAAAAGGGCTCTTTCATCTCGAGGCATTGTGTCCGAGATGTGTGTTGCGTGAGTGATAAAACCCTTACCGGAGAGAGCGGCTGCAGACGACATTTTAATCTCATACGTCACGTTTGCGTTCACATTGCTAGCTCCACATTAGATTTTCCGTTTTATTTATTTACTAACAATTTTTTCCTTTTTGGTGGCCTGGAACTAAAGTTATGTTCCAGAATTGATCTAATGAGCTCGGATAGCCAACTGCGATTTCAGGATGCATTGGATGAATGAATGGATAGATGGATGAAAATGATGCATGTCTGAATCAAATTATTGTAATTGGCGTTCGAGTCCTAAATACTAACTACTGTCAACGCAAATAATTTTTTGGAGTCGTCATTTCCTTTCCAAATTGTTTATCGTATTTTAGAGCTAAAGAACAGAAACAATAAGATAAGGTACCATTTTCATATCGGAAAAGAGGATTTTGTTTTTTGCGACGTAAGTTAATCTCTCATCTCAACTTTTTTTTTAGTCAGAGTATTTATTTGATAATGACTTTAATTTATGGAACAATGTTCGTGCAATAAATACCAATAAGTTTTAAATTGATAATAATCTTATCTATAGGTACGCCTGTAGCCTACATGCCAACATAATTTGGAGCTCATTCGCTACGTAGTCATTCAGACTGAGGATTTCCTAAAGGTTTCACTCAGTCAAATGGTGAATTATTACATCACTATTCATTTGCAAGTACAGTCATTGTATGATCATGAAGTACGAATGTCAAACACTTCTCACCAGCGCCCAAACCGTATGAGCCACCTCAGAAGGCTTCTATCTCTTTCAATGTTTTTATCATAATGATTCGATTACAATTAATATTTCGCATGAACCGTGTATGTCCGTTAAAACTACCGGCTTAAACATTCCCAACACACAAACATTCTATAAACCAGTTTAGATTGTAAGCGAAAGTATAAAATCCATAATATTGATTTACAGCTACAGAAGAGAAATCGGCTCATAAACAAGTGAAATGTCTTTATTCATAATCGCATAATTTCGGCATTGCTTTTGGGCACGCAATTATAATCTAGAAGATTATACCTACCTAAAACCTGGAGGTGATATGAATATATTATTGAAAATATTGTGTCGATATAAATAGGAATTCAAATTTATATTCTCTAGTAGTGTTCTGCGCTGTCGTGCTGCTCATCATTGCTGATTGTGAAAAAGTAAGCCACACTGAACTGAATACCGTATTCTGAACTGCCTTGACTTTTTCCACAGTAAGGTGCAAAGTGCACATTGTGCACCCCGATCTCAACCGCCAAATAGTTCGTTTACCCCGATCAAAAAACTGAATTAAAGAAATATACTGTAGGAATCTTGAATATCTCTCGTGGCTGGTGATAAAACGCACTTGGCTTTACCTTTATCTCAAAATGTGATAATAACGAGTTGAAGTGATCTATTGCCAAATTACCAATATACTAAAACATTGAGCACCAATGTGTTTATTTCTTTTCGTAGTTTAGCTTCAGAGTCGTTGGTCATGTCCAGAAAATAATACCTTGGTGAAGTTATAGATACGATTGAACAATTTTACTATTTTTACTTACGATTTTTCATCCCAAATAAAGCAACAAAATTCTACTAGAGAAATTATTTTATTTTATGGTAACCTCGGAAATATTCAGAGTCTTCGACTAAGCATAGATGACATTGCTGCACTAACTCAAACACTGTGTATATCTGTAGATTTCTTGCGCTCGCACCAGCTTTGTGTGTAGTCGCTGAAACATTGACATTGTCGAAGGCCAATGATTGAACACCTACCGAGCTCCCATATTACCAATCTATATGTATAATTAACAATTAAGTATTTTCATATAAATTACGTTATTTTCAACACACGGTAAAACACACGGCTACACGGCTACTCACTACCAATTCAATGGTTACTATATTTGCAGCACGGAAGTAATAAAAGTTCCCCTGACAACATGGTCACTTTAGATCTTTTGACATGATCCAAATCGGCCTGAATTTTGCTTTCAATTAATAACAAATTTTAAATGTTTTATTTCCTAGTGTTGTTTCATCGTTCCAAGAGCTAAAGTGATTAAAAGTTTATGATGGTGTAACAGTCACTACATTCATGTATATAAGCCTTGTCAGCTTTTCTCCATTAACTTGTACTGTGTTTTCTGCCTGTGAAACGCGAACATCACAAAGTTTGAGCTAAGAAGGATGCACATTACACATGTTTAAACTATTACTCTGAATCATTGCCAGTACCTGTTTCTGCATTGATACGTTGTTGCCAGGTAAAACATACAGTAATGTTGTTGGAAGATTTATGACCCAAACCACTTTTATTAATTTCCATGATGACGTCAAGCATTTAATTTTTTTCTGAATATACTTCAACAATAGATTTCGTTACCACACCAAGTTTCCAGATTGCTGTGCATGTGGATTTCCTTTTAGCATTTTACGGATTGCGACCATTATATACCTTCACAGTGTTGGTGTATTTAGTGTGATTTACGGTGTTTGAAGAGTTTATGCATTTTCCAATAGCTCAGTTCTTGTCCATGGGGGCTAACGGCTTTCTTTTCTTGTATTTGCAAACTGTCGCATCCACACATTATCAGAAAAACCAGTTGCCACCGTAAATTACGCTACCTGGCGCAGGAAAAGTACAGACTTTTTTTTTTTAACCTCTATTATTTGCTCAGCTCAGCCCTGGGATGATGCGGGTTCTACTGGTGGTGATGCTGACTGGCTGGACCTCCGCTATGCCGATGACGCGTCTCCAGCGTGACGTTGCCGACAACACCATCGACATCGGGGAGGAAGAGGATCCGGCGATCGCCGAGTACTTCCAACGAGTTTCTGAGTTGATGCAACTAGCAATTGGGCAACCGAGTAACGAAACAGGTGTGAATCCACAAACTACTCAATAAAATTATTTCATACGCAGGATCTAGGTTGAGCATGTATTTTTGTTTAGGTCAGTGCATTATGAACTGGCTCAATTAATATTATCCTCCGGTGATTTATAAGCAAACGCCTGTCCAACATTTTAAAATACTTTTCAATGGCAATTTGTTTTTTTATATTTTTTATTGTGCAAACTTTGTAATATACACTATTAAGAAAATAAATATAAACCTACTAAGCTGAACTTTTTAGTTCACTTGCATGTTTCGTCTTTCAGGAGAGAAGGTGGCAAAATACAACCCCGAGACCGACCCCTGGCACCCCGAGGAGCTCGGGAGCTACTACCAGGGCGACATCTTGCTGCCCGATGACGGAAAAGGACGAAATGGCCTCTTGGCTGCGAGCAGTAGATGGAGAAATGGAGTTATTCCATACAAGATAGGGTTCGGCTTCTGTGAGTAGCAGTGTTCTTCTAGTCTAGTCATGACGTATGCAGTTAGTACAATTAGAACCCCCTCACCACGGCTACTTCAGATAGCTATCTGTCGTCACTATCGGGACGAGACCAAGACCGCTGGGTGACTCTTGCGCACATCTCATCCCTCCCACCCACTCGAACTTGTGTCCATATAAAATACTGTAACCGGAAGGTCCTACTTTACGGATTTAACACTGGCGAAGGTAGCGAATAAAAATCCTGTCGGTAAGGGATAGAACTAGAACCAAGTACCAGCAGTGTTGCCAACCGTAGCATAATAATCGTCTGCAATGAACCACAACAAATACGTTGGTAATACTGGCGCTGGTGGCGCGGTGGCGCGAGGTGGCGCGGCGGTGAGTCGGGATGGAATTTCCTTGAAATCGTTCGCCCAAGAGTAGACCGCTATTATTATTTGGCCTGGGTCATATTATGTTTTCGGGTATGGGTATGCATATTATTTTTCTTGTTTGCCAAAGTTATATGGTAGGGTGTCCAAAGTCACATGTGCAGTTTCAATTCAATTCAATTAAATTTTATTTCCATTTCATCATATTGTACATATAGGTCATACATTGTAGATGATATAAATATATATTGCATTGTTATGTCATGTCATAAATGCTTAGTGTTACTGGAAGTTGCTAGGTTTATTGACACTTGGTAATAGATCGATGCCACTACCCACAGAAGATCAGACTTGTGGGTGGGTAGTAGTTACTCTGGTAAGGACTAATAACTAATAATAAGTACACGCATTTTATTTTAAAATAATTATATTATTATTACTATTTCTTCACTTTATTTTTACTAGGAAAACGCTTAAGTCCCGCCGCGTTGTTGGATGAGCGTAATTGGTGCATTGAGCTGCCATGTGTTATGCGGATTTTCTGTTGTTCTGTGGAAAAATCATTACTAAGTTGAATTTTTTAAATTAAATTAAATTAAATAAAAAATTAACTTTTTTTTTTTTTTTAATTAATTGTAATTGTTAAAAAAATAAAAAAAATCGTAAAATTGCGATTTTTATAAGAAATAATTTCTCGATTACGCTCAAATTTAACACTTATCTATTAATTCATAAAATTAAGGTTCTGTGAACAAATCATTACAATAGGATAAAGCATGTAGATGTTATAAGTCAAAAAAATTGTTAAAAAAAAAGAAAAAAAACCGTAAAATTTCGATTTTTATGATAAATATTTTTTCAATTGCGCTCAAATTTCACACGAATATCTTAATTCATAAAATAAAGGTTCTGAGCAAAAAAACATTAAAATCGGATAAAGCATGTAGGTGTTATAAGTCAAAGAATTTTGTTAAAAATCGAAAAAAAATCGTAAAATTGCGATTTTCATGAGAAATAATTTTCCGATTGCGCTCAAAAACGTGGCAGTTCTAAGTTCAAGATTTCGAAGGCCTCCATAAAATTTCATCGCAATCGGAGTATTGGTTTAGCCGGAATCGTGTGGACAAACAGACAAAAAATACAAAAAAAAAGAAAGAAAGAAAGAAAAAAGAAAAACATTCCGGATTTTTTTCTCCAGTGTAGTGAAATGGAATCTTCGCTTCGCTCGCTACGCTCATCCAATTATAAAAAATTGTTTTATTTTTTATAAATATATTTACTAACCGTAGGTCTATAAAAATATATAGAAATATATTTAAAAAAATATAAATGCGTACATATATTTTATTATTTACCTTATTTGCATTTTAAACTAGGTAGTGTTTTGTTTTTACTTTTAAGTTTACTTATTTTTGTAGACATACCTATTTATGTTTAGTAGTTTTGCCATACATACACATAAAGTAAAAAACGCTTAATTAATAAATTAGTTAGCCAATTATGTATAATTTAGCGTTTATAATTTTGTTTGCAAACGTACATTGGACACAATCGATATCTTCAACATTTTGTGTGTAACAACCAGTTTTTCTAGATAGTTTATTGTTAATTGTGTTATCAATTATTTTGTTCGAGCATTCCTTTAGCCTTTTATTTAGTGACGAGTTGAATTTTTCCTCTGATTTAATGGATCGAATGTTCATGGGTAAAATATCATTAAATGCCTTAGGGCCAAGGTAGAGCGCATGACGTTGGGTCAGGTTCAGGCGGGTTCTAGGTACATTCATTATTATTATTATTCTATTTTTAAAGTATTTTGAAATGCATGGAAAATAATCTGAAAATCACAAATTCATATTTTAGTCTTGAAATATAACGACTAAAATAACAGAGCTTTAGTGTATTAAAATAGCCACACAGTTAGGAAAAGACAATGAAATTAAACAAACTAAAATAAAAGGTTAATTATAGGCTAGACCTATTAAAATAGTTAGAAAATAATAATAATAAATAAAATAAATAAATAATAATTAGGTTGCCACGGCTGTAGTCGATCGCCAGAGCACACGATGCTAAGGGCGTATCTGAAATGTACATTTTGGCCTGCTAGTAAGCTAACAACTATAGCCTGCTAATTCACAGCCAGGCACTGAAAGGTCGTGATGTCACTTTAATTGTTGATCATTGTTGTAAGCATGTAAACAATTAGCAGGCTAACACAATACATTTCAGATATGCCCCTAAATAGCAGCAAGTAAATGATTGAGTGAGCAAGGCAAATTATGTTCCAGATACACATACTAATACGCAGAGTTGGGGAGTAACTTAACGAAAGTATAACGCGTTAGCGCTAACGCGTTAGTTTTTTAGTAACTTTTAGGGTAACGCGTTATTTATTCAAAATCGGTAACTTTTTAAAGTAACTGATATTTATTTTCAGTAACTTTCAATAAACGTTAAGTTTATAGTTACTTTTGTTTTGCAGCCTGTACTTCATAGAAATGACCATTGCATTCATGAGGATATATCTCGAATCCGGTTTTCCCAATAATGAAATGTTTTTATAAGAGGAATTCTTGTCAAAGCCTCGTTTCCGAGGAGAAGTTCTCGCATCAGCCATCCGGTAGGGATGGCAACCCTCTCTCCCCCCCCCCCCCCAACCCCCGGCCACGTATTGTGGTTGATATGTGCATATTTACGGTCATCCTAGCATCACGTGCGCCAGCAAGATTGCTTACTTTGGTGACATTTTTGTTTCAACTTTCAATCGCAAATTTGAAGCCCGTGTTTCCTCTAGGGCATAAAGTGTTGTGCGTTCCATTCAGTGTTCTTTTTTCTTGTTATCTTATCATTAATTAATTATATTTTTATTCCCTTTCACTCATCACTGTTACTGTTAGTGTTAGTCTGCAGTCTGCTAGTGTGTAGTGTTCTGTTCTGTGTTAGATTGGATTTTCGTGTGTTATAAATACGTACGTACCGAACGTACGTAATTACGTTACGCGTTTACTATGGCTGAAGGCGAAAGTGAAATTGAAAACGTTTTACCCTGGACAAATTTTAATTTTAATTTATAGGTATTATAAGTTGCCTCAGGTTTTTTATTTTCTGTTAAATTAGCATTTCAACCGAAAATGCCGTAAAACTAACTTTTAAAAGTTACTTTTTATGTAACTTAACTTTCAAGTTACTTTATTTTTGAACTAACTTTAACTTTAACTAATTACTTTTAAAGTCAACTAACTTAACTTTTAAAAAGTTACTATTTTTGGGTAACTTCCCCAACTCTGCTAATACGGCAATGTTTCTTCTTCTAGCACTGCAAGGTCTCATCCAGATACGTGCCGCCATCAAGCACTACAAGGACAATGTACCCTGTATCAAGTTCATCCCACGGACAACACAGAGGGACTACCTTTTAATCACGAGGGAAAACACTGGTTGCTGGTCCTACGTCGGCCACATTGGATCTGTGCAAAGAGTAGGTATCGTGTAATCACGTTAACGGACCTTATTGAAAAACAAAATATTAAAATGTAGAAAGATCCAATCCAAGCTTTTTTACATACTTCTCCGACCCCACTTATCTATTTTGAAGCTAAATAGTTGTCGTGTAATTGGAAGAGCGTAGCGAGCGAAGCGAAGATTCCATTTCACTACACTGGAGAAAAAATCCGGAATGTTTTTTTTTCTTTTTGAATTTTTGTCTGTCTGTTAACACGATTCCGGCTAAACGGATACTCCGATTGCGATGAAATTTTATGGAGGCCTTTGAAATCTCTGAACTTAGAACTGCCACGACTTTGAGCGCAATCAGAAAATTATTTCTCATGAAAATCGCAATTTTACTATTTTTTTCGATTTTTAAAAAATTTCTTAGACTTAGAACACGTACATTCTTTGTTCGATTGTGATGATTTTTTCACAGAACCTTAATTTTATGAATTGATACATTCGTGTGAAATTTGAGCATAATCGGAAAAATATTTCTCGTGAATATCGCAATTTTACGATTTTTTTAAATTTTTATATTTCTTCGGCTTATAACACCTACATGCTTTTTTCGATTGAAAAGATTTTTACACAGAACTTAATTTCATGAATTTATGTATTCGTGTGAAATTTGAGCGCAATCAAAAAATTATTTCTCGTGATAATTGCAATTTTACGATTTTTTTCGATTTTTTAAATTTCTTCGATTTATAACACCTACATGTTTTATCCGATTGTAATGATTTTTTCACAGAACCTTAATTTTATGAATTATTATATTCGTGTGAAAATTGAACGTTATCGAAAAATTATTTTTCATGAAAATCTCAATTTTACGCATTTTTTCGTGTTTAAAAAATTACACTCATCCAACAACGCGCCTGAAAAAGCGTTTGCAAAGCTTCCTAGTAGGTGATTAACCACCAAACGCATTGCTTCACGAACAACCTTGTCAAAATGTTTATTGAATGACATACCTTTACTAAGTATAACTCCCCAAGGTCGCTAATGGACTTACTCCTCTCCAGTATATTTTTATTTTATTTTATTTATTTATTTAACGTCTATCCTATTCAGTTATAAAAACTGATTTACAAAGGAGGACAACTAAATAAATCTAATTACATAGATGCAGAAACTACAATAAACTACATTTAAGTACATATTTGAAATATTAGCATTACAACAACAATGCATTTAAACACAACAATTTTGTTAACAAATGAAAATAATATAAAATGTATTTAATTAATGAATCAAATATAAAAAAAGGTGGGGAATGAAAAGAAAAGGTAAAAAAGGTTAAAAAGAAAAAAAGAAAAAAAGAAAAAAAAGAAAAAAAGGGAAAAAAAGAAAAAAAGAAAAAAAAAGAAAAAAACTGATTTATTAAAAACATTAAAAAAGAAAAACGAAAAGAAAAAAACTGATTTATTAGACTATTCCACTCAAACGAATATGAGGTTTGCCAAAAATCAGGAACAGCAAATCAGGGAGTATAATAAAAAAAATATATATATTATTTTATATTAGTATATTAGATCGATTTGATAGTTGAAGACTACATAATGTCTCTAGTTGGTAAAACTCACAACATTACACTTAGAGATGTTCAGCATAAGGTTCAACTTTTTTCACCATTGGTATAAACATTGTCCAAGTCAGTTTGCAACAGCTTATTGTCGAGAGGGGATACAATTTCTTTGTACTAGGAAAACGCTTTAAGTCCCGCCGCGTTGTTGGATGAGCGTAATTGGTGCATTGAGCTGCCATGATTGTGTTATGAGGATTTTCTGTTGTTCTGTGACAAAATTATTACAAAGTCGAATAATTTTTTTTATATTAAATTTAAAAAATACAAAATTAACATTATTTTTTAATTTTTTTTATGAATCGTAATTTAAAAAAATAAAAAAATCGTAAAATTGCGATTTTCATAAGAAATAATTATTCGATTGCGCTCAAATTTTACAAAAATATATTAATTCATTAAAATTAAGGTTCTGTGAAAAATTCATTACAATAGAATAAAGCATGTAGGTGTTATAAGTCAAAGACTTGTTTAAAAAAGAAAAAACCTGTAAAATTTTGATTTTCATGAGAAATAATTTTTCGATTGCGCTCAAATTTCACACGAATATCTTAATTCATAAAATTAAGGTTCTGTGAAAAAAACCATTAAAATCTAATTAAGCATGTAGGTATTATAAGTCGAAGAAATATTTTAAAAATCGAAAAAAATTCGTAAAATGGCGATTTTCATAAGAAATAATTTTTCGATTGCGCTCAAAAACGTGGCAGTTCTAAGTTCAGAGATTCCGAAGGTCTCCATAAAATTTCATCGCAATTGGAGTATCGGTTTAGCCGGAATCGTGTTTAACAAACACACAATAAAACAAACAAAAAAAAAAGAAAAAAAAAAAAAAAAAAAAAATCGCGGATTTTTTCTCCAGGGTAGTGAAAAGGAAATCTTCGCTTCGCTCGCTACGCTCATCCAATAATTTAACATCATCCAAATACATTAAATATATATATATATATATATATATATATATATATATATATATATATATAGGTAAATCGTTTACAAACAGCACAAATAAGAGGGGGCCCAAAATGGAACCTTGTGATGGCACGCCAGAAGTTACCAACACATCATCAGACTGGTCACCATTTACACATACTGTGTGTCGCCTTTGGAGCCGTCCCACAGTGCCGCTTCCAGTAAGGCCATCAACCTTCTTTTTCCCCAATGCCATCATTACTATACCTGTCGATAAAGACCATGTTACACTTGTTGGCCTAAGGGGAATTGATTTATTTCTCTTGGGCCAACACCCTGCATTTCATTATTGAATAATTATGCAAACAAGATTTGTTGAGCTAAGGGGAACAAATCAATTACCCCAAGGCCAACAAACTTTCTTTGTATTTTCAATAATGAAATCCAGGGTGTTGGCCTAAAGGGAATAAATCAATTCCCCTTAGGCCAACAACGCTTCCTGTAACATGGACTTTATCGACAGGTAGAAATGATGGCATAGGGAAAAAAAGGTTGATGGCTTTACGGGAAGCGGCACTGTGGGACGACACCGTCGCCTTTCACAAAGTTAATTAGTTTCCCACTAACCCCAAAACCATTTGATCTTGCACAGAAGTAAACTGTGGTCAACTATATCATATGCATGTAAGTGTCACACGGGTAGCGCACGTCAAATAACAAATTGTCTTGTGTTTGTGAGCTTGTAGTTATATATTTTATCTAATTTAACTGTCATTAGATTCACACAGTTGTCCTTTGGACATTTGCAGAATAAATGTAATTGCCAGTGTGAAAAACACTATTACTTTACATCACCATCATCATGCCCATTACCATGCTTATAGTAAAAGTACTTCACATACTCAACTTCACATTCTTATATGTGGGTGGCGCACAATGGTTTTAGAATGATGTAAAGTTAAGTTTACGAAATTATTACTTGCAAGCACCCATCACTGAAGTCGGTGGTAATCATTAGTCAGCCAACGACTAATGTACTCTATGTATCGACCACAAATACCAATAAATTCCGAAAATTTTACAATTAAAATTAACTTTTCCATGGAATACCCTCTGTAGGTCGGCTTGGGAGTTGTGGGCTCCGCATCAGACATATACGATGTGACTTTGGTATAACGACTCACTTGGTGTTTATGGTTTGGTATGTCGTGAAAAGAATGGTAAGAGGACACAACCTAAAGATTCGCATTATAACGACAAGAAACCAAGGGCACTTTTTCACCTCGGATTGCCGGTGTCGGGTAAAGATTCCGTGCCCGTGTGAAATTAAATATTTTGCGATTACAAATTTAAATTGTTTCTACTTTCTACACATCTAAGCTTCATTATGTATAAGTAAGTATGTTTTTTTAATACCTGCATTGCCAGATTCAAGGTACGCCTTATGGAAATAAGACCATGGGTTTTTAATTGTAATCAATAAATAACATAAATATGTTCAGTGTGCCCGAGTGTCGGATAAATATGTTTAAAAACTCTTATTTTAATAGAATACAAAGCTGTAGTTATGTATATCTACCATATCATGTAAGTCTTGTTGTTACCTGGGGAGGGACTGACTCTTTTTTAAGTGTTCACATGTTATTGTTATGTATTAATTTTGTCACTTTATTGTGTTATGCTATCTTTTATATGTGTGCGATTCTTTGTATATATTATATTTTTATTATACCACACTTGTGGGGCTTTGCCATTATGCTGATGAATAAATAAATGATGAATGATGATTATGTGTGTGCTTCAGCTAAACCTCCAGGACCCAGGATGCCTAGGGTCCCTCGGGACCCCTGTGCATGAGTTGATGCACGCTGCTGGCTTCCTGCACGAGCAGAGCAGGCTCGACCGAGACGGCTACGTCATCATACAGTACGACAACATCATCCCAGGTGGGTTTATTTTACAAGTATAAGATATAAACATTCTCGCTGGTGTTTTTACCCACGTAGGACCTAAGCGGACTAACCTGCTTTGATGGCAATGTTATTGTTTAGTTTAAACTAGTAGTACAACTTATTTTTTTAAACAAAGCTCTGCCTTTACATTAAGGTTGCCTTAAGACACAGAATAACAAAAAG
This sequence comes from Sweltsa coloradensis, assembly GCA_024449915.1. Lineage (NCBI taxonomy): Eukaryota > Metazoa > Arthropoda > Insecta > Plecoptera > Chloroperlidae > Sweltsa > Sweltsa coloradensis. The sequence continues at coordinate 352,414 of JAMZAV010000653.1, forward strand.
AAATTAATTTACATTTATACAAATTACGTTTAACAATAAGTAAAATAAGTTACAGATTATGAAAAAATAGATTGAAATGAAAAATGAAGTGAGAAGTATGATTTGTGAAGTATAAAAATAACAAATACTGATTTATACTTGTTACTTCTTGCTTTGGCCATATAGATGATTTCTAAAAATCAAAATCGAACTACTAGAAGACTTACATAAAAGGGACATTTGGGATACACCCATAGCCATGGATGTCTTAGATCGGGCAATGCAATATAACATTTAGAATAATTAAATTAGCTTAGAAAAATAATTAAGTTTAGAATTTGTCTAATTCATTGTTTTCAGGCTATGAAAATAACTTCGCGAAAGCCGGTGCTGGAACGACCACTTCTTACGACATTCCATACACGTACCAAAGTGTGATGCATTATTCCAGTTTAGCTTTCTCGAAGAATGGGCTACCTACGATCATCGGAACGGTAAAATAATATAATATTATAATGTTCTTTTAAATAATTATTACTTGCATCTCGATGGCGCAAATCTAATTTTGGTAGAAAAACTTACGATAGCTTGCACTTACTTACACCTACTTTTACACCTACACCTACACCTACACCTACACCTACACCTACACCTACACCTACACCTACACCTACACCTACACCTACACCTACACCTACACCTACACCTACACCTACACCTACACCTACACCTACACCTACACCTACACCTACACCTACACCTACACCTACACCTACACCAATCGTATCGTAATGGATCATGTCCTACGATGGTTAGCTTAGGCTGGCAACAAGTGAGTGACTATAATGATGCTTTGCTTTCAGCCTGACGCCACGGTTTGAAATGGGACAGCGCCTAGGACTGCACGCAAACGACATCAAGAAGCTGCGTGCAATGTATGGTTGCCCTGCAGCTTAAACCATACCAACTTAAACAAAGAAACACCCAACAACATACATTGTGCCGTGTCAATTATTTGTCTATGGTTTTAATATTATATTGCAATATCAAGAAGAATTCTTTCTAAAAACCCGGATATGGCTATTGTACCACCTCTGGCCGATAATTTAAAAGTTGAAGAAACATTGCTGAAAAGTTTATGAATGAAAGAGGGCCTTACTTAAAACAGGATTTTTTTTTAATTTGGTCGGGACGTAACCTTACATTTAACCATTATGTGTTGTTTTTTGACAATAGTGTAGCCAGCACAGTTATTGCAAAATTAATTTTTGAGAATCGGTTTTCTGGATACAGTTTCTTAACACCTTTAGCTACAACTTCAACTATAAGGACAAATAGATTTCTGAAAATACAGTTTGTGTACGATTTTTTTTTGTCAAACGGTACAAATATGAAATTTTTTGATTTTTGTATCGTCTGGCAAAAAAAATCTATTTGTCCTAAAAGTTGAAGTTGTAGCTAAAGGTTTTAAGAAACTTTATCCAGAAAACCGATTCACAAAATTTAATTTTGCACTATCTGTGCTGGCTACACTATTGTCAAAAAAACGACATATAATAGTCGATAGCGAGGTTATGACCCGACCAAAAAAAATAAAAAAAATCGCTGTTTTATTAAAGGTACTCTTTCTTTCAGCCAACTTTCATGGACTTCTAAGGTTTTGACCCTACCCTGATTACAACAGCCTTAAGTAAAAAATGTTTGATCATTTGTTTCTTAAGAATTAATTAAGTTTTGAGAATTATGAATTTTGTAAGCATTATTTTACTTAAGCTTCCATGTTTTTTACCATAAGATTATTGGTATAAAAACATCAACACTATTGTTGATGGCAGGATTTGTGAAAAGATAGTGAGAAGCGTTAAAAAATATTATAGCGTGTATGGTACATACTGACGGGTAATCTTTTATACCTGATATAAGTACAAACATAAAATATTAAAATCAATTAACAAAATGTGTGCGTTTTCCAGTGCACATTATAATATGTAATTAGCTTCTACTTTCTTAAAACACTTATGAAGTTAATAAAATAATACAAGCACACTTTAACCTCGTCTAGCTTATTAAATAATATAATGTTAAACATCAATGCATACCCTGTCCTACTTTCTTAGCAGAAATATTGACTTTAAATTTTGTTAATCATAATAAATATATGGAATAATTGTGTGGCTCGTTGGTCTAGTGGTTAGCGTATCTGCTTCCAATGCAGAAGGTCCAGGGTTCGATCTCCGCTAAAGTCAGAAGTTTTTTAACTTCTAAATTGGACTTCCAGTCCATCAGTTCTTGTTGGATGAGCGAAGCGAAGACTTCAATTTCACTGACCCCCAAAAAATTTAGCTCGGGTGTTTTTTTTTTTGTTTTTTTGTTTGTTTTTTTTTTTTTTTTTTTTTTTTGTCTGTTTGTTAACTCTCTACCAGGCAAACGGCATATCCGATCTTGATTAAAATTTGACAGGACCTTCGAAATCTCTGAACTTAGAGGTGTATTGTTTTTGGGTACAATCGAAGAAATATTTCTCATGAATATCGTACTTTTACGATTTTTTTCGATTTTTAGTGCGATATTTTCGTGACATTTGGGTTAATTCTGACCAAACGGGTGGGCTACAACGTTCATATTATACATGGACATTAAGGTTATGGTGATGTAGTACCTTTTAAAAGAAAAAGTTGAAAAAGTTAGCCAGAATCCATAGAAATAAAGCTTTTAATATAAGTTTTTTGATTTTTTGTGCGATATTTTCGTGCCATTTGGGCCAATTCTGACCAAACTGGTGGGGCTACAACGTTCATATTACACATGGACATTAAGGTTATGGTGATGTAGTACCTTTTAAAAGAAAAAGTTTAAATAGTTAGCCAAAATCTATAGAAATAAAGCTTTTAATATAAGTTTTTTACGGAAAATAATACCAATTGACAGGTAACAAAAGAAACTTGACAACAATCAGCTACAATGCGTAGGCAGCAAAACAAAGAACTTGCAAAAGTAAAGATATCCCATGCAACTAAACATTTTTAAAGCTCATCCATCAACGCGGCGGGACTTTAGCGTTTTCCTAGTATTAGGAATTTGTAAACGTTGACTTTGGAGCCGTCCTAGCAACGAGGCAAATAATAAATTTAAAGTTGTTCTGAATCGGCCTTGTTGATTCTGCGTTGATCCGCGGGTGTTCGCACTGTCCACACCACTGATTGCTATATTCCCTATTAAAAATATTGATCTTTGTTCGGTTATCGCTCACTCCTCGATTGCGTCGGGGCCTACAGGGTTGGCTTGGTCACTTTGGTTTAATGTCCCCCACTGAAAATCAGTTATATGACTGAGTAGGTAGACTCTAAATACGAATTATTTATTTATTTATTTATTTATTCAATTCTCGGAAAGTCTGTTCAAACTTTCATATTGGAATGTTCAGATTAATTTAGTGGAATGTCATCCTAACCAAACCAAACAAATCTTTGCATTACAAAGCTCATACTTACCCAGAACTTGTAAAAGGACACCCAAGCCTTATACGCGCTCAAGAGCAGTGAGATCTTCAAGAAGGGATCAAGCTCTCACCGTTCTACATTAATTTATTTTCCCTGCTCTTACAAACCTTACTACACTCCGTGGCTGCATTCTTGGAAAGTTTGGTTCAATTTTGTTTGCCACTCTTGTTTTAAGCATTCACATTTATTTTACCAAGCTTTGCAAAGGTGCTATCACTGGCCGTAGTGAATATATGTGGGCCTATTAAGAGAATTATATAGAAAATGGTTATGAGCGTTGCCCTTCTTTTCGATCACAATGCTTTTGAATCGGGCCTACGCAAGACTGTCGCTTTTGAGTTCATAGGCTGTCCTTTTAACAGACAAACCTTTCACTCTCAAACGCATTGAGATCTCAAAGAATGACCATGCAAGATTATGAAACAAATTCACTTTGCCCTGTGGCTGTATCTTTGCAAAGTTTGGCAAAATTTTATTTGCAATTATTGTTTTAAATACAAAAGTTAGTGTAAATTTATTTTGACAAGCTTTTAAAAAGAAACGTGGAGTGTCCGATGTGATGCTGGATGATACGTCCATAAGATAACGGTCCTAATTCAATTGGTATTTGTACAAAAAAAAACTTCATGAGAGATATTCACATCTTTTTGTCTCAGTTGGTAAAAAGAGAAACTAGGATACAGTGGTACATTTTGAATTAAACTGTATTACAAGAGAAAATGTAAGCAGGTCAAAAGGAACAGAATTATCTGCATAAACAATTCAATGTTGATTCGCGTGTGCAGATGCATGTTGGCTCCTTGCCGGTAACTTGAAATGAAAAAAATCATTGTACAAATTGCTTATGAAATATAATAATATACTAGGAAAACGCTTAAGTCCCGCCGCGTTGTTGGATGAGCGTAATTGGTGCATTGAGCTGCCATGTGTTATGCAGATTTTCTGTTGTTCTGTGAAAAAATCGTTACTAAGTTGAAGATTTTTTAAAATTTAAATTAAATTAAATTTTAAAAAAACTTTTTTTTTTTTTTTAATTAATCGTAATTTTAAAAAAGAAAAAATCGTTATATTGAAATTTTCATAAGAAATAATTATTCGATTGCGCTCAAATTTCACACGAATATATTAATTAATAAAATTAAGGTTCTGTGAAAAAAAATCATGACAATAGAATAAAGCAAGTAGGTGTTTTAGGTCAAAGAATTGTTTAAAAAAGGAAAAAAAACGTAAAATTTCGAATTTTATGAGAAATAATTTTTCGATTGCGCTCAAATTTCACACGAATACCTAAATTCATTAAATTAGGGTTCTGTGAAAAAATAATTAATATCGGATAAAGCATATTGGTGTTATAAGTCGAAGAAATGTTTTAAAAATCGAAAAAAATCGTAAAATTGCGATTTTCATGAGAAATAATTTTCCGATTGCGCTCAAAAACGTGGCAGTTCTAAGTTCAGAGATTTCGAAGGCCACCACAAAATTTAATTGCAATTGGAGTATCGGTTAAGCCGGAATCGTGTTAACAGACACACAAAAATACAGGAAAAAAAAGAAAAAAAACATTCTGGATTTTTTTCTCCAGTGTAGTGAAATGGAATTTTTGCTTCGCTCGCTTCACTCGCTACGCTCATCCATTTACGCAATGTGCTTTTTTGTTTGTTGATGCAGATCCCTTTCCTCCTCATTCCCCTCCCCTCCCACCACAACTCCACAAGCCAACCATTTTCGTGGTAAAAATGTAAAAATTTTAAACTCAAAATCATAAAAAAATTACTTGGCCATTGAATTTGGTTTATTACGAGAACTTTAAAATGTCAATGTCCAAGTCATTTTTGGATGAGCGTAGCGAGCGGAGCGAAGATTCCATTTCACTACACTGGAGAAAAAAATCCGAAATGTTTTTTTTTTGCGAAATTATTATGCGAAACAAGGGATAAAGAATGAAAAGATTGACTCAAATTTTATATCTCACAACATTCACAGCCGAAGACTTTTGAAGGAGAGCTTGGCTGCCGTTTTTTTTAAACAATTTATTGTATTTGGGGGGGGGGGGGGGGGATAAAACATCTTTTTGTTGTTTTTTTTACATCAAGACGTGAAAACGATAATTCAAAGAAAAAGAGAAATTTCAAATGTAATTTTCCATCTAAATTATTCGGAAGTACGGCTTAGACGGAGTTTGATTCACTTTCTGGGATGGTAGAGGGCACTAGGGGTGAAATATCGTTTGCCTCCCAGCGAAATAGTAATTCTTTTATTTTTATCTACCACCATGCCAAATGTCATGCTGGTAAGTGTTGATCAAATAAATCACTACAAGGGGCGGGGGTAGATAAAAAAATGTGCAATTGTATACTGATTTTACCTAAACATGGTTAAGCATAATTTTATTGGATAATTTTAATAATTATAATGTTTAGAAAACGACCTAGAACCAATTCCAATTTTAAGGGATGGTAGAGAGGGCACTAGGGGTTAAATATCGTTTGCCTCCCAAAACAATGGAATAGTTATTCTTATATTTTTATTTACCATCATGCTAAAATTCATGCGAGTAACTTACTATACAGTGTATGTCAATGAAAGAATTATTATATTAGGGTTGGGGGTAAAAAAGTTTTTTTTGTGTGAATGATTTGTTGACTGGACTTTAACACATTGACGCATAATTTTAATCAGCAATTACAATATTCAAATTGTATTAAATACGACCTTACGTTTTCCACAAAGTAAACGGTGGTAGGGAACAGTGGGGTTGAAAAATCGCTTGCCTACCGGCGGATTACTATTTTTCATATTATTATGAACCATCATGCGATATCATGCTGATAAGTGATAACTCATTAGGTGCCTTCATGGTGAATGCTGGAAATCAAGGTAAAAATAATATGAACTATTAGGGATAGTGGTTGAAAAATGTGGTTTAGAAAATAAGAATATGTCGATTGAGTTAAACACATAAAAACGTAATTTTAATAACTAATTTGAATAACAATTCATTTTTGGGCTGGATCTATGAATAATTCCAATTTCAGGGCATGATTTAGGACGTGTTGGGGTGGAATATCGCTTACCTCTCGGAGGATTATTTTTCATATTATTATGTACCATCATGCCAAATTTTAAGCTGATAACTCATTAGGTGGCTTCATGGTGAATGCTGGAAATCAAGGTAAAAATAACACACACATAACAAAAACTTATCTAAAATATGGCCAAGTTCATTCTACCCTTCCACATTTGCGCATTCTTAATTCATAAACGTACAGTGACCCGTAACAGTATCCTTGAAAATCTTGGCAAAATAGAATTTGCAATATTAAGTTAATGTAATAGTTCACCCAAGTACTTTTTTTCTAATTAATTCAAACGTAATATCATGCATCCGTACATAGCTCGTAGTAACATGTCGGTCTCAGAGAAGCCATCTTGTTCTGAGTTATATGAGTGGGTGGTTGAGCTGCAGAAGTATCTTCTGGGCCTGGTTTATCACGGAGACACCGGACATCCGTACATAGCTCGTAGTTTAATGATGTCGGTCTCAGAGAAGCCATCTTGTTCTGAGTTATATGAGTGGGTGGTTGAAGCTGCAGAGGTATCTTCTGGGCCTGGTTTATCACGGAGACACCGGACATCCGTACATAGCTCGTAGTTTAATGATGTCGGTCTCAGCAAAGCCATCTCGTTGACCCATCTTTACGGTCGTATCGGGCTGCATGAAATACATATTATGTAATATTAGAGATATGCTACATTGTTAACCCTGCGTCTGAACTTAATCAAGAGTAATCTTTTACCGACTCCCGTTACTCACAAGGCAAATCTCTGATTTAATTTTAAATACACATTAAATTTGAAAATCATTCTGAACTAACACCAAGCGAATGTGCTTGGAGTGGACGGCTTGCACTATTTATGAAACATGATAAACTTGCTCTAGTTGAATTCTACACTAGAATTTGGTAAGCTTGCTCCTGGGTTATGCCTGGGTTATTATATATACCATATAAAAAAAAAACTTTGTGTTAATATTAACTAGGAAAACGCTAAAGTCCCGTCGCGTTGATGGATGAGCGTTTTTGTAAGTTTTTAGTTTGCGTGGAACCACTTTTCCTTTGCAAGTGCTTTGTGAATGCATTGTAGGTGATTGTTGTCGAGTTTCTAATGTTACTTGATAATTGTTATTATAAACCTAAAAAAAACTCATATCAAAACCTTTGTTCTATGGATTCTGGCTAACTTTTTCAACTTTTTCTTTCAAAAGGTACTACAACACCATAACCTTAATGTTCATGTGAAATATGAACGTTGTAGCCCCACCCGTTTGGTCAGAATCGGCCCAAATGTCACGAAAATATCGCACTAAAAATCGAAAAAATCGTAAAAGTACGTTTATTTTATGGGTTCTGGTTAACTTTTTCTTTTTTTTTTTCACAAGTTACTACATCACCATAACCTTAATGTCCATGTGAAATATGAACGTTGTAGCCCCACCCGTTTGGTCAGAATTGGCCCAAATGTCACGAAAATATCGCACTAAAAATTGAAAAAAATCGTAAAAGTGCGATATTTATAAGAAATATTTCTTCGATCGTACCCAAAAACGTGGCACGTCTAAGTTCAGAGATTTCGAAGGTCCCCTTAAATTTTCATCAAGGTCGCATATGCCGTTTGCCCGGAATCGTGCGAACAAACAGACAAAAAAAAACAAAAAAACAAACAAACAAACAAACACACAAAAAAACAACCGAGCTAAATTTTTGGGGGGTCAGTGAAATTGAAGTCTTCGCTTCGCTCATCCAACTACTCCCATTTCCCAGTGTTTCAAAGTTCTTATAGGCCAAATGCATTAATTGGATGAGCGTAGCGAGCGTAGCGAGCGAAGCGAAGATTCCATTTCACTACACTGGAGAAAAAAATCCGGAATGTTTTTTTTTTTTTCTTTCTTTTTTTTTTTGTATTTTTGTGTGTTTGTTAACACGATTCCGGCTAAACCGATACTCCGATTACAATGAAATTTTATGGAGGTCTTCGAAATCTCTGAACTTAGAACTGCCACGTTTTTGAGCGCAATCGGGAAATTTTTTCTTATAAAAAACGCAATTTACGATTTTTTTCGATTTTTTAAAAATTTCTTCGACTTATAACACCTACACGCTTTATCCGATTGTAATGATTTTTTCACAGAACCTTAATTTTATGAATTAAGATATTCGTGTGAAATTTGAGCGTAATCGATAAATTATTTTCTCATGAAAATCGAAATTTTACGGGGTTTTTCTTTTTTAAAACAATTCTTTGACTTATAACACCTACATGCTTTATCATATTGTAATGATTTTTTCACAGAACCTTAATTTCATCAATTTAAATACTCGTGTTAAATTTGAGCGCAATCGAATAATTATTTCTTATGAAAATTGCAATTTTACGATTTTTTTATTTTTTAAAAATTACGATTTACTAAAAAAATTAAGTAAATTTTTTATTTTATTTAATTTAATTTAAAAAAATCTTCGACTAAGCAATAATTTTTTCACAGAACAACAGAAAATCCGCGTTACACATGGCAGCTCAATGCACCAATTACGCTCATCCAACAACGCGGCGGAAATTAAGCGTTTTCCTAGTAATATATTCCCGCCATTTTCCCTCATTGCCTGTTAGATGACGTCATCAAGTGACGGCTCTGTGTATATAATTGGATGAGCGTAGCGAGCGTAGCGAGCGAAGCGAAGATTCAATTTCACTACACTGGAGAAAAAAATCCGGAATGTTTTTTTTTTTTTTTTCTTTCTTTCTTTCTTTCTTTCTTTCTTTCTGTATTTTTGTCTGTTTGTTAACACGATTCCGGCTAAACCGATACTCCGATTGCGATGAAATTTTATGGAGGCCTTCGAAATCTCTGAACTTAGAACTGCCACGTTTTTGAGCGCAATCGGGAAAATTTTTCTCATAAAAAACGCAATTTTACGATTTTTTTCGATTTTTAAAAAAATTCTTCGACTTATAACACTTACATGCTTTATTCGATTGTAATGATTTTTTAACAGAACCTTAATTTTATGAATTAAGATATTCGTGTGAAATTTGAGCGTAATCGAAAAATTATTTCTCATGAAAATCGAAATTTTACGGGTTTTTTCTTTTTTAAAACAATTCTTTGACATATAACACCTACATGCTTTATCCTATTGTAATGATTTTTTAATAGAACCTTAATTTCATGAATTAATATACTCGTGTAAAATTTGAGCGCAATCGAATAATTATTTCTTATGAAAATTGCAATTTTACGATTTTTTTCTTTTTTTAAAATTACGTAAAAATTACGATTTATTAAAAAAATTCAGTTAATTTTTAATTTAATTTAATTTAATTTAAAAAAAGTCTTCGACTAAGTAATGATTTTTTCACAGAACAACAGAAAATCCGCGTAACACAATGCAGCTCAATGCACCAATTACGCTCATCCAACAACGCGGCGGGACTTAAGCGTTTTCCTAGTACTATAAAACGACGCCAGAACGTACCAAATATTTACGGGCGCGGTTGATCACGGTATCTATTTTTAATCTTCCAGACTTCTTGATATTCTTCTGACGCCGGGGGGTGGTTTTTTACATAGTTTTTTGATAGAAATAGCGACCCCCTTGGGGGCTTGACCCGTTATCCGCTGACTTTTTGAGGGGGCCCTAGCCCGACAAAACTGCCCGGAAAAAGTTTTTTTTTTTGGGCCCGGGACCACAAAAAACCAAATTTTTTCGGAAAGTCTACCCCGGGGCGGTTTTTTTTGCGACGTCGGATTGGGGGAACCCGAATTCGAAAATTTTCCGAAAAACTACCCCAGCCGTTGCCCGGAAACATAATTTATTCCCCAAATGGGGAAAAGCGTTTCAGACGCGAGCGGGGGGGAAACGAAAAGGTTTTAAAGGCAGGGGTTTTCCTTCCCCGCCCCCCTTTTAGAAAACCCAAAAAAAACCAGGGGGGAAAATTTGGACAAGGGGAAATCTGTAGCCCGAAAAATTTTCCCCAAGCCCTTTTTTCAAATGGGGTTTTTTTGGGGAGCCTGGGCCCGGTCATTTTTTTGAGAAATTTTGCCATGAAATTTTTTTTTAAAAATATTGCCCCCCCGGGCCCCCAAAGAAAAACCCAAGGGTTTTTCTGGGGGTTTTCTGGGCCCTACCCAAGATGGGCCCTCAAAGGTTCAAAAAAGGTATTTTTTAAATTTTTACCCTTAGAAACCTTTGGGCCCCTAATCAAAAATTTTTTAATAAAAGGCCCAAAGCCTTTTTTTTTAAATTTTATGCACACAAATCTAGCCCTGTCACAAAGTATAGGCCTAGGGTTAAAGTATCTGCTAATTCCCCTACAAAAGACCGGGAGCTGCCCTTCCCCACCTAACCTAAAAAAAGGGAACCCAGGGAACTTAAAAGCCTAGGCCCCTGTGCAAACCCCTAGGAAGTGGGGCCCCTACATAAGATCCACAAGGGCCAACCCTTTAACCAAACAAAAAGCATAGGACTAGGTTGGGTTTAAAGGCGGGTTACAACTCTACCCAAAGCCCATGCACTGGGCCCCCTACGCCTAAATTTAAACTGACTCCCCCTTAGAATTAAAACGGGCCCTAGAGACATTGTCAGCCCAAACATGGACAAAAACCATGGGCTTGATGGGCCCCTGGGCCCAATTTTTTTAAAGGCCCCATATCCAGATAAATTGTAATGTAGTGGGGAAATTGAATTCGGGGGATTTAAATTTTTAGGTTGGGCCCCTATGGGGGGAAAAAACTCAAAATTTTTGGTAATCCGGGGTTCCACCCCACTTTGGGACGCAAAGTAATAAAAAACGGGGAAAAAGAAATTTAAAAAAAAGTAGGGGGCCTTTGCTAGGAATTGGAACAAAAAACTTTTAAATTTTTTTAAACAGATCCCAATTTTTCCAACCCCCCTATAAATTTTTTATGGTCGTATGGCAGCAAAAAATGAAAAACCTTTTTTAAAAACCTACGGGTTTTTCCCAGCCCCGGTCCCCTCCTACCCCCCTGCAGTAATCAGCACATGGAGGAGTTCCCCCTTAAAAGGTTCTGAAGAGGTAAGTTTTTTATGTGGGGGGGGTGGGGGCGGGGGTAACCCCCTAAATTTTGAAAGTGGGGTTCAGAAAAAGGGTCTAGTGGTTTGCTTACGTCAAACGTGCTCTCCCGTCAAACAAAACCGGCGGGTTTTTAAAACCCAAATTCAGACAGCAGTCTCATTTTTTTTATTTAGCAACCCTATTATTTTTTTCCCCTTTAAATTGGGGCCACCCAAAAAAAGAATTTTTAAAAATAAATTTACCAAAAAAATTTAAAAAAATTATAATAATTATTTAAAGACCATAGGTCAGGCCCAACTTTTAAAAATCCCCAAATTTTAAACCGAAAGCATCCCAAAGGCCTCGCAGATTTTTAAACCCCCCCCCCCAAAAATAATGTCAAAAATTTTTGGGGCCCCTAATGTAAAAAGCCAAATGGATAAATTCTTATTAGGCGGTTAGGCCTATGAAATTTTAAAAAATTTTTGGGCCATGTACCCCCTAAGATTTAATTTTCCAAAAAGGGGGAAAGGCTTATTTTAAAAGGGAAGCAAAAGTAGATTATTTTGAACTTAGTGAAAAAATTTTATCTCAAAGAAAATCCGGCCCCTCAATTCTTCCCAAAACTCCCCCTCGGCCCTTGAGATTAAAATTTAAAATTTTTCGGCCTCCCCTACTGTGATAAAAGGTAGGATTTATTTTTTCATTACAATAGCTGGCATTTTTAAAAAAAATTAAATAAAACCCAATCGGGCCCTTAGAAAAATTTAAAGAAGAAAATGATTTGGGCCCAAAAATTTAAAATGTCATCCAAAATTTTTTTTTAAAATAGTAGGGTTTGTACCCCCAAAATTTCAATGGGGGAGGCTACTACATTTTTTTTTTTTTGTTGATTTTTTTCCCTAAAGGGGGGGGCCAATAAAACTAGTTTCCCCAATGGGGGGTGCCTCAAAAAATTTCCCCCTAGACCTTCCAGCATTTTGCAGTCCCGGGTTCCCTTTTTAGTTTTGGGGAGGGACCCTTTTGGCTAAAAGCGGCCACACCCTAAAGGGAAAAAGCCCCCAAAGGGAAAAAGAATCTCTAAATTTTTATTACCCTTTAAAAATTTTTAAAAAATTAAAATACAACTAAAAAAACCAATTTCCCTTTAAATTCCATATTACCTGTTTGGGCCAATTACCCCTATAAAAAATAAAACAAAATTTTGTGTGATATACTGCAATTAAAAGGAATAGATTTTTCCCTTTAAACTTTTTTTATTACCCCTACTAGCAATGATGGGGGGTTTTAAAAAGGGAACTCAACCGGGCCTTTGGGAAACCCTTTGCCCCCTTTTAAAAACTATAAATTTTTTTTTAAACCCGCAAAACCCCCTGCATCGAACTCAGCAATGAAACGGGGTAAAAACCCTATTGAAAATTTCCCAACCTACACCCTGAAATCCCCTTATTTTCCCTTTTAAAAAAATTTTCCCTTCCCAATGGGAAGGGTCTAAAAAAAATATAACATAAAAAGTTTGGGAACAAATCCCCATTTTTTTTAAAAAGAATTTCTTTTAAACCCCTTTTTTTTACGCATCTTAGAGAAGGAATTTTTTTAAAAAAACACAAGTTCCTTTTTCCCCGGAATTTTTGTTTTTATTTTTTTTAATTTTTGAGGAATTTTTAATTGATCTATTTTCATTTTTTAAAGGGATTTTTTTAGAAATTTTCCTTTAAAAAAAAAAAAAAAAAACTTTCCAAGTAAAATAAATTTACCCCCAATTTTTGGTATTAGAAACCAAATTTTTCGGGATTTTTTTTAGCAAAAAAAATTTTCCCGTTAGGACTTTTAAATTTTTCCCATATCAAAAACGTATCTCATGGTTCCAGGGACCCTACCGTTTCACCGTGCTTTTTGACAGCCAAACGAAATTTCGCATGTTTTTGCAATTTTTGCACTTTAAAGCCCAACTCGCAGTCCCCATTAAAAAATTTAAAAAAATTTAAAAGGGGAACCCTTTTTTTAAGGAACTTTAGTTTCTTTTTATGGGGAATTTTTTAAAAATTTTTAGGGGTTTAAGGGTTTAAAAAAAAAATTTTAAAGAACTTTTTAAAATTTTCCCTTTTTTAATTGATAAAATTGAATCTTTTATAACTCCTTTTAAAAGGGAACCCCCCAGGAAATGCCTGTATATACTTTTGGTTTTTTGGGGCACTTGGTGCTGGGGTTAAAGGTGTCCCGGGTATGTCAATATTCGTGGTTTAAAAATTGCTAACAAGCAAAATAAATTATGAAAATTCCCTTGACCCCGCTTGCACGCAGTTTCTATGTTTGGGTAGGCCTAAACTGGAACGCATAAAGCGGGCTGCACTTGCTCGCTACGTCTAAGGGGACTCCCAGTGCGAAAAAAGTCATGAATCTAATATCATGCTTCAAATGAAAGGGAAAGGGTCTGGGTACAGGTTTTAGACAGACTTTTTACTTAAAAAAGGGGATCATTTCCCTTATGAAAATAAAAATTTTATTTTTATTCCCATTTGTGTTTTTTTTTTGGATCCGGTTGGGGGGGGGAGGGTTTTTTAAAAAATTTTTTTAAAAAAAAAAAAATTTTTCAATTTACGCTGAACTGAGGGGAAAAAAAAGGAAAGAGTATATTCCAAGAGGTTTTTTTCTGCATGAATGTTAAAAAAGGTTCAATTTTAAAAAAAATTTTCCCCAAAATTTACACGCAAATTTGTAAATTTTCGAGTGACTTTTTTAAAAATAGGTAGGCCCACCCGGGAGTGAATAGGCCCCCAAAGTTTTTTTGGGCAGTAGGCCTAGGGGTTTAGTTTCTACTTTTTCAATGGGTTTTTTAGCAAAAATTTAACGGCGTATTTGGTTGGGGTTCCTTGTAGGGAATTTTTTGGGTTACCTCATTTTGCGTGGTGCCGGGCCAAAGGGTCCTACCGGTACAGAAGAAAGGGGTAGGGGCCCGGGCCCCAGCCCCTTTTACTTGTAGCCAGGGCCCCCACACCCAGGGCCTTTTTAACCACCCCAGGTAAGGGTGCTAACCGGGGAACCTACTTCCACAGGGGGCCCCAGGCCCCCAAAAAAAAAAGCAAAAGGGTTTGACCCCGGGGGGGCCCCCAGGCTAGGCCTTTGTCCCTTTGCTTTTAAAAATTATTTTTAAAAGGGCCCACTAAGGGGCCAATCCTTTTTGGGGGAGGGCCTAAAGGGCCCACCTTAGGTAGGCCCCAACCCTAGGTAAACCCTAGGGCCTATTAAGGGCCCAGGCCCAACCAATAAAACCCTTTCCCTTTTAAATTGGGAATGGCCCAGGGGCTAGGGAGTGCCTAATCCATTTCCCAATTTAAATTTAACGGTTTTTTTAGGCTTTAGCCCTTAACCCAAAAAAAATAGACCCAGCTTTTGGCCCTTTTTGTTGGGGAAGCAAATGACATAAAAAGGCCCCATCCCCTAGTCTAGCTTTTGGGTAGGGGGTTTGGGCCCAGGTTTGGGTTTTGACCTAGTAAACCCTCCCCCTTGGTAAATTTAGCGCCTGGGCCCCAAACTAGGGTCTATGGCCCAGAGGCTAGGGCCCAGCCCTATTCCCCCTAGGTTTTTGGCCCACCAATTTTTTTATTTTTTAGGGTTTAAAGGGACGATTATCTTTGAGTTCTAGGGCCCCAGGGCCCATTCTTCCCCCGAAAAAATAATAATAATCCCACAACCCCTGAAAAAACAGACGGGTGTGATGGGGAACCCAAAAACCCCCCCCAAGGGGAAAACTCACGATTTTTTGCCCTAGGGCCCCAGCTAGGCCTAAGAAAATCGCAAAGCGGGCTTTTTAAAATTCCAAATGCGGAAAAAATCTCTCTCTTTCTCTCCAAATCCCTATCACAAATCTTATTTTCTCAGCGTCAAAATACATCGGGCAAATTTAAAAAAAGCAACGTCAAAAAACCCCCCCTCCAAAAAGAGCGTCCATCTTTAAAAAAATCGCACATGTGGGCATTTTGGCTTTCAACCAATCAGAGGCTTTTTATCTGACGTCACCTTTTCCCCCCCCCCGGGAAAAGTTTCCGAAAGGGGGGTTTTTACTGTCGGATTCAAAAGTTTTGGTTTCGACTAAAAAAATTCGGGATCTCAATCCGAATCCAGCGTCGAGGCTAAGCTTTACGATTTTTCTTGTCGGAAAGTACTTTCCCGGGTTTTCCCAAAAAATTCGTCGAGGCTTTGGCCCCCCCCTTTTGGGTTCAAATTTTTTCGAGACCGGCAAAAACTTTTTTTTTTTTGTATTTTCCAGTAAAAAATCATTCCCTTTTACTATTGTTCAAAATATATTTGGTGAAACGAAGCGAAGGGTTTTCCCTTTTACTACCTGGAGAAATAAATTTCCCGGAAAAGTTTTTTTTTTGTTTTTTTTTTTTTGGGATTTTTGGCTGTTTGTTTTTAACACGGGTTTCCCGGGTAAAACCCATACTCCCCATTTCGATTTAAATTTTTTGGGGACCCCTTCCGAAATCTCTGGGAATTTGAACTGCCACGTTTTTTGAGCGCAAAACGGAAAAAAAAATTTCTCATGAAAATCGCCATTTTACGAATTTTTTTAATTTTTAAAAAAATTTCTTTGGGCTTTTAACCCCCTACATGCCCTTTTTTCCCATTGAAGAATTTTTCCCCAGAACCTTATTTTTGAATTTAAAATTTTTCTTGTAAAATTTTAGGCAAACGAATAAAATTAAAATTCCCTTTTGAAAAAACGCAAATTTTTTGAATTTTTTCCCCTTTTAAAAAAATTTCGATTTATAAAAAAAAAAATTTAAAAAAAAAAGTCCCTTTTTTATTTAAAAATTTAATTTAATTTTAAAAAAAAAAAAAATTTGACTTTTTTAATAATTTTTCCCCAAAAACAACAAAAAATCCTCATAAACATGGCAGCCTCAATTGCACCAATTTTCGCCTTTATCCCAAAAACGCGGCGGGGCTTTTAAACGGGGTTTTTTAACGAGTGGGGCGTAGCGAAAAGGAGTGTTTTCCCTTCGACTTAAAAAGGCCCTTATTGGTTTTTTTTTTGCGTTCGTGGTGGGGGTGTTTTGGGGGGTGTGTGTTGGGACGGTTTAAAAAACAATCCGGGGGGAAGGGGGGGAAAAGATTTTCGCTGGAAAATTTTTTAAAAGGGGCATCCGGTACGAAAATTTATGAGAACTGTAACAAAATCAGCCCCAAAATTCATTGCGAAATTTTAAAAATCAAGAAAAAATAAAATGAAAAAAAAGACTTCCAAGGGTTTTGAAATTAAATTTTTAAAGACAAAAGTTTTTTGATTTTTAAAAGGAAAATTTTTTTTTTTTTTTTTTATTTACCTGGGAGTGAAAAAACCCCTTTTCCATTCAAAAAGGGCCCGTCGAAGGGTTTTAAATCAAAATCCCCCCCAAAAACCCCTCGTAGAAAATTGGGGTAAACCTTGCAAAGTTTTCACGTATTTTTGTATGGCTATTTTTACCATAGTAGGCCCTATTGCCCAGATGATGGACTTCACTGCGTTATAAACATTTCAAAACATGTTTTTAATTTAATTTTTTTAAAAAAATCTCGAAATTACAAAATCTTTCCCGACCCAAGGGGGTTGGAAAACCCCCGTCCCCATTTTCGGGTATTTAAAGGGGGCCCCTTTTTGCCAAATAAAACCAGGGAAACGCCAAAAATCGTTTGTTTTGACGAGTGAGAGAAATCCCCCTGGTTTAGTACCCGGGGGAAAAATATGCAAAATTTTAAATTTGATAATTATATTGGTTTTAAATAAAGTTTTTTTTAAAATTTAGGGTTTTTATACGGGAAAGGGGGGGCGTCCCCCTGTAAAAGGGCCCTAATGCGCCTCTCTGCCCCATGATAGGCTAGGTAAGGGCCCAAAGGGGGGGGGGAAAAAAAGTAATTTTTAATCGGGTAAAAATGTTTTTTGATTTTAAAAATATTTTTTGTTTTTTTATTCGCCTGGGCCCTGAAAAGCCGTGCCCCAAAAAAAGGTCCCGTCCAAAAAGTTTTCACGTCCCAAAGGGCCCACAAAATTCGCTCGTAGATGAGTAAAACCCCTTTCCAAAAATTTTTTTCCCTATTTCGGGCTGGGGGAAAGGTTTTTCCCTAGTAGGGCCCCATTTTTCCCCAGATGAAAGGACAAACAATGCGTTATTAGCATTTCAAAACATGTTTTAAATTTTTTTTTTAAATACAATCTAGAAATTCAAAAACTTTCCCCACCAGGGAATTGAACTCACTTCTTTAACATTTCGGCTACAAGGGCGCCTTAGCCAACTAGACTATAGGAAACGCCAAAGTCGTAGTGAGACGAGTGAGCGAGTCATGTGGTGAGTACCCGGGAACATTTGCATTTAAGTTTGATAATTATATTCGTATAAATAATAGTTTTTAAAGTTTAGTTTGGTATACGGGGACGGGCGCGTCAACTGTAAGGTCATAATGCGCCTCTCTAGCCTATGATAGGCTAGGTAGGCCTAAGGTAGGGGGAAGAAAAGAAATATAATCGGGTACTCAACACATGGCTCACTCACTCGTTTAACAACGACTTTGGCGTTTCCCTAGTCCTAGTTGAACGAGTGAGCGTAGCGAACGTAGTGATTTCCATTCGACTTAAACGGCCCTTATTGTTTTTCTGCGTGCGTGCGTGTGTGTGTGTGTGTCTGTGTGTGAGTGTGTACGTTGAAAATCAGCCGAATCGCTGACAGATTGCGCTAAAATTTTAAACAGACATCCGGTACGAGTTTTATTGGAACTGCTAACAAAATCAGCAAGATTCATTGCGATTTAAACCTACACGAAATGATAAACTGAAAAATAGACTTCCAATGTTTAGAAATTATTTTAACGACAATGTTTCTAGATTTTGAAAAGATTTTTTTTGTTTGTTTTATCGCCTGGCCGTGAAATGCCGTGCCCATGCAAGGTCTGTCGAATGTTGGACGTAAGGTACCCCCAAATTCCGCTCGTAGATTGAGTAAACCTTGCAATATTTTCACGTATTTCGTACTGGCTATGTTTTTCCATAGTATTGTCACAGATGATAGACTACATGCGTATATGCATTTAAACTGTTTAATAATTTTTTAAATACATTTAGGAAATTACAAAATCTTTCCCGACCAGGGGATTTCTTTTTCTCTTCCTACTATCGTTCTTTTCACTTTTTACTTTTTACTTTTTCAACTCCTCCGTGTAAAGCGGCCTTAAGGGCGCTTTAGCCAACTAACTTGGGAAACGCCAAAGTCGTTGTTAGACGAGTGAGCGAGTCATGTGGTGAGTACCCGGAAACATTTGCATTTATGTTTCGATATTTATATTCGTATAAATATTTTTTTTTTTTAAAGTTTAGTAGGTATACGGGCGCGTCAACTGAAGAAAAAGCGCCTCTCGAGGCTATGGTGGTTTGGTGGGCCTAATGTAGGGGGAAGAAAAAAATGAAAACCGGTACTCAACAGGGCTCACTCACTCTTTTTAACAACGACTTTGGCGTTTCCCCTAGATTACTTTTTAACACCTGAAGGGGCATGCTTGCACCCCTGACTGGTTCTCGAGAAAATTAAAATAAAACACACAGTTCAAAACATTACGATTCATAATCATTTATTTCAAAATATTTGGAGCCAGCATTCATTATTTTAAATTATCAATAGAATATGTAGATTGTTATTATAGTGTGTCCCAAAAATACAAAAAATTTACGGCACTGTTTCGCTAGTCCGCCGGCAGTAAGTTTTCGCGTACTGCTAATGTTAAAGCTTGGGCGCCATGTCCCCTTTGGTTAGTGTTTAAACTACCTTCCCTGGATATGATTTTTAGCGCGGGGTTCCCAACCTTTTTTCAATAAAGGGCCCCCCATTGCTCCATTTAAATTTTTCCGGCACCCCCACAACCACTACCGATAAAAATTTTCAATTGGAACCTTTGTTTAAACGGGGTCAAAAGTGGGGCCTTTTTTTAACCCCCAAGTTGACTATTTTTCGTAAAAAATGAGTTTAATTGCTAATTAATAGGGTAATTATTCATCAAAAATCACCGCACCAGAAAATTTGCAAATTTAATTTAACGGCCATCATACAACCGTGTTTTCAAAAAATTTAGTATCACTGCTCGTGCTTTTTACTGATTTTCCGTATTTTTTAAACATTTTTTTTCACCGCACTACTACCGCATTCTATCTCGATGATGTCCCCCAGTGAGAAGTGGACAAGGTTTTGTTCAGGGCGCGGGGAGGGGGGCACTAGATAGGATTCAAGACCCCGCTCGTTGTGCATTTTTACTAAATGACCATTTTTTAAATTGGGGACCGTTTTGAATAAAAACTTTTTTGTAATGAGCCGATAATTATATATTTTTCTGAGTGAAAAAATTGAATTTAGTTTTTTTTTTATATTTCAAAAACTACTTGTTTTTTCCTTATGTAAAAGAATTCGCGGCCCCCCTAATAAGGTCCGCGCACCGGGTTTGGGGAAACCAGGCTGTGCGTGGGGTTTTTATAGTATGAAAAAAAAAAATTTTTTTTAAAAGTAGATTCCCAAAAAAAGATTTGTTTTTTGTTTAATGCTTGTCTTTAAAGCTTCAAAAAAGTTTGACCAAAAACCCAATACAAACACCAAAAACCTTAAAAATAAAAACCCTGATTACCTTTCAGCAAAGGGGGGTTTTCCCATTCTTCGAGAAAGCTGTACGGGATTGCATTACACTTGGTATTTTGTAGGAACACTGAAAGGATTGGTCGCCCCAGCTAGCCTTCCCGAATTTACCTTTTTTTAAAATGAAAAAACAAAATAATCATAATATAAATAATCAAAGGCAAAAAATATAAACACAAACCAAACCAAAATTTGCTATTGGCAAGCCCATTTTGCCCTTTCTTGTTAAGAATTATTTTAGGGGTTTAGATAAAAACCCAGTGGATTTGGGTTTTGGACCCCTTTGAATTTTGTTTCGAAGAAAAAAATATTACATACAGCATATGGCGTTAGACGTCAAAAGTGATTAGCCCACTTTTATTCTCAAGGACGTAGAGCCTATATAGTGGTATAAGCCTTTGGGAACCCCCCGGAGTGACCTTTTGGGAAACCCCCCTGGAGTATATTCTCTGTTCTAATGGGGCGTGTTCACCCGGTCCCTTTGCCGCTCGGCAAGAAGCCAGCGGCGTGCATCAATCATGGAGAAGGTGTCTATGTTAGTAGCCAGCCCGTCAGAAAAACCCCCCCTGATGACCTTGGGAAACCCCCCTGGGGTGTATTTTTCTGTTCTAATGGTGGGGTCACCCGTCCCTTTTGCTCTGCTCGTGCAAGAAGCCAGCGGGTGCATCAACTCATGGAGATTTTCCCATGTTTGTAGTACAGCCGTCAGACACCCCCCGGGGTGACCTTGGGAAACCCACCTGGCGTATATTCTCTGTTTTAATGGTGACGTGTTCATCCCGGTCCCTTCTGCTTGCTCGTGCAAGAAACCAGCGGCGGCATCAAATCATGGGGAATGCTGCATGTTTTTATACAGCCCGTCAGTACCCCCCTGGGGTGACCTTTGGGAAACCCCCCTGGGTGTTATTCTCTTTCTAATGGGGACTGTTCATCCCGGGCCCTTCTCTCTGCTGTGCAAGAGCCAGCGGGGTGCCAATCCTGGAAATGGGCCCATGTTAGCATACAGCCTGTCCCGTACACCCCCCTGGATGACCTTGGAAACCCCCCCGGCAGTATATTCCTGTTCTAATGGTGACGGTTTTATCCCGGTCCCCTTTTGCTCTGCTTTGCAAGAACCCGCGGCGTGCATCAACTCCCTGGAAATGGTGCCTAGTTAGGGACAGCCGACGTAAACCCCCCTGGGTGACCTTGGAACCCCCCTGGCAGTATATTCTCTTCCCTTTTGGTAACGTTTCATCCCGGTCCCTTCTGCTCTGCTCGGCAAGAAGCCACGGGCGTTCATCAACTCATGGAGAATGGTGCCTATGTTAGCAGTACAGCCGTCGTACCCCCCCCTGGAGTGCCTTGGGAACCCCCCTGGCAGTATATTTTCTGTTTAAGGGGGACGTGTTCCCCCGGGCCCTTCTGCTCTGCTCGTGCAAAAAGCCAGCGGGGGGGCATAATCAGGGGGAATGGGGTCTATGTTTGTATACAGCCCGTCAACACCCCCCTGGGGTCCCCCTTGGAACCCCCCTGGCTGTATATTCCTGTTTAAGGTGACGTTGTTTTATCCCGGTCCCTTCTGTCTGCTCGTGCAAAAAGCCCGCGGCGTGCACAAATCATGGAGAATGGGTCTATGTTAGTATACGCCCGCGACACCCCCTGGAGTGACCTTTGGGAAACCCCCCTGGGTTTAATTTTTCTTTCTAATGGGGCGTGTTTTTATCCCGGGCCCTTCTGCCTCTCGTGCAAAAGCCAGCGGCGTGCATCAATCATGGGAAGGGGCCTATGTTAGTAGCACGCGTAATACACCCCCCTGGGGACCTTGGAAAAACACCTGGGTTATATTCCCTTTTTTAATGTTTAAAGTGTTCATCCCGGTCCCTCCTGCTCGGCTCGTGCAAAAAGCCAGCGGCGGCATCACTATGGGGAATGGTGCCTATTTAGCATACAGCCTGTAGTACACCCCCTCCCTGGAGTGACCTTGGAACCCCCCAGGGAGTATATTCTCTTTCTAATGTTGACGTGTTCATCCCGTCCCTCCCGCTCTGCTCGTGCAAGAAGCCCGCGGGGTGCACAACTCATGGAGAATGGTGTCTAGTTAGCAGTACAGCCTGTCAGACACCCCCCCCCCTGGAGTGACCTTGGAACCCCCCTGGCTGTATATTCTCTGTTTAATGGGACGTGGGGGTTTATCCCGGTCCCCCCCCTGCTCGCTCGTGCAAGAACCGCGGCGTGCATCATCATGGAGAAAGGTGCCTATGTTTTTTAGTCGCTTCATAACCCCCGGAGGGACCTTGGAACCCACCTGGCTGTTTCTCTGTCTAATGGTACGTGTTTTATCCCCGGCCCTTCTGCTTGCTCGTGCAAAAAGCCCGCGCGTGCATCAACTCAGGAGAATGGTGTCATGTTAGTAGTAAGCCTGACAGTACCCCACCCCGGAGTGACCTTGGAAACCCCCCTGGCAGTATATTCTCTGTTCTAATGGGGACGTGTTTATCCCGGTCCCTTCTGCTCTGCTCGTGCAAGAAGCCAGCGGAGTGCATCAACTCATGGAGAATGGTGCCTATGTTAGTAGTACAGCCTGTAAAGTACACCCCCTGGAGTGCCCTTTGGGAACCCACCTGGCTGTATATTCTCTGTCCCTTAGGGTAACGTGTTCATCCCGTCCCTTCTGCTCTCTCGTGCAAGAAGCCAGCGGCGTCCCATCCAACTCATGGAGAATGGTGCAAATGTTAGTAGTACAGCTGCAGTACACCCCCCTGGAGTGACCTTGGAACCCACCTGGCTGTATATTCTCTGTTCTAATGGTGACGGGGTTCACCCCGGTCCCTTCTCCCTCTGCTCGTGCAAGAAGCCAGCGGCGTGCATCAAACTCATGGAGAATGGGGCCTATGTTTAGTAGCACACCCAACAAGCACAAAATTTTGCCGCTTTTTGGCCCATAAGCGGTTTTCCCTGCTGCAAATCCCGATCCATAAGCGATCCGCTTATGGTCCATAGGCTCAAAACCAGCAGCTGGTATAGTGCGAGTGGACCATTCGCGGTCCACAAGCACCAAAAACCAACTGCTGGATGGGTGCTAGTGGACCATAAGGGGGTCCACATGCACAAAACCAGCTCCCTGGCCGAGTGCGAGTGGACCATAAGCGGCCCCATAACACGAAACCACTGATGGCTGAGTACGAGTGGACCATAAGCGGTCCAAGCCCCAAAAACAGGCTGCTGGTCAGTTGCTAGTGGACCATAAGCGGTCCATAAGCACGAAACCAGCTGCGGGCAGAGTGCGAGTGGACCGCTTATGGTCCATAAGCACAAAATATAAATAAATAGGAATTAGTTTGTAAACAGCTGGATTAGTTCACTTTATTTGACCATTTTTTTATAGTGAATATTTGTCTATCGTGGCTACTACTCTTGCTTGTACTAATGTGTTATTAAAATATTAGGATTTTTTGTTTTTATTTACCAATTACGGAAATAGGTTTTTTTTTTCTCTGAAACGTTTGTCCTTGTTAAAATAAAGATTTGTTTCCCACTAATAAGTTTAAAATAGAATAAGTCTTAGAACAATAATTTATTTTACATAAAAAAAACCACACAAATTTAAAGATTTGATACGTATATTTGTTTGTATAAATTGAGCAACATATAAATGAATGCGAGATATATACATTGCTATTTAAAAAATTGACACTATTTAGTATTTACTCCTACACCCACAGGGACTATTTTTTACTGGCCATATCAAGTATATCTTACGGTTACACCATCGTAATGAAAACGATATTAAACCGCGAATGTAGTACGTACGTAAAAACTAAAGACCCTGAGAAAAATATAATAATATATAAATTTTTTATAAAAATCACAAAAACGAACTGTAGCCTGGGTTTCTTACTTACTAATCACGATATTTCGGAGAGCTCCGTCTCCTTTATCAAGCATCCATGCCCGTCCGCGATGCTTGAGAAAGGAGACGGAGCTCTCCGAAATTTCGTTTAAATTTAAAACGTAAGTAACCCAGGTTATAGTTCAGTGTGTGATTTTTTTTAATATATTTCCGGGTAAATGAGTTGTTTGCCATATTTTAAAATTTTAAATTATGTTTCTCATGTTTTCAACTGTAATTATACCTGAAGAAAAATCACTGTTTTTATTTTGCGTATTTGTGGAAAGATAACATAGCCGGGGGTAGCCCTAATATTAGTCAATACTTCAAATTATAATAATTTTTTTATCTTGACTATCATAATAACATGCGCAACAATTTTTCAAATTGAATGTATGAGATAAATTGTATTGTCTCCGTTGTATTACCCATCTTCTTACTAAGTATAACCAAAACGAAGTTCTAGTTGAAAGGGTCATTCAATAAAATAAATCAAATATGGCATATGTTACAAGGAGCGTTTCGTATACTGTATTAGCAACGCTTTATGACAATTTCCGTTAGTCGAAAATAAATCTCAATTCGTAGATAAAAAAAAGAATAATAATAACATGGTTGACATTCGTCCCAAAACGATGTTTGCGCGCTTCCTCTACATGAGTTTTTGGGGTTTGCAGCCAAGTCCTTCAGTGTCACCGTAGCCGAGTGGGTTTTTGGTACCTGCACATTTCAGAAACCAGACCAGCAAAAACGCCACGCAGCATCGAGTTCGAGTCGGTTGTTGACGATATATTATAATTTTGTGCTTACGTTCCTAACAAAATAACCATTTACCTTTGTTTATAGTTGGTGGTTAATGATATACGAAACGAAGAATAGATAAGCAATAATAATTTTTTTATATACATTTTGCAATGATTAATAGCGTGCCTCCTCTGTTTGCTACCAGATAGCGATAGTGTTCTCCGCCGGGACTGTTATTTTGCATTCAAAAAAATTTATTTCTTCTCAAAGCTGCTGGTTTTTCTACAGTCAATCCGCTAAGGACCACAGGCGGGGTAGCCAGCAGTGGTCCAAAGCGGCTGGGGGCGGCAGTGGACCATAAGCGGCTAGCCGGGTGTGGGCCACAGGCGGCTGGCCGGTTGTGGTCATTGCGGTTTAACCGCTATGGAAGCTTCTGGATGTTGTGCCAAAACCAATGCGATCCACTTGCACAAACCGGGTATGGTCCATAAGCTCCATGCTGGTACTCTTTCAGTTGGCCATAAGGTTTTCCAATAGTTTGTGCCTACTTTGGGCAGCCCTGTCAGTAACCCCCCTGAAGTGACCTTATAACCCACCTGGCTGTATATTCTCTGTCCTTATGGTGACGGGTTTTCATCCCGGTCCCTTCTGCTCTGCTCGTGCAAGAAGCCAGCGGCGTGCATCAACTCATGGAGAATGGTGCCTATGTTAGTAGCACAGCCTGTCAGTACACCCCCCTGGAGTGACCTTGGAACCCACCTGGCTGTATATTCTCTGTTCTAATGGTGACGTGTTCATCCCGGTCCCTTCTGCTCTGCTCGTGCAAGAAGCCACGGGGTGCATCAACTCATGGAGAATGGTGTCTATGTTTTGTAGCACAGCCTGTTCAGTACCCCCCTGGATGCCTTGGAACCCCCTGGCTGTATATTTTTTCTGTACTATGGGAACGTTTTTCATCCCCGGGCCCCTTTTGCTCTGCCGTGCAAGAAGCCACGGCGTGCTCGACTCATGGAGAAAGGGCCTAGTTAGTATACAGCCTTCAAAAACCCCCCCTAGTGACCTTGGAAACCCCCCTGGCAGTATATTCTCTGTCCCCAGGAACGTTTCTCTCGGGCCCCCCCTGCTCTCTCTGCAAAAATCCAGCGGCGTGCTCGACCAAAGGGAAAGGTGCCTATGTTTATAGTCAGCCTTCCAGTACACCCCCCTGGAGTGCCCTTGAAACCCCCCTGGCAGATTTCCTCTGTCCTTATGGTAACGTTTCATCCGGGCCCTTTTGCTCTCTCGTGCAAGAACCGCGGCGTGCATCCTCATGGGGAAAAGGTGCCCCATGTTAGCAGTACAGCCTGTCAGTACACCCCCCTGGGGTGAAATTGGGAACCCACCTGGGGTATATTCTCTGTTCTAATGGGGCGTTTAATCCCGTCCTTTCTGCTCTGCCCTGCAAAAAACCCGGCGTGCATCAACTCATGGAAATTCTGCCTATGTTGTAGTACAGCCTGTAATTTTCACCCCCCTGGATGACCTTGGAACCCACCTGGGAGTATATTTTCTTTCTTAGGTGAAGTGTTCATCCCGGGCCCCTTCTGCTCTCTCGTGCAAAAGCCCGGGGTGCTCAACCCCATGGAAATTTGGGGGTATGTTAGTATACACCCCGTCTACACCCCTGGAGTGTCCCCCCGGAACCCCCTGGGAGTATATTTCCCTTTTTTCTAATGGTGACGTTTTTCTCCCAGCCTTTTGCTCTGCTCGTTCAAGAAGCCTTTGGCGGCATCAACTCATGGAGAATTTTCCTAGTTAGTGGTACAGCCTGTCAGTTCCCCCCCGGAGTGACCTTGTAAAACCCCCCTGGGGGTATACCCCCGTTCTAATGGTGACGTGTTTACCGGTCCCCTTTAGCTCTGCTCGTGCAAAAACCAGCGGGCATCATCAATTTATGAGAATGGTGCCTATGTTAGCAGTACAGCCTGTCAGTACACCCCCCCCGGGTGACCTTTGGAAAACCCCCTGGCATTATCTCTGTTCTAATGGTGATTTTCATCTCGGGCCCTTTTGCTCTGCTCGTGCAAGAACCAGCGGCGTGCATCATCATGGAGAATGGGTGCCTAGTTAGTAGTAAAGCCCGTGAACCCCCCTGGAGTGCCTTGGAACCCACCTGCAGTATATTCCTTTCTAAAGTGGGCTTTTCATCCCGTCCCTTTTTGCCTGCTCGGCAAGAAACCCGGGGTTTAACAACTCATGGAAATGGTGCCTATGTTGTAGTACAGCCTTTTCAGTACACCCCCCTGGAGGGACCTTGGGAAACCCACCGGCAGTTATTCTCGTTCTAATGGTGGGGTGTTCATCCCGTCCCCTTTTTGCTCGCTCTGCAAGAAACCAGCGCGTGCATCACTCATGGAGAATGGTCCCCATTTGGTAGTACACCTGTCAGTACACCCCCCCGGGTGGGCCTTGAACCCCCCTGGGACTATATTCTCTTTTAATGGGGGACGGGGTTTATCCCCGGGCCCCCTTTTGCCTGCTCGTCAAAACCGCGGCGGCATCAACTCATGGAAATGGTGCCTATGTTGTATAAAACACCTTTTATACCCTCCTGGAGGACCTTTGGGAAACCCACCTGCAGATATTTTCTGTTTAAGGTGACGTTTTTCATCCCGGTTTCCCCTTTTTCCCCTGCTCGGCAAAAGGCCAGGCGGCGTGCATCAACTCATGGAATGTGCCCTTTCTAGTAGTACGCCTGTCTTTAAAACCCCCCCGGAGTAACCTTGAACCCCCTGGGAGATATTCCCCTGTTCTAATGGTGCGTGTTCATCCCCTCCCCCTTTTGCTCTGCTCGTGAAAGGCCACGGGGTGCTCAAATCATGGAGAATGGGCTATGTTTTGTAGTACAGCCGTCATACACCCCCTGGAGTGACCTTGGGGAAACCCCCCTGGATATTTCTCGTTCTAATGGTGACGTTTTTCTCCAGCCTTTTTGCCTGCCGTGCAAGAAGCCGCGGCGTGCATCAAATCATGGGGAAAGGTGCCTATGTTTGTGTCAGCCTGTCAATACACCCCCTGGGGTGACCTTAAACCCCCCGGCATATATTCTCTGTTCTAATGGTGACGTGTTTTTTATCCCTCCCTTCTGCTCTTTTCCGTGCAAAAAGCCCGCGGCGTCATCAACTCATGGAGAAAGGTGCCTATGCATATCAGCCTGTCGTACACCCCCTGGAGTGACCTTGGAACCCCCCTGCAGTATATCTCTGTTCTAATGGTGGTGTTTCTCCTCCTTTCTGCTCCCGTGCAAGAAACCAGCGGCTGCTCAACTCATGGGAAGGGGCCTATGTTGTATACAGCCTGTCAAATACATCCCCCTGGGGTACCCCTTGGGAACCCACCCGGCAGTAATTCTCTGTTCAAAGGTGACGTTTCATCCCGGTCCCCCCCTGCTCTGCCTCAAAAACCCGCGGCGTCTCAAATCATGGGAATGGGTCCTATGCTAGTATACCCCCCCTGGGGGTGACCTTGGAACCCCCCGGCCCCACCTCGAGTTTTTTTTACTGCTTTTCACGGGGTGAATGGCGGTTTTGTAGTTCACACCTGCGGGGGTTTTTCTATTCTCGACTCTCGATTTCGCAGGTTTTTTTGGGTAAACACTCACTCCTCGAAACATGTCACGTTTTTAAAAACCCTTGTGACATCTCTCACAAAGTAATTGGGCCGTAATATAACATAAAATAGCATGCGTACACTTCTTTAATATTGTTTAGAATGTAATTTTAAGTAAAATGTAGGCTACCATCAATCAGGCATATACATAATAAAATGTTGAACTACTTTGAACTATTTCCTACGCGCAAGCCTACCCTAGGCTCCTACCGTCGGATGTTAACAAGCCACATAACCCAAAATGCATCACATAATATTTGGTTTAAATTAAGTACTTAATATAAAACATACCCATAACCGTAGAGTCACACAGTATTTTAATTTAAATATTTTGGCATTACTTTACAAGTCGTTGTCCTTACGCAAGCCTACCATCAGGCTTCCTACAGTCGGATGTAAACAAACCACTAACCACAAAATGCATCACGTAATATTTTGTTATGTACTTGATATTAAAACTACCCCATAACCGGTAGAGTCAACACAGTATTTTAATTTAAATATGTTGCATTACTTTACACGTCGTTTGTCCTTACGCAAGCCTCCCCCTCTAGGCTCCTACAGTCGGCATGTAACCAAGCCACTAACCATAAAATTGCATCACGTAATATTTTGTTATGTACTTGATTTTAAAACCCATACCCATAACAGCTGTAAAACAACACAGTATTTTAAATTAAATATTTTTGCATGCAGGGTGTACACAGCTTAGTATTTACTTCACTTTATTCATGTTTTTTTTCGCCAGCTTCAAGACATAATGCGTTTTGGGTAGCCTACAAAGGAGCAACTCAACTCAACTCCTAGCAAGCAGTGCTTCACATCACTGCTACCCCCACCGCTCTGCGTGTCCCGTTAAACGAGGCCAAGGGAGGGTTGCTATTGGCCGGGTGAAAGGGGCTTTTTTTTTTAAACCTATTTAAATCCTATTGGTTAGTGGTTCGCGGGGTGAAATTGGCTAGCCTCGTTGCAGGGTCCCATGAGACCTTGTGATTGGGAGAATTCGTTCTCAATTTTATCTCGAGAATAGCATTTGGTGCGTTTTGTGACTCACACATCGCAATGTGTGTTGAGTTCACTCACATGAGTGGGAATTTCACAAATTTCGAGAATAAGGGTTTCCCGGGTGTATATTCCCCTGTTCTAATGGTGACGTGGTTCATCCCGGTCCCTTCTGCTCTGCTCGTGCAAAAAGCCAGCGGCGTGCATCAAATCATGTGGAAATGGTGCCCATGGTTAGTAGTACAGCCTGTCAGTATACCCCTCCTGGAGTGACCTTGGAACCCACCTGGCTGTATATTCTCTGTTCTAATGGTAACGTGTTCATCCCGGTCCCTTCTGCTCTGCTCGTGCAAGAAGCCAGCGGCGTGCATCAACTCATGGAGAATGGTACCTATGTTAGCAGTACAGACTGTCAGTTAAAACCCCCTGGAGTGACCTTGGAACCCCCCCTGGCTGTATATTCTCCCTTTCTAATGGTGACGTGTCCACCCCGGTCCCTTCCGCCCTGCTCGTGCAAGAAACCCAGCGGCCCGAATCAACTCACGTAAGAATGGTGCCTACGTTAGTAGTACAGCCTGTCAGTACACCCCCCTGGAGTGACCTTGGAACCCACCTGGGAGTATATTCTCTGTCCTTATGGGAACGTGTTCATCCCGGTCCCTTTGCTCTGCTCGTGCAAAAAAGCCACGGCGTGCATCAACCATGGGGAATGGTGGCCTATTGTTTTCACATTACGGCCTGTCAGTTACACCCCCCTGGAGTGACCTTGGAACCCACCTGGCTGTATTTCTCTGTTTTTAATGGTGACGTGTTCATCCCGGTCCCCTTCTGCTCTGCTCGTGCAAGAAGCCAGCGGCGTGCACAACTCATGGAGAACGGTGCCTATGTCCCGTAGTACAGCCTGTCAGTACCCCCCCCTGGAGTGGCCTTGAACCCACCTGGCGTATTTCTCTGTTTCTAATGGTGGCGTGTTCATCCCGGTCCCTTTCTGCTTCTGCTCGTGCAAGAACCAACGGCGTGCATCAACTCATGGAGAATGGTGCCTATGTTTGGGAGTACAGCCTGTCAGTAACCACCCCCCCTGGAGTGACCTTGGAACCCCCCTGGCAGTATATTCTCTGTTCTAATGGTGACGGTGTTCATCCCGGTCCCTTCTGCTCTGCTCGTGTCAGAAGCCAGCGGGGTGCATCAACTCAAAGGAGAATGGTGCCTATGTTTTGTAGTACTGCCCTGTCCCGTACACCTCCCCGGAGTGACCTTGGAACCCATCTGGCAGTATATTTTTCTGTTCTAATGGTGACGTGTTTTATCCCGGTCCCTTCTGCTCTGCTCGTGCAAAAGGCCACGGCGTGCATCAACTCATGGGGAAAAGGTGCCTATGTTAGTAGTACAGCCTGTCAGTACCCCTCCTGAGTGACCTTGGAACCCACCTGGCAGTAATATTCTCTGTTCTAATGGTGACGTGTTCATCCCGGTCCCTTCTGCTCTGCTCGTGGGAAGAGCCAGCGGCGTGCATCAACTCATGGAGAAAGGTGCCTATGCTAGTAGTACACCCCCCTGGAGTGACCTTGGAACCCACTGGACCCCTATCCTCGAGTTTTCTCACTGGCTTTTCACGGCGTGAAATTGGCCGTGTGATTGAGTTCACACACTGACGGCGGGTTGCTATTCTCGACTCTCGATTTTCGCAGGTTTTGTGAGTGTATCACTCATCCCTCGAAGACACTGTCACGTTTAAAAACCCTTGTGACACCCTCTCACAAAGTAATTGGGCCGTAATATATATCATAAAATAGCATGCTTCACTTCTTTAATATTGTTTAGAATGTAATTTAAGTGAAATGTACCATCAATCAGGGCATAGCCCTAATAAATGTTGAACTACTTTGAACTATTTTCCTACGCGCAAGCCTCCCCTAGGCTCCTACAGTCGGGATTTTTAACAAGCCCATAACCACAAAATGCATCACAAAATATTTGGTTAATTAAAAATTTAAATATTAAAACATACCACATAACCGTAGAGTCAACACAGTATTTTAATTTAATATTTGCATTACTTTACAAGTCGTTGTCCTTACGCGCCTACCATCTGGGCTTCCTACAGTCGGGATGTAAACAAACCACTAACCACAAAATGCATCACGTAATTTTTTTGTTATGTACTTGATATTAAAACCTACCCCATAACCGTAGAGTCAACACAGTATTTTAATTTAATATGTTGCATTACTTTACACGTCGTTGTCCTTACGCAAGCCTACCCTCTGGGCTCCTACGTCCGGCATGTAAACAACCACAAACCATAAAATGCATCACGTAATATTTTGTTATGTACTTGATATTAAACATACCCCATAACAGCTGTTAGACAACACAGTATTTTAATTAAATATTTTTGCATGCAGGGTGTACACAGCTTAGTATTTACTTCACTTTATTCATGTTATTTCGCCACTTCAAGACATAATGCGTTTGGGTAGCCTACAAAAGGAGCAACTCAACTCAACTCCTAGCAAGCAAGTGTTTTCACATCACTGCTACCCCCACCGCTCTGCGTGTCCCGTTAGACGACCCAAAGGGGAGGGTTGCTATATTGGCCGGGTGAAAGAGCTGTTTTAAACCTATTTGAATCCTATTGGTTAGTGGTTCGCGGGTGAAATTGGCTAGCCTCGTGCGGGTCCCAGTGAGAGCCTTGTGAGTGGGAGAATTCGTTCTCAATTTTTATCTCGAGAATAGCATTTGGTGCGTTTTTGTGACTCACAACATCGCATGTGTGTTGAGTTCACTCACATGAGGGGGAAATTTCACAAATTTCGAGAATAAGGGTCCTGGCTGTATATTCTCTGTTCTAATGGTGACGTTTTTTCATCCCGGTCCTTCTGCTCTGCTCGTGCAAAAGCCAGCGGCGTGCACAACTCATGGAGAATGGGGGCCTATGTTAGTAGTACAGCCTGTCAGTATCCCTCCTGGAGTGACCTTGGAACCCACCGGGCTGTATATTCTCTGTTCTAATGGTGACGTGTTCATCCCGGTCCCCCTGCTCTGCTCCGTGAAAGAAGCCCCAGCGGCGTGCATCAACTCATGGAGAATGGTGTCTATCTATTTTTAGTAGTACAGCCTGTCAGTTCACCCCCTGGAGTGACCTTGGGAACCCACCTGGCTGTATATTCTCTGTTCTAATGGTGACGTGGTTCATCCCGGTCCCCTTTCTGCCCCTGCTCGTGCAAGAAGCCAGCGGCGTGCATCAACTCATGGAGAATGGTCCCTATGTTAGTATACGCCTGACAGTACACCCCCCCTGGAGTGACCTTGGAACCCCCCTGGCAGTATATTCTCTGTTCTAATGGAGACGTGTTCATCCCGGTCCCTTCTGCTCTGCTCGTGCAAGAAGCCAGCGGCGTGCATCAACTCACGGAGAATGGTGCCTTATGTTATGTAGTACACCCTGTCAGTACACCTCCTGGAGTGACCTTGGAACCCACCTGGCAGTATTTCTTTTTTTTTCTAATGGGGACGTGTTCACCCCGGGTCCCTTCTGCTCTGCTCGTGCAAGAAGCCAGCGGCGTGCATCAACTCATGGAGAATGGTGTCTATGTTAGTAGTACAGCCTGACAGTACACACCCTGGAGTGACCTTGGAACCCACCTGGCAGTATATTCCCCTGTCCTTATGGTAACTTTGTTCATCCCGGTCCCTTCTGCTCTGCTCGTGCAAGAAGCCAGCGGCGGGGCATCAACTCATGGAAAAGGGTGCCTATGTAAGCGTACAGCCTGTCAGTACACCCCCTGGAGTGACCTTAGAACCCACCGGGCAGTATATTCTCTGTTCTAATGGTGACGTGTTCATCCCGCCCCTTCTGCTCTGCTCGTGAAAGAAGCCAGCGGCGTGCATAAAACTCATGGAAAATTTGTGCCTATTTAGTAGTACAGCTGTCAGTACACCTCCTGGAGTGACCTTGGAACCCACCTGGCAGTATATTCCCCTGTTCTAATGGTGACGTATTCATCTCGGTCCCCTTTCTCCCTCTGCTCGTGCAAGAAGCCAGCGGAGTGCATCAACTCATGGAGAATGGTGCCTATGTTAGTAGTACAGCCTGCCCAGTACACCCCCCCTGGAGTGACCTTGGAACCCCCCCTGGCTGTATATTCTCTGTTCTAATGGTGACGTGTTCTCCCGGTCCCTTCTGCTCTGCTCGTGCAAGAAGCCGCGCGTGCATCAACTCATGGAGAATGGTGCCTGTGTTAGTAAAACAGCCTGCCAGTACACCCCCCTGGAGGGGAACCTTGGAACCCACCTGGCTGTATATTCTCTGTTCTAGTGGTGACGTGTTCATCCCGGTCCCTTTTTGCTCTGCTCGTGCAAGAACCCAGGGGCGTGCATAAACTCATGGAGAATTGTGCCTATGTTTAGTGGTACAGCCTGACCAGTACACCCCCCCTTGAGTGACCTTGGAACACACCTGGCAGTATATTCTTCTGTTCTAATGGTGACGTGTTCATCCCGGTCCCTTCTGCTCTGCTCGTGCAAAGCCAGCGGCGTGCATCAACTCATGTAAATGGTGCCTATGTTAGTGGTACAGCCCGGGTCTGCAGATTCACCTAGACACGGGCATAGAAACAAAACATAGCATACTATTACTTTTTAAACGAATCACTATTGGATTTAAACCCAAATGTGTGCATTGTACAATTTTTACAGAAAATTAGTAAGTGGCTGTGTGTGTAAGAATGCAACTGGAGATGTGTTAAATGCTGGGAAAATGGTTAAATATAGGCCTAAAACCCCTTTACCCCATCATCTTAGCACTTTCCCAATTCACCATTCATTCTTAAACTGTGTAAATCTTCATACAACTATTGCCCCAGAAATCTCTTAAACCCCTTGACAAAGATCTCTCCCGAATCCGATCCGTAACACCGGGGTTCTCGCCTAAGTCTCAACAGGCTTAGTCTATTCCTACAATTCTCTATCCCTATCACCTAACTATGGGACTTAGAACTCTGGCTAGAATCTTCCCCGATCCTGCCAGCGTTCACTACTGTAGTGGATTCACTACTGTACAGATTCACTCTGACGTTGGGGGAAAAAAAGTTTGGGGTATTAAGGGGAATTGGCGGGGGGCGGCTCCAGTGGCGTTTTCCCCTCGGCGAACCACACCAAGACCTTCCTGTGGCGGACATCCACGAGGGGGCCCGTTTTAGGAGGACTTTCTAAGCCAGTGGGCAACTGGAATTCCCTCCCTGGATTCACTGTTTGTCTGCCTATTGGTCCTGTGCATCTCTAATACGTCTGGCTGCCTGTGTATGTCTGTTTGTCTGCCTCACCACATAACTTACCTGTTGCTTCCCCCTATGCGGCCGACAGACGACCAACTCCTGGATAGTGATGACGATGTAGTCTATCTGTCTGTCTGTCAACCTGCATACCTATCTGTTTGTCTGTCTGTCAAACCCGCATGACTGTGTCTGGCTGTCAGTGTCTGTGTATGTCTGTTTTGTCTGCCTCACCACATAACTAACCTGTTTTCTTCCCCCCTATGCGACCGACAGACGACCACACCCGTCCTCCTGGCTAGTGATGACGATGTAGTCTGCCTGTCCAATCCATGGGACGAATCTGAAAGCAAGGTACGTTGTAGTAGTAGAGCCCCCCTAGCGTACAGAATCTTTAATGTTTATACCGAAGTCTAGAACGATGCAACGTATTATGTTACCCTTCGTCTAGGCTATAAAACATCATGACCTAATGAACATAGTCTAAAAAAGATTGCAATAATTTACGTTATATTGCCAAAAACGTTATACATTTTGACCAAATCAAAAAGAAAAACATTAAAATAAATTTTTAAATTTACTTAACTCAGATCTATGGAAATACGTTTTATGAATATGAAGATTTCCTTCTGATAAACTTATATAGCGAGCGGAGGGATAAAAGGGCCCCCATCTCCATTTACATATGCCTATTCTTGGGCAGGAGCTTTTAGCTAATAACTAACATAATGTCTACAATGACAATACTCACTGAAGCCAACTTCGAGTTTTGGGAAAAGGGAAAGACCCCACCCGGCCCCCTTGTGCTGGAGGCCCAAAAGGCCATTCCTGCGATCTGTCCCCTCCCTCTGGCCACAAGATGTCACCCCGTGGTAGGAGCCCAGCTCCTCGGGTTCCAGGGGTCGGTGGGCGGGGTTGTAGCTAGCCACCCCTCCCCTGCACATGCATTCAGTTTACGCATCAGAATCAATTCATTGGGCCCTTTCTTATACACTTTCGTGCAAAAATGTTTCTTTGGAGGGAAGGGATTCGGATTTTCAATGGTGGAATTATATTCCTTGTAAATGTGTGGAAACGAATTGCTATTATAGATAAATTAATTGAAGTTTTACTGAAGTGAATGCGTTGACATTCATTTCCGTGATGCCCACGTGTCGCTATAGTTATGTGCCTCAAGTGGAATAATTATGTTATTGTTATGATAAAACATGCCCGCATTATGCCACACAAAAATCAATCATTGACATAGTAAACAACCGTATTGCCTGGTTTAAAACAGATTTAAAGAACGGCCTGAAAATATCCATGAGACAGTTTATGAAACCAAATGTATACTGAGTAATACATAATATTGAATGTCGATTACGAATGGCGTACCTGTTTCGATGCTCGGTTTCCCCAGTGCTAGTTGCATTATCTCAGAAACTTCACGGAAGTACTCTATTATTGCCGGATCCTCTTTCTCCGAGACATCGATGGTGCTGTCGGTAACGTTGGGTTGGGGTCCCGACATCGGCAGAGCGGAGGTCCAACCAGTCAGCGTCACCACCAGGAGAACCAGAATCATCCTGGGGCTGAAGATATTTAGCTTTTTCAGGTCAAAATATTTTCTTCTTTCGAATGCGGTGGAGATGTTTACTATAGAACAATGAGATATATTTTATTCATTACAATTTTGTGTTGGGGGAGTAGTAAAGTATGCAATGCAGATTGCAGAGACACCCATGTTGGTGCCCTTCCGACCTATGACGTTTTCATTGGAAGAGCGGACACAGAGCCGCTTACATTACAACATAGCTTGTTCTCTAATGGTCATATTAATATCAGCTCCATCTGATAGCATTAATGATAATTTATTGGTAAATATTAACAAAAATTATGAGTCGAATTTCCAAAGCAAAATTAAAGAACAAATTATTCACAAGTTGGTAATAATATTCAGTTCAATGCCGACGGTTTTTAATATAGGCGGCATATAGTGAGTATTACATTAGAGACAAAGAATCGCCTTCGTGCGCCCATTAAAACTGGCAAAGCAGAGGCTGAGATTATACAACGTAACAGTCTTTTCAGGCGCATTATACAATGGTTCAACAAGAGATCATAACTAACTTACTAACATGTTTCATGTCGCATCTGAAACTATAGATTTGTATTTTCTAATCCAAAAAAAATCGATCATTTCGGAAATGTTCGCAAATGAAAATACTTGTTAATAAACCAACATGATTTCTCAATTTAATTAATCGGAAAACAATCCCGTAGGTATAATGGATTAATTACACGGCAATCAATCCAGAAATTAAATACCTGCGTTAGGAATGACAATTCATAAAATGTTTAGGTCAGTTCAAAGGCAGCAGACTCGTTGCAGACTGTTACAATCTATTATGCACCAATAATTAAAAATTAAATAAAAGTAATAATAAATTATTAAGTTAACCGTCTCGGGAGCTTGGGGGCAAAACATTCGACCGGATCTGAATCGGTCCGAATCGTGAGACCGGGGTTCGATACCCCGATGATAGATTTATTTCTGGATTGATTTCCATACAATAACGTCATGTTTAATATCTTGTAAAAGGAATAGAAATATTAGGTCACTTACTTTTAAGTTTCTATCAAGACAACTTTAAAACCGTATAAAACTGACTTCTCTAGAAGGCCAACTCCAACACAATGTAAAAAATATAACCAGTAGTATCAATTTATAGTATAATTTAAATAACCGATATCAAGTTATGAGGGCATGTGTTACTTTCGAACACAACAGCGATAGTAGTTTCGTGACAACAAGTAACTTTCGTTTTATCGTACTTTGTGCAAAATTTAATGTGACTTGATTAAAATAATAAGTCGATGCATTTCGGGTTTAATCGAACTTTCGCCCACAATCTTTTGTTTTGACAGTAAGTA
The DNA here is from genome assembly GCA_024449915.1 of Sweltsa coloradensis. Taxonomy (NCBI): domain Eukaryota; kingdom Metazoa; phylum Arthropoda; class Insecta; order Plecoptera; family Chloroperlidae; genus Sweltsa; species Sweltsa coloradensis. The sequence continues at coordinate 390,074 of JAMZAV010000653.1, forward strand.
TCAAATTAAATCATTTTATTTTCTGAATTTAACTAACCTTATAATTTATGCTTTGAAGCAAACTGTTATCATGATATTTAAAAGTTGATTTAATCATCACAAACACTTTTAAAGGGGACAATCTTCTTTGGAATGTATAATAGAATGTTGTGTACATTTTAATTTTACTGTGTGGAAATAATGTTTTTTACTTTTCCTAAAAAGTAGTCAAATGGTCCCAACTTGTTGTGTGTTAAACTTATATTTTGATTGGAGTAGAAATTCACGTGTTTTCAAGTTAACCAGTGCAATTACGAATTACAGAGGAGTCGAAATGGTAAAATTTTGCGAAACCCAATTGTGGAGGTAATAGCCTACTTTACCTTAAAGATGAAAATCATAATAACTAGACCTTGAGCCACAACTGTAAACCCCCTTTCTTCCTTTTTGGATTAGCTGGCTCATGGACTAAATGTATGTCATATTATCGTAGATAGATTAAGTAATTATATGTGTATTTTCTGATTGTTTTATATTCAGTTGTCTAGTCCATCTTCGTATATCTTCACTCTCAGCAACTATTTACCTATTTCAATTTCGATGTCTTTAGGATCATCTTCAACTCGGATCCATCGTTATATCCCATATCGAAAGACTTCTATTCTACATATATGGCAATTTTAGGTGTAACTTATATGTATGTCATGTATGTAAGATATAAGTTGCATATAAAATTCTTATAAAATTTTACCCAAGTTTTGGGACATTCATATATGACAGACTATATAAACAGACGCCAGATTTATAAGAAAAGTATGTGTTAAATAAAAGAAAATTGTATGTAACTTGTATAATAAATATAATAACCTTACATGAAACATATATATTCATCACATATAAAACTAATATGAATCATACATCTTCAGTATATAATCCTTGTAATACACCTATACTAGATTTATATAAAAAATATAAGTCAAATATGCAACAATTATAGGTATCTTGTACACGTAATATAATTATCTTACATGAAACATTATATTATCATATATAAAACTTATGTTCGACATACACATTTTTTATCCAACTTCTTACATGCAACATATAAATACTATATGTGCAACTTATGGAAGTCATATATATATATCAGAAAAAGTAACATATAAAAAATATACCTTAGTTTTGGGACATTCACATGTGTTCTTTTATAAGTTACATATATAAAACATATAATATACACTTATTATTCATATCATTCATGTATTTAACGCCATACTAGATTTATATGAAACAAGTAAGTTTCATCAGCCAAATATATGAACATTATATGACACTTGTAAAACAATTGTAATTATTTAATATGTATATCATACAATTAACATATAATAATGTTATAACATCCTACTTGCGTCCCGGCCGGGAACACTAGCGCCACCTAGCAGACACGCAGAGAACCCAACAAACTGACGGAATAAAATTTTAAATAATTATTCACTCTAAAGCAATGCACCTATTTCCCAATTTCTTTTTTACTATGAAGGAGAAGAAGTACAATTTAGTAAACATACATTATTATCACAGGTACAAATTTTATCGCCCCCAGCTGTACTCAAACTCGAACCTGCATCATGTCGCGCTCCGGAATCTGAAACTCTAACCACTGGGCTACGGTGATCATGGCACGATGAGCGCGGCAGATACCTTATGAGCGGGACGTATCATACTTAGGTGTCAGGTTTTCGTAGTTACAACTTGTATTATATTCGATTAGATTTGAATTATTAGACTATTACAATTAATATCTTCTATTTCTATGAAAGATAAAAAGTATTAGTAGATTTAAAGTAAGATATGTGCTTATATATAAACCGATAAGTATGATATTATTATGTGAACATACATTTTGGAAAATATAACGATACCTATAGGAAAACATTTTTCATATAAAAATGCCATTTGGCTTATATCGTTATATATATTTCTATATATGGTTCAAATGTTAAATATAACATTTCAGTGTGGGATAGGACCTTCATATATTAAACATAATATTGGTGTAATATGTTTTATTTTTTTACTTATTGAGTTGAAGTAGATGTAACTTATATTTATCTTATAAGTTTGATTTTCACCTTCATACATGGTCAACATATGTAAAATATAAGTTCCATATGTATGTTTCATATTTGAATTATATGTGACATGCTTATGAGTCATATATATATAAATCTTGTATGTACCATATATGTATCATACATTTTAAGAATATATTATACATGTATGCTACTTATAGGACCTTCATATATGACACATAATGTAGGTTTAATGTTTTATTTATGATTCACTTATAAAGTTGAAGTGATGTAACTTATATAAATCTTATAAGTTTGAATTTTACCTTCATACATGGTGCCCATATGTAAAATATAAGTTTCATGTATGTTTCATACTTTGATTATATGTGATATGCTTATATTTCATATGTATAAATCTTGTATGTACCATATATATGTATCATACATTTTGGGTATACATTATACATATATGCTACTTATAGGACCTTTATATATGAAACATAATAGAGGTTTAATATGTTTTATTTATATTTGACGTATAAAGTAGAAGTAGTTGTTACTCATATAAATCTTATAAGTTTGAATTTTACCTTCATACATGGTCCTCATGAAAAATATAAGTTCCATGAATGTTTCATACTTTGATTATATGTGATATGCTTATATTTCATAGATAAATCTGGTATGTACCATATATGTATCATACATTTTGGGCATACATAATACATATATTATGCTACTTATAGGACCTTTATATATGACACATAATATAGGTTTTAATATGTTTCATTTACGATAAACATAAAAGTTGAAGTAGATGTAACTTATATAACATCTTTATAAGTTTGTATTTCACCTTCATACATGGTGTCCATATGTAAATATAAGTTTTATGTATGTTTCATACTTCGATTATATGTGATATGCTTATAAGTCATATATTTATATATATAAATCTAGTATGTACCATATATGTATCATACATTTTGGGTATACATTAAACATATATGCTACTTATAAGACCTTTATATATGACACATAATATAGGTTTTAACATGTTTTATTTAAGATAAACTTATAAAGTTGAAGTAGATGTAACTTATATACACTTTATAATTTTGTATTTCACCTTCATACATGGTCCCCATATGTAAAATATAAGTACCATGTATGTTTCATACTTTGATTATATGTGATATGCTTATAAGTCATATATATATATAAATCTAGTATGTACCATATATGAATCAACCATTTTGGGTATACATTATACATATATGCTACTTATAAGAACTTTATATATGACACATAATATAGGTATAACAAGTCGCGCTCACGCGCGGCTTGAAAGCCGCTGCGCGGAGGGAATGGAAAACCTCGTACTTGAAAACCTCGTAGTTTGAAAACCTCGTTGACGCGACAAACTCGAGAACCGGCCCACGTACTGCCGCAAAACGGTACTTTGCGGGTCACGATGTGTCGTTCATCCGAATACTTGGGACAAATTTGTTTTCCGGTACATTTTTAATACGCCGTCAAAACCTGCCCTCCACCCAAAAGAACCGTGAAAAAAAAAATCGAAATCAATTGGTTTTTATTCCTTTTAAAATTTCCGGGAAGCAAAATTTTCCGGGACGATTTTCCGGAACGAAAAATGTTTGGCTTGACCACCCGGTTCCATAGAGCCCAAGATGGAGCCGATCAGTCGAAAAATGCCCGAGCTACTAAAGACCTCGCAGTTGGGCTACTTTCGGGTACGTCTAAATGTTAGCCTCACCCGCGCGGTTCCGTAGAGTCCCCAAATGGACCCAATCGTGCAATAATTGCGCCTTTTTGGGGGGAAAAAAATGGGGGACATAATTTTTTTGGGTACGTTTTTTCCCAGTACGTCTAAATCTTCGTTTCGCCCGCGCGGACCCGGGGGCAGACCCTGAATTGCCCCTATCGGACATACGTGCATTTTTTTCGAAAATTCTGGACAACATTTTTTTCCTGGACGTTTTAAACCTTTAAACAGTACGCCCAAATTATGCGCCTCGTCTGCCTGGTTCCTTAGAGTCCAAAATAGACCCGGTCTTACAGATTTTGGGGCGCCTTTTGAAAAAATCCGGGAAAATTTTTTTTTTCCCCGGGACGCTTTTCCCCGGTCGTGTAAATCTTTGCTCTTCCCGCGCATTTCCCTGTGGACCCCGGAAAAGGGGACCGGATCTGACGATTTCTGCCCTTTCGCCCAAAAGGGGGGATGAAAGTTTTTTCCCCGGACATTTTTCCGGTACGTAAAAAATTATGCCCCTCGTCCACCTTGTTCCGAAAGAGACCGAAAATTAAAACCCGATGGGACTAGGGTTTGTGGAAGATATAAAAAAAAAAAAGTTTAAACCCCAATTTATGACCGACCAAAATTTTGAAAAAACCCCAAAAAATCTTTTGCCCAAGTTCAAAGGGGGGTTTTTTTCGGGGGCCAAATTCTTGGACGGGGGCGCTCTGACGAAATTCGGAAGGAAAATAAAAATTAAAATTTTTAAAAATGCCCCGTAAAGGTTGAAGGAATTTTTTTGGATCACTGTTTTGACTTGAAAAATTTGCCCCTATTAAAAACCCCCTGCTGGGCCCAACCGATAGGGTTCCTAGACCCCAAAGGGATGGCCCCACGGTCCAAAAATTTCCAGGCTATTCAAAAAAAACAATGTTTTTTGTTTTTCCCAAAAACATTTTTAAATAAAAAAATTTTGGGAAAATTGCCAAGCTTTTCCCAAAGAAAAAATTTTTTTTTGGTTTTTCCCAAACGATTTTAAAAAAAAAAATGATTTTTTAAAAAATGCCAAAACCTCTGAGGGGACTCCTCTGACGCCTTGTGGAAAAGAAAAAAAAAAAAGATAAAGTTTTCCTCCAAAATGACCAAAACTTTTAAAAAAATTCCAAAAAGGTTTTTTTCCCGTTAAAATGATTGTTTGGGGGCCGAAACTTCTGATAAATTATAATGTTTAAAAATCCCCTTATAAGGGGGATGGAATGCTCGGATCACTGTTTTGAAAAAAAAATAACCCCTGTTGATAACCTTTTGCGGGTCCGCCCAAATACTTTTCCCAAAAGGAACCCCAAGATGGACCCATGGGAACAAAAAATTGCCAAGCTATTAAAAGTAACATTTGTTTTTGGGGGGGGGATTTTCCAAAGAGCCCAAACCATTTAAAAAAAAAATAACTTATTATAAGTGTCGTTAATCCCTTTAAACGCCTTTGGGTACCCCCCCCAAAAATGAAATCCCATTAAAAATATTGATAAAAGGTTTTTAATTTTACTTTTCCCAAAATCTCCCTTTTCCCCCACCTACCCTTTTTAATAAACTGTCATTGGGGGGTCTAGTAAAAAAACAGTCCACGAAATTTGGATGCTTGGACGGGGGCCCTGTGACGTAATTGGGAAAAGAAAAAACCGAAAAAAGTAAAAAAATTTTTTCACTAAATATTCAAGGTTTATGTATTAAAAAACTCTATTTTTACCCCCCTTTTCCCCCTTTCCCCCTCCATCATAAAACCCCTTTTCTGGCCCATCACGATGCAAATGCGGGCTTTTACCTAGTTTCCGAAAATCGGGAAGATGTTGATAAAATGTTTAAATTCCCTTTAAAATTTCCCACCCCCCCCCCATTCCCCCGAGTTGTTGAAAAAAGAATGTTTTTTTAAACTTCCAAAAATTGACGTTCTTTTGAAACGGCGTTTTCCCGGGACCGCCTTTGGCCTCCTGTAACTTTTTAAAAAACATTTTTTTTTTTTGGTACCACTTGGTTTTTTTTTCTTTTTTTTTCCCGGGAAAACCAATTTTACCGGGGTTACCCCTTTTCCCGGTGCCCAAAATGTCGCCCGTCGGGACGCCCGGGTTCCCGTAAGGGTCCAGTTTGGCGGAGATCGGACAAAAATTTTGGGGAAAAATTTTTTAAAAAAAGAAATTTTTTTTGGTTTTCCCCAATATCCCAAACGATTTTCCGAAACCTTACGGAATCGATTTGACCGCCAAAACTTTGGTGGAAAAAAATTTTGAAAATCGGACCTTTTTGTTTTTTTTCCCGGGAGGGGCCAAATTTTTTCCCAAAAGGAACGCTTTTCCTTTGATAGGGCCCAAATTGGCCTTGTCATCCTTTTTCCTAAAGCCCAGGAGGGCCCCGACGAAGAAAAACCTCCCCGATTTTATACGAAAAGAATTTTTTTTGGGACCCCCCAAAAATTGACCAATTTTTTTTTAGCCCCGGGTCGTCGATATTGCTCCTTTTGAAAAAATCGGGGGACATAATTTTTCCCGGGGACGCTTTTTTCGGGACGCCAAAATGTAGTCGACTCCCCGTCCCGGCCCCCGTGGGGTCCAAGAGGGTCGCCAATCAGAAAAAAAAACGTTTTTTTTTTTTTTCCCCAAAAAAATGCCAAACTTTTTCCCGGGGAAATATTTTCCCGGGAAAAGGAGGCCCAAAAATGGCAGGGGGTTTATCGAACCTACGCCCTCCCGTTGTCCGATTGTCAGATTGCCCGTATATGCGGAGGGCCTCTTTTTTAGTTTGGGGGGAAATCACTGGGACCGGGGCAATCTGGAGACCTGGGTTCGATACCCTACTTAGAGGTTTATAATTTCTGTTTTGTTTCCCATTTAAAAACACAAATGGAATTTGGGTGAAAATGTGGGTAAAGGTCCCGCGAAAAAATTTTTTGGGGTTTTTTCCCGAAAATTAAAAACCTTTTAAAATTTATTTTTTTTGGGCCCGAAATCGTCTGATGGGGCCCCTCTGACCCCCTTTGGGAATCCCCCCGGGAAATGAAATGGCTTGAAGATTTTAAATAAAAATGTCTTGATTTCCCTTTCCCCCAAAAATCCCCCCTTTCCCTTCAAAAAGTGTAATTCTTTGTCCGGGTAAAAACAGTCCTGGTTTTTGGTTTCGTACCAAAAAAAATTAAAAAATTTCAGTGAATAATAAAGGGTTTTAGATTTTAAAAAAAAAAATCGCTTCCCCCCCCCCCCCCCTAAAACCCCCCTTCCCCAATATTGTCCTTTTGGGTTTCCCTCGGGTGTTCGTTGAAGCTAAACCCTTTATCCCAGAAAAAAAAATCGACTTGCCCCCCCCCCCCCCCCCCCCAAAAAAAACCGGGCCCCCCCAAATGGTTTCCCCCAATTTTTCCCAAACCACTATCTTGGGAAATTTAAAAAAACAAAAAAAAAAATTTTTTTTTATTTTAAAACTTTAAACATTCTTTTTTATATTTATACTACCCCAAAGTGTCCTTTTTAAAAAAATATTGACCAGTATTAAATGGTAAATGTCTAGCAGGCATACACTTTTATATTTTTGTTGTAAATTTAAATAAATAAATTTTACGTTTTTATTTAGTTCCCTTTGGGTTTCTGTTTATTTTTCCCCTTTTTCGAGTTTCCCTCTGGCGTCCTAAACAGTACCCTCCCATTTGTGCTCATCACTGACTCACCCGGCCCTATGTTGGAAACACGTCACCCCATAGCAGTTCTATACATTGATGACGTAACTTTACTTACTTGCACGTGTCCTGCGTGCCCCTGCCCTTTCCGTTGATGGCTCCACTCGCATAAAGGCCACCCAATGTCACCTCCCTAGCTACAGCGGGTTTTTCTCGCCCAAAGGGAAAGGGACGGGGTGGACTCCCCCGGTTGCTAAAAACCCTTTGGGGAAATCCCCATGATATTTTTTACATTTCCCTATGCGGCTGATTTGAAATATTAAATCATGCTTTGTCCCCCCGGGGCGGGGTTTTACTACTTTAAAGTATTCCCCAATTTTATTTCCCCTTTTAAAAAATGTTTTATATTTTAAAATCAATAAAAAGAAAAAATTTGGGAATTGGTCCTTTCCCACTTCAGTTCTTTTAGAAAAACCTTTATTTAAAAAAGCTATTATTAAGAGGGGTTTTGTTGTCACTGGGTGTCTTTTTTTTCCCAAACCCCGGGAAAACAAAAGCGGAAGATGTTGATAAAATGTTTTAAATTCCCTTTTCCCTAAATCCCCCCCCCCCCTCAAAAATTTGGCCCGATTTGGGTTGAAAAAATTTTTTTTTTTTTGGGTTTTTTCCCAAAAATTGACGTACGATTTTGAAAGCGCTTTGGGGGGGACTCCCCTTGGGGTCCTGAAAACTTTTTAAAAAAACATTTTTTGTTTTTTGGTACCATTTTGGTTTTTTTTCCGGGGTTTTTCCCGGAAACCCCAAAAATTTCCCCTGGACGTTTTTCCGGGACGCCAAAATGTCGCGTCTGACGCCCGGGTTCCCGTAGTGCCCCGGGGGGGCGGAGATGGGGACAACAATTAAAAAAGGTTTTTTTTCACAAAAGTAATTTTTTTTGGGATTTCCCAAAAATGACAAAGGGATTTTTCGAAACACTTAGGGACTCGTTTCGACCTCCGAAACATTGGGGGATAAAAAATTTTGAAAATCAAAAAATTTTTTGTATTTTTTTCCGGGTTTTTTCCGGACCCTTTTTTGGGGAACGCTTTTTCCGGGAAAGGGAAAAAAATTAGCCTCGTCAGCCCGGGTTTTCCGTAAACCCCCAAAGGGGCCCCCAGATGGGAGAAGAACTGCCCGAGCAATGACGAAAAAATGTTTTTTGATCACCAAAATAAACCAACCACTTTTTTGAGTCCAAAAAAATTTTTTTGCACCGCCCAAAAATTTTTGACAGATCCGGGACTAGGGTTTTTTGGACCCGGCCCGCTGACTTGTTCAGTTGGGGGCAAAAAACTTAAAAGGGAAAAGATTTCAAATCCAAAATTCCCCTTTGGCACCCCAAAAGGGGTGACGGTAGCCCGGGGTTCAAAAAACGTAAATTTCCCATTGAAAAAATTATAATCGTTTTTTTTTTAAAAGCCGTCCTGCATCCCCTGCCCGTTTTTTGTTTTTTTGTACCCCCATTCTGTTCGGGGGGGCCAAAGCTCCCCAACCCCCGCCAAAACATGTCATTCCCGCAGTCTAGAAAAAACAGTTCTTGTAACTCGGATGCTTGGACGGGGGCCCTTTGTGAGGGAATTGAATGAGAAAAACCCGAAAAAGTTGAAAAAATTTTAATTAAATTTAAATTTTTTTGTATTGAAAACCCCGGACTCGATTTTTACCCCCCCCCCCCTTTCCCCCGCCCCCCCCCTTCACTTTTCCTTTCCCTCGGGGCCCATCACGAGGGAAAATACGGGAAATTTTAAACCCTTTTTTTTCCTGAAAAAGGGCTAGAAGATATTAATGAATTGTTTTTTCTTTTCCCAAAATCACTCCCCCCCCCCCCCCCCCCCCCTAAACTTTTGGTAATTGCGGGGTCTACCCAAAACAGCCCCTCAAAAATGGGATGCCTTGCACGCACCCCTTTGACATTTTTTGAAAGAGCAAAACTGAAAAAAGTTCAAAATTTTAAACCAAATTTTAAGGTTTTATGTATGGAAAACTCGACTTTACTCCCCCCCCCCCCCTCCCCCCCCGACTTTGTTCAAACCCCTCATCTTGGCCCATCACGAGGGAAATACGGGTATTAAAACAAAATTTTTTTGCCAAAAAGCTTAAAAATTTTGATAAAATGTTTTAAATTCCCATTTTCCCCAACCCCCCCCTCGCCCCCCCACCCCTAAAATTTGGTCTTGGGGCTTTTAGTCAAAAAGCCCTCAAATTCGGATGCCTTGGACGGGGCCCTTTGGGGAACGAAAATTGGGAATGAAAAAGGGGGGAAAAAATTTTTTAAAATTTTCAACAAATTTAAAGGGTTTTTTATGAAATTGAATACCCCCCCCCCCCCCCTCCCAAAGTCTTTACTCGTCATGATACCCTCGTTGCATCCAGCTGTCTCGTATAATTTTTGTTTTTTTAAATTTTTAATACTCTTCTAGTAACCCTCGCTGCTGGGGGCATATTTGGGGATACCACATTCCCAAATTTTAATTTTTAATTTAAACTTTTTTTTTTATATTCTAACTACTCAATACTCTTTTATACAATTTTGTAAAATTTTTAAATTGAATGCCCCCCCCCCACCCCCTACTTTCCCAAATTCGAAAAAAAAGTTTACCAACCTTTTTTTAAACCCCAGCGGGGGGGGGGGGGAGCGCCTGTCCTTTTACCTTTGGGCCCACAAAGTTTATATCCCCTTTTCGCTTGTGAAAAAACATTACAGTTGTTAAAAAGAACCCCCCCCCCCCCCCCCCCCCCGGGGCCAAACCAAAAATACGTGCCATTCAGCATCCAGTCAACGAGTCGCCATGTGTCGTCCCCGAGTCCCCTCGTAGCACTCAGCCGTCTTTTAAAAGTTTTCCCCCGCCCGTCGCCCGTCGCCAAACGTTTTAAATTTGACGTCGAACCCCCGCCACAATTTTCCCTTTTCGTGAACGAATCAAATCTGTGGATATTGCACGGCCCCAGGGTTTTTAACGGGTCAAATGCTTCCCCCCTCCCACCCCCCTCTTTCACGCCCATACTTGGGGTTTTAAAAAACCTTGAGATATAAATAGATTTTGCTACAACTAATTTTTTTTCTCGTCTCAGTGTTTCCAAAAACACAGAAAAAAACGCAAAAAGTTTATGATAAATTTTTTATTTAACGTTTTTTTTAATTACAAAATTTAAATTTTAATGCAATTTCGGCGCTCAGGAAACCCTTTGAAAAATGAGTCTTAGTAAAATTTTTTTTATTAAGATTAAACTTCATATTATTTAAATTTGCCAAAAATGTTAGGAAAATAAAATCGAAATAGGGCCCTTTTTTGGGCATTCCAAAAAACAGCAATAGAAGAAATAATAAACATTATTTCAACAACTACCAGTGATTAAACGTTCGGAAGGAAAAAAAAACTTTCGAAAGTCACAAACCACAAAAATGTTTGTTATCGAGATGTAGGGACAAAGGGCCCCTGCTTTTTCCCGGGGAAAAATTTTTGGGTTTTTCCCCAAAAAATGCTACTAAGGTACCCTCGTGAAAGTGGGCTTTTGGGGGGAAATTTGAAAGCCCGATAATGCGTGAAAAATTCCCTTTTCCCAATTATTTTTTGCCCACTGGGGTAAAAAAGAAGAGCTAAAAATTGTCTAAAACGTATTGCCCGACTCTAAAACTATTTTTATAGTACAACAAATTATTTTTTTGAACCCCATTGGACCCGGTTTTTTTTTTGTGCTCCATTTTAAAAAAAATTTTCATTTTAATTAAAAAAAACTTACACCCGGGTACTTTTTTGGGGGTTTTCCCAACACCGCCCTAAGTAAAAAAGTGGCCCCAAATGGGGTTTTAAAACATTTGTAGGGGGTTGCCCGTAAAAGGGGACCATCCCTTTAATTTTTGTTTAAAAAAAAATTTTCGGAATTTTTGGGCCCCCCAAGTGCGAATTTGACCCGCAAAACGGACGTCCCCCAGTACTTCAAAACCCTTTTACCGTCACGACGGGTTTGATTTTCCCGGGGACCCAAAATAATTTTTACACATATACATACATCCCTCCCAAAAGGGGTGGGGCTCGATTTTTCTTTTTTTTTGAAAAGTTTAAATTCGAATTTCGAATATTTCCAACAGGCAAGGTTAAATTAAAATTTGTTAAAGTTTGTTAAATTTTTTCGCGTTATTTTACGAAAAATTTTGGGGACAATTTTTTCCACCCTCTTGTGCGTCCGTCTTTAAGCTTTTTAAAATCAAAAAAGACCAAAAAGCTCTAGAGTTTTTCCCCAAAAATTTTTGGGAAAAAAAAAAGGAAAATTTAAATTTGAAGTGGGCCCAAAAATAAGAAAACGGTTTCATTTTTGGGGGAAATTCATGGCTGTGGACTGTAAAATTTAATCCCCCAGAGGTATTTTTAAGGAAAAAAAAATTTTAAAAAAAACATTTCTCGTAGAAAGTTGGTTTTAAAAGTTTTTTAGTTGTGCGAAAATTCCCCCGATTTTTTTTTTTCGAGTCGAACTGTTCAAAGTCGCCCGGCAAACGAAAAAGATGGGCAAAAAATCAAGAGGTGTTTTTTTGTCGTCGACGCGTGGCGCCCCCGACGGGGCCCGGGGCCGGCGGTTTTGGTTTCGCGCAAATTTGGGCGGGCCCCGTCGGCCGCCGGTTTTGGGGCCGCGTTTTTGGGGGGGCAAAAGAGGCACAATTTGCCGAGTTGCAAATACATCGAAAAATGTTTTTAGAAAATCGGGGGGCCAAAAGTGCGATTGTAAATTTTTTCTAAAAATCGGAAAAAAATTCCGGGCGCGTACGTCGCCGAGTTCCCGGGCCCCCCACGGAGACGGGGGGTGCCCTTTTGGCCCCCCCAAATTTCCCCCCGGGCCCCGGCCCCCCCCAAAATTTTGGGGCTAGCAACCCATAGTATTGGGGAGACAAGTCGCCCCCTTTCCCCCGGCTTGAAAAACCGCTGCGCGGAGGGCTTGGGAAAAACCCCGTACTTGGAAAAAGATTGTAGTTAAAAACCTCGTTTTCCGCAAAAACCCGCGAACAATTCCTCGGCGGCCGCAAAAAAACGGTTTTTAGTCTGCGTCCGCACATTCTGCCCGCGCCGGATTTTGCCCGGGGGGGTCCAAAAAGGAGCCGCGCACGGCAAGCTGCCCAAAAATACGCGCTCACAGAGTTTTTTCTGCATGGTTTTTTAAGGTTTTTTTAAAAAATACATGAATGGATTTAAGGGTTTTTTATAATAAAGGTTTTTTTGAAGTGGGGAAAAAAACTTTAAAACATTGTAGTCCCAAAATATTGAAATTCCCAAACCCAAAATTTCATAGTATAGAAATATCCCTTATTTTAATTTTTCCAAAAGACATTCCGTAAATAATTGTAATAAAATTTTATTCTTCCAAAACCTTTTAAAGTAGAAATTTGTGGGGGTTTTTCGTCAATTGATAAAAATTTTTTTTGTCCGTGGCCAAAATTTTTTTAATTCCCTGACGGAAATCACTGTACGCCATTGTTTTTCAGTTCTTAGCAAGCCCGTGAAGACAATGTCGCGACTGTCCTAGGTGCATAAATACAAGCCAGAACCCAAATTTCCCGGGGCGCGGACCCGACTGGGTTTTTGGAAACCAAAAACCCTCCCCTGGAAGAGGGGGGGGGGCCCGGGCTTTGCACGACTTTATCCACAAAATTAAAGAAGAAACAGTTAAAGTTAGGGAAATTAAAAAAATGAAATGGAAAAAAATGGTCACCATAAAAGATGTTTTAAAATCCACCTTTTGTCACTTTTTGGTTACATCGCTCGGTGGGAAAATTTTAATTGAAAACCCCCACCCAAAGTGTTTGGTTTTCCATATCGTGAAGATCGCCCGTGTTGGTGGCAGGTGGGAGTAGTTAAAGGTTGGTTGTTTTTTTTCTAAATCATCACGAAAAACTGAAATCAGCTGAAAATATTAAATAGCGTATTTTCGTTGATTTGGGCCATAAGTAAGAGCAATTTTCCCGGGCAACATAACATTTCCCAAATCCAGAACGTAAATCATTCCCAAAAAAAAAACCAGGGGGAAAATGTAAATTCCCCGGACCCAGAGACTTCAATAAGTAACCAAAACTCGAGGAACATAAAATTACCCCCGTTGATTGCGATTTTTTTTGTCCGTGTAAGTAAACGTTGTGCAAATTTTGAACCTTAAATTTTAAAAAAAAAACATTTAAAAAATAGTATTTTTTTAAAAGAAAAGCCATGAATGAAAAATAAAAATGATGTAAATGGATCACACAAAAAATCTCAAAGTGAAAACATAGTTTTTGGGTTTTGTTTTCATGGGTGAATTTTTTGTATTCTTCAACCGTCAAAATTTGGTTTTTCTATTTTATTTAAGGAAAAATAATAACCGTAAGAGATAGATAAAAATTTTATGCAATTTCCGCTGTCTTACATAGAAATAGATAAATTTTTTTGTTGAAGTTTACAATAAATTTTTAAAGAAATAAAATTTTCCCGGGTTTATGTGTGCTTGGCAAACTCCCCCTTCTTCAAGGGTTTGGGGGAAAGTAAGTAGTCCCACCATCCGAGAACATTTCTAGCCCCATTTTTTCCGGGAAAGTATGCCAGTCCCACACCCTGGAAAAAATTGTTTTCTAGTCCCCCCCATCAGGAACGTAAGCCAGTCCCCCCACACATAGGGAAAAAGTTACTGTCCCTTTACTTAGTAGTTTTTTTAAAAGAAACGCCCCTTTAAAAGAAAAGAAAAATGATGTAAAAGGAAACACACAACGAATCTCAATGTGGAGGGACAGTTATGGATGTTTTTACATTTGCCCATTTTTTTTTTTTGCAACAGTCAATTTTTTTCACTAGTTTTTTTAAAGTAAAAAATTAAAAAATAAGGATAAATAAATTATATGCAATTGCTGCTAGCATACATGAAAAGAGATTTTGTTTTTTTTGAATTTACAAATATGTTTGAAAGGAAAAACTTGACGGTTCATAAAGTTTCTTGTTTAAAAAGTTTTACTTCATGGTTGGGGGAAAATAAGTATCCCCCCATCCGGGAAAAAAAATACTATCCCCCTTTGAGTAAAAGTTGCCCGTCCCACAAAACCCTGGAACAATTTTTTTACCAGTCCCACCATCAGGGAAAGTAAGCCATTCCCCCCAAACCCCAGGGAACATGTCCTTGTCCCATGACTTCAGGTCAGTCGTCCCCAAAGGGGGCCCGTTTTAAAATCCTTTGTAAAGTTTTAAAAAAAAATGTAAATTGTTAAAACGTTGGGTTTTTGTAAATTGTGCTTTGGGTTTAAAGTTTTCGGGCCTAAAAGAATCAGCTGAAAAAATTTTACCAAAATCCCTGAGGGCAGTGCCCTTTAAAAAGCAATAACATCTAGAAAAGCCCTTAAAATGAATGTACTCAAGGGAAAAATTTTCTTTTAGAGATGGTTGCCCCCAACTACCCGTGAAATGTATTGTTTTTGATGTCAAAGGGAAGGGTGTAGACATAGCCCCCCGACAAAGAAAGTCCTTTTTCGAAAAACAACTCCTTTTTTTTACCCTATTTTTAATTGCATAAAAAAAAAATGAAACTTTTTAATTTGGGGAAGGCGCCAAAGGGTTCATAGAAAACGGTAAAAAAGAAAAAAATATAGAGAATGAGTCCTGTTTAAAGGGGGGGGGTAGCCCTGCTAGTATTTTCACCAATTTCCCCAATATTTCATTTAAAATTGCAAGTAAATTACATTTAAAGCCCAATTTTTTGTCCCTCCCTTTTTGATCCCCTTTTACATGTAAACACAATTTTAAAAAAAAAAATCAGCCTAAACCAGTCACACCCCCCCCTTAGGGCCCCCTTTTTTGTTAAATTTTAAGTTTAAAGCCTGTACAAATCCGTCTCCTAATAATTTTTACATTCTATGGGGCCAAAAACAGTTTGCTTTATCTAGAGAAAGTCCTGTTTAAAAAACAAAAGGGCACTTTCCCGTCTCCTTTTTAATATTTTTCCAAATAAACCCCATTATTTGGGTCAATTGCTCGGGAAAGTGTGGGTGTTACTTTTTTCCCATTGGGATTTTTTTTTTTTTTAAAAAATTGCTTCAATTGAACCTCACATGAACTTTTTTTTTAAAAAACTATGAAATAACAACCAGTGCAATGCAAGGGGTCTCAAAAATTAAAACAAAAGAGTATTTTTAAAATTTTTTAGTACAATTAAAAAGCGGGACAAATAATTGAAAACGAATATGTTTGATATTTTAAAAAAGAAGATGCCACAGAGGTTTTACACCCAGCAAAGTTTTTACCGCCGTTCAACAGTACCCTTTTTATCCCCAAAATGAACGAAATGACAAATACCCCCTAAACCCTAATGTTTTGGGAAAAAAACCAAAAAAACTACTATAAGTTGGTTTTATGCCCAAAAATGAGCATGGGGTTTTAAATTTAGGGGGGCCGTAGGGGGTTTTTTTTAAAAAAGGGGTGTAAATTTTTCCCCGGGCCCGGAAAAAAGCATAGACCGCAAATGTAGTATATTGTAGTTGGAAACATTTTTTCACGCGAGTTACTGCCTTACAAAAATTTTTAAAACCCTGATGACTTGTGCCTTGTAATCAACCCCCCTATAAACGGTCCAGGGAAAAAGACGCCAAAAAAAGTGAAAGTAAATTTTATAGTCCAAATGTATATCCACTACAAAAGTCCCTTTTTTTTGTCAAAATAAAGAATGGAACCACCCGGGGACACCCCGTGTGGATCTGCGGCCAAACCCATATCAACGGAGACACCAAAACCGAATTGGCAAATCAATCCTCGAGAACGTCACCCAGACGATGTTTTTTTCCCGCAAAAGTTCTGCTTTTTGGGTGTTTTTCAAGAAGCCCCCCTGGCCGCAGGCATCGTATACCTGCACATAGAAGTTGCCCGCCTGGAACCCTGCTTGCTGCGACATAGAACTGGCCGTGGGCAAAAACACCTCCCTTTTCAAAGGGCCGACCAATCCTATCAAAGGTCTGCCCCTGGGGCCCTTTTTGACCGTCATTTTCATAACAGGCTTTCAGGAAAATGCACTCTTTCCATCTTGAAAGCTATTTCCCCCTTTTTATATCACCAGAATCGTTTTTTTGGTTCTGGGGATGTAGGGGATCGTTCCCAGCGTACGTTTTTCCCTCGGGGAACTATTTTTACTGCAGAAATCGGGTGATGTCGACCACCTTTTAGACTGTGCCCCCCGACAGGCCTCGGCGATGTCGAGGGTTTCCTTTGCAAACATGACAAAAGGGCCCCAAAACCTTTTAGATTAAGCTCATAGGAGGAAAATTGGGGGGTGTCAACTGTTAAGGGGTCTCCATAGTGAAATTTTCGGCCTGTCCGCCTGCCTTTGGTCAGGTTTTTCAGCACTATACAGGGTCAAACCCCATTGCCCGGCAGCTTTGCAAGAAAATCGACTCGTTGATCGCAAAGGCCCGCTTGTTCGTCGGTGTCAAGATGGCCCTGTGCGCCACATCCTCATTCAGGTTAGGCCCGAATATGGTAGTGGGCATGTTATCTCCGACAACCTTGCAAGACTTGTGGATCTCAATCATGTCGTCAAGATTTCGATTGGGAGGGGGCAGAGTACCATTGCCCACCTGGAGAAGCCACTCTGCCCACTGTTGCTGTTCCGGGCCAGCACGCAGGTTGACAGTGAGTGTAAACTTGCGCATGAGGGGCCACAGATACGAGTTCTTGATGGATGCCTCGACGATGACGTGTTTCGGGGCTCCGGTGTACATAACAGGCATCAGCTGGCGGAAGTCTCCTCCGAAGAGGACTGCTTTACCACCGAACACAGCATGAGGCCGGTCTGTAACGAACCTAAGAAACTGGTCAACGCATCGAAAGGCCTCCTTGTTCGCCATAGACAGCTCATCGACAATGATCAGGTCCGCACCCAGCAGCTGTTCCGCCTTGGCAGACTGGGCAGAGATGCTTAGTGTGGTGTCCTTGTCCAGCTTTAGCGGAAGCTGGAATAGTCTGTGGCACGTCATGCCACCGTATAGCAGAGTGGCTGCTATGCCTGTCCATGCAACAGCAAGGACTTTGAACCCCAGCTGTTGCATGTTGGCAATCAGGGTGTTGAAGAGGAACGTCTTTCCAGTTCCCCCCGGGCCATCCACAAACAGCATCTTTGTCGAGGTAACGTCTCCACACCGAAAGCGTTCTACATCTTCCATGGCCGCGTCGTAAACGGCTCTCTGCTGCACATTAAGCCGTTCCCGACGGTCGAGCGCAGACTCGCGAGATAGGTAGTTCTCAGGCACCAAAGGGAGTGCTTGCTCACCATCCGGTGCCGGATCTGGCGTCGGAAGCCCGTGTACCTCGCTGCTGCAGTTGTTCCTGTAGAAGATGGCAGAGAGGTGGCCCAGACACCGCCTCACTCCTTCTTCCCGGGACGCGCCTCTATGGACGAAGTCTTCTATCATCTTGTCCATGTGACGCTCGAGCATTGCCGGCGGATCGGTAAGCCGGCAGTACATTACGATGTACGCGTACAGCTGCCGCATCCTCCGGCTACTCCTAAGGTTTGTCGCCCTCTCCATACACCTATCGTACTCCGAATCATCGGAGAGGAGATTGAGCTGTATGCAGGCCTCCTTGTAGGTTTCGCACTCAACACCGTTCACAGTACGCAAGCTCTTGAACGAGGTAGCGCCGCGCACATGTGTGAGAAGGATACGCATGTGGAATAGTTCCACGTGAGCAGGCGAGACGTCGTATAGACGGGAGGCTATGTGCTCGAAGTTTCTTCGCCTAGGTCTCCATTCGGTGAGCCCTCCTTCCTCGTGCCACACCATCATCTCGGGCAACTTGTCGTAGGTGAGGCTCCTGGCCACCCTACCCGTCTCGCCGTTGTCTGCATTGGCGATGAACCAAGCAGTGAGTTTAGTTTCACGCACAGTGAAGAACTGGACACCTGGCCACTAGTGAGCCACAGGAGAACGCCTCAACGTCCTCTCCTACCAGCTCCACCGCACACCTGTAGGTGGAGGGAGTGCGGCGATTCGGTGCGCGCGGCCTGCCTACAGGCTGCAGGAAGACGAAATCCTGCGGTTCGGTACCCTCTGATGGATTAGGCTCACCTGCAGTATCATCATCCGATGTAGAATCTGAATATAAAACAACGCCCATAGAAATAGTAATAATGTAGTTGATGACAATAAGAAATCATTTAATTTTACCTTAAAAGTAGAATTTTAGAACAATATTACATACAGCGGTTGCTAATGATGCAAACCAATGTGAAATTATTTTGGTCTATTGTACAAAGGACTAACACACCTGACGATAATCATAGACCAACACTAACCTGTTTCGGCGGGCACACCTGGGCTCGGAACCTGTGCCGCAGCTTGTAAGCGCTTACACCGTCTATTTCTTCTAGTTTTACTCCCGAGTTTCCTGAGTGGAGTACATGTCTTTCTTCTGGTCATCACTCTAGGCCTCGCCTGAGAGGAGGCGGAAGAGCATTCACTTTCCTCATGTTGTGACTCTGGAGAACTTCTGGAGCCAAAGGGACATTGTTCACCTCCTTCCTCTATTCCTGTCCTCGGCTCAACATGTTCTGGGACCTCATTGATGGCAACGAGCACCTCGTAGTGCCCGTCCATGTAGTGTCCCAAAGCCATTCCCGAGAACAGCATGTGATGGAACAAAGATTGTCCTCCCTCAGGGATGTGTACCCGATTCCATCTGACAGTCAGCGGATCCATCCGCCTGTGTATCATGATGTTGAGATGGTACATCCGAGCAAAGGCGGTAGCTTCTAGTTCAGATCCATACGCAGCCACCTGCGACATCTCTTCGCGATACTGGTGCTCGTCCACATCCATCCGCTGCATAGAGTAGTCGTCCCAGTTGCGGCACACATAGTCAACCACTTCCTCTCGTACACGTGCGTGTACTCCCTGATGTCCTACCAGGAAGTAGCTGAGACATCTGAACAGACAGCTACCATCCCCCGGCACAGGCACGATACTGTATTGACTCGACAGGTCTTCGAAGGACATGCAGTAGCTGTCATGATTAGGCTCATCCCGGCTTCCCCTAAAGTCAGATACAGAGCTTCCTTCTGATGCAATTTGTTCGCTCGGCCGTTCTTCTCTGGTGGCGCTGGAGAGCAAGCTGTCCACAGAAGAAAGCCTGGTGCTCCTACGTAGGGTAGTGGGAACACCTACGGGAGCATTCACAGGCTTTGAGCTGTCCTTATTGTGGCCGGGAGGAGGGGATAATCCGACTGCAGCTCTCGGCAATACCGGGACGTGGGTCCGCTTTGGCAGAGCGCGTAGGACCTCCTTAGTGAGCCTCTTCTGCTTTGCCGGGCTGGCCGGAACGATGCTCTTCCCCGACACCGATGTGCTATCTGACCCAGCATCGATGCGGCTGCTTCTCCGAAGAGAGTCCCCTGCGATATTCCAATCCTTCCTCTTCCTATTGACCTTTTCAGTAGCCTGTAGGTGTGATGGCTGCATGGAACCATCTTCACCCAAAATAGAAAAATAAATATGTTCTAAAATGGATTAAAGCAACAACATGTCCTTGCAACTTTTACATTTTATGTAAAATAGGTGGACACTGGACAGCGCACAGAATTGTGTGCGCATGTATAAATGAAATTACATATAATAATCCACTCAAAGTAATAGGGTCATTCCACGTCAAGTCAACACAGTAAAGTACCAAAAACAAAACTTACCCCCTTAAATTTTGACCAAAGTAAAACATAAATTAAAAAAATATTTGAATTTTATCAAAATATCTGTTACGATTTTTGATTAACGGGCAACTCAAAAACTAAAAAAAGTGCGTGTCGCCCACTTTCTTTAAATTTGTATCTTTGGCACCGTTCATCGTAAGGAGGTAATAATTTTTTTAAATTAAAGGTATTGGTTGGAATTCTTCAAAACTAATATTCCATGCAATAATAAAACATGTATGAGTACGGTAAAAGTGAAATAAGTTTTAAAATTTGGATTCCCCCTTTCGTTTTTTTTTATTATTTGTTTTTTATCGAAAACATAAAATTGATTTTATGTTTTCTAAATACCTGAAAAGTTCCATTGTGGGATGGCAATGGGATTAGAAACTTTGATGGGGTCACAGTACTAATGTGTGCCAATCATGTTATTTTACCTGGATATGTGTTCTAATCTTCATTAAATGAATTTTCCGCCATTTCCGCCAGGATACCAGCCAATAGTAGGATAGACGTTACACATTAGTTATGTGACCCCATCAAAGCTTCCAATCCCATTGCCATCCGACAATGAAACTTTTCAGGTATTTAGAAAACATAAATACAATTTTATGTTTTCAATTTAAAAAAAAACGAAAAATAACGAAAGAGGGGAATCCAAATTTGAATACTTATTTCTCTTATACCTCACTCATACATGTTATATTATTACATGGAATATTTGTTTAGTAGAATTCCAACCAAAACCTTTAATTTAAAAAAAGAATAAGCTCTTTACGATGAACGGTACCAAAGATACAAATTTTAATAAAGTGGTCGACACGCCCTTTTTGAGTTTTTGAGTTGTCCGTAAATCAAAAACCGTAACAGATATATCGAAAAAATTTAAAATATATTTTTTGTTTGTGTTTTTGAGGAGAATCTCCAACTTTGGTCAAAATCGGTGGGGGTAAGGGAAATGACTGTGTTGATTTGACATGAAATGACCCAATAAGATCTATTAAAGATACAATAAAACACTTGTTATGTGAACCAGGGGGAAATGAGATCGTGAGGGAAATAATAACAATAAATACAGTACTTTACACCCAATATAATATAACAGAACAACCATAATGGTCCATTTGAGTTACCATCTCCTTCTTTATCTTTGTGTATCATTCGCCATGCCATAATCACCTTGTCATTTATTTAGATGTATAGTTCGGGTCTTTACGAAATGGTTCTAACGTGCTGTATAATACTTTTAATAATGAATAAATAAATAAACATGTATTACAAATATGATGAAAAATTAAACATTTCGGAGCACATGTATATACTTGGGTGGGCCGAAAAACAACTTTTTTTTAAAGTTGTAATACCGCGGAAAAGTTGCGAATTGTGGAGTTAAAAAAAAATAATAATAAAAAATCGGTTCATATCTTCCGGTCGCGCATGTGCTCTAAAGTTTTCCAAAATTTTGAAAATTTTGATTTAAAAAAAAAAATTAGTTGTAATATCGCGGAAAAGTTGCAAATTGGGAAGACTAAAAATAATAAAAAAAAATAAAAAAAATCGGTTTATATCTTCCGGTCGCGCATGTGCTTTAAACTTTTCCAAAATTTTGAAAAACTCACATTTTTACGATAATTTTTAACATTTTTAAATAAGCCTCTTCCCAAATGTAAAAGCTCGAATTCTTCATATTTTATATTTTCTTCTATGTTAAAAATATTAAAAATTATCTTAAAAATGTGAATTTTTCAAAATTTTGGAAAACTTTAGAGCACATGCGCGACCGGAAGATATGAACCGATTTTTTTTTTTTTTTAATTGTTTTAGTCTCCACAATTTGCAACTTTTCCGCGGTATTACGACTTAAAAAAAAAAAACATGTTGTTTTTCGGCCCACCCTAATGTATACCCACCAAATAGTGAGTGCTCCACACAGTAGCTGAACTAGGCGTCCGCAGGGCCCGCAACTGCGGGCGGGACCAGGTCCGTGTAGGGTCCCCGTTAAAAAAATTATTTGAAAAAAACAGTATTTCACACTGTTTTGAAAATTGTTTTCGTTCCGAAATGTTCCAAATTGTAAGAATGAGCTGTAACCAAACCACTCAAAAAATGTTCCAAAATGTTCCAAAATGGCTCCAAAATGTAAGAATGAGCTGTAACCAGAACCACTCACCACATGACTGGTTCAACGTGGTAGACCGCTGCTCGCAAGCGGCCGCTTCACGTGCTAGACGTCCACGCTCAGCCTTCTCTTTCCACTCTCTCCTCAACTTCCTCCTGTTCACCATCTGAACACCCGCAAAGAAAGTGATTAATTATTAGACTCGGAAGCGTAGCGACTGAGGATCGCAAAAGTATAAAATCCTAATCCCCCCACCTCCCACCCCCACAAAAAGGTAGTACAAAATTCGTGTGAGTTTTCTAATAAAGAAACTGGTAACAATCGTGTTCATTAATAATTATCGTTATAGCATAGATGTAATATTGTCCAATAAATAATAACGTGAAATGCATGCAGTGGTATTTCATTAATAATGCCTAAGCAAGACTGCGCTATTAATTGAATGGAGCTAAAGCTCACTGTTTTCTTGTACATTGCATCTGCAGTCTAGTGAAGGTCACGATGCGTTGTCGCATGTTGGAGGGGCGTGAGGGGGGGGGGGAGGGGGAGAGTGAGAGTACTCTGGCAGCCGGCTGTCTAGCAGAAGAATGTGGCCTGTAAGCTAGATCGGAAAGGCCAGCACCCGCACTATCTCCATTCCCTATCACCTAATTTAAGTAGTGATCTCCACGGGTGAGAGTTTTTGAATTGTAGCATATTTGAAACATTTGTGATGATTTCTCGATTTGGTTATTCGAGAAACACTCCGTCGGTGGAATTGATATTATATAATACAACTCGGAAGTTTAAAAATCCATCCCGATTGGGGTTCGTACCCGAGTCTCACACATTCCAGGTAGGCGCCTTAGCCAACTAGACCACCGAGACGGTAACTTTTTAACTTGTGAATTGTAGTTGCATTATAGATCCGAATGGTTGGAACAGTAGGGCCTACTGCAACGAATATCTGTTGCCTTGGAAGTTGGAACCGAGTAAACAAACATTTATAATATAATTATCTTACGCAGGTATGAGCGAGGGTTTATTTATCGATTTGGTTAGTCGGTAAACACTCCCATAGGTGGAATTGTTAATATTTAATACATCTAGGTTAGAGTGGTGCATTATGACCTAACGGTTGACACGTCCTTAATCCAAATAAACAAAACAAAATTTTGGATCCGAGTAAACAAACATTTATAATATCATTATCTTACGCAGGTATGAGCGAGGGTTTATTTATCGATTTGGTTAGTCGGTAAACACTCCCATAGGTGGAATTGTTAATATTTAATACATCTAGGTTAGAGTGGTGCATTATGACCTAACGGTTGACGCGTCCTTAATCCAAATAAACAAAACAAAAGTTGGAACCGAGTAAACAAACATTTATAATATAATTATCTTACGCAGGTATGAGCGAGGGTTTATTTATCGATTTGGTTAGTCGGTAAACACTCCCATAGGTGGAATTGTTAATATTTAATACATCTAGGTTAGAGTGGTGCATTATGACCTAACGGTTGACGCGTCCTTAATCCAAATAAACAAAACAAAATTTTGGATCCGAGTAAACAAACATTTATAATATCATTATCTTACGCAGGTATGAGCGAGGGTTTATTTATCGATTTGGTTAGTCGGTAAACACTCCCATAGGTGGAATTGTTAATATTTAATACATCTAGGTTAGAGTGGTGCATTATGACCTAACGGTTGACGCGTCCTTAATCCAAAAAAACAAAACAAAATTCTTCTTCTTCTTCTTATTGCAACATATACGCTTTGGCGGGCCCCCTCACTCCCTAAACCTTTCTTTTTCCCCTAACATACAGTGTTGAAAAGTTGGAGATGTTACCGAAAGAGTACCTATTTTCTTTTAGTGTAATCTTTGTTCTGTTTGAAATACCCCGAAAGTAATTTAAGAATATTAGCAGCCTCGCACGACTGACAAAACAACTACAATAGGCGCGTAGAAGGGTGGGTGGTTGGGGAAGGGCGGTAAATTTCCCTTATTTTATACCGTGACCACCCCACTCAGAATCCGTGAAATCACACTTACTATTCCCTTACTTTCCACCCGCGTTATATAGTATCGTAAGACCAACATTCCATAAATTCCTACAATTTCCCATTATTGTTGGACGTGGTCGCGAACGTAATGATTTGCATATTCAATGGTTTTAACAATTCAAATTCCCTTTTTTAAAAATAGTTTTGATTTGGTTAGTCGGTAAACACTCCCATAGGTGGAATTGTTAATATTTAATACATCTAGGTTAGAGTGGTGCATTATGACCTAACGGTTGACGCGTCCTTAATCCAAATAAACAAAACAAAATTCTTCTTCTTCTTCTTATTGCAACATATACGCTTTGCGTCCCCCCTCCACTCCCCCTAACCTACTTTTCCCCTAACATCACAGTGTTGAAAAGTTGGAGCATGTTTACCGAAAGAGTACCTATTTTCTTTTAGTGTAATCCTTCGTTCCTGTTTGAAATAACCACCGAAAGTAATTTAAGAATATTAGCAGCCTCTGACACGACTGACAAAACAACTACAATCAGGCGCGTAGGAAGGGTGGGTGGTGGCGGAAGGCGGTAAATTTCCCCTTATTTTATACCGTGACCACCCCACCTCAGAATTCCGTGAAATCTCCACTTACCTTTCCCTTACTTTCCACCCGCGTTATATAGTACCGGTAATGACCAACATTCCATAAATTCCTACAATTTCCCATTATTGTTGGACGTGGTCGCGAACGTAATGATTTGCATATTCAATGGTTTTAACAATTCAAATTCCCTTTTTTAAAAATAGTTTTATAGTTTTTGCTGTAATTCGGACCATTTATTTTTCTAGAACGCACCAAACACATTTTTACCGGCGGCGCTGTAGCTGGAGGGAGAGCCCCCAAACCCCCTGTGTAAAGTCACTTTTTCAAAAACAAAACTCAGTAGAGTTGTTTACCCCCCCCCCCCCCCCCCCACTAGAAAAGAGTTACTAAGCGCCTGACTACAATGAGCGATTATAATCAATAGAATAATTTTTAAATGTAAAAAAATGAACAACATTAATTTTAGAATACAATTACAAAGTTGTCAACTACCCCCAGAGAATGGTAAATAGGTATTATTGATCAAAACTATGTTAAAGAGGGTCAGGTAAATATACATTAAAAGTACTAACGTAAGTGCACCGTAGTGAGAATTTGTAGGTTAGGGAATTGAAACCTAGTAACTTATTATGTAAACACTGATTGCCTATACCAGTATGTATTGAGTACCTTGTGATGACACTACAAAACTATTCACAATATATTAGGGAGTACTTACTTCCACTTGTATGCCTTCTTCTTTTTTCTTCGTTGTCACATTTGGCGAGTTATTTGCAAGAGTTTGCCAAAACTGCACTTTTTACTGACTATAAAATAACCACCGACGGAGAGCAGTAACTCGTCCTTATAGGTTCCGATGCACTGGCACAGCAAACTCGATGCGTAGTGCTATACTGTGCAGACTGTGGTCATGTGCACACTGCCCCAACGTATGAACATACCATCTATCTCCGCTCGCTCGCTCGCTCTACGCAGTTCCATAAGATGATTCAGTGCGAGCACAGTACTAGTGCAAGCAAGCAAGCATTCTACGCGTCTCATCTCGCACACCACGTGCCTGTTGTGCGTGTGTGGCAGATGCGCGCTCAGCTTGCCTTGTCGGCTGGTCAGCAGCTCTCGGGCGTGCGGGGAATCTCCGCGCTATTCCTATTGTTTGATTCATGGGAAAATGTTATGTTCGGTTGTATTACCATGATCGGTTTTACACTTCCCAGTGATGAGTGAAAAATAGAAATGCAAATTCGAATGTTCTTTTTTTTACTAAATCATGATTAATTCTACACCTCGGCGAGGTTTACTACAGTTTGTTTTCGCAAATCGCGACGAGAAATAATCGGCCTCACCGAGGGTCGATTCCAGTCGCTGCAGACTGATCGTCTCGAGTGTTGGCCCCCCCCCCCCCAGGAACATTTCTTGTTACAATAGTAAAAATATGAAAACGACAATTCTGTAATGTTTGTTCTCTTCCAAGGAGTCGATTTGTTATTGAGCGAGAAATTACAAAAAAACATGTTTTTTGGGTATTCCCAATAAAACAATAATTTATTTGAGTAATTCGAAATAAGTTTTTGTCTACGATAAATGTACCCCAATCGATAGCATGCAGATGGATTAACAATACATATCAATTTTACAACAATGTGAGATGAGAAATAATCGGCCTCACCGAGGGTCGATTCCAGTCGCTGCAGACTGATCGTCTCGAGTGTTGCCCCCCCCCCCCCCCCCCCCCCCCCCCCCGGAACATTTCTTGTTACAATAGTAAAAATATGAAAACGACAATTCTGTAATGTTTGTTCTCTTCCAAGGAGTCGATTTGTTATTGAGCGAGAAATTACAAAAAAACATGTTTTTGGGTATTCCCAATAAAACAATAATTTATTTGAGTAATTCGAAATAAGTTTTTGTCTACGATAAATGTACCCCAATCGATAGCATGCAGATGGATTAACAATACATATCAATTTTACAACAATGTGAGATGAGAAATAATCGGCCTCACCGAGGGTCGAACCCAGTCGCTGCAGACTGATCGTCTCGAGTGTTGCCCCCCCCCCCCCCCTCCCAGGAACATTTCTTGTTACAATAGTAAAAATATGAAAACGACAATTCTGTTATATTTGTTCTCTTCCAAGGATTCGATTTGTTATTGCGCGAGAAATTACAAAAAACATGTTTTTGGGTATACCAATAAAACAAAAATTTATTTGAGTAATTCGAAATAATTTTTTGTCTACGATTAACGTACCCCAATCGATAGCATGCAAATGGCTTAATAATACATATCAATTTTACAACAATGCGAAATGAGAAATAATCGGCCGCACCGAGGGTCGAACCCAGTCGCCTACGTGGTGATAAGGAAACAGTGGAGAATAGTCTGCGTCGTCACGATCTCCTCGTCGCGCACTCAAGAGTAGCTGAACCTCTATTAGATGCAGACCAATCGTCTCGCGTCTTCCCCCCCTCCCCCCGATAACTCGATAGCCACCCAGACACATGCTCCTTGTTACAATAGTTCAAAGATGAAAGAAGAAAACCAGAAAACTATATTGTTTGATCTCGTCTGGCATCGAGCGCGTGTACCTTACGCATTCGGCCACAAAGCTATATACCTCACGCTTGTGCAAACAGTATAGCTGAAGCAAAAGAAAGCCCCCCCCCCCCCCGCACCCCCATCCGTCCCAATACAGTGCCATTGCAGAGTCCAGTCAAACGCAGTCGCCATCATAGTGGATATTGCACGGCCGAGATTAATAAACATGCTCAAGTGCTTCCCCCCCCCCCCCCCCCCTCTTTCATCGCCACTACTTGGATTCGGCCGATGCGCACATGTTCTAACAACACTTGAGATATAAATTAGATTTCACTACGAATATTATTTCCTCTCGTCTCAGTAAGAACACTTAACATGTAAATGTTAAATGATAATTATTTATCGTTTTTGAATTAAAAATAATTTTTCAAATGCCATTTCGGCGCTCAGGACCTTTGAAAAGTGATTCGAAGTAAATTTTGTTATTAAGATTAAACTTCATATTATTTAATTAGCCAAACATGGTAGGGACATAAAAGTCGAAACAGGGCCCGTTTCAGGGCATTCACAAAAAGATGCAATAGAAGAAAATAACAATTTCTTATTTAAAAAACTACACAGTGATTATCGGTCGGAAGGAAAAAACACGTGCGAATGTCACAAACCACAAAGTGTTTGTTATCAAAGTGTAGGTACAGGACCCGTTCTTTCCGGGCAATATTTTTGGTTTTCCCCAAAAAATGCTACTATGAGGTACACTCGTGAAAGTGGGCATTTTTGGGGCGAAATCGGTGCCAGATTATGCGTGAAAATTCATTTCCGATTTATTTTTCGCCCACTGGGAGTAAAAACGAAGAGCTGAAACTTGTCTAATCGTATTGCCCGACTCTTGAACTATTTTTATAGTACAACATAATTTATTTTTTGCCCCAATTTGACCCGTTTTTTATTTGCGATCCATGTAAACATGTTTTCACTTTTATAAATAAATGTGTACACATGCTCATTTTCTATGAGGCAAAACCCCTTCGCAAATTAACAAAGTATAAAGTGTGTTATACAACATTGGTAGAGAATTGTCTCGTGCAGCGTCGTCTGCCCTTTAGATTTTCGAAAAAAAATATTTACCATGAATTTTGGCCCCCTCAAGGTTGAAGAAGACAGAAAAACGGACGTCCCGGTGGACATTTAACATTCTACCCTAACGACGGGTTCGATTCCCGGTACCCAATTTATTGCTGTTCTTATACATACATCCCTCCCGAAGGGGATGGGGTTCGTTTTTTTTTTTTAGAAACGTTCAAATTCGAATTTTGAATATTTCCAACAGGCAAGGTGTAAATTAATTTTTTTCGCGTTATCTTACGAAATTTCGGGGACAATTTTTTCCACCCTCTTGTGCATACGTTTTTAAGCTTTGAAAATCACCAAAGGCCAAAGCTCTAGAGTTTACCCAAAATTTGGAAAAAAATTCGGAAGGTCAAAATTTGAAGGGCCAAATATAAGAATACGGTACATTTTGGGGAAATTTCATAAACTGTGGGCACCCGAAATGTCGCCCCCCAGAGGTGATTTGAAGGAAAAAAATTACAATTTTTTTTTTCTCGTAGAAAGTTGTTTTAAATGTCCGAATTGTGCACGAAAATCCGCGATATTTTTTCGAGTCGAACTGTTCAACGTCGCCACGGCCAAACGAAGAGAGATGGGTGAAAAAGTCAAGAGGTGTTTTTCGTCGTCGACGCGTGAGCGCCCCCGACGGTGCCGGCGCCGAGCGGTTTGCGCGCGTACTTTGGGCGCCGCGTCGGCCGCCGTTTTGGTCCGCGTTTTGGTGGGCAAAAGAGCACGAATTTGCCGAGTTGCAAATACCTCGAAAAGTGTTTTAGAAGTCGGCGGCCGACAGTGCGAGTGTATTTTTACTAAAACTCGGAAATAAATTCCGGTCGCGTACGTCGCCGAGTCGGCCGCCCACGGAGATGGGAAACTGCCGTTTCGGCCCCCCAAAGTCGGGCCGCCCCAAAATGTGCGCTAGCAGACTATAGTATTGGTAGATAGATATGTTTTATTTAGATTAACTTATAAAGTTGAAGTAGATGTAACTTATATACACTTTATAATTTTGTATTTCACCTTCATACATGGTGTCCATATGTAAAATATAAGTTTCATGTATGTTTCATACTTTGATTATATGTGATATGCTTATAAGTCATATATATAAATCTAGTATGTACCATATGTATCATACATTTTGGGTATACATTATACATATATGCTACTTATAGGACCTTTATATATGACACATAATATAGGTTTAATATCTTTTATTTACGATTAACTTATAAAGTTGAAGTAGATGTAACTTATATACACCTTATAATTTTGTATTTCACCTTCATACATGGTCCCCATATGTAAAATATAAGTACCATGTATGTTTCATACTTTGATTATATGTGATATGCTTATAAGTCATATATATATATAAATCTAGTATGTACCATATATGAATCAACCATTTTGGGTATACATTATACATATATGCTACTTATAGGACCTTTATATATGACACATAATATAGGTTTAATATGTTTTATTTACGATTCACTTATAAAGTTGAAGTAGATGTAACTTATATACACCTTATAATTTTGATTTCACCTTCATACATAGTGTCCATATGTAAAATATAAGTTTCATGTATGTTTCATACTTTGATTATATGTGATATGTTTATAAGTCATGTATATAAATCTAGTATGTACTATATATATGTATCATACATTTTAATAACATATTATACATGTATCCTACTTATAGGACCTTTATATATGAAACATTATATAGGTTTAATGTGTTTTATTTATGTTTGACTTATAAAGTTATAAACTAGATGTAACTTATATAAATCTTTTAAGTTAGAATTTCACCTTCATACATGGTCCCCATATGTGTAATATATGTACCATATATTTTTCATACTTGGATTTTATGTGCTACGCTTATAAGTAACATATAACTCGATCTCGTATGTATCTTATAAGTTTAATAGTGGTTTATTATATGAATTTTATATGTCATCATATATGGAAAATATATGTAGGAAAATATAAGTTATACACTTATATGTTTTTTATATGTCATATATGTGACTTATATGTGCCTCATATACATATATAATTTTATGTAAGTTTCATGTATGCCAAAATGTAAAAATTTCAGTATGGGATTTGGGAGCATATAGCCTTCGGGTCTTGTGTAGAGAATATCATCCAGTGTTACCGACCAGGGGTGACCGTGTTGTTCAGGTACATCGAGCACTGCGCCTGCTGCTTTTGCTTTACAGTTTGCATCTGGGCATTGCATGATCATTTGCACGCATGATATGCAAACGTAAAGATGACTTGCATGGTGGTAGTAATCTTAGGTCAATGCCGCTATATTGTTTGTTAGTGATTAAGACAATGACAACGTTTGAAATCGTTTTCGAAAAAGTTGTTAGCAAGTCTCATGAACATCAGCAGTACTGGTCTCCCAATTCTGGCATAAGTTATGTAATCCTCTCTAATTGGTCGCACTGAGTTTCCTCAATATCATCTGAGTTGTCAAGCAATATAAAAGTGTCCTCAAATTCGGTTTGTTTTTTCTAATAGTTTAAAAGGTAAACGTCTTCCTCGTCTAACAAAATAAATTGTGATGACAAAACCAGTAAAAGCGTGAATTGGTGCAATAACTTAAATAATTTTGCTCATCCCTTAGTAATTACTTGATTGACATAAATAAAAACTCTTGTCTCTAAAGCGAGGCAACAAAAGAACTAGTTATTAAAACATCGGATCATTGAAAACAGTGCTGCTCTAATCCCTTACACAGCCAAAATAAGCTGGAATGAACTGATTCGATTAATAGGAGTTATGTGGTCATTACTTTTTTAAGACAAACCAAAAAAACCTGTTGCAGGTTTGCCGTTTACGAGAATCGAGAGTGCTTAGTTACCTTAGAAGAGTACTTCATGCTTCCTGTTTAACATACGTTATTACACGCAATACCGGGTTAAGACATTCAATTGAGATAATTACAGTATACCATTCTGTTTACATAACTTCCAAATTATATGAATTATATAAGAGTATAGTCTTTAAATAACGACATCATACTCGCAAGTGGTTGGCTAGGAAATATACCACTTATTATAATAGGGACATTATAAATACAGACGACATCATTGTGGTAGGCTCATTGTCAAGATCATCAGACGAGAGAATGGCAGTAGTGAAATACTTCGCGGTGTTAGTCGTGTTGACTGTCTTCCTCGCAGTAGTGGTAAGACAATTGATTATCTGAGATGGCAGTATTGGTGTTGACTGTCTTCCTCGCTGTAGTGGTAAGAGAATTGATTATCTGAGATACTGGCAGTATATTGGTGTTTACTTTCTTCCTCGCTGTAGTGGTAAGAGAATTGATTATCTTAGATACTCGCAGTGTAAATGGAGGGTTCGCCATGTTTTACAACTAGGAAACGCTCAGTTGGACGCGTTGATAAGCGAGCACGTGCTATAGCTAGACCCACATTGCACATTTTTTTTTATTTTAAAATTTGCAACGTTCGCAGTCCACGGGGCCATATTTCTAATATTATTTATTATTGGCAAGGTATTTGGGTAAGCCCGTGGGTAAAACTTTACTTTGTGGATAAAATCCACCGCCATCTAAGGACCTTGGCATTATTTCTTTGGGAAAACTATTTTAACTCTTTGGTAACAACAAATAACACACTGCTTCCTCGATAGTATTTTGATTACTTCTAGGTGGCAGTGCATAGTGACCAGAATTCTCGTGCGACTTTTCGTTACCATGGTAACGTTACTTTTGTTAAAATGTAATTTCCATCTACACTACTTATCGGATCAAAATAAAATTAACATATTCGAGACCGGACGGACATTCTAAATGATTTGGCCACCTCAGATTTTGTCGCCGTTTAGTTTGAAAAAAAAACTTTCGATTAACTTTAATGTAACTTTTTAACTTTTTGAACGATTTTGCCACAAAACTAATGGCATTCAATCCAGATCGAAGCTTGCGGATTGTCCACATTTCAACTCGATCCGAACCTCCGTTCAACCGCTATCATGAGCCAAAAGAGCTGCGCGACTTTTCGTTGCCATGGTAACGGTACTTTGTTATAATGTAATTTCCATCTACACTACTTATCGGATCAAAATAAAATTAACATATTCGTGACCGGACGGACATTCTAAATGATTTGGCCACCTCAGATTTTGTGTCCGTTTAGTTTGAAAAAAAAAACTTTCGATTAACTTTAATGTAACTTTTTAAGTTTTTGAACGATTTTGCCACAAAACTAATGGCATTCAATCGAGAACGAAGCTTGCGGATGGTCCACATTTCAACTCGATCCGAACCTCCGTTCAACCGTTATCATGAGCCAAAAGAGCTGCGCGACTTTTCGTTGCCATGGTAACGGTACTTTGTTATAATGTAATTTCCATCTACACTACTTATCGGATCAAAATAAAATTAACATATTCGTGACCGGACGGACATTCTAAATGATTTGGCCACCTCAGATTTTGTCACCGTTTAGTTTAAAAAAAAAACTTTCGATTAACTTTAATGTAACTTTTTAACTTTTTGAACGATTTTGCCACAAAACTAATGGCATTCAATCGAGAACGAAGCTTGCGGATGGTCCAAATTTCAACTCGATCCGAGCCTCCGTTCGAACGTTATGGCGAGACATACAAAAAAAAACAGTGACTATTTTTTCCGGCAGAGTCAAATGGAAACGCTCGCTTCGCTCGCTTAACAACATAATTTTATGTTTAGACCACAAAGGTGATTTTTAAGAATAGAAATAGAACTTTTTGGAGTTGAGTATTTTCAGTAATGCATTTTATGATATCTTCATTAAATGAAACGTTTGATTATGAACCGGAGTATGTTGTGAACTGCTCTGTTGATGCTAGTGATGAGTAAAAGCATTGGTAAAAGTCAAGAACACTTTTTTAATATGGATTTGTTATGTACGGAGTTCTTATCAGTACACGGACACCGATAGTACTAGCATTACAATATTACGTTTTTGTTGAATTTAAATATCACACCTGTCATTCATGTTTTTTTTAATATTAAACTAAATAAATTAAAAATAACAAAATTAAAAATTAAATTGTGTAGCGGAGGCTTACTTTTTACCGAATGTTGTTACTTTAATTTGTGTTTCTCCGAACCAACCCTCCCGACGCCGACGCCGACGCCATATAGTCAATGACAAAGGACCATCTATGAATTGTTTCGTCAGGTTTATTTTCTCTAGAGATGTCTGCGTTTCTCAAAACGTGATCGATATATTTTGACTGATATAATATGTGTGAGGTTTCGTGATAGTGTCCGGGGCTGGGCGTCCATGCGTATCCCGCTGAACCACCGGAACACGATGGGACGGGACCTCTTCTCTTCCTCACATGTCTCCTTGGAAGACAATGAAGGTAGCTATTAGTCCTCAAGTTCATTCTCAAGGGCGAAGGACTAGTGCGTGTACCGTGAAGTAGCACTCTTCCATCTCGTTCAGTCACACCAACACTGCTCGGTTCGAGTGCCTCTCAAGGCATAGATGTGAGGTGACCATATTTTGAAAGTTACAGACCGGGAAAATTACTAAAGTGTAAGCATATGTACCCCAGGTACCATTTCGGAGTTTGGGGCAGAGCCCCCAGCCGCCAGAAGCGATTTTTTAAAGATATATTTGAGTCAAATGCCCAAAAATAGCTTTCTGACATGAAAATATGATTTAAATGTGGTTGAAATGGGTACATTTTTGAAGTCATAAAATCCTTATCTAATGGTTCAAAAATGATAGTACAAAACAAAATACAAACATTTAGCAGATAATAATGTATTGATGAGGGCATCATACTAATGAAGGCCTAGTCAATAAGAATAAAGTTAATTTGAAAATGCATTTGATTTGTATAATATGGATGGTTATACTTTTAATATACTTTCTCTTTACAACGAAATAATTAATGTACGTATGTTATTAGATGAGCGTAGCGAGTGAATCAAAAATTCCATTCTACTACACTGGAAAAAAATCCGGAAAGTTTTTTTATTTCTTTTTTTCTGTTTGTATTTTTGTGTGATTGTTACACGATTCCGGCTAATCCGATACTCCTATATTCCGTCTCCAATTGCAATGAAAATTTCTGGAGGTCTTCGAAACCTCTGAACTTAGAACTGTCACGTTTTTGAGCGCAATCGAAAAATTATTTCTTAGAAAATCGCAATATTACGATTTTTCGATTTGTTTAAAATTTCTTCAACTTTTAACACCTACATGTTTTAGTAGATTGTAATGATGCTTTTACAGAACCTTAATTTT
Organism: Sweltsa coloradensis; assembly: GCA_024449915.1. Classification (NCBI taxonomy): domain Eukaryota; kingdom Metazoa; phylum Arthropoda; class Insecta; order Plecoptera; family Chloroperlidae; genus Sweltsa; species Sweltsa coloradensis. The sequence goes on from JAMZAV010000653.1 coordinate 424,909, forward strand.
GATGAATAAATATATTACTGTGAAATTTGAGCGCAATCGAAAAATCATATCTTATGAAAATCGCCATTCTACCATTTGTTTTCGATTTTTAAAAAAATTCTTCGACTTATAATACCCACATGCTTTATTTGATTGTAATTATCTTTTCACAGAACCTTAATTTTATGAATTAATATATTCGTGGGAAATTTAAGCGCAATTGAAAATTTATTTCTCATGAAAAACTAAATTTTACAGTTTTTTTTTCGTTTTTTTTACAGAATTTCTTCGACTTATAAGCGCCACTGATAATCATGTCGTCTTAGTAAAAATTTAAACAATATTACCATCGTGTCTCGCAGGCCATAGCAATGGGAAAACGAAATCAATTTAAATACCATCTGCATAACATGTCAGCTCAAAGCACCAATTACGCGTTTGCGCTCGTTTGCAAAGCTTCCTAGTTAATCAAAAACATAGTTCAGTTGTGTAATTATTGATACATTTTTATTTTCCATAATCTACAAATAAAATCAATGCAAATAATGTCTGAGAAAATTAGTGGTTTGCGAGTCCTGATTTTGAGTTGAGTCGAGTCCGCAACGAGTACTTAAAATTACTTGCGTATCGAGTAAAATTCGAGTCCGAGAACTTCTTTTTTTCACTATTTTGATCTTTGACATATTTACCATCGATGAAGCGAAGATTCCATCCCACTACACTGGAGAAAAAAATCCGAAATGTTTTTTTTCTTTTCTTCTTTTTTCTGTTTGTATTTTTGTGAGTTTGTTTACACGATTCCAGCTAAACCGATATTCCAATTGCAATAACATTTTCTGGAGTCCTTCGAAATCACTGAACTGAGCGCAATCGAAAAATTATTTCTTAGAAAATCGCAATATTACGATTTTTTCGATTTGTTTAAAATTTCTTCAACTTTTAACACCTACATGTTTTAGTAGATTGTAATGATGCTTTTACAGAACCTTTATTTTACGAATAAATATATTACTGTGAAATTTAACCGCAATCGAAAAATCATTATCTTATGAAAATCGCCATTTTACGATTTTGTTTTCGATTTTTAAAAAAATTCTTCGACTTATAACACCCACATGCTTTATTTGATTGTAATTATCTTTTCACAGAACCTTAATTTTATGAATTAATATATTCGTGGGAAATTTAAGAGCAATTGAAAATTTATTTCTCATGAAAAACTAAATTTTACAGTTTTTTTTTCGTTTTTTTTACAGAATTTCTTCGACTTATAAGCGCCACTGATAATCATGTCGTCTTAGTAAAAATTTAAACAATATTACCAATCGTGTCTCGCAGGCCATAGCAATGGGAAAACGAAATCAATTTAAATACCATCTGCATATCATGTCAGCTCAAAGCACCAATTACGCGTTTGCGCTCGTTTGCAAAACTTCCTAGTTAATCAAAAACATAGTTCAGTTGTGTAATTATTGATACATTTTTATTTTCCATAATCTACAAATAAAATCAATGCAAATAATGTCTGAGAAAATTAGTGGTTTGCGAGTCCTGATTTTGAGTTGAGTCGAGTCCGCAACGAGTACTTAAAATTACTTGCGTATCGAGTAAAATTCGAGTCCGAGAACTTCTTTTTTTCACTATTTTGATCTTTGACATATTTACCATCGATGAAGCGAAGATTCCATCCCACTACACTGGAGAAAAAAATCCGAAATGTTTTTTTTCTTTTCTTCTTTTTTCTGTTTGTATTTTTGTGAGTTTGTTTACACGATTCCAGCTAAACCGATATTCCAATTGCAATAACATTTTCTGGAGTCCTTCGAAATCACTGAACTGAGCGCAATCGAAAAATCATTTCTCATAAAAATCACAATTTTACGATTGTTTTCGATTTTAAAAAATTTCTTCGACGATTATACCTACACGCTTTATCCGATTGTAATGATTTTTTCACGGAACCTTCATTTTATGAATTAATATTTAAATGTGAAATTTGAGCGCAATCGAAAACATTTTCCCCCATAAAAATCGCAATTTTACGCTTTTTTCGTTTAAAAAAATTTTTTCGATTAATTTATATATATTTATAAAATACTGTATGATACAATGCAGTATCACTTAGTTTGATAAGCTGCGAGGCTTGGGCCCCTGAGTGACGCATGCTCGCTGCTCGGTCGTTCTTCGAACATAGAGGCTTTTTCGAAAAGATGATTATAAGTAACGGTGATCCATGGACTGTAATTATCTTCATTGGTCAGCTTCTCATCTTACAAATTTGGTCAAATCAATGCACATATAGGCACTTTCCATTACGCTGCATCGACCAATTTTTTGTTACCAACATTTCGTGAAAAGTGGTCCTTATATGAATCTATCGTCAATCGAGTTTAGGGCTGGCTTGTACTCACGAGAAATACGTTTGGGAAACCATTTAAAGTACTTAGCCATAACGTATCCGAAGAACAAACGGCAAAAAACATATATCTCCATGACGACCATTTTGAGGCATTGTTAAAGAAATACATCTTTCTGGTCGGGGTTCGAACCGAACACAATCGCATACCCAACTGTTGACAATGCATGACTTAGATCATTTTTAACCAATATAGTGACCCACTTATAACCATTATTGGATGAGCGTAGCGAGCGAAGCGAAGATTCCATTTCACTACACTGGAGAAAAAAATCCGGAATGTTTTTTTTTTTTTTCCTTTCTTTCTTTCTGTATTTTCGTTCTTTTTGTTAACACGATTCGGCTAAACCAATACTCCGATTGCGATGAAATTTTATGGAGACCTTCGAAATCTCTGAACTTAGAACTGCCACGTTTTTGAGCGCAATCGGAAAATTATTTCTCATGAAAATCGCCATTTTACGAATTTTTTCAATTTTTTAAAATATTTCTTCGACTTATAACACCTACATGCTTAATTCGATTTTAATGATTTTTTCACAAAACCTTTATTTTATGAATTAAGATATTCGTGTGAAATTTGAGCGCAATCGAAAAATTATTTCTCATGAAAATCAAATTTTACATGTTTTTTTTTCTTTTTTAAACAAGTCTTTGACTTATAACACCTACATGCTTTATCCTATTGCAATGAATTTTTTACAGAACCTTAATTTTATGAATTAATATATTCTTGTAAAATTTGAGCGCAATCGAATAATTTATTCTTATGAAAAGCGCAATTTTACGATTTTTTTCCTTTTTTAAAATTACGATTCATAAAAAAAATTAAAAAATAAAGTCAATTGTTTATTTAATTTAATTTAATTTAAAAAAAATTATTCGACTTTGTAATAATTTTGTCACAGAACAACAGAAAATCCTCATAACACATGGCAGCTCAATGCACCAATTACGCTCATCAACAACGCGGCGGGACTTAAGCGTTTTCCTAGTATATAATTTGTCATAGTATGAAGACTTTTTAATTCAATTCAATTTGCATGCCTTTTTTGTCTCAATTATTATGATCTACATTCAGATTACAATTGCCAGAAGTAAAAGTTTTGCAATAACATCACCAACGAAACAACAAGGCAAATGTTAATATTTAAAAATGGTGCTGGGTGGAACTCAAATACAGCAACGTCCTCGTCGTGAGTTCCGGATACTAGAAAAATTATATGTTTACATCGTTTCTTGCTTATAGCTGTATGAATGGGTCAACCAAATCCAATCTACAATCTTGTTTATGCATTATGCAATATGGCGCATTATGGGATTTCATTTGACGTGCCCTTACACCAACTGAACTCAAAATCCTATCATTTATACGAAATATCAATCAACTGTTATAATAAATTGAAACTAGTAGAACAGGTACATTGATTGTTAAATTGAAATTGTTTGGACGTACACTGTTCATAAAATAAATATTTTATTGTGATATTTCGACACAAAGTCTAGTGTCTTTATCATGTATTTACCATGTATGTATCATCATATTGTGTATTTAACAATACAAAAAAATAGAAAATAACAAAAACGACCATGAAACATTTATGCCAACAAATTATGATTAAAATGAAAATAAAACATTGCAGAAATAAATTATGTAAAATAATAGGTGAGAAAATCCTATCATTTATTCGTAATATCAATCAACTCTTATTATAAATTGAAACTATTAGAACAGGTACATTGATTGTTAAATTGAAATTTTTTGGACGCACACTGTTCATAAAATAAATATTTTATTGTATCATGTATTTATCATGTATGTATCATCATATTGTGTATTTAACAATACAAAAAAATAGAAAATAACAAAAACGACCATGAAACATTTATGCCAACAAATTATGATTAAAATGAAAATAAAACATTGCAGAAATAAATTATGTAAAAATAATAGGTGAGGATAAGAACATGAACGCCAAAACGTCAAAACATCCAGCAGCAATGCACTAAATCTTACCTTAGGACAAAACATATTCCATATTGGAGGCCAAAGTCGTTGTTAGATTAGTGAGCGAGTCATGCGTTGAGTACCCTGGAACATTGCATTTAAGTTTGTATTTATTAAAAAGGTATAATTAATATTGTTTTGAGTTTAGTTGGTATAAGGGCACTTCAACTATAAGGTCATAATGCGCCACTCTAGCCTATGATAGGCTAGAAAGGCCTTGGGTGGGGGGAAGAAAGGATATGTTACCAGGTACTCAACACATGGATCGCTCACTCGACCAGCAACGACCTTGGCGTTTTCCTAGTAGTTAAAACACAATGCACGCCACACTCATTTTGGAGAACACATTCTGACAATCACGGTTTGGGGAGTACCCAAAATATAGGGAGCAAAACTACTTACTTACACAACAGATTGTAACGAAGGAGAAGCAAATGAAACCTCGTGAAACGTTTATCTGTTTGGTGGTTACGAGAGTGAGGATAGCCTCGTTTCGTCCCCCTGATCCCAGGGTCATAAGAATCATCCTTGTTAAACGGTCTAGTCAATAAAAAACGTGTTTAAATTGGAGGTCAAGTTGGGTTGGGATTTAAACGTGAGAAAAGACACACGCCCATATAATAGACCGTTGACAGACGGACAGACAGACGGACAGAAGAGTGATTCATATACACACTCTACTGCGAGTATCCATATACTCCGGAGTACCCAATATAGGGAACGAATCTTACCGATGTTGTTCCAATAGGCTTGTCCCAGGCTAACTAGTACATCAAATCTCTTCCAGCGCCAGCCGCACTTCATGGAATGGTTCTCCGACCACCTCGCCTGGCCCGAACGCTCAGTGGACCTCCCATCCAGGTTCCTCATTGTGGACTTTCTGCAGAGACTCAAGGAAGAACTGTGATCAGACAGACTGAAAAGCTCGCATGCACCGCACGTCATATTTTGCTGCTGGGTGCTAAACATCTCACATCTACAACCAAGCCGTCAGGTAATTGATGATTATTGGCTAAACCACCAACCGATAACTCATGATATTTTGAACGACAATTATTCGTCAACTGATCAAACGGCAGTAAATTAGTCATCAACTGGTCATCAAATGGTAAAACAAATATTTGTCAGGTGAATACCAGTAGGTAAACAGCAGGCAATCAATCCACTATCATTTGGTATACAATTTAAATGATTAATGAGTTTTGGTAACACCAAGTAGGTAACGTATTAAACAGCTGGGCAGATTCCAGAGTAATCCAAAGATAGAATTGCGGCAGGATTTAGCTCGACCGAAGTGCAATGGAAGTGCCTCGACCTGGGAGATGCTGGATGATGATCAACGTTAAGTACCTTCTTTGTGGGGGATGTGCAGTGTGCACATGAGTGCAAAATAGCGCATTCCCATTACTTTTGCTGGCACCAAAAGCGAGAAACCAGTTTCTTGACAACCGTATCTGTATGATCACCAATCCTGACCCCGAGGAGGCGTTTGCTTATAAGGTATAAATAATTGATAGGGTTTTGAGTTAAGTTTGTACAAGGCTTCAAGTGTAAGGCCTTATAGACCAGGACCCACCATTAGTGAGACCACCCCCCTTGCGGAGAAATGGAGACCCATATATTATGATTGGTTGATTATTTTGGAGTAGAAATCCACTTGTTGGCCAGTTGGCCAGTGGCGGGTTCGGGGTACAGGGGTGCCCAAAAGGTGAATTGTGCTGAATTTTGTAACCGTTTTTATTTTTTTAATGCCAAACCGTTGAACAAAGTCAATTTTTTTTATTTTTTATTCGTGTAAGGAATGACAAATAGAATTTTATCCATATTTTTATTTTCTCGTATGTACCGGAAGTAACTTTTTTGAGTTTCCCAAAATCAAAGTCAAAAAGGCCCCAAATTGTTTGTTTTGGTTAAAAATGATATAAGTATTCTTAAAGAGTTATTATTTTGTAGTCGAAATACATTTGTTGGCAAGTTGGCCAGTGGTGGATGCGTTGTACAGGGGTGCACAAAGGGTCAATTTTAAGGGGGTGTTTTCAACAGTTTTTATTTTTTCAGGGCCAAAGCGTTGAACGAAATCTATTTTCGACTTAAGATTCGTGTAAGTTATGAAAAACAGAATGTCATCCACATTTTATTTTTCTTGTATGTCCCAGAAATATCATTTTTGTAGTTTTCCCAAAAATTGAAAATGGCCCCAAATTGCCCGTTTAGATTAAAAACATATTTTGAAAGAGTTGTTATTTTGGAGTAGAAATCAACTTGTTGGCCAGTTAGCCAGTGGTGGATGCAGGGTACAAGGGTGCTCAATGGTCAATTTCAAGGGTGTGTTTCCATCAGCTTTATTTTTTCGTGGCCAAAGCGTTGGAAGAAGTCTAGTTTAGACTTTTGATTCGTGTAAGTAATGAAAAATAGAATGCTATCAACATGTTTTCTTTGTATGTCCCGGAAATAACATTTTTGACTTTTCCAAAAAATACGTCAAAATGGCTCCAAATTGCCCGTTTTGGCTATAACTGATATATTATGACACAGTCAGTATTTTAGAGTAGAAATACACTCATTTGCCAGTTCTCCAGTGGTGAATATGGCGTACAGGGGTGTCCGATGAGGTTTTATCAACCGTTTTAATTTTTTTGGTAACGAATCGTTGAGGTAAAATTATTTATGACTTTTGATTCTTGTCAAGATTGTAAAATGGAGTGTCATGAACACTTTTATTTTCTTGCATGTCCCGGAAATACAACTTTAGACTTTTTCCAGATAAAGAACTCAAAATGATCCCAAACTGCCGGTTGTGGTTAAAACTGATATATTCTGATAGGGTATTATTTTGGAGTATACATTTACTTGTTTGCAAGTTACCCAGTGGCGGTTGGGAATAACAGGGGTGTCAAAATGGTAAATTTTGCAAAACCCAATTGGGGCGATCAGTATAACTTATGCCTAACTATACCTTGAAAATGAACCTTGAATGGACTTTTCTGCATGTTATATTAATTTTTCGTTTTGTTGTGAATTCAAGTCCATTTTCGTACATCTTCACTCTCAACTACGTCTCTGCCTGTTTTAATTTCGATGTCTCTAGGATCATCTTCAACATCAGATCCATCGTTTTGCGTATCCAACATCAGCTCATTTTGGAGCACGTAGCCTTCGGGTCACGTGTAGAGAAGACAATCTGGTGTTACCGACCAGCCATGATCGCGTTGTTCATGTATATTGTATATCGTCCACTGCGTCTGTTGCTTTACAGTTTACATCATCATAGCATTGCATGATCATTTGCAAGCAGAATATGCAAGCGTTAAGATGATTTGCATGGTGGTAATAAGCCGAGGTCAATGCCGTTGAGGTTTGTTAGTGGTTTAGAGTTATTAAATTTATTTCCTTTGAAACCCAAAGGACGGACCAAACTTCACACTTTGGACGCCCATGTAAGTCGCATCCAACATTAAACAACTAGCAAACATGTGGATTTCTATTCCAAAATAACAGTAACTACGCTTTCATAAGAAAAGTTTAAACCAAGACTGGCTTTTTGGGGCCATTTTAACTATTTTTTTTTGAAAAGTTGGAATATTTTTTCCGGGACATTTCAGAAAATAAAAATGTTCATGACACTCCATTTTATTATCTTGACACGAATCAAAAGTCTTGAATAGATTTCATTCAACAATTCGGCCGTTAAAAATATAAAAAACTGTGAAAACACCCCCTTGAAATTTACACACTGGACACCTCTATATTCCGCATACACCAATGGACAACAGTGGCAAACAAGTGGATTTCTACTCCAAAATAACAACCCTTTCAAATATAATAAGTTTTAATCTACATGGGAAAAAATAATTTTTACGGGCCATACAAGAAAATGAATGCATGGCATTCTATATTTCATTAATATATTTCATTTAACAATTCGGCCGTTAAAAATAAAAACTTTTGAAAACTCCCCCTTAAAATTGACCCTTTGGGCACCCCTGTACACCGCATCCACCACTGGCCAACCGGCCAACCAGTGGATTTCAACTCCAAAATAACAACTCTTTCTAAATACATAAGTTTTAATCTAAACGGGCAATTTTGGGCGATTTTGACTTTTTTAAAAAGTTAAAAATGGTATTTCCGGGAATACAAGAAAATGAAAATGTTAATGACATTCTATTTTTCATTACTTACACGAATCTTAAGGTTAAAATAGATTTCGTTTAACGCTTTGGCCCTGAAAAAATAAAAACCGTTGAAAACATCCCCTTAAAAATGACCCTTTTGGCACCCCTGTACACCACATCACCACTGGCCAACTAGCCAACAAATGGATTTCAACTCCAAAATAATAACCCATTCAGAATATATCAGTTTTAAGTTTAACCAAAACGAACAATTTGGGGAAATTTTGACTTGGAAAACTTTAAAAAGTTATTTCCGGTACATAAGATAAAATAAAAATATGAGTAAAATTCTATTTGTCATTCCTTACACGAATCAAAGATCGAAAACAGATTTCGTTTAACGGTTTGGCCTTAAAAAAATAAAACCGTTGAAAACATCCCCTTAAAAATGACCCTTTGAGCACCCCTGTACCCCGCACCCACCACTGGCAAACTAGCCAACAAGTGGATTTATACTGCAAAATAATCAACCTATCACAATATATGGGTCTCCATTTCTCCGCAGGGGGGGGGGGGGGAAGAAGACCCATGCTGGATCCAGCCTTAGATATAGGAGGAGGAAATGGAATGTTACCGGTTACTCAACACATGACTCGCTCACTCGTCTAACAACGACTTTCCGTTTTCCTAGTAACATTGTATTGTTATTAATTTGTGTTATGGTTTTGTTTGCAGGTATAATATGGATCTACGCAACAATCATGTTTATTACTAGCCGTGCAACGAACTCAGCAGCAGATGGCTTTTGGGAGAGATACTGATATAGTCACCGTGCCATTAGGATGAGCGGGAACATGAAGGTGTATGTTTTGCTCCGGGACGGACAAGACCTACATACCTCATATATCCGCGCGCACGACACATCCGAATATGCAAGATGACCATATGCCACAGGTTACTTATTGGACAGTTTTGCGGAACGCTGATTTGCTCCGGCTGCACGAGACAAACACGTACTCGGCACGCTCATAAGCACTCAAAATAAGATGTACAACGCTCTGGAGAAAAATTAAACTATACATATGTGAATTCTAAAATGCACATCACACAGATATTTTTATGCAGAACAACATATTATTAACAAGATATAAATTGCTTCATGGAGTTAGCCCTACTATTCAATCAACACGACGGGCGCAACCTCTTGTGGTTCCCGTTGCGTAGACTTTTAAATAAATAAATAATAAAATAATAAATTTTATTTAGAGTCTACCCACTCAGTTATGTAACTGATTTTCAGTGGGGGACTTTAAATCAAAGCGACCAAGCCAACCCTGCAGGCCCCGACGCAATCGACGAGTGAGCGATAACCAACCAAAGATCGATATTTTTAATAGGAAATATAGCAATCAGTGGTATGGACAGTGCGAACACCCGCGAATCAACGCCAGAATCAACAAGGCCGATTCAGAACAACTCTGAAATTTATTATGTGCTTCGTTGCTAGGACGGCTCCAAAGTCATCGTTTACAAACTCCTAAGACAAGAACTGATGGACTTAAGTTCAAATCAGAAGGTAAAAAACTTTGACTTTGACAGGAATCGAACCCTGGACCTTCTGCATTGGAAGCAGATACGCTAACAACAAGACCAACGAGCCAACGAGCGTAATCTTGGTGTATAAGAGGGTTTATTCCATGCATCAATTCTGTTTGTTGTATGTTGTTCTGCATAAGAATATCTGTGTTGTGTGCATTTTAGAATTCTCATATGTAGTTTCAATGTTTCTCCTGCGCGTTGTGCATCTTCATTTGAGTGCTTACGAGCGTGCCGAGTAATCATTTGTCTCGGGGCGCCCTGCACATATCTCCAGGCGCATTTGGCGACTCGCGCCACATGACTAGCAATCTAGGGCGACTTTACTATATCTCTTCATGAGATAGCAGCTGCAGTGACGCCATTAAAGTTTCTCAAAAACCTGGATGTTAGAAATTCAACGAGAGAGCGCGATCCAAAATGTGCAAGAGATTAAAAACATCATACCTCAAGGTATTGTTATTTGTGTTCAATGTCATTGTCATCACAATTAGTTCGAACCCAACCGTCACAATAACTGGCAATATTTGATATTTGAAGTTGGCAGAAACAAAAGAGACAAGTAGCAGTAGGCCTCCAGAAAAAGTATCTCGAGACATAGGTAGCCTAACCCTACTAGTGGCAGGGGTACACTACAAAATCCAGGAAAACGTAGCATATTACCTTTAAAGCAAACCACTTTGCACAGTTGTTGTATAGGACCCTAGGAGTGATTTGGCCCGCAGCACCTAAAATTTGGTCCCTTAGGGTTAAGAATTTGGCCATTTTTTCAAAATGGCGTCTAAAATATTGAAATTTTCAAAATTGGAACACGAGTGCAGTATAGAGGTCGATTTTGCATGATTCGGGTGTGGGAAAACCGACGGTTGCCATGCCACGGTCGTGGTTTTCTTTGGTTTGGCCCTAGTGCCACCATTTTTTAATTTCAAGGCCAAATAGAGTAACGGTTTTCATCCTGGAGATGTGGTTGAGTTGGGTGTCGTTTTTGAGTATTTACACAAGTCAAAATTCTATAGTGGCCTAATGAACGTCCTACATGAAAATGAAACCCTTATCATAACGAACCGCCATTTTAGAAAATGGCGCACGCCCTTAGGCCCCTGCTTGTCTATGAAGAGTAGAGTGGAGCGAAAAAATCGATTTTTCGGGTATCGAATTGTAATAGGGCTCAAAAGTTACTAGACTAGACATGACTAGACATGCATTTGCATGCTTATGCATGCTTATCAACGGAAAAATATTGGAAAAATATCATACGTTGGACTTTCAGTTTGCGCAAAGGGCCTTAATTAAGTTTTTCAAAAATGACAACACCAAATTTTCCAAATCTTTGCCTATTTAATTTTTTTTAATGAAATGATCCAGAACTTACCACGAGGAGGTGGCTGCAATTAGTGTTCCACCCACACCCTACCCAGTATACCCAACCATCCAACCAATTAGGGTGTGTTAAATATCAGACCTTTGTTGATTTAGTCAAGGTCATTGTCTTAAATTCAGAATTTCCATTAAATTTTGGCATTTTGGATATAGAGAGCAAAGTAGCTATAATGTAGCCATCTCTGTTTTCTTGTCCGCACACTTTTCTGCAGACACTGTGACAATTTAGCTATGTCCAAATTTGCAAATTTGCAATTTGGCAAATTAATAAAATCAAACTCGCGCAGAGTTTTATCTTACAGAATTTACGAAATAGTCTTAATTTGTTGTCAAGCTTATCGGGGCGACAGCTTGCATTTTGTCCAATCTATCAGCTAAATGTAATAAGTGGCTTCAAAATTTATTGAAGGAGTCGTAAAAGTTCTAACAGACTTCCTCTTCGGATTTTGAGTTCTTGCCTTTAGTACCCAACTATCGTATGTGTCGTCTCTCATCCACTATCTTAGCCAACATGTTCTCTGGGTGACGGAAAAACGCGTTTATCTCAATCACAGGATCGGTGATTCTTTTCTTTTTTCTTTTTTTTCGAGACATTTGCCAGACGACATTAAAAGAATTACCGATCCTATGATTGAGAGAAACGCGTTTTTCTTGTTACCCAGAGAACATGTTGGCTAAGATAGTGGATGAGAGACAACACATACGATAGTTGGGTACAAAAGGAAAGAACTCAAAACTCGAAGAGGACGTCTGTTGCTACTCCCTCAATAAATTTTGATGCCACGGACTACATTGAGCTGATAGATTGGACAAAATTTAGGCTTAACTGTCGCCCCGGTAAGCTTGACAACAGAGACTATTTCGTAAATTCTGCAAGATAAAACTCTGCACGAGTTTGATTTTTTAAATTTTCTATGCCATAGCCAAGCTGATGAAAAATGCGTCAACCCCGTCACAGAGTCTGCAGAAAAGTGTGCGGACAAGAAAACAGAGATAGCTACATTAGAGCAACTTTTCTCTAAATATCCAAATCGACAAAATTTATGAAAAATCTGAATTCAAGACAATGTCCTTGACTAAATCAACAAAGGTATGGTATTTAACACGCCGAAATTGGTTGGATGGTTGGGTACTGGGTAGAACACGAATTGCAGCCACCTCCTCGTGTTGAGTTCTGGATCATTGGGCGAAGGTTTGGGAAATTTGGTGTTTTGTAATTTATTCAAACTTAAGGGCCTTTGCGCGAACTGAAAGTCCAGCGTATGATTTTTTTTCAATATTTTTCCGTTGATTAGCATGCAAATACGCAAAATTTTAAGCTCTATTAGATTTCTATACTCGAAGCATTGATTTGTTAATTTTGTCATTTTAAATTTTCATTTAGGCCCTTTGAGCGAACTGAAGTTCCAACGTATCAATCGTATCGTATCGTATCGTTCAATATTTTTCCGTTAATAAGCATGCAAATACACAACTTTTGAGCCCTATTAGAATTCGATACTCGAAAAATCGACGTTTTTGTTCTTATCTTTTGTTCATAGACAAGCAGGGGCCTAAGGGCGTGCGCCATTTTCTGAAATGGCGGTTTATTATGATATGGGTTTCATGGAGGACGATTACAAGGCCACTACAGTATTAAGACATGCGTAAATACCCGAAAACGACACCCAACTCAACCCATCTCCAGGATGCAAAACCGTTTCTTGGTTTGGCCTTGAAATTTAAAAATGGCGGCACCAAGGCCTAACCGACAAGAACCCACGACCGTGGCAAGGCTACCATCGATTTTCCCACACCCGAATCATGCGAAAACGACCTCTATGCTGCACTCGTGTTCCAATTTTGGAAATTTCAAAATTTTGCCGCCATTTTGGAAAAATGGCCAAATTCTTAACCCTAAGGGACAAAATTTTAGGTGCTGCGGGCCAAATCACTTTTAGGGTCTTGTAGAACAACTGTGCAAAGTGGTTTGCTTTAAAGGTAATATGCTACGTTTTTCACGTACCCCTACTACTATACTGTCATGGAAGAAGCTGATGGTACTGATGAGCTGAAAGATGACTAAATTGACCCTGAGCTCACGTGGGAAGATAGCTGATCGGCGTATCTGTACTTTTAGGTAACTTTGTTCTAATGGTAGTTGGTATAACCATATGCAAACACTTTGGCAAAAGTTTATTTTATCCTCCTAATGATGATAGTGAATAAGATTGCTGCAATCACTTGCGTCGTAGTCGATGCTATAAGTAGTGATCAGCGTCTTACTATTATTATTATTATTATTATTATTATTATTATTTGCTCTGTAACAGTTACTTTGTTTAGGTTGATATTTTTTGTTACTTTCAAAACATCAATAATCAAAAGCTATCAATTTTTTTTGTCTTATTATAATATTTTGTAAGTGATCGCATGGTTTTATTCTCCTTTTCATAATGAGTGCAATTTGTATAACTTAACGTTTTAAAATCAAATTTAAAAATCCCGAAACCCCTCATATATCAAATTGTAAATATTATTCAAATTTAAAAATAAATTGATAATATTATATAAATATCAAGATAAACTTAAGCCATTTGATGTGTTAATTACATTTCGCCTTGTTTCAGTATATCCTTCAGTGTTACCGACAGAGTTGGCTTAAAGGGGCTAAAAACCAAAAAAATATTTTTTACCACGTGATCTATAGCACAATACTACACTAAAATGACCGTTCAAAAAATTATATCTTGTTACTGTGATTTAACACGAATTTTTTTAATTTTTTTGATCCAGAAATTTGCGAAAATTGGTGTTTTGGGAAATTTCTTAAATCGGCTTTAACCTGCTTCATTTTTGGTCCACATAGATACTAGAGCATAGTACCAATATGGAATGCCCCTTTATAACATCGTGTCTTGAAACTGTGCCCAAATATACCCTCAAACACGCAAAAATATGCATTCCAAAACCACACCCCATCTTGGTAATCAGCATATTTTGACTGAACTACTTGCCCAAATTACAAAACAAAATAAAGAGAATTTACAGAAAAGGCTGTAGAGTACGTCAATAATGGCCAATATTTTTTTGGATACAAATCCTCCAAGGTCACGGGGCATAAAGATCGTCCCCATGTTATTTCTTATGGGAGATTTTTGCCGATGGGACCTAGCTCGAAAAATGTCATGTTTGACAATTTTTTGGGAGGTCATGGTGGCCCCAATAATTTTTCTGTTAATTGCTAAATTCATTACTAGTTAGACTGAATGAAATATATTTTTTGAGTTTAGCGGTTAAATACCCCTTTAAGAGCGTTCACCACCTGCGTTTTGGGCAATTTTCTGTTTGCTCGGCTGAATGACATCACACTGTTGTTAGAAATTTTGAACATATCTCAAGAAAGTGGAAATAAAGGTTTCTATAGTAACACATTCCTAAAATTTGTTTTGAAATAATTTATAAAGAATAAATTAGATTTCACGAATACCAATTTTGTTAAAAAGTCAAAAATTGACTATATTCGTGATTTTTTTCTGGCTGATCAAGTCAAAATTTTGAAAATCTATGACTGTAAGAACGTCCATGTATGCTTTATTGACAAGTTTGCAAAATTGTATGTAAATAGGATGCTTTTTGGCCGAGCAAACCGCTATTTTCTAACTGTCAAAAGGGTGGTGAACCCTCTTAAGCGCTTGACTCTGATTCGGGAGGTCACGGGTTCAAATCCCGTCGAGACCGGCAATCCTGACTGAAGGGTTTTGTTTTCCTTAGTCGTAATGCGAATCACAATTGTCCTATCCGCAATATACCTCTAGTTAAGAGGGGCAGGGTTCCCACAAACATTATTTATTATTTTATTATTTATTATATTTATATCTAAACCAAACTGCTCCAGCTTCTTTCATTTTAAAATGTTGCTTTTGTAGTCCTAACGATTTTTGTAAAAAAAAAAAAAAAATGACACTTATGTCCCAATATATTCTATGTTAAATATTTTTCTTTGAACAACTTGTATATTTTAAAGCATAAGAACATTGGAGCTATATCAAGATTCCAGATTCCTTTCCAAATTTGTTTAACTAATGCACTATCTCCATCGTATAACTATAACTAACTAAAACTAACTGCTACTTTCAGATTTTGTTGACGGTTTAATTCGATATTTAGCCCCTAATAATGTGATGTGAGTGTGAGATGTGTATTTTATGCTCTTTTGAGTAATTTTTATGTGTTATGTTAAATTGTGATAAATATATTTTTAATATTGTATTGAATCATATATGGATTTTCAATTTTCTATGACGGCACAGATGTTGCTAATATTATATGTATTTATCGAACGAGCCTTTTTTTTTTCTGGTTGTGAAATAATGCATAAACCAAATTGTTCATGTACAAAAAGTATTAAACAAGTTTAAATGGGCTTGTACCATATCCTGGATGAACTGTCTGAACCCAATGTAACAAACACATAAGACTATGGATTTCAACTTGTTGACGAATTAGCCAGCCTTCCAATTGGGATTTCCTAACAATATATTTTTAACAGCCATAGATAAAGATTCGGCTAAAGCCTAATATCAAATAGTATGCACAAGAACAACTGAATTAGGGCTGGAACTTAGCCATACCTTCTTACCACCATCGAGTATAGATTTCACAGTCCACAATGTTACAATTACAATGTATTAATTTATTTTATTTTCTTAATTTTCTTAATTTACTTAATGTACATGATTACTCTGTAGTACTAGGATTACAAATACTAAGCTGTAAGTTACCTTAGGCTATTCACCTTCTCCTCCGGGATTCAAACATGTACAATGTGCCTGTCAAGATGAATAAGTTATCTATCTATCTATCATCTATCTATCTATCTATCTATCTATCTATCTATCTATCTATCTATCTATCTATCTATCTATCTATCTATCTATCTATCTATCTATCTATCTATCTATCTATCTATCTATCTATCTATCTATCTATCTATCTATCTATCTATCAATCCATATCAAATCTGTTGCAACAACTATTAAATAAGAAAACCTGAAAGAAACACCTATTTCAATAGGCAAACAGTCATCATTCGATCAATTAATGCTGATAAAAATGTTAAGTTAATTTTCGAGATACGATGATATTTGGTAGCAAGAAATTGATATGAGATAATAATGAACACCAATTTGAAGAATTTGAGTACATCTCCCTTACTAATGCCAGCCCAAAAACTTAAACTTAATCAGTACATATGGTCAACTTTAGTTTACCCTCTGCAGAATGCACCTTCCTACCTCACTACTACTACTACTACTACTACTACTACTACTACTACTACTACTACTACTACTACTACTACTACTACTACTACTACACTACCACTACCTACTACTACCTACTACTACTACTACTCTACTACTACTACTACTACTACTACTACTACTACTACTACTACTACTACTACTACTACTACTACCTACTACTGACTAGCCTACCACTACAGTTTCTGGATGACTTGCACAAACGTATAAGAAATACACTAAATAACATCATCTCACTACCATTCGATTCCCCAGATGCAATGCTGTATTCATCCTGGAAGTACAAAGGTCGTAACATATTTCGGGCTAAATGGGAAGCAGATATACAGAAAAATAAAATTTGCAACACCCATGAAAAAGCAAACAACCCTTATGTGTTAAGAACCAGGGACTCAATCAATGAAAAGAGGATATGTTGTGAAATACTCAGATTGATCTCCAGGACTCATCTGCAAAACCGGGTGGTAACTCTGCAAGGAAGAGTATTGGATCAGAGGCAATGAAATTCGGGTCTTTTCGGTTAAAATAATAAACAAAGAGGTGTGACCTCCCGCTAAAAGGTAAAGGTGTTGAGTTATACCAAGAATATACCCCAGTGAACAATTGGGTAGCAAAGAAAACTGGACTGTCAAGTTCCGAATGGCGAACGCCCTAAGCAAGACATGTAATGACGTGGCTCCAGTTCGAGTTATCCATGGCAGAATCGTAAACGTAACCGTTGTCGTCGTTGCGATAACGAGATTGAAACCCGGTACCAGGATACTTGGTATAACTTTTTTGGTCTATAGACATTTCGTCTAGCCACCGCCTTATCCGACATTTCGACTAAAATTATTTTTTTGAGAAATTCGAATAAACGTTTTGGCTGTGGCTTAAAAATGACAGATCTAGGCCTTAGCCTTGCACCCGGCTCTCCGACACCTTTGGCTCGCCCAAAAACCGAAAATCAAAAAAATTAAATCCAAAATTCCCCTTTGGCACCCCAAAAAAGGGTCACGGTAGCCCCGGGTCAAAGATGCGTAAATTTACCAGCGGCAAAGATTCAAATCGGTACGTTTTTGGCCGTCCTGCGGTCCCTGTTGTGTTTGTTTGCTTGTACCTCATTCTGTTATGGGGGGCCAGCGCCCCGGCCCCCGCCGGGGCTCCGCCCCTGGACCCCCGTGCTATTCGACTTTTTATTTGTTTGCTTTATTCTATTTATGTCTGAACCGTCATTCATTTCTTCTAGTAATTTTTGTGAAGACATTTATTGGTCTTATATTAATGTGACCACTTCCCTATTTCAATCGTTTGCGGTTTTCCTCGGTAGTATTATCAAATGATTCATTCATTCATTAAAGTTCATAGAACATCTCAAGTAAGATCAGAGGGAAACAGAAGTCAAAATGATACAGCTTCCAACCGGCACCAATTTGAAAATATTGTAAACATTATGAAAATTACAATGATTCATTACATTACATAACATTACACAACTTTTCAAAGCTGTAAGTTAGAAAGTACCGGTGAGGAAGTGGTGCCTGACAAAGAATAAAATTAAGTACATTGGTTTTAAATGGATTGATTGATTTGATACAATATTATGTTTTAATGAAAAAATGTATGTTTTTTGCTGAAAGCTAAAAATACAAATACTGTCACTTTGTTGCAAAAATATTTTAATTTTGTATTTACCTATTCTAAAATTATGTTTTTATAATATGAAAATTTTGGCTTTGTATAGTGTATAAACCAAACATAGGTACATAAAATTAAATAAAATTAGTTTAAATTATTCTCAAGCATTGGTATTTTCATTAGCTGTTCTAAAATTATGCATTTATGTGGAAATAATATTTAGACCTTTGAATTAAGAGATAAGACCAAATGTTTTAGATCAATTTATTTAGACAAATTGGAGAATTTTTAATCATGTGTTTGATAAGTTTGATAGATGTGTTCTCTGCACCTTGCGCATTGAACTTAATTCGATTCATAGCTTGGAGGGCAGTTTTCGGCGTAATGTGGGAAAAATAGAACTCATGTGGTTGTACCCCACGATTGGTCAATATTTCTCTCTGTTTGAATAAAGTGCGAGTAAAGTGTAATCTAGGGATATAGCGATGGGGACTTCATCTTCTTTTTGCTTACCCAGACCCATGTTGGATATGTTGCGACAAAGTTTTTCCAATGGTAGTTTTGAATCGAGTAAACTATATGCATGCCTTCGCTTTTCTTTACGAATGAATGGGGTTGTCTTGTTTCTGAGTGTTCTAAAATTATTTTGATCATCAGGCGTAGAGGAGGTTTTGTATTTGTGATATGCCGCGCCTCGTCTTGGCATATAATCCTTTATATTAGTTTAGTGCACCTGACTGTCTTTATTGGGGCGTGTTGGTCGGTGTAATTTCAAGTCGGGCAGAAGCTCGGGCACACTAGCCGGGCCTACCAAACCATCGGCCAACTTATGGTCCGAGCTTGTTAAAGTTCTATTGTATAACATTGTTGAGGATCTATTGTATAACTTTGTTGATATTATGTTGAATAACTTGGTTTATATTCTATTGTATAACTTTGTTAATATTTTATTGTATAACTTTTTTGATATGATATGGCATAACTTTGTTGGATGAGCGTAGCGAGCTTAGCGAGCGAAGCGAAGATTCCATT
The DNA here is from genome assembly GCA_024449915.1 of Sweltsa coloradensis. Classification (NCBI taxonomy): domain Eukaryota; kingdom Metazoa; phylum Arthropoda; class Insecta; order Plecoptera; family Chloroperlidae; genus Sweltsa; species Sweltsa coloradensis. Next base: position 444,355 of record JAMZAV010000653.1, read on the forward strand.
TCACTACACTGGAGAAAAAAATCCGGAATGTTTTTTTTTTCTTTCTTTCTTTTTTTTTGTATTTTTTTCTGTCTGTTAACACGATTCCGGCTAAACCGATACTCCGATTGCGATGAAATTTTATGGATGCCTTCGAAATCTCTGAACTAAGAACTGCCACCTTTTTGAGCGCAATCGAAAAATTATTTCTCATGAAAATCGCAATTTTACGATTTTTTCCTTTTCTTAAATTACAATTAATTTAAAAAAATTAAGTTAATTTTTTATTTAATTTGATTTAATTTTAAAAAAAATTTCAACAAAGTTCTGATTTTTTTCACAGAACAACAGAAAATCCGCATAACACATGGCAGCTCAATGCACCAATTACGCTCATCCAAAAACGCGGCGGGACTTAAGCGTTTTCCTAGTGGATATTCTATCTATGGCATAACATTGTTAATTACCTGGCAACTAATGGCACCTCGTATATACACAGTCGAACTACGTAAGCAACGATTCGTTCGTATCGTTATTTCATCCTGAAAAATATTGAACTTGTCACTTACGACTACGAGGTATAATTTCTTGCACTTACGAGGGATCAATTTTTACCCCTTGCTATATAACTGCTGATATTCTTGCAGGCTATAACGTAGTCAATGTTCTATTGTATTTGTATATTAAAGTTAGTGTTTATGAACAAACGTGGAAAAATAATTGAGAACTTGGCGCGGAGAGTATTTTCTACTCTTCAGGCCTTGGCCTTAACTAAGTTGTCTGTTAAGCAGAGGTGGTATCTTTAGAATGCCCATTATTGTTAATAGTTTATATTACCTGTTTATCTACATTACTAGTTGTCGGTTTATCCGATTGTTTGCACTTGTAGGGGGGAAACTTTTACCTCACGCCTGTACTCTGGGACCCCACTCTACAATAAACCAATCTATGCTAGTATTATTTCTCTAACAGTCGTAAAAACTTCTTACCATTCCTTCCTTAGCCCTAGAACGAAGTTGCGCCCATGTATATATGGCACTCTCCAAACTTTTTGCAGCTAGGAGCGCGCTCCCGTCGAGGTATGGTTAGTATCGCTTTGAATTTGTCATGGCCGCCTGTGTATACTTCGGTAAGGCGTGCGCGCAATGCGTTTAAAGAATGGATATTTTAAAGCTTACAGTTTAGTTGAGGTGAGTTGAGGTGTTTTTGGTGTGTTTTATGTGAAGCCGAAAAATATTGTCTTATACTGGGGCGGGGGGATAATATGTGTTACATTTTTACTTTACTTGTTTTGTTTCTAATAATTATTAATTGATCAGTATAGCCATAAAAAATATTGAACGTCCAGGGACGCAGTGTTAAATAAATTCCGAGAGGTGCTGAAATATTCTACGAAGGTGTGTAAAAAGTTTCTTAGCTGGGTTTTTTTGTATATCCACTTCACCACAATCGACCACCCTCATTCACTGAACCGTTCCTGAGGTAGGGACCCGTCACACGTTAGTGCAAGAAGCACAATTCCCAAATTATTTTGTCGATTATTAAAAAAAAAGTGTTATATAATATGTTTTCTTTACATTTGGCAAGCACTCCGCATGATCATTTTTAAAACAATTCAGTAATTCTACACCGAACATAATGAACATACGCTAACGGGAGTTGTTGCTGGACAACGAAATTATGAAATTAAGACATAAGACCTACGTGATGATTGTTTCGATGGTGGAATTGAAAAAATAAATACAAAATAAATAAATTCGTATGTAGAGTCTACCCATGTAAATCACATAAATGATTTTTAATGGGGGACATACAATTTAAAGCAGACCAAGCCAACCATGTAGGAAATCTTACGAATCAACTTGTTAAAAATTTCTAAATAGTAGTAAATAATGTACATAATTATTTATAGTACTTATTTCATGTTTTTGTATAAACCTCTTCTTAACATTTTCTCAATCTTTAAATGCAATGTACACGAAAAGATCATTCAAACTCGCATCCAGCGCCAAGTGTACGCAAATGCTATCATACCAGACACACAATATTATGGCTTTGTGAAGCAAGCATCAACCGTGCACCAACTTCTATGATTATCCAACAAAATCATCCATGGGTTTAACTTCGGACGTGGCACGGCATCTGCTTTTATTGATGTGGGTTAATCCTTTGATATAGTGTGGCACTCCAGCTGGAACAACTTAAATTTCCGCTGCACTTTCAACACCTTTTAAGACCATTCCTAAAAGATTGGTCGTTCAAAGTGTCTTGGCTCGGAACAGTCTCTACTACACGACCAATCAAAGCGGGTGTACCGCAAGGATCTGTGTTAAGTCCACTCCTATTCTTTATATACTTAGCCGACGTCCCTAAACTTCCTCCTGATGTGGATATATCCATCTATTTGCGGTAGATGATGCCCTGACAGCCACTGCAAGATCTCCTTCACTAACCGTAGCTATACTCCAGACAGGTCTCAACAAAAATGGCAGCCTGGTACCCCTAGTGGCGAACTTTGATCAACCTATTCAAAACGAAAGCGGTTTATTTCACAAAGCGGAGGAAGCCACTGCTGACCTATCTGGAACTAGCAGAAGTACAGATCCGTTGGTCAGCATCGGCTGACTACCTTGGTACAGAGATAGATGCGCGTCTTACCTCGTTAATCCACATTTAAAGCCCTTCGCCCTCTCCTTACTCCCCGCAAATTCACTTATCTGACCGTCTGACCATCTACAAACAGATTCTCCGACCGGCCATCGCCTATGCATGCCCAGTGTTGTCCGGTGTGACTCTGTAGTGGGAAAAAGATGTCTAAAATTAGTGCAAAATGTGGAACAAGCGCGAAAATTTGCAAACTGACTAATTCGAGTGTGCTGAATCCAAAACTCTATGGCCCCAAGATGAACTACTAATATTTCTATGAGTAATTAATGTAATTAGATAAATCAATTAAATTAAGATAATCAGGGTTTATTTAACTCAATGTGGTCAAGTGAGGTATTTAATAAAGCAAATATGCAAACAACATTTGTAATTTGCTGAAAATGAAATTTATTTAATGATAATTAATATAATCAATCAATTAATAAGAAATCAAATATTTAATTTAACCACTACAATAAGATGAAAAATTTGGTAAATTTGCATTTTCATAATTACTCACGTCTCAAACCAACTGGAAGTAATTTCGATATTAGTCACAGTATTAAATCTTAGTTTAATTACTTAATTATTTAATCAATCAATTATGTTTTTTGTTATATCATGTGACATATCAAACTATACATTTTTCTTCAGTAAAACGTTTTTATGTATGTTATATTTTTACAGAAATAAATGTTCAATTCAGTTAATATTAATGAACAACAAAAAAATAAATAATTTAAAACATCGATAAACAGCTATCCTAAAGCGTAACATATGTGTTGTCAAAGTAATTTATTTTTTGTTTGCAGCATGATTAAATATAGGGCCTACATTAAAATTAAATGATGCTATTGGATGCAAATGGTTCATTATTATTCACACCAAAATTTATCAATTCACAATGTGATAACCTTGGCTTGATTCGTTTAGGAACCATATTGTGTTTGTTAATTTTGTAAGTTCACCCTTTGCATTATATTATTACCAGTATCGCATGACACATGAATGGTTACACCACATTGCACATTGCCATCACACAATTACACATCACTTCTTGAGCACTCTCTGTCATAGATACACAGATGAGAGCATAGTAAAGACTTTTTCACGCAAGAGCATTTAGGTCCGCAATTAATCTTGCAGCTACATCTTACTAGTTAACGGCATTGCAATGACACCTGCAAGTAGAAAACACAGAGTGTGATTACGAAAATTATATATGTTAATAATAACAGTCATCATTATTTGAACCAGTACCAATATTTACCTCTGGAAGAAAAGTCCACAACGGTTCGTAGCTTGATTCCGTAGAGCGCAGCCCCAGTCAGTTGGTTCTGGCATGGCAGCTTGAACGAAGCACTGTCCCCAAACGTGTCCTGCTTGGTAAGCAGCTCGCTTTCCATGTTCTCTGAGGGCTTCTTGAGTTGGAGGGTTATTTTCCAAGCTTCTATTCTTTTTAGTGACTTACTGCTTTCGGCAATCATTCACTGATTGTGCAGATGAACTGCGATCGTAACTTACATTACGATACGACAACGAAGCGTTCGAGAATTGACAGTTGCGCATCAGATACGACTTCTGGAGCATCTGACAGTGATGTTAACACAGGAGTGACTTCCTCGAAATGTGACCATGTATCCATCACGGTTTTCTTGTCTTTCCCGGAGAATGACGACACTGTGTCACACCCACTGAACGCGTGCCAGAATGGCAAGGCTGAACAATGAACATTTAGCTTCTCTCAAACTTTGCGCATTCTCATGGCAGCGTTTATGCTTACCTACACCAAATTCATTCCAAAGTTCATCAACATTTAATTTATGTTAAGCGTGCAGTGCTATAATGAGCACGTCCGAATCTACAGTGCTTATCAATTATTATAATATGTCGGTAATTAAACAAACTTGAATGTTTTGCATGCAACAGAAGCCGGCCATCAGCTTCTTCGTGAGTGCTTGGATCAATTTAGGCTGCATCAATGGAGTCATTGTTTAAAATCAGGTGTATTCCGACAGTGCACACAAGAATGGTATGATCACGAGATGCAGTTTCCACCAGTCGACGTGATACGAAATTAAAAAGTTTCTCTTTGAAAGTATACTCACAGATATATATGGGACATATATAAAGAAGATAGCGTAAAAAAATCAACCAAATTGCAGTGTGGGACGGGAGACCGCATTAAAATTTTTGCGAAAACTCCAATTCCACAAAATTGGTCTAACTTGTTAAATTTCTCATCACGTCGACTGGTGGAAATTGCATCTCGTGAACAGACCAGATCTTAGTTAGTTAGTTAGTTAGTTAATGTTGTTTTAGGGCACTCAACAGTGGAGTTATCAGTGCCCATGTCAAGTGTATTGGAATCTTCCAAATGTTCTTTTTCCATAATTGTGGATTACCACCATGTTTTCTTCTTTCCAAAGGGAGAAACGTAAGGGAAGACGCGAGGGGTTTATAGGAAGGAGTGATGTTGAAAAGGATGGGATAAACTAGGTGGGAACGGAGGAGTGCTCGTTGCAGAGAGGGCTGGCAAGTATGGAGAAGAAAAAAGTGAAAGGAAATAAATATGAGTAAGGCTGTGTGAATGAAGAGAGGTGTGATAAAAAGTTGCGCGAGAGCTCTCTCTGCAACACGCACCCCAACCGGCCAGAGCTCGCCCTTAGTTTTGGGGAATACACTACTCCCCTACTCACAGGCCAAACCACGGGAAGGTAGCGAGTTGGACTTTGAAGGCCCAGAGACCACTCTTGAGTGCACTGTCGGAATACATGTGATTTCAACCAACAACTCCATTGATCAGCCGAAATTGATCCAAGCACTCACGAAGAAGTTGATGGCCGGCTTCTGTTGTATGCAAAACATTCAAGTTTGTTTAAGAAGGAATAGGACATTGAAGCGACGCCAACTTCTCAGATGAGACCGCGAAAAATCTCGCATCCGGGGGAGAGCGGGGGGTGTTGAAGTTCCCTCAGCTAGGCGGGGAAATAGTTGAGTTGTGATATCTGGAGGTGGGGGGACTAGCAATAACTCAACGCCTCGCTGCGACGCTGGTATGACGAAGCGAAGCGATATATCTAGACGGCCTTGGGTATGACCTTGTCGTTAGGCGGTACCGCGTAGTGCGAAGTGGTGAGACTGAATCATATTTTTCGTCGTCACTGGAACTATTGACGAACGTTGCATTCACAGGAGGTTTATTCAGAATATTGTGTTGTTTGTTGTTGGATCGACGTTGTTGATATAGTTAGTTTTTTATGGGCATCAAAATTAATATGACTACTTTTTCAAAACAAAAGGTTATTAATTTATTTATTTATTTCACTTATTGTGGCACAATCTCCGTGAAGTAACTAGTTTGTCGAATACACAATTGCATAGTCATTTGTAGACTTACCTAACAATACCATAGAAAAAGTGTTGATATCGTAAATCGGTGTTACGGGTGGTGGCGCCAGGTTTTCTAAATTCCGAGGGGTGCTGAAATATTTCACAAACCTTTTGAAGACTGCCCGTGCCCGTCAGGTATTTTCTAAAACGTTTTTGCTGCATTGTTTTGTGTGTACTGTATTATATCAGTAGTAATGAAATTAGCCTGTGTAATTAATTTTCAAGATTTCCATGACCATATAATTGTATCACGAAAACTATCTAGGACCTAGGTATCTAGGGGGAAGCGTGTTCGTTTAAAAAAAAAACAGGGCATGCTTGAAAGCTATGGTTGTTACTGCCCCTTTTCGCCGAAGGCGAGAAAATTTGCTAATTTACAACTTTAGATGGCCTAACTAGTAAAAGAATCGAAAATGGCACAATAGGTAATGGTAATTATTATTGGCTGCGCAATCAAAACAGGAATCTTATGGGGGAGTGGAGGATGACAATCGCCACACCGCACTGCCCCCACTGTATCCGTTACTGATGTAGTTGAATCAATTTAGTTTCTCTACAATTGAAAAATATAATATATTAAAATTTAAAATTTAAATTTCCGTTTCTGTTCAAGCATGCACAGAGAATGTCTACTAGTATATTTTATGGTTGTAGATTTGTTATTCTCAAAACAAGAAAATGCAACAGGAAAATTTCAACAACTGAGTCACAATCAGAATTATCCGATTTATCACCAGTCTTGCAAGATTTACCAAAAATAACTCTAATCTCTAAACTAACTAGTCTGTGAACGTGTTTGTAAATGTAGATAGCTCAAACTTTGTTATTGTATAGACCGATTTTTTTTTTATTCAGATATTTGGAGGGGTTCTTCAGCCCCTGAGCACCCACGAAGTCGGCTCCCCTGGACATCATGGGGAGAGGAGGATAAATAAAACGCTAACAAATTTTAAAGGTCGATGATTATTTAATTATTTATCAATCTCTTGATCACGCGCGTAGGAACGTTTTAAAGTTGGGGGGGGGATTTATTAGAAGAATTTGTGGGCGGCAGCTGGGGTTCGGGGCAAAGCCACTAGAGTTATATCGTCATGTTTTAACTGCACTCGGACTCTGTAAACGATTTTTTACAGCAACTATCTGTGATCTAAAAACTAAAAAAAGAACGTGAAGTGGTCCATTTTAGTAAATTTCAACCTGATTTTGTATGTAACGACGAACCATTTCAGGCAAACATATTTGTTTAACCAAGATGACTGTCGAATTTTATGTGTATGTGCATATTTACTTTGAAATTCTGGGATTAATATTTATCTCACGTTAGTTTTTGCCCTCCTCTCCCTAACTTGGGAGGGTGCATTAATCCCCCCTGCCCCATCCCCCGGTTCCTACGCCACTGCTGTTGATGATTCAAGTTGTATATTAAACATTTTATGCATTGATACATGAAAATTAATGAAAATATATTTCACATATTTGATTGATTATTAGTGTATATAGTACAAGCAAAGAAGAGTATAACAGTATCCATGGTACACACTTACACACACAGTTGTTACTGTGCCATACAAAACAGTGTGTTGAAATTATAATCATACATAGGTGATGTTAAAACATTGGAGTGGAGGGAATAGAATACTGCCAAGTTGATCAGTTATTACATTAGCCTTCTGTTATTGCTTCAAAGTTTTATTTTAATGATACGTACGCGTACATTAGTTAAAGTACACTGTATTCTTAAAATTAAGTAATAAACTGATTCGAATAACGATTATGCGTATATTATATCATATACCTATGAAACATGTTTACTACGAATAAAAATATATTATCCAAGCATTTTACAGAATCTCAGCCCCTATCCACTAATACAAATGACTCGCGCTAGCGTCTAGAAGGAATGTAATGCGTACAACTACAAGTAAGTAGTATACTGTCGATAAGATACTGATATTATCTCCGAACCGAAATTACTAAACCGAATTAGTTGTAGTATGTTATATTTGATCCGTACGTAATGAGCGGGTTTACGTTTCATATACCTTTTGTCTTCAAATTGCGCTTTCTTTGCTTCAGTTAGTGTAGGATACACACGGTAGACTTTATTTGAATGCGCGGTAGCATTGATATAGGCAATTGTCGTTCAAAATTTATTTATTAGCTTAGTCCAATACACTTGTTATATAAAATAATGGTTTGCTTTATTGACGACAAAGTTCCCTACTTAACTTTCATCGGTTACGCCAACCCATTCCAAATAAAACAAACATTCAAGTGCATTGTGGCCCTCGTCAAGTGCACTCATATTTATTGATTGATTGATTAACTGATTAAGCTCTTTATTAAGGCGGGATTAAGGCTAGTGAAGCCTTATCTTCCATCCACCTGATTTGTACAACTACATATATCATTTAATTTATTTTGTTACATATAGATATTAAAGTAAACAAAGAATATTCATAGATAAGTGCAAATACAATTATATAAACAGAATACAATTTAAGCTTACTTATATAGTAAACTATTGGGAGAGTACGAGATTAAAGTTGCTATGGAATGTGAGCAGGCATTGAAATACTCAACCCAAATCATTTGCAGAATGACGCGGTAAACCGTCGGGAATAGAAAAATCTGTTTTAGATGGCGGAATCGAACCTGTGCTCGAGCCCGTGACCCGTCATGTGCGTGAAAGGGGACGACGGGACTTGTCACAGACAATTGTATTTTCGGTTGTATTTGAGTCTAGGATTCAACTGCTTCCATGACATCTGAAACAGTTGTGGGTGGCTGGATTTGTTTGGTGGTAATTTTATTATATCGTATAGCCATCTGACTGCGAACATGTCAAGTTGGGTAATTTGTATTCTATTATCGATCGAAATAAAAACATCAATAGGCCTAATTGGCCTAATACATAGAAATTCCCATGCAAATTAATTTTGTGCTAAAAATAAAACCCGAAGGCGATGTGTAACCAAAATGTTTATCATACAACAACTCCCAACTTCAACATAAGATTGCGACCCGATATAATTTAAATAAAGTCCTAAGACGTAGAAAAATATATAGTTATCTCGAGGGTGCTGAGTGAAGTGGACACCACAAGTGAGTAACACGCGTCACATTTTGACGTTTAAAAAAAATTTATTTATTTATTTATTTATTTAACGTCTATCCTATTCAGTTAAAAAACTGATTTACAAAGGAGGACAACATTTACAAAGGAGAACACTTTTTAACTAAATTAACATCCAGCCCTTCGTGCACACTCGTAGATGTAGAGTGGTTACCTGATTCATTAGTTTCAACTATATCGTGCGGTATTCACGCAGGCCGGTGATTCGTGATTCAACGGTGATTCAATTAGTTTTAGAACATTATGTTCTAAGCTCAATGGTGCAATAGTCCTAACTCCTGGTATTGATTGGGGAGGGGCCCCAAATATACACCTATATTCCCAATCAGTTTTTAGAAGATCATCTATTTTTTGTTAAATTACCCGTCCATGGATTTTTTTGACCTGTAACATCTTCTTGCCACGCTTCTAGTTTATGAATCATTGAAATAGGCATCTCATTGTCCCTCCTTTTTGCATAGCTTTGTATTATCCCTCTTCCTTTGATCCATCTTGACGTAATTTGTAAATAGACGTAGATGGTAAAAAACGCACATGCCTTTACGAGAAATCACCACCCCGCTTGATACAGCACGTGTTATCTGACAGCTGTATGATGTTAGCCAGACGCACAAGTTCGCTCGGGAGCCTCAAACCTCTTCCCGTTCCCCGTCCCCAAGACAACACAATAACACATTCACCAAACGATAATCCCATCCCCCGCACTTACGATAGCTGACCCAGACCCTTCATTAATTTATTCGTATATACAAACGGCAAACCTTATTCGTCTCCGTTAGCGTAAGTGCATAAATATAATATGTAGAAACAATTCGTATACGAAAGGCTGCAAGTTTTAAAACCGAAAAGGGGATCTTGATTTCTCTATTGTGTTATTTGTGTATTCGCCGCCAACATTGATGAATCCATCTGGTGAAACGAATCGTCGTTAGCACTAACTCTACATATGTAAATAAATCATATATTTGAAATATATTTAGTTGCACCTACATCACAGCATTAATAGTTTATAAATAATTACGAATATGATAAATGAGGTCCGATCAAATTGATTATTCCCGCCAAAGATTCGTTTTTTTAAAGGTAAATGAACAACATGGTATCACCACTAGCACTAAACACAATGCATAGAACATTTATAATAGTATGGACTACTTACAACAAACAAGAACAATAAACATATTTTTATTTTATAATACTTGGTGGGGAACAAATAATATGATAAATGGTGTCCTTTATGCATATTTCCAATTCAACGCACCAAGGTCCTTGTCTCAATTCCGGTTTCTTGGCCAGGCTTACAACGTGTGTCACGATACTGTCAGTTTACCTCCCCTCAAATTCCACAAAACACTCGCTCGAACACGAAATCGTCTCACGACTTATTCGCAGCGCTTACGCAATCTAGCGACTACAGTCGTACGAAAAAACGCAAACAATGCCTGGAAAAAGCTGTTTTTTCCTAAACGGTTGGCGATAAAACAATTCTGTTGAAGGGTTGAAGAGAAAATTCATCAATTCAGGGCGATAGAGTAAGTTTTCTGAAATAACAGTCGGGGGGTATTTTTTAAAGTTCCATGAAAATGCGCGTGAAACAGTATTTTTGTAAAATGATGCGATATTAAAAAATTCATGCTAGATAAATGTATCTATTTTCTAAAAATCCGGCACTTGAGGGCTCTATAGAAAACCTTCACAATTATATTGCTGAAGATTTCATGGCGAGCGGTTGATAAACGGCCGAGAAAACAGCTATGTGCTGGAAGTCGACGTTTACTTTCAAAATACTGCCCATATTCACATGTCCTATATTCTCTTAAATTATAATGATAAGCACAGTGGATTCGGACGTGCTTATTATAGCACTGCACGCTTTACATAAATTAAATGTTGATGAACTTTGGAATGAATTTGGTGTAGGTAAGCATAAATGCTGCCATGAGAATGTGCAAAGTTTGGGAGAAGCAAAATGTTCAGCCTTGCCGTTCTGGCACGCGGTCAGTGGGTGTGACACAGTGTCGTCATTCTCCGGGAAAGACAAGAAAACCGTGATGGATGATGGTTTCATTTCGAGGAAGTCACTCCCGTGTTTACTTCACTGTCAACTGCTCCAGAGGTCGTATCTGATGCGCAACTGTCAATTCTCGAACGCTTCGTTGTCGTAATGTTCGATCGCAGCTAGTTCATCTGCACAATCAGTGAATGATTGCCAAAAGCAGTAAGTCACTAAAAAGAATAGAAGCTTGGAAAATAACCCTCCAACTCAAGAAGCCCTCAGAGAACATGGAAAGCGAGCTGCTTACCAAGCAGGACACGTTTGGGGACAATGCTTCGTTCAAGCTGCCATGCCAGAACCAACTGACTGGGGCTGCGCTCTACGGAATCAGGCTACGAGCCGTTGTGGACTTTTCTTCCAGAGGTAAATATTGGTACTGGTTCAAATAATGATGATTGTTATTATTAACATATATAATAATTTTCGTAATCACATTCTGTGTTTTCTACTTGCAGGTGTCATTGATGTAGCTGTAAGATTAATTGCGGACCTAAATGCTCTTGCGTGAAAAAGTCTTTACTATGCTCTCATCTGTGTATCTATGACAGAGAGTGCTCAAGAAGTGATGTGTAATTGTGTGATGACAATGTGCAATGTAGTGTAACCATCATGAATCATGCGATACTGGTAATAATATAGTGCAAAGAGTGAACTTACAAAATTAAAAAACACAATATGGTTCCTAAACGAATCAAGCCAAGGTTATCACATTGTGAATTGATAAATTTGGTGTGAATAATAATGTACCATTTGCATCCAATAGAATCATTTAATTTTTATGTAGGCCCTATATTTAATCATGCTGCAAACAAAAAATAATTTACTTTGACAACTATGTTACGCTTTGGGATAGCTGTAAATCGATGTTTTAAATTATTTCTTTAATAATTGTTGTTTATTAATATTAACTGAATTGAACATTTATGTTTGTAAAAATATAACATACATAAAAAACATTTTGCTGAAGATAAATGCTATAGTTTGATATGTCACATGATATAACAAAAAACATAATTGATTGATTAAATAATTAAGTAATTAAACTAAGTTTCAATACTTTGACTAATATCGAAATTACTTCCAGTTGGTTTTAGACCTAAGTAACTATGAAAATGCAAATTAACCAACCTTTTCATCTTATTGTAGTGTTTTTATCATATTTGATTTTCTTTAATTAATTGATTGATTTTATTAATTACCATTAATTAAATTTCACTTTTATGAAATCAGAAATGTTGTATGCATTATTTGCTTTCATTTAATACCTCGCTTGACCACATTGATTTGAAATAATCCTGATTATCTTAATTTAATTGATTAATGCAATTAAATTAATTAATCATAAAAATATTAGGAATTTATCTTGGGGCCATAAATTTTTGGATTAAGCACACTCGAATTAGTCAGTATGCAAATTTTCGCGCTTGTTTCACATTTTGCACTAACTAGGCAAACTGAAAGACATCTTTATCCCACTACTAAGCAATCTTGATTCACTACAACTGTTGCAGAATAGAATCTTGTTCGAATGGTGTTCTTCGTTCCCGCGCAAAACTTCCATCCACCTTCTCCACGAAGACCTAGGAAAAGCAACAATAGCCGAGCACCTCCATGAGACGTGATGTCTCCCGAACATTCTACGAAGACCTACAGAGTTGGGGAAGTTACCCAAAAATGGTATATTTTTAAAAGTTGTTAGTTGACTTTAAAAGTAATTAGTTAATGTTAAAGTTAGTCCAAAAATAAAGTAAGTGGAAAGTTAAGTAACCATAAAAAGAAAACTGTTAAAGTTGTTTGTACGGCGTTTGCGGCACAAATGCTTGTTGAACGGAAAATAAAAAAAAGCCAGGAAACTCATATACTAATAAATTAAAATCAATATGAAATAGGTACGTACCGGTAATGTATTGATGACTCTTACTTTAATGTAAATTTACTTACATTGACTGTTAACAGGCCACGTCCACTATCTTGCTTCTACAACTTAGATTCAATTTTTATAAACACTGAATGGAGCGCACAACGCTTTATGACGATGAATATTATTGAAATATAACGCACCACATGCGCCCTAGAGGAAACTCAAGCTGCGAATTTGCGATTGAAAAAAAATGTCACCAAAATAAACAATCTCGTTGCCGCACGTGATGCTAGGATGACCAATGTCTAGCCCCACTACAATACGTAAGGAGTTACGTATTACGTAACCCCTGTTGCCCTTTCCCCACCGGGCGGCTGATGCGAGATTTTCTTGGAACGAGGCTTTGCATTTAAAAATTTCTCTTACAAAAAAATTTCATTATTGGGAAACACGGATGTCGAATGTATCCTGATGAATGTTATGTATATTTCGACAAGTACATGTTGCTAAAAAAACTTTCAACTTAACGTTTATTGAAGTTACCGGGAAAATAAAAACATTTACTTAAAAAGTTGGACGATTTTGAAAAGTCTCGTTACCCTAAAAGTTACTAAAAAAATAACGCGTTACCCCTAAAGGCGCATTCCGAAAGTTGCAGCACCCAACCGCATTGCAGTGCGTTGCTTTTTCAGCAAAACAAACGACTCTCGTGAAGTGCGTTCAGCGCGCCGGAAAGTTGGTTTCCGGCTCACTTTTTCGGTGCTGCACGCCAACCATAACCTCTAAACATTGTTAATTGTGAAATATATCCAAAATGCTTTGATTTTATTATGTATTCTCTTACTCATAATTTAAAAATCAACCTGTGAGAAGTGGAATAACAGACAAAGGTCGTCAATTCATGAAAGGGAAAATAAATGGAAATCACGTCCCCCGATCACCACAAAATTTCACTGCATTGCAGCAAAAGCACCGCACCGCATTGCGTGAAATCCGCTGCAAGGTCGCGAATCCGCCTTAACGCGTTACTTTCATTAAGTTACTTTCCAACTCTGAAGACCTAAGAGACAGAAGAAATCCGACCATCCAGGCCCAGACTCAGCTCCATCCGAATCCAAACGACAAATATATCAGACCGATATCAGCAACGAGATCAGATTCACCTCACAACATGCCACCTCGTCATCTATGCCGAAAGCGTTCGCCGATGTTCGAAGGAGGTCTTCAACCGCCCGCCAGGAAGAGACGGGAGTACATTATACCGACTTTACTATTAACTCATATTTTTAGCCCCCTTCCCCCCCAACCACCCGATCATACTGAACAATTACCTGGTGGATGATCCGCTACCCCCAAAAATTAACCCGCTACTTACTTACAACTCTGCGTTTCTATTATCAGGCACCCCCAGGAAAAGCAATTTATGACCATTAGAGGTCGGCACTTACATCACATCTCACGGACAAAGTGGCCGATGAGAACAGAGAGAGAGAGAGAGATAATTTTATTTTTATTCTGTGTCGTAGAAATTGTTTCTGTAAAATATAGTTATGTTTTGTTGAAAAATATATATAAAAATATGGCATTGGCATGTATTTATTTTAAATTATATATATAAACATATATACACCTAAAGTTAATGCATACCGAACAACAGACCGGATTAGCAAAATACTTTACAAGGAGGACATAAGAACTATTTTCTTGACTGACAAGAAAATTTATGAAATTCTTGGGAATTCTAAAGATAAAGTGTTTTTGGAAAATAGAGGAGTGTATGAAATACCTTGTAAAGACTGTAGCAAAACGTACATCGGTCAAACAGGACGTAAGATCTCAATGAGGCTTCAAGAACACAGACTTGCTGTGGAACATAAAGATAACAAGTCCGCTTTGGTTCAACACATTATGACCGAGAAACATTCTATTGATTTTAATAGTGTGAAATCAATTGCTACAGTTGATCATGTGTACACCAGAATGATCCGAGAAGCCATCGAAATAGAGAAACGGCCCATGAACATGAACAAACAGGTCGATAGCACACGTCTTTCTGTCACTTGGAAACCAGTTTTATCAACTCTAAAAATCACTCCGAAAATTCCTGCCAGTACTTCATCTACACAACCAGATCCAAACCTCCATCCGGATGCCGTTAATCTAATCGCAAATAGACCAGTCACCAGAAGCCAGACAAAAACTTCATCTTCACAACCAAACCCAATCATTCATCTCAATAACGATAATAATGGACCAATCACAAGAAACCAAACAAAGTCATCTTCACAACCAAATCCAAAAATAAAACTTGTTACCAGTAATCTACCAGTCACCAGAAGTCGCACTAGGTTACAATAATTTGAAATGCCAAACACATTAGTTTAAATAATAATATTATCTTTCATATAGCTTTGTTGCAGTCTTTGCATCTTCATTTCATATAACATGTGTTTTGTTTAATAAATAAACAGTTTTTTGAAAAAGTGGGGTGCAATCTCCACGAAACGTCAAAATGAGTTATTATTTTAATTAATTATTGTTATTTGTACGTGGTCTATACCTAAAAATGTCTTTTAATACGTCATTCGACCATGAAAGCCTACATAAATACATGTGTTTGGATATTTTCGTGGCCGATATGAATTAATGAACTAGGTTATTCGGTTATAATGCCACGTTTATTAACATTAGGCCAACGTTTCGATGAAATTTCACTCATCTTCTTCAGGGCCAATACAAATTAATATATAAAAAACGAAAACTACATTACATTGATAAATTCAGAACAAAACTGGGAAAACAAAATACAACAAAATATAAACAATAGAAATCACTGCACATATGGCAAATTAAAACAACTCAAAGAATCACTGCAAAGCTTGACGTTGCAAAGAAAGAAGAAAGTCACTACACGTCCTTCATATTGCTTTTCGTCATGGAACTTGTCACTCTGACTGTCGATGTATTTACTTGCAACAGATCATCTGCAGGAACTAACTGGGGCGTTGGTTGTTGGTCCATTGGTTTCACAGCCAGCCTATGTGGCTGTACATGTATCCCTGAAATTGCAGGTTTCCACGTTACAGATAAACGTTGGCTATCTTGCTGTTTATTTAGACTGTGAGATCGTTTATTAATCTCAATGGCTTTTGGCAATTGGCCCTGAAGAAGATGAGTGAAATTTCATCGAAACGTTGGCCTAATGTGAATAAACGTGGCATTATAACCGAAAAACCAAGTTCATTAATATATATATATATATATATATATATATTAATGTAATCGGTTTTTGCGGTTTCAATGCCACGTATATTATCATTGGGCCGACGTTTATATATATATGATAAAAACAAGGATCTTGGGTAAAACCGCGTTTGAAAATCAGATGAACCAGGGCAGAACCTGGGCGTCCACCGACGTTTCGTCTGTGCTACGTCAGACATTTCAAGGTTGACTGTGACTTTTCTACGGAGGTTGGAGTCACAGTGGTTGGCAAGCACGCAGCGCCCGCCTTATATAGCTTCGGCTGAAGGTGCGAGGCGGCGAGGTTATATAGAAAATAGGTGCGGTGGCGGCGAGGTCATATCGTGAAAAGGTGCGGGGCGGCGATGTCATATCGAAAAAATATGCGGATGGTGGCAACTGAGAAACAAAATAGCACAGCTTACTGTAGTGAAACCTATTTAGTCCGGCTTCTTGTCATAGGGCCTGATTGGTTGTATTTGAAATGTAATTCGTGCTTAGAATTATGGAATCTGAAATTTGCACCACCTCTGAGGGATTTGGCAGAATAGGTCTACAACAATCTACAACAATCCATATATATATATGTTATGTTACACTTTACGGAAATAATCACGCTATATTGGATGTTTAAAACAAATATTAATTAAAACTTCAACGTTTCAGAAAACTAGGCTTCCATTTTCAAGAAGAGTTGGTATAAAACAATAAAAACAAAACATCAGCAACACAATAAAAATATAAACAAACTTAACCGCCTTACAAAGGCAAACCAAATAGTAAGACAAAAGAAATCGGTGCAGTAAAAAATTTTTTAACCACATACTTGCTAAGCGTTTTCTGACTTCTAGCCCCCTTTTCACAGGTGATTTGTTCTTCAATTGTAGGACTTAAATGTTGGCTTTTGTAACATTTTGTGGAGGATTCGGGTAACTGGTACGCCCTTTTGGACCGTGTATCCAGCGCAGAGTCGGGATTTCGTTTTAGGTTTTCAGGCACCAATCTATTTGCCAAAACAGGCTTCAAGACTGGGCCAGACGTTGCCATCATCTCGCTTGTTAAAGTTTTGAGGGCGTTTTAAATTTCTACTGCCTCTCTGACGATACGGCTAGTAGATGGTGATCATGGCAAAACCTCTTCCTTTAAAGTCTATCGAATGACCCTTTTTCTTGACATGTTGCCCCCAAAGCAAAAGGGGTTTTCCGCTTGTGACTGCAAGCATGTTTTTCTTTAGGGCTGACATGTTTTCCCTTTGGCCAAATAAGTTGGGAACAGTCTGCCAGGGGACTCGTGACCCCCCAAAACCCTCCAAAAAAACTTATCTTTAGGACTACCAATCATTTTCCCCCGGGTTGTCTGTTAAAAAAAACTGAGGGTCACCGACGCAGGCTCTGGCAAAGCATCTTGCCAATTGCTTACCCCTTTTTTACAGAAGATGAAAATCGTACGTTAAGAACTCAGTTCACTTCAAAGTCTATGGAGAATATTACAATAGACCGGTGAATATTGTAAGTTCGACGTGTATCCCTGTTCACAAAGGGTACCAGTAGATGAACCCATGAAAAAAATTTGCGGAAAAGTACAATCTCGAAACACATTGTCACCTTTCTCAACGTATGTCTTCACTTATTTTATTTAGAAGGACAATTTCTTTAACAAGTAAAGGGTGCACCGAGGGGCTTCCACTTCACCATTTGTTGCAAACTTGTACGGGAAAAGATTTCGAGACCCGACCCCGGGTCATCCATACAAAAAACCAAGATTTTTCCGCGAACATCGATGATTTTTTCCCATTTGGCAACAGGCGAAG
Source organism: Sweltsa coloradensis (assembly GCA_024449915.1). NCBI lineage: Eukaryota > Metazoa > Arthropoda > Insecta > Plecoptera > Chloroperlidae > Sweltsa > Sweltsa coloradensis. The sequence goes on from JAMZAV010000653.1 coordinate 462,479, forward strand.
AAAGCATAGTTTTTTGGATCATCTTAACTTGTACACCCCTGACTTTTAAATTTAAAATGGGGGTTGAAGTGATGGAAAATTCCCATTTCTTGAATTTTAATAATCCGGAGCCCTGTGGGGCCTAGGTCATACGGTACAGAAAGCCAACCATCCAAATAGGTATTTGCAGGCCTCTTCACATCATCCCCCGTCACAACTTCTTTCAATAGTTTTACTTTGGCTACACGTTCGCGACGAACTACCCACGTTGAACATTTGGAAGCAGAAGGGGTTTGCCTTACGGGGAGCACGCTTAGTAATGGCTTTTCCAAACCGGTGTTTTACAAGGCTTGGAATAGAAAAACAAGAGCGGAAATACAAATTGCTTTGGTAGACGTCGAGCCATCAGTTTAACCCAAAAGCTATGCATATTTGCCCAAATGTGAGAGGGGCAAAGACCGGACGGCCATAACTAGCTCAAAAACACAAGACAGTTTTTTCAACAGACAGGACCCGGGTAAAATGATGGTAGTCCTAAGATAAGATTCTTTTGGAGGGGTTGGGGCGTCTACGAATCCCATGTGCAGACTGTTCCCAAACTTATATTGGCCAGACAGGGAGAAAAAACATGTCAAGCGCCACAAAAAACACATGCTTGCAGCAACCAAAACTGGAAACCACTTCTGCTTTGGCGCAACATGTCAAGAAAAAAGGGGCATTTGTAGACTTTAAAGGAATGAGGTCTCGCCAAGGAGCCATCGACAGCCCTACGTCAGAGAGGGAGTGAAATTGAAAAACGCCCTCAAAACTTGAACAAGCGAGATGATGGCAAAGTCGGCCCCGTCTTTGGGAACCGTTTTGGGAAATAGATTTGGGGCCGAAAAACCCTAAAAAAAGATAATCCCGCCTGCGTGGATAAACATGGGGCCAAGAGTCGTACCAGTTTACCCGAAAACCCCTCAAGAATGTTGACAAGAAGTCAACATTTTTAAGTCCTACAATTGAAGAACAGAATCAGCCTTGGGGGAAGGGTGACTAGAAGTCAAGCAAAGCGCCTTACACCCCCCCCCGGGTTAAAAAGTTTTATGCACCTGATTTTCTTTTTACTTACTATTTTGGGTTTGCCTTTGTAAGGGGGTTAAGTTTGTTTATATTTTATTTTGTTTCTGAGTTTTGTTTTTTTTGTTTTATACCCCAAATCTTCTTGAAAAAGGAAGCTAGTCTTCTGAAACGTTGAAGTTTTAATTAAAATTTGTTTTAAACAACCAATATAGCGTGATTTTTTCCGTAAAGTGTAAAAATAACATAAAAATATGAATCACGAAAGCCTAAACAGAACATAATTAAAAATTTAATGGTATATATTAATATACCCCCCCCATCCCCCGAAGAGTCCCCGAAGGACGAAAAGCGTCGGGTTAAGGTAAAACTTTTAATTACTAAATTGTCATAGCAGGTGAAAAATTTTGTCGCCCCCCGCCCCTTAAAGGGGGTTTTGTTCTCTATGCTTTCCCAACCTGTCAAAACCCTCTCAATCTAAACTAAACTAGCCCTTTGGCCCTTTTCCAAAAAAAAATGAACAAAAAGTCATTTGACACCCATCACTTTCCATTTTCTTCACCTATGTGGTCGAGATGGGCGAGCCTACTTACACCCTTGGGGGTCCGTGTTTCCCTTTTCATAACAAGTGTGATCCTTGTCTGCTGGGGGGTAGAGGTGAGAAACCCGTTTTGACCCTATCGATTTTTTTCCCTTTAACCCCTCATCGCAGCCCAAAAGCTAATATAGCACGGACCGTGCTATAGCCAAGGCTTGCAATTGTAGTTTTGTTTCCCTTTTTTTTCGAAACCCCGTCAAATTAGTAGGGCAGCCTCTTCGTTGCACGGGTCTTGGTCAAACCCCGGGTAAGACATGGTTCTTTTGTGCCCCAAACACCAGAGTCTAGGAGGAAGCCCCTCATGGTGGCTGGTTTTGACTTTCCCCCCTTCCTATCTCTAACCTTTTTTTTCCCTTTTTAGAATGAAGAGACCCCCTGGTTCGAATCCAGGGAGGGGCAGCTTTTCTCTTGTTGCCAAGGGTCCTGGTTCGAATCCAGGGTAAGTCATGGATTTCTTGTCTCCCGAGCACCAGAGTTGGGAGGGAAGCCCCCTTACTGTCTGTGCTGACTGTGTGCCCCAGTATGAATGGTGTGTGAAGTAACCTTGCTGATGATGACAACATGCTTGCAGAATTTACTTCTTGCGTGGCCCTACCACAGGTTTGGTTATGTGTTGTGAGTTTTGGTTGCATGTAGTTAGCTGATTTTTAGTGGCCACCATCCGCCTGAAGAGTCCCAGAAGGACGAAACGCGTCGTGGATTAAGGTAACAACTTTAAATTAGCTACAGTTGTCATCAGCAGGTGAAAAGTTTTGTCGCCCCCAGCCCTTCAGGCTGGGCTTATGTTCTCTATGCTTTCCCAACCTGTCAACCCTTCTCCAATCTAAACTATATATATATAATGTTTAACCTTGGTTTTATAGTAGGCGACTATGACGCTGATATGTTAGTACTTTAGACAGAAATTAAAAAAGTGACTACACCGGGGTTTGAACCCGGGACCTTAGCTTAAGAGCATAGCCCTATATATATATATATATATATATATATATATATATATATGACATAATGAAATTCTTTCGAGTTTCCGAGTTAAATAAGTTTTATTACCAACGTTTCGAACAGTTCTCCTGCCCATTCTCAAGGTAACGACATACAAATTAAAAAAAACATTGAGTAAACAAACAAGACAATAACAAATAATATAAAAGACAAAACAAGTCACTGCAACTGCTCAGAATTACATTTAAGATCTTTGCGATGACCTTAACAGGCGTTTGGTAGGTGGAGCTTCAGGTGGCTTCTTTCTTCTCCTATTCACTCTAGCTGGAGGAACAACATTTTCCGTGGCAACTGGGGGTATTATCGGCACCACATGGCTATCACGTAGCGCCAGTTTCCAGGTGGGTGCTAGTCTTTTCGCATCATCTCGTATGTTTAAGTTATGCGGTCGTTTCTCCATTTCGACGGCTTCTCTAACAATACGAGATACTTCATGGTCCACTCTGGCAACAGTCTTTGCGTTCGCGAAATCTATCCAGTGCTCCTTCTCAAAATAGTGCTGGAAAAGAGCAGATGTAGTTTGCCTGTTTTTTATTGCAGTTCTATGCTCGTCCAGACGTGCTGAGATTTTACGGTTCGTCCTTCCGATATATGTTTTCTCACAACACCCGCAAGGAAACCTACCTACGTTGGTATTAAAACTTATTTAACTCGGAAACTCGAAAGAATTTCATTATGTCACATTATATCCGAGAAAATCTACGTAAAAACAAAAGTAGATAGGGACAGTGGGAATCTCGTTAATCCATTCATGCGCGTCACTAATTAGATGACGAGGCATTTGGTTATAGTAATGACCCAACTTAGAAAGAGAAAGTTGGCCTCTTTCGGTTTAGACTCCCGTAGAGTAAACTTAATAACGTCAAACATAAACCAAGTTTAAAAAAAAGATTCCAGCTCGAAGACTGTAATGAGATTGAGATGTATTCAATAAGGTACAATTAGCATTTGAACTTCCAGGACAAAACCTGTAAGGGATAAGAGGCCAACGGGACAACGTCTCCGAGTAAAACAAGCGTAAAATGATAGGAAAAACCCTGACTAGAAGATGCCAATTATCCCTTAAGAACCCCCCCTTTTAAAACAACTTCCATCCTAACCATTATCTAGGAAAGAATTGGCCATGATAATGCTGGCCCTTAGAGCGGTAAGAGAGAGATTGATTATGAAGTAGTTGGATAGTTTGCCAAGTTTTTTGAGCCGATCGATGGTCCTTTTAGGGATACACCCCCTGCTACCAATTATGATCGGGACTACTTCAAAGTCACAGCAATTCCAGGTGGAGGTCATAAGCTGAGACAAGCAATTATAACTGTCGGTTTTATCGAAATCAGCCCTCTCTAGCCATAGTCCCTCCTCGAACCTCACCGTCACGTCTAGAAGCCAAACCTAATGGTCTTTAACTATGACCAGGTCAGGCTTGACCAGACCAGTGGGCCCCCTAAATTCCTGTTCCCGCACAAGAACTTCCGGAAGGATTTTGGCCTCAAGCTCTTTTTGAAGAAGATCTAGACACCTATTGTGTCTAGTGTTGACTGCATCTTTAGTTGCCCCGCACTGACCAAGAATATGTGCTAGAGACTCACAGTCAACGCCGCAATAGCGACATTTCGGAGACTCAACCACTTTGGCAAAATGCAAGACCTGCCTGGTGCCCAGGACGTTCGCTCTCAATTTGATGGCGTCAATGAATTGACCCTGGGTGAGCCTATTGTGGTTGAGCAACCAGTTGCTACTGGCAGGCGACCGGTAGAAAAATTCGGAGCCTAAACCATGCAACTTCATTTTTCCCCACTGGGCAGACACTTCATCCTTGAGATGTTCTTTTAGTTTCCTGATATCGTTGATAGATGTAGGCCATTCCAATTTTAAATTGGACGCTACTCTCAAGCAATTTTGAGATACCCTATTCGACCTGAGGGCTGCCTGAAGAACCTCATCTTGAATTGACAATGCCTTAGATGAAGCCAAAAGGTAAGCACATTGGATGAGGTGTTTCATTTCCGGTACTCCTAGGCCACCATCTCTCCTTCTAGCATATAGATATGCGTCAGGAATTTGAGTAGGGAGATGAAGGAACTCTTTCACTGTCCTACGAATCACAACATCCAGCTCTGATAGAATATTACCAGACGGTAATGAGTACACCAATAGATGTGTAAAATGTGGAAGGAAGTATGAAGTCAACAGGGTAAGCTTTTGCGTAGGTTTTAGTTTAAGAGATTTAAATCGCTTGAGAGCGTCCATTAGCGCAGTGACCCCTCTACGTCCTTTGATGCCGTTAAACGACGATACAGTTGCCCCTAGGTAATCTAGAACTTGTTCAGCAGTGATGGACGAGATTAGAGTGTTGTTAATTTTAAGACCTGGTTCTTTATGCAACCAGGTTTTTCCTTTTTGTACGATTTGGAAAGCTTTACATTTTTCCGCAGATAGTGACATATTTAATTCAGACATGAAGTCATGGGTCGTGTCCAACATTTCTTGGGAACCTTCAATGGAATCCGATAGAAGGATTAGATCATCAGCAAACCCTAATACAGAGATTGCAACATCGGGTTCCAATTTAAAAGAATTCTTGACATTATGCTCAAGCGTGTCTAGCAGTGGGTCCAATACTAGGTTAAAGAGCAAAGGGGATAAGGGATCCCCTTGCTTAACCCCTCTGAGCAATGGAATAGTAATATATCCATTGGTCCCCTTAATACTAGTCGTTGCCCCATTATAAGATTCTTTAACTAAATCGACAATGGAGTCCGGTAGCCCTGCTTCCTTCAAACGTTGGAAAATTACTCCATGTGGGACAGTGTCAAATGCTTTTTGCACATCAAACTGCGTTACAACTATGCCCTTTGAGTGTTTGGCTTTTGCGATACAAGCGTCCAGAACAGTAAGATTCGAAAAGCATCCGTTTTCACGGATGAAACCTTTATGTCTAACGTTGAAAGATAACACCTTGCGAATCCTTGCATCCATGGATGCAAAAAATATTCGACAAAGAAGGGAAGATAATGTTATCGGGCGCCAGTTTGATGGATCCGTAAGGCCTGAATCCTTCTTTGGGATTAAAGTTGTGCGGTTATTTTTCCACTCTTTTGGCACCCAAGTTGAGACCCATATTAGATTGAAAAGTACTGCTAATAAATTAGCTGTGCCTTTGGTCAGGAGGTGCCTTTTCAAGATACCATCTATAGCTAGGCGGATAAGGCTAACAATTAGGGGTTTTGTGGTAGAGGTCTGAATTTTGGACTGTATACTCAGAACAATATTCTTAGAAAATTGCCTCGAGGTGCCATGACAAAATTCGTCCGGTTAAGGGGGTGGAAGGGGTTGAAAAAATGGCATTTTTAAAAAATTCGAAAATTCAAATATCAAACTAAATTTTATCCTAAGATTACAAAATTAATACATATTGTAGATAAAAGTCCAAAATTTATTAAAAAAAATACATATTACCATATATGTATATCTAACCATATTTTACACCCTTTGACTTTTATTCACAAATTTTCTCACTGTGCTGAGAGGATTGGCCTACCAGACGTGGGTTTTGTGATAGGGCCGTGAATTTTCCCTAAAATACTCAGAAGAATGTTCTCTAAAAAATGGCTCGAGGTGCCCTCAAAAAAGTTGCTTGTTTATAGGAGAAAAAGGGGGTGTACTAAAAGGGGTTGATAACACTAAAATAAATAAATCAGTATTCAAATATAATATTAAGGACGCCAAATTAACATTTATTGTAGATTAAGAACTAAAGTTTAATTTAAAAAATTAAAATTTCACCATATATGTAAATCTGATCAGGTTATGCGCCCTGACCACTTTTCATAAATTTACTCAATATTAACGAACGTGTATCGTGTGACCACTTGTTTTGTCCCAAAATTATCCAATATTACGAATTAGGACGAAAAGAACATTTTGCAATGCCTTGGGTACATTTTCACACAATGGACTTTGACCCATTTTCACACATTTACTCCAAAATAACGAAAGTTGTATAGTATGACCACTCGTTTAATCCCAAATTATGTCAATAATACGAATTAGGAGATTTTTTTTAACACCTTGGGCACATTTTTTTGGGGCTACAATCACATTTTCAAATACAAATGTTTACAACATTTAAGTTTTTCTTTTATTAAATCGTACAACGCGCACAAGGCAACATACTCGTAAATAATTTGTCAAATGTAGGGCTGCTCAATAATAGCCTGGCAATAGCTTCCCGTTATCGTTACAGTTAACAGGCAATGTTAAATAACCAATATTCCTGTTACCATAGGGAACCTAAGTTTTGAAGGCGGGAAGGAAATTGGTTCTCTCTGGTCTCAGCGCCCATAAGAATTAGCATGGTACGAAAATGTAACTCACCGTATCTTTTGACTCGCGCAAAAGAAATCTAAACCAATAACATCACAAGATGCATAATTCTGTGAAGAAGATGATGGCATTCTACTTTGCTCGATGACGCTTCCTAAATTCAAACTATTATGAGTTTAATGGACCCATGTTTGCGCGCTGTCGCAAATGTACTCTGACTGAGCGGCAACCTAAGCGAGACGCAGCCACGTTGTGTGCAGCTGTGGCATCCTCGCATACCACGCGCCTGTCCATGGTTGCTAAATGTACTTTTCATTCAAGATTTTGTTGGCACATTAAAGGATATTTATCTAGTACAACCCAGTGACCTCACGGTTGCCACAAAGCAAGTCGGATACCAAATGTTATGCTGATGCCACGGACAAAATGTTTTTACGTGCTTTTTCATGAGCAGTTTGGAAGGTTTGCCAACATTGTAAATGTAGAGTTCACTTCGACTCAAAACAAATATCATTAATATTTGTGATAGAGCAGAGTTATGTATATCCACGCAAAGAGGAAAGATTATAGTTTCTTACAGTATGAATATTATTCCGGTCCGTGGTCGGGTTCTCGCGCTATCGCTTACGAAACATTTAGCACGGGTTAATCGCCTATACCACGCTGACCGGAGAGAACCAGACATTAGACAACGCCCACTTAGGTACCCTATTGCAGGGCCTCGTTCCCGGGCTATTGTAATTAGTCCTTGTGTAAATAACTCAATAAAAATCTAAATAAAAATTAAATTCGGAAAGTGTTATGGAACAAATCTTCGACTTCCCGTGCACTAATAAAATAAATATACTGTACCTATTTGTATAACACCAATAACTGTGCTTTTAAAGAAGATATTTTGACAAGTTTATATAACTAATTACCAATTCACTGATCTTTTATTCAAAACATACTTATAACAAGAAAACAGTATGAAGACTATATAAAATGGAGGATCGATTGACCAAAAAAGACTCATCCATCAACGTGGCTATATTATTATAGCGTTAGCAAAGCGGCCAGTATTCACAGTACATGATTCACACATCATGAATGTACTATTTTGATCTAATAGGTGTGTTGACACTCGACTACAAAACCACCAAATTGTTAGGTTACTCTAAATAGGCTATTTTACGCTTATTGTAAGAAAATGGATCATAGTCCATTGCGTGAAAATATGCCCAAGGTGTTACAAAAAAAAAATCGTTTTAATTCGTATTATTGACATAATTTGAGATTAAACGAGTGGTCACACGATAAACTTTCGTTATTTTTTAGTAAATTTGTAAAAAAAGGGGGTCAAAGTCCATTGCGTAAAAATGTACCCAAGGTGTTAAAAACTTATTTTCGTCCTAATTCGTATTATTGGCATAATTTGGGACAAAACGAGTGGTCTCACAATACACTTTCGTTAATCTTGAGTAAATGTGTGAAAATGGGTCAAAGTCCATTGTGTGAAAATGTACCCAAGGCATTGCAAAATGTTCTTTTCGTCCTAATTCGTAATATAGGAATAATTTGGGACAAAACAAGTGGTCACACGATACTTTTTCGTTAATATTGAGTAAATTTATGAAAAGTGGTCAGGGTGCATAATCTGATCAGATTTACATAATATATGGTCAAATTTTTATTTTTTAAATTAAACTTTAGATCTTAATCTACGATAAATGTTAATTTGGCGTCCTTAATATTACATTTGAATACAGATTTATTTATTTTAGTGTTATCAACCCCTTATAGTACACCCCCTTTTTCTCCTATAAACAAGCAACTTTTTTGAGGGCACCTCGAGCCATTTTTTAAAGAACATTCTTCTGAGTATTTTAGGGAAAATTCACGGCCCTATCACAAAACCCACGTCTGGTAGGCCAATCCTCTCAGCACAGTGAGAAAATTTGTGAATAAAAGTCAAAGGGTGTAAAATATGGTTAGATATACATATATGGTAATATGTATTTTTTTTTAATAAATTTTGGACTTTTATCTACAATATGTATTAATTTTGTAATTGGATGAGCGTAGAGAGCGTAGCGAGCGAAGCGAAGATTCCATTTCACTACACTGGAGAAAAAAATCCGGAATGTTTTTTTTTTTTTCTTTCTTTTTTTTTTTTTTTTTTGTATTTTTGTCTGTTTGTCCACACGATTCCGGCTAAACCGATACTCCGATTGCGATGAAATTTTATGGAGGCCTTCGAAATCTCTGAACTTAGAACTGCCACGTTTTTGAGCGCAATTGGAAATTTTTTTCTCATGAAAATCGCAATTTTACAATTTTTTTCAATTTTTAAAAAATTTCTTCGACTTAAAAACAACTACATGCTTTATCCGATTTTAATGATTTTTGCACAGAATCTTTATTTTATGAATTAAGATATTTTTGTGAAGTTTGAGCGCAATTGAAAAAATATTTATCATAAAAATCGAAATTTTACAGGTTTTTTCTTTTTTAAACAATTCTTTGACTTATAACACCTACATGCTTTATCAGATTGTAATGATTTTTTCGCAGAACCTTTATTTTATGAATTAATATATTAGTGTAAAATTTGAGCGCAACCGAGAAATTATTCATTATAAAAATCGCAATTTTACGATTTTTTGAACAATTACGATTAATTAAAAAAAATTAAAAAAAATAAGTTAATTTTTAATTTAATTTAATTTAATTTTAAAAAATTCAACTTAGTAATGATTTTGCCACAGAACAACAGAAAATTCACATAACACATGGCAGCTCAATGCACCAATTACGCTCATCCAACAACGCGGCGGGACTTAAGCGTTTTCCTAGTCTTAGGATAAAATTTAGTTTGATATTTGAATTTTCGAATTTTTTAAAAATGCCATTTTTTCAACCCCTTCAACCCCCTTAACCGGACGAATTTTGTCATGGCACCTCGACGCAATTTTCTTAGAATAGTGTTCTGAGTATATAGTCCAAAATGCAGACCTCTACCACAAAACCCCTAATTGTTCTTGTATTGACCTTTAATACGCTTGACTACTAGGCCCGCCGCACCCGAAGCCTTAACTTTCTGTTTGATTCTCTGTGCGATTTCCTCTGAGGTGAAAGGTGGAGGGGCAATGTTCCCTAAGTCAACTATTGGAAATTTATGCTTAGATTTCGATGGACCAGGAACTCCCCATAAGTTGGAGTATAGCCCTTTAACTGATTGATCAGTTGGCCTTTCATTATTTACTACCAGAGTATCTAGGGTATCATTTATTATATGCTCCGTTAGTTTGTGGGGTGCCTTTTTAAATAAATCTTGGGTACGTGCGTAAAGCGTTTTCTTAACTGAAGTACCCCGACCTTTGGTATGCCTACTGTTTACATTACGCTTTGGTTTGTTAGATTTCTGACCAGAACTGCAGTCATCATCCGAGGTAGCGAGTAGTGCTTTCACTACTTTGCTATAGACCTTCTCCCAGAGTTCCTTTTCCTTGCTACCCCTACTGGATTCTGAACAGTATTCACTAACTATATTCTTTATCCAAGTTGTTAGAGATGCGAACCTACCAAGAGATTCTGTGTCCATTGTGTAGGAACACATTAAATCGACCCATTCCCTATTGCAAGACTCACTGCTTGAAGCAGGTTGCACTGGAGGCGAAGATACTAGATCTTGTGGGTGGTGGTACACAAATGGTAGGTTGGGTGTTGTTGCGAATTCTGCAACTTGATTGGGAATTCGATCGTGATTTTGATGTAAAGCTTGATTCAAAGTTGGTGAATCAGGTGTAGGAGTTGTTGGAGATGGGTGGGTAATTTGGGTTATGTATAGTGAGACTTGAGTTGAATTATCGACCAGCGAATTGCTTAGAATTGGAGATAGTTTCACTAGGTGATGGATTTCAAAATCAGTCTGGGTTGATTGATCTACCCTAGATTCCTCCAATTGAGACCTCACCATACTGCCAATCGTCTGTGTAATCTTGTCCTCTTTGACAACTGATTGAGTTATTATTGGTTCATCAAGAAATACTGATTCCAACGATGAGACTACTGAACTCTGAGGAGATGGTGAATTAGACTTTAGCGGATTAAGCGAATTGTTAGTTTTCGGTGGGGTCACCAACATACTGATGTCTGACCCGCTATGAGATTTCTCCTTATCAACAAATGAATTGGTCTGTGGAATGCTAGTTCCAGGAGTACTAACAACTCTTGACCTGAGGTTGAACTCTCTACGAGTGGAATCAACGAACTGCCTAGCTTTGCTGCAAGCTAGTTTTGAATCTGTTCGAATTGTTTTCATTTCCAACAATTGTAGCTTGTTGGTTTTAACTTGACTTGCAGTTACCCTATTCGAAGCAGAAATTACTGGAGACTTTTCACTAGGCTGAACACTAGTCTTTTTAGGTTTGCGAACCTCGCCTCTAAGGTCGGCAAACGTGACCACTGGCTTGGCTGGCCTTTTTGGCGGACCTGTCACAGCGCACGGGTTAGGCTTCCCTAGTTTGGCAGCCGCCCGTGCTAGGTCTCTACGTTTATCTGAAATTTGCTTATCAGATTTGTGAGTCATAATCATTGAGATTGTTTTGTTTATGTTTTTTGACTCCTGGTGGTCCTTACACAGCTGTTTAAGCTGGTCGATTTCGGAAGGGGTCCAGCAAGATTGTACTCTATTACGAGGTACTTTTGGAGGGACCTCAGCACGAGCGATCATCCTCACCTCAAGGTGGTGATGTCGCTCATGCTGAGAGCGACTAGTAAGACTCTTAAAGTATTTCAAAGGTTTACAGTGAATGCAAGGGAAGTCAGTAATGTCCTCTTCCAAATCGCAGCCCTTACAAGCTTTAAAGTGTAGTTGCGCGCTGTGTAGAGTCTTCTTAGGCTCTTCACATGCCGAACAAATCCAATTAGGGTCAACATGGTGGAGGTCTTGTAAATGTTGCCCAAGGTCTTTAGGTTTAGTAAACCAGTAGACACACGAGGTCTTTTTGCCAGACAGATTTGAAACAAGTACACCACATTTACGTGGGACAAATGGTATTTTAACCATATTCGTAGCTCCTTTAGTTCGAGCAATGTCGTTGATGCTCTGTGGTTGGGGTGATTCATGAAAGGTGATGTGATGACCAAAAATCGATTACTCCCGCCGTTTATATATATGTTTTTACGTAGATTTTCTCGGATATAATATATATATATATATATATATGTTCTGTTGTAGGCTTTTGTGATTCATGGTTTATGTTAAGTTATACTTTACGGAAATAATCACGCTTTATTGGATGTTTAAAACAAATATTTAATTAAAACTTCAACGTTTCAGAAGACTAGGCTTCCATTTTCAAGAAGAGTTGGTATAAAACAATAAAAACAAAACAACAGCAACACAATAAAAATATAAACAAACTTAACCGCCTTACTCTTCTCAACTCTTCAACTCAACTCTTCTTGAAAATGGAAGCCTAGTCTTCTGAAACGTTGAAGTTTTAATTAAATATTTGTTTTAAACATCCAATAAAGCGTGATTATTTCCGTAAAGTATAACTTAACACTAATACTAATAATAATTAACTTAATATATATATATATATATATACAACAGAACATATATATATATATATATATATATATATATATGTTTTTGAAGGTTTTTGTGGCCGATATGTATTAAAGTAATCGGTATTTCGGTTTCAATGCCACGTATATTATCATTGGGCCGACGTTTCGATGAGATTTCACTCATCATCTTCAGGGCCAATACTACTTTAAATTAAATTAAAATTAAATAGAGTCATTCAAAAGGCCCTCAGACGACAAACTAACTCGGAAAAAGATGTAGGTACAGAAAAAGAAGAACCACTTACAACTGCATATTTGCCGTATGTTAAAGGAGTAACGGACATAATAGGAAAAATTCTTGCCAAACAAAACATCAAGACAGTCTTTAACACCGACAGAAAGATAGGAGAGTTGTTAAGAAGTAGTAAGGACCACATCCACCTAGAAGGTAGTGGCGTGTATGAAATACCATGTGGGAATTGTGACAGATGCTATGTGGGTCAAACAGGGAGGAACATGTTTCAACGACAACAGGAACACAGGCTAGCTGTTGAGCACATGGACAGAACATCAGTCCTTGCTCAACATACTAAGGAAAGTGGCCATGTTATCGACTTTGCTGGCATGAAACCCATTGCCACCGTTGAGGAGTTTCTTCCTAGAATGTTACGAGAAGCCATCGAGATAAACAAAAGAGCTCACAGTCTAAATAAACAGCAAGATAGCCAACGTTTATCGGTAACATGGAAACCTGCAATTTCAGGGATCCATGTTCAATCACATAGGCTAACTGTAAAACCTACAGACCAACAATCAACGCCTCAGTTAATACATGCAGATGATCTACAAGTAAATGAATCGACGGTCGGAGTGACAAGATCAATGACGAAAAACGTAAAGACGGACATGTAATGACTTTCTTGTTTCTTTGCAGCGACAAGCTTTTCAATGACTTTCTTTGAATGGTATTAAATTCGTCATGTGTGCAGTGATTTCTTTTGTTGACTTTTGTTGTTTTTTCTCTCCAGTTTTGTTCTGTATTTATCAATAGTGTAGTGATTAAGTTTTCGTTTTTAATATTTAAAGTTGTATTGGCCCTGAAGATGATGAGTGAAATCTCATCGAAACGTCTGCCCAATGATAACATACGTGGCATTGAAACCAAAAAACCGATTACGTTAATATATATAGTACTTTAGACAGAAATTAAAAAAGTGACTACACCGGGGTTTGAACCCGGGACCTTAGCTTACCGGGCTATGCTCTTACCAACTAAGCTATGCGGCCACCAATTTAAAACTGTCTAATTTTAAAGTCGCCTACTATAAAGCCAAGTTTAAACATCATATTTCCCAACTCTAGGGTTACAGAGATGGTTTGTATTTCTCCAAGTTAATTTCATGTGCAGTCTAATAGGCAGTGCAATCTGCTCTACACACGTTATTAACAATGTACAAAACAGACCAAAAATTAGACAGTTTTAAATTGGTGGCCGCATAGCTCAGTTGGTAAGAGCAAAGCCCGGTAAGCTAAGGTCCCGGGTTCAAACCCCGGTGTAGTCACTTTTTTAATTTCTGTCTAAAGTACTAACATAACAGCGTCATAGTCGCCTACTATAAAGCCAAGTTTAAGCATCATATATATATATATATATATATGTGTGTGTTTTTACGTAGATTTTCTCGGATATAATGTGACATAATGAAATTCTTTCGAGTTTCCGAGTTAAATAAGTTTTATTACCAACGTTTCGAACAGTTCTCCCTGCCCATTCTCAAGGTAACGACATCCAAGTTGAAAAACATTGAGTAAACAAACAAGACAATAACAAATAATATAAAAGACAAAACAAGTCACTGCAACTGCTCAGCATTACATTTAAGATCTTTGCGATGACCTTAACAGGCGTTTGGTAGGTGGAGCTTCAGGTGGCTTCATTCTTCTCCTATCCACTCTAGCTGGAGGAACTACATTTTCCGTAGCAACTGGGGGTATTATCGGAACCACATGGCTATCACGTAGCGCCAGTTTCCAGGTGGGTGCTAGTCTCTTCGCATCATCTCGTATGTTTAAGTTATGCGGTCGTTTCTCCATTTCGACGGCTTCTCTAACAATACGAGATACTTCATGGTCCACTCTGGCAACAGTCTTTGCGTTCGCGAAATCTATCCAGTGCTCATTCTCAAAATAGTGCTGGAAAAGAGCAGATGAAGTTTGCCTGTTTTTTATTGCAGTTCTATGCTCGTCCAGACGTGCTGAGATTTTACGGTTCGTCCTTCCGATATATGTTTTCTCACAACACCCGCAAGGAATTTCGTATATTCCATGAGCTTCATGAGGAATCACATCTTTCACATTTCTAAGCATTGATGAGATCTTAAGTTCAGCTTTAAAGATGGTTCCAATGTTGTTTTTCTTTTGGAGTCTGCTTATTTTATCTGTGGTGCCTTGTACATAAGGTAAATATGCCATGCTTCGGTATTTCTCTTCTTCTGGAGGATTTAAGTCCTTCTTCTTAGGAATTCTGTTAAAACGCTTTGGAAAATAGATTTGTCGGAATAACCATTCGAAAGAAGAGCTTCCCGAAGTCCCTTCATTTCTTCTGTTATATGGTGTTGGTCAGATAGCCTCTTTGATCGTGTACCGAGAGTGTTAACAACTGAGAATAGTTGAGCAGGATGGTGGTGTGATGAAGCATTTAAATATTTATTAGTATGTGTCGGTTTACGATATACGGTATGGGCAAAGCTTTCGTCATGTGTTTTCATTACCAACACATCCAAAAATGGAAGGCGGTTATCTTGTTCAACTTCCATTGTAAACTGTTCAAATAAGTTAGAAAATGATCAAGCTCTGCTCTACTATATACCCAGATGGCAAATATATCGTCAATATATCTTAGCCAAACAATTGGCTTCAATGGAGCATTCTCAAGAGCTTTAGTTTCCAAAAAATCCATGAATATGTTTGCAATAACTGGACAAAGAGGTGATCCCATCGGCGCTCCCTTGACTTGTTTATACATATTACCTTCATACCGAAAGTATGTGTTTGAGAGACAATGCTCCATGAGATCTAATATATACTGTGGGGGCTTATTTGGGTCTTGATAATCTCTAAGGTTTCACCAATAGGCACCTTTGTAAACAAAGATACAACATCAAAGCTTACCAAAATGTGTTCCTGCTGAGCTTAATTTGTATGTCGTTACCTTGAGAATGGGCAGGGAAAACTGTTCGAAACGTTGGTAATAAAACTTATTTAACTCGGAAACTCGAAAGAATTTCATTATGTCATATATATATATATATATATATATATATATATGTGTGTGATAAAAACAAGGATCTTGGGTAAAACCGCGTCGAAAATAAGATGAACCAGGGCAGAACCTGGGCGTCCACCGACGTTTCGTCTGTACTACGTCAGACATTTTCAAGGTTGACTGTGACTCTACGGTGGTTGGAGTCACAGTGGTTGGCAAGCACGCAGCGCCCGCCTTATATAGCCTCGGCTGAAGGTGCGGGGCGGCGAGGTTATATAGAAAATAGGTGCGGGGCGGCGAGGTCATATCGTGAAAAGGTGCGGGGCAGCGATGTCATATCGAAAAAATATACGGATGGTGGCCATTGAGAAACAAAATAGCACAGCTTACTGAAGTGAAACCTTTTTAGTCCGGCTTCTTGTCAAAGGGCCTGAATTGGTTGTCTTTTGAAATGTTATTTGTGCTTAGAATTATGGAATCTGAAATTTGCACCACTCTGAGGGATTTGGCTGAATAGGTCTACGGACTACATTTCGAGGCATGAGTGCAGGTTTCCAAGCAAGAGGGAGGCTCTGGCTATCATCTCTTTTGTCCATGCTATGCGGCCGTTTCTCAATTACCACAGATTCACGGATAATACGTGGCGTGAGCTGTTGTACAGGGCAAATAGTCTTCGTTTTATCAAAATCTATCACATGCGAGTAAGCTTTAGCATGTTGAGCCAGGTCTGATTTCTTGTCACCTGCTTTCACAGCATATGAGTGTTCATTTATTCTCACTGCTATGCGTCTGCCTGTTTGGCCTATGTACGTTTGATCGCAGTCGCCACAGGGAACCTCATAAACGCCTCTTTCTTCCAGATGAACAGAGTCCTTTGCACTTCTCAAAAAGGAGCTGATTTTTCTGTCTGTGGAGAAAAAGGTTTCGATGTTCTTACGATTGAGGATTCTACCTATGACGTATGTGGTACCCTTGACATTCATCTGATGTTCATCTGGAAGAAAGAGGGGTTTAAGAGGTTCCCTGTGGCGACTGCAATCAAACGTACATAGGCCAAACAGCCAGACGCATAGCAGGGAGGATTAATGAACACTCTAATGCTGTGAAAGCAGGTGACAAGAAATCAGCCCTGGCTCAACATGCTAAAGCTTACTCGCATGTGATAGATTTTGACAAAACAAAAACTATTTGCCCTGTACAACAGCTCAAGCCACGTATTATCCGGAATCTGGGGAAATTGAGAAAGGGCCCGAAAACATGAAAAAAAAAGAGATGATAGCCGAGCCCCCTCTTGTTGGGAAAAACCTGCACTCATCCCTCAAAAGTAGTCTGTAGACCTTTCACCCAAATCCCTCAGAGGGGGGTGAAATTTTTCAGATTCCATAATTCTAAGCACGAAAACATTTCAAAAAACAACCAAATCGGGCCATGACAAGAACCCGGACTAAAAGGTTTCCTACAGAAGCTTTTCTATTTTTTTTCTCAATGGCCCCCTCCGTATATTTTTTCGAATGTCATGCTGCCCCGCCCCTTTTTCACGATATGATTTCCCCCCCGAAACCTATTTTCTATAAAACCCTCGCCGCCCCCACCTTCGCCGGGGCTATATAAGGAGGGCGCTGCGTGCTTCCAAACCCGTGACTCCAACCCCCGTAGATCACAGTCAATTTAAAAAAATGTCTGACGGTACAGAAAAAAACGCGGTGGACGCCCGGGTCTGCATGGTTCATCTTATTTTCGACGCGGTTTTACCCAAGATCCTTGTTTTTATCCTATGACGGGCAGAGAAAACCTACAACAATCCATATATATATATTTTAACTCCATACCATGTTATTATGTTTCAAAAATTACATAACGCCAAAAATGTTGTGTTTAATTATTATAATTTTATGCAAAGTTTTAAATGGTAATATGGCTACAACGACGCATAGAAAGACACCAATGTTGATAATTTGTTTTCCAAATTTTAAGATTATAATAAAACCATCTGCATATATTTCCAATGGTTTTGACTTAATTTTAAGCCATTTAGAGGATAGTCCACTCTTGTACCCTGAAACCATGGATGTTTCAATATGAGACCTAGGAAGCATGTGATAAATCGTAATTAACTTAGATGGAAAAAATCAGTCCTTGGAACTGAATGTAGGCCTCTACACTCTAAATACAAAATGTTCTTATTTTATGTATTGTGACATCCAGGTCCCGCTATTAAAATTGTATGCGAAACCTTGGATATAATATTGTATTCATTTATATGAATGTAAAATATCCTACAGCTGCAGGAACACCAATCTGTGAAATAATCTAACATAAGGTTTTCATAAAAAAAAAATTCCGAGAGATATTGCGTATCAATATTCTGTATTATGAACAGAATATGATGAAAGCGACGATTATATACAAATTTACCAACTGTGACACCGTTGAAAACATTCGGTCACCTTGACAGGCTTACATCGTTGATGTTGATAGCATCATGTTGGCATTATCACACATGGTTGATGACTCCATGACGTGTTGTATTCAACAAGGATATCCGTAATAGTTTTTTGCGTAAAAAGTGTTCTCTCTTTCCTCTTTGTGATTGGCCGGTGAATGCTGCTGCCTAGGCTGTTCCTGGCGGAGTTCGTGGCATAGTTTGGGGCGATCTCTTGCAAGAAAGTCGCTATACCCCGAGCTAAACATGAGGTTCTTCGTGACCTTCCTGATGCTCGCCTTGTTCCTGGCAGTCGGGAAGTTTTTATCCCTCAACGTAGATGCAATTTTGGGTTGTTCTATTCCCGCACTTTCTTAACATGATTAGTCGCAAGCATCGTCTACCATTATATATTCAATTAAAGTATAAAAACAATTTGTGTTATACTATTTTACACATCTAACTATATATATAACCAAAGTACAGAAAATATTTTGATATTTTCTAGTAACACAATTTTTTTAAAAATGAAATGAAATGGAAGTTTTTTTCTTTTACAACAAAATATTATCCCTTTTAATTAATTTTAAAACATTGTAACCAGGGGGGAGGTCAACAAATAAGGGATAGAAACAAAACGCCTGCAAAAAAATTTGAAATTTTTCTTTTTTCGAAAACAACCTCAATAGAAATTAAAATACGAAAATTGTATTTGTAGACCGGCGCCAAGTCCCGTGGAAATAAAAGTGGCAAATCAAGCGAAGACGATTCCACAGAGGTGAGCAGCCAAGGATCGGACAGCGGTGGAGGCCAAGGGGGCGGACAGGGGGGAGGCGGGGACGGAGAGGATGACAGCCAGGGAGGAGGGAAAGGGAAAAGGGAAGGGGAGAGGAAAAGGAAATGGTCGAAAACAAGTAAGAACAAAATGATGGTTTACTTAACTGATTGAACAACGCATTTTACGCGTATTTTTTATAGTTCCCGATTTATATGCATATTTTACTTTTTAAAGATGTTAAGTAAAAGCTACCACTAACGCTCTGCCCAACTGAATAGTAAATTAAAGTTGATAATTTATTAATATGCAATTTTCACTTTGCTGCAAGTGTAGATTTATTTGTCTATATCCTATTTAGGAAACCATTGACGTCATAGGTTAAATAATATTATTATTTAATAGAAAATATTCTTTGATATCAACATAATTTTGTTGGATGTATTTTCAGGGCGGTGGTGGCAGGAACGGGGGTAAACGAAGGAAGGGCAAAGGTCAAGATGATGAATCTGAAAACCAACAAAGTGGTCAAGGGGGAGATCAGGGATCTGGAAATAATAGTGGAGGCGGTGGGGGTGGTAATAGCGGCCTAGGAAACAATGGCGGTGGTAATGGAGGTGGTGGAAAGAGTGGAGGAAATGGTGGTGGAGGAAATAGTGGAGGAGGAAATGGAGGAGGAGGAAGCGAAGTGGGAGGAGGTGGTAGTGGAGGAAATGGGGGAGGAGGGAAAGGTGGGAGCGGCGGAGGTGGGGGAGGTAGCAACGGGGGGAAACAGCAGGTGAAATTGGGGGGAAAAGGGGGGGGTGGGGGGGGAAAAAGAAAAAAAAAAAAAGGGGGGGGGGGGGGGGAAGTGGTGGGGGGGGGCGGGGGGGGGGGGGGGTTTTTTTGAAACAAAAAAAAAATTTTCTTTTTGGGTTTTAAAAAAATTTTTTTTTTGGGGAAAAGGTGCAATAAAAAAAATTATTTTTTTTGAAAATCGCAATGTTAGATTTTCTTCCATTTTTAAATAATTTTCGATTATAACACAACTGCGTTTTCGTTTGTTATGTTTTTTTCACAGAACCTTAATTTTAGATTAATATATTTTTTGTAAAATTTAACGCCTTTAAAAAAGTTTTTTTCGCAGGAAAATAGCAATTTTTACCTTTTTTAAAATTTTAAAAATTTACGACTTTTTTCGTTTTTAAAAATGTCTTCGACAAAGTCATGTTTTTTTCACAGAACAACAAAATCCATAAACAGGCAGCTTAATGCACTAATTCGCTCATCCAACACGCTCATGAAAAAAGTTTGCGAAGCTTCCTATAAAAAAACAAAAATTACTAAGGCGTGGTTTTTGTAAAATTGAATTTAAACATGCTCTTAACCTTTACTGGGAAGCTTCGCAAACGCTTTTTAGGCGCGTTTTTGGATGAGCGTTTTTTTTTTAAAAACAAAAAAAGCGTAAATTTGCAATTCTCATAAGAAATAATTTTTCTATTCGACACGAATATATAAATTCTAAAATTAAGGTTATGGGAAAAATTATTACAATCGGTAAAGAATGAAAGTACCAATGATGTAGGTTTTTAAAATCGAAAAATTTTAAAAATAAAAAAAATCAAAAAAATTGCAATTATCTGAGAAAAATTATTTGATTGCGCTAAAATTTTATTAAATTTTTAATTTCTAAAATTAAAGGGTTCGTAAAAAAAAACTACAATCGAATAAAGCATAGGTGTAAAAAGTCAAAAAATTTTAAAAAAATTAAAAAAAAAACGAAAAATTGGTTTTTCAAAAAAATTTATTTTTAGTTTGCGCTCAAATTTCCACGAATTATTAATTCATAAAAAGGGTTCTGTAAAAATTTTTCAATCGGATAAAGCGTAGTGTTATAATAAAAGAAATGTTTAAAAAATCAAAAAAAAAATCGTAAAATTGCGTTTTTTACAGAAAAAATGTTTAGATTGCGCTAAAGAACGTGGCATTTCTTATTTTTTCAAAGATTTCGAAGCCCCCACAAAATTCCCTCGCAATTGGAATATCGGTTACCGGAAACGGGTTTTAAAAAACGCACAAAAAAACCAAAAAAAAAGGAAAAAAAAAAAACCCGGGCATTTTTCTCCAGTGTAGTGAAATGGCATCTTCGCTTTGCTCGCTACGCTCATCCAATAAATTTTTATTCACCTAAATATTCATGCAATTTTCGTAACTGTACGACATTAATCATATGATGACATAATCATATGATCATAGACATCATAAATTTCTCGGCAGAGGGGTATTAACACTGCGAAACATACCTAGCACTTTAAACAAAAGGTTAATAAAGTGCAACTTGTTTTAGATCTATGATTTGCTTAAGAATTTTTGTATAACTTATCACTATCATTAGCAGACTAATCAAGGAAAGGGCGACCTTTTACCGGCTCGAAATGAACAGTGTGTTCTACTTGGCAATAGAAGCGCTATAGGTGGCATCAGGACAGAGTCGAATGGCCTTGTCACTTCATAAGCGTATTGTGTTGTACTTTGCAAAATATGATTATTTTCTTTGTGTTATTGCACTTCAATCTTTAATCAATATGATTTTAGCTTTTCTTGACGAGTACTTTACTTACATGTTCTTTACCAAATCAGTGTTATAAACCTTTATTTATTTCATTTCTACAACCTGTAGATATTATCATTATCTTCTTTGGACTTAAAAAATATTTAATTAAGTCACTTATTAAGATGTTTACAATTTTAATGATTTAAATCAGTAATTGATATTAACATTATTATATTACAATGAACGAAGGTGAAAAAATAGAGTGAACATATGGATTATCAGCACACAAAAAACCGTATTAGGAGTGTACCCACTCAGTCTCGTAACGGATTTCCACTGGGAAAACATTAATTTAAAGTAGACCAAGCCAACAGTGTTAGCGCAGACGCGGACGCCGACGCAATCCTCTATTTGTTTTCTGTACGTTGTACTACTACTAGTTGCGAAAAATCTCGAAGTTGGTGTAGTTAAAATACTTATAAAACTAGGGATTTTCTTTAAATAGAGCAATAGAATTGGATCAAATGCTTTATATTAAGTAGGAATTTAACAAATTTCCTAAAACTAAATTCATATGGGTACGTGACATTGGCGTTGTTCTTATGTATGCATTACCAAACAATGTATTTACACACTATTAGGGAGCTAAACGCAGCTATTAATTTATACGTTTTTGTTATTATGTTGATATGTAATGTCAGTGGTTGGGACTAAACCCGCCTGAGGGAGGGATGAGGCTCGACTGACTGAGACGTGAACAACGTTCAATACTACCATGTTCGTGCTTGCCTTTTTTTTTACTTATTCATCAAACAAACATGCCCAATAAGAAATTTTTGTTTTAAAACTTTTTTTTTTTGTTTTTTTTGTTTTGGATTTTAGATTTCTTTTGAAAATTTGGGATTTTGAATATGAACCGAAAAATCCAAACTTTTTTATTTACAAAAAAAAAATAGATAAAGAACAAGCATCTTTATTAATATAAAAAACAAAATGAAAATCGGAATAAAAATGGCTAATTTATAATTTTTTCTGATTATTACATACTATTTTCAAAAATCCACTTTTTTAAATTTTTTACTCAAAAAGAGTTAAAACATTATGTACAAGGCGTAAATATTATCCCATGTGAACGTGCGATAGCTCTACGTGCTCAGGAGCAGTGGGACTTTTACGTCCCGTCAGGCTATGCTCCTCCTAGGCTATGGTCCTGTCCATGTTAATGCTATATCACAATAAAATTGAGGGATTTGTTAGTCCCGTCAGTTAATAAAGAGTTAAAGAACACTAAGGTTTCTTCTTTAATATTATTTTGCAATTTTTACTCTTTATAGCAAACAATGTGCAATGATTCCTCGTATTCAAAATCAAAATTATATTTTAACTAGCTTATATATTAGTCTTATATATTAAATTATTATAATGCATGTTATATTTAATTTTATCCGTTCTACAGACTAACGATTGATTGATTGATTTGTAATGTTTAACGTCTCATATTAATGCACTAAGGCTATTCGAGACGAAGAGTGGTGATGGATAGGTATGAAGGATGAATAGAAGGGAGGAGGGGAAACCCGGTACCGGCACGTAGTCTAATCCTTTCGAAAAGTACAAAAGGGACTAACAGCTTTTCGTCCCATCCGAAAGGACGGTGTAATCTTGACAGTCATAGGTTCCTCCACTGACCCTGACTGCCGAGCAGACGTCTAGGAGAATGAAGCCGTTACACTAGCTCTCGAACCCCATCTGCACTAGCCAGCCGTATACGTATGTTTCAGGGCAGAGCGTTCACCCACTCTACCCCTGACCACACCCGAGGTTGCTTAACTTCGGTGTTCGCATAGGAATCGGCTAAGCAACCGCGGCTAAACCGCTGGCTTTCTATAGAATTATACAATTTTGGTTACCAAGTGTTACCACGGGGACTATATGTATTATAATATTTCTCATAAATCATGCATTACCAGTTATTAATTTTGTAAAATGTTTTATATTTTTCAGATGGAGCAGCTCTATCACCGTAAAACAAAGAATTTTCACAAATTACTTTATGCATTAAATTTATGATTTTAATACACAAGCATGAATAAAGTGTCTGTAAGAATTTCTTAAACTAGTTGTCTATTTACAACCTACCTCGAAAAGTATAAATATATCCCTTACTTTTGTTCTCCTATTGTATTCAAGCCAATACATTGAAAATCAAATATTATTCTGAATTATAGGATTATTTGGTAAACAAGTTGTAATACCAATCTTTGCGTGTTCGTAACATTGAATATCTATGCACTTGTATAATAAAACCTCAACAGAGTTTCAAAACATGTATGTCAATAACAAGTTCAAAATGTACTGTAACTTTCTCAGGGTCATCGTTCACCCGTTACAAATTATAGAAACGTTATTCAAGAAGACTGATTTCGCAGAAAGCAACAAGAAAAAATTCAAGAAACGAATCAACAATTATTCTCATTTTCTGTATCGACTGATAACCCGTTTAACATTTTATCGTGATTATTATCAGTTCTCCAAATCATAAATACAACTTGGAAGGTTGCTCTACGTATACTAGTAGTCATGACTTCGTGGTGGGGGAGGGGGAGGTTTTAAAACCCCATGCAGCATGAGGTATATTCGAAACCACTTTCCATTCCACATACGAACGACCCCGGACGCTAAAAATCGTGTATATAATTATACAGAAATGTAATTTCTTAACACATTATAAAAATTGGTAATTTTAATCCTTTTAGTCATAATAATCATTCTAATAATTTTAAAGCACATTTTGTTCAGGGGACTTGAGATAGTTAGTTTGAGCGGTTAATGGGGAGAGGAGAAATTCACGGTTTTTCTGACAAGGCTACAATCTCTCATCAACTTCGTTTATAAAAATAGCCCTATTCTTAGTGGTGTTATTATTATAGTTCATGTTTCAATATCTATTATTTCCATTTCATCATAATTTCATTTCAATTTCATTCATAATTTCGCCCTCAAAGACTGCCCAGTAAGTCATTTCCCTTCCATGTGTAAGGAGTACTTATGGGAAAACCATCTACAAGTGCCGTGTTAGTTTCACGTGCTTAAGCAAGGCTGT
This sequence comes from Sweltsa coloradensis, assembly GCA_024449915.1. Taxonomy (NCBI): domain Eukaryota; kingdom Metazoa; phylum Arthropoda; class Insecta; order Plecoptera; family Chloroperlidae; genus Sweltsa; species Sweltsa coloradensis. Next base: position 487,097 of record JAMZAV010000653.1, read on the forward strand.
TCGCGGCACGAGACTTCCACAAAGATATCAAGTGTTTTAGCAAAATAGTTGCTAGCGTCGACGCCTTTTCTTGTTGTTAAAAAATGTAAAAATAACAAGGATAAACAACAAAAATAATAATAAAGCTTCGACAAACAACTCGATATTAATTTGATGTGGCTGTTTATTGTGAGTTTCTTTATCTCTTTCCAAAACGATGGTATGATCAAGTAAACTAAACGATAGAGATATTCTTGTCATATTTTGATACAATTACCTTTTCATCATCGTCATGTCATGGTGATGTACGAAGCTTATCTGGCGAACACGCTTGATGGCAGACAGCCGATGCCAATAATATATTAGTTTTATTTATATATATTTATTTTATTTAAATTGTGCACATTATTTATTGCGACACGAGATAATCTGTGCTGACGGATATATTAATACACCTATGTTTCCGCTTCTATCATGTATGAGCTAGGAGATGAAAGAACCTAGTTTGCGTTATAATTTTGTTCACTAGAAACTAATTTGTACTCATTGGGCTAATTTGTATAACTATTATTGGATGAGCGTAGCGAGCGAAGCGAAGATTTCATTCTACTACACTGGAGAAAAAAATCCGGAATGTTTTTTTTTTCTTTTTTTTCTTTCTTTTTGTATTTTTGTGTGTTTGTTAACACGATTCCAGCTAAACCGATACTCCAATTGCGATGAAATTTTATGGAGGCCATCTAAATCTCTGAACTTAGAACTGCCACGTTTTTGAGCGCAATCAGAAAATTGTTTCCCATTAAAATCGCAATTTTACGATTTTTTCTATTTTTAAAAAATTTCTTCGACTTATAACACCTACATGCTTTATTCGATTTTAATGATTTTTCACAGAACCTTAATTTTATGAATTTAGTATTCGTGTAAATTTGAGCGCAATCGAAAAATTATTTCTTATGACAATCAAAATTTTACGATTTATTTCTTTTTTTAAATTACGATTAATTTAAAAAAAAAATTAAGTTAATTTTTTATATAATTTAATTTAATTTAAAAAAATCTTCAACTTAGTAATGATTTTTTCACAGAACAACAGAAAATCCGCATAACACATGGCAGCTCAATGCACCAATTACGCTCATCCAACAACGCGGTGGGACTTAAGCGTTTTCCTAGTAATTTATAATATTTTAATAGCATCTAGGGAAAGAGCGCGTTTTGGTTTTCTACAACAGTTCTGTTTCCATTCATAATTCTGGTTGCAGAAAAATTACAAACTACTTATAACATCAACATAATCAGAAAATTCACATTCAAAGGGAGCCTTTAAAGCTTTACCAGCCACATGATCTGAAATGTGTGCTTTGTAAGCTAAAGGAAAATCACTATTTCAAAATGTCAGAAAATCCAATTTTCTATTCGATTAAACATCGAGTTTGCAAAACAGTGATCTGAAAGCGAAAAAGATCAAGACAACCACTGATAATAAAGTGGAGAGTAACAGCAACCGATGCGCCTTTGTACGGGTGCTCATGTTTCGTTGTTCAAGGGAATGCTCTATGTAAGCGGCGCATGATTGAGCCTTTAAAACAGACCTTGGAACGTCGTATCCAAATACAGTCACCCTCTAAACAAAACAATATATTACTACGTACAGACATGGATTTACTGATTTCAAGAAGAAATAATTGTCATTGTGAATAATTTTACCTCTGCTTCCAATGCAGAAGGTCCAGGATTCGATTAGACACAGACAAAAATGATTTGACCCGGAAAATAAAGTTCAAAGATGAAACAAATTGCATAACAGCTTAGCGAAAGACCAAAGTCGGCGAAAATCAGACATAAGGAAAAGGCGCCATTTTTACAAAATTAACAAAAAAAGAAAAAATGCCAATTTTTACAAAATGGCGTCTTAAACCCACACTTTTACAGCTAATTTTTTGAATACTGACTCTCCATCCCCTTTATTAGTGGCGTATCGACGCCGCATCAGAAGCGTATTCACCCTCCTTTTAGCAGCAGGCGCAATGTAATCTGCACAAACCCACCTCTAATCCGCCGCGAATACGCGTTGGTACGAGGGTGATAATTAGTAGCGTACCCAGGTAGAACACGAACGTCGTTCGAACGTTGTTCCGCCTGTGCCACCAAGTCGGACCTACGTTGGATTTGCGTCATGCTCCAACGTCGGATTCGAAGAGTTATTACACGAGTGAGCGAAGCGAATGAGGATTCTGTTACGCTCTACTCGATCGGGCCTTGGCCGTGAGCATTGTCCAATGTATGTATGTATGTATGTTAAATGTCTGTCTGTCCAGGGTCATACGGCCGAACGGCCAGATAGATTGAGCTGAAATTTTAAATAGACGTCCGTGACCAGTTAACTGAGAACTGCTAACAAAATGAGCAATATCTGTTGCGATTTAAGCTCGCAAGAAATACAAATCTTAAAAATTTGAGCTTAGATTGCACATGTTTCATTTGCAAATACGTATAGAAGGCCACAGCCATGGTTATATAAAAAAATAAATTAAACACATTGATTTCAGTGACGGATAAAAAATCACACAGTCGGTGGTTATCACCACGTGTTTTGATTTTTGTTTTCCTAAGTGTCAATGTCATGCGATAGAAAGTCTATATTATAGAGGCGGACATGCGCAGAGATGGCTCGCGCCAAAACGAACTCCATTTCACAAACGTTAGCTGGTAAGTAGAATATTACTCCTCAAAACTAGAGGCGAGCTCTGGTAGTTGTCGTTGGGGACCTCTCCTCCTCCGCAACGACGACGACCATAACGACACGAACGATGACAAAGACTATGACGACCACGACGTGAGAACCCCTCTTTTCCTTTCACCTACTTGTAGCTGATTCTGTTCTGCATAAGGTTATCCTTCCTATATCCCCTAGATTAGAGTTGCGTATTATAACCTAACAGTTGACGCGCCTTTAATCCAAATCAACTTAACCTCAACTATGTCAAAGCCTCCATTCAGTACGAAGACGGCGACAACGACTACACGATTGGTTGACGCCCTCTGAAACCATACTATGAAAACGCCAAAGTCGTTGTTAGACGAGTGAGCAAGCTATGTGTTGGGTACTCGGTAACACTAGGGAAACGCCAAAGTCGTTGTTAGACGAGTGAGCAAGCCATGTGTTGAGTACCCGGGAACATCCCCTTTCCTCCCCAAAACTTAAGGCTGAATCTAGCTAGCATGGGCATATTTCTCCTCCACAGTTTATTAGGCTAGAGTGGCGCATTAGGCCTTACAGTGTTGATGCGCCCTTATAACAACTATCTCAAACCCCTCTTATTTATACTCATAATATACTAGGAAAACGCCAAAGTCATTGTTAGACGAGTGAGCAAGCCACGTGTTGAATACTCGGTAATATTAATATATCATGAGTATAAATGAGAGGGGTTTGAGATTAGTTGTAGTAAGGGCACGTCAACACTGTAAGGCCTAATGCACCACTCTAGCCTAATAAACTGTGGAGGAGAAACATGCCCATGCTAGCTAGATTCAGCCTTAGGTTTTGGGGAGGAAAAGGGGATGTTTCCGGGTACTCAATACATGGCTCACTCACTCGTCTAACAACGACTTTGGCGTTTCCCTAGTAACAGGATGAATGGCATCGGAACGCCGCCGGTTAACGTGGTATACAAGCGTTGATACGACGGTGATAATGATGGCGTATCAACGTCGTATTAGCCGAGTATTACACAACGTATAAGCAGCAGCGTGTACGATACAAACCCACCTCTACTACTCTGCTAATCCACGTTTCATCCGCCGCGTAAATCAGCGTTGGCACAGTGGCAAAAGAGACATATAGTTCTCATCATGGTAATTTGATTTAATCAATTAGATTGTGATCCAGAGTGAACCTGTTAGAATGACATACACCATGAGACAGCCCAGAGGAAGTGTTAACATTGCATATAAATTTCGTGAGTATAGAAAAACCCACGACGACCGATTTAAACTTGATGACATAATTTCAAAATAAAAATATATGAAAACTTCATACACAAGTAGTTTTTGAAGGAAACCAAAAAGTCGTGGTTATTGAAAAAAAATATTATTGTTAGACGAGTGAGCGCAGCGAACGTAGTCTACAACGCTACTCGATCGGTCCTTGGTCGTGATTATTCTGTTTGTTAAATGTTAAATGTTAATCGTCTTTCTGTCCGGTCCCATACGGCCGAACGGCCAAATAGGTTGAACTGAAATTTTAAACAGACATCCGTGACCAGGAAACTGAGAACTGCTTACAAAATGAGAACAATCTGTTGTGATTTAAACCTGCAAGAAATAAAAAACTTAAAAATATGTTGAAATGTATAGGAATTATTTAAACGACAATGATTTTCATTTTGAAATAATATTTTTTGTTTGTTATTTCCTGGTGTGAAATGCCGTGTCCAAGGTTAATCGAATGTTGGACGTCAAGGTACCCCCAAATTCCGCTCGTAGATTGAGTAAACCTTGCAATATTTTCACGTTTTTCGTACTGGCTATGTTTTCCTTATAGTATTGTCACAGATGATGGACTACACTGCGTTATATGCATTTCAAAACATGTTAAATAATTTAAACTAGGAAAACGCTTAAGTCCCGCCGCGTTGTTGGATGAGCGTAATTGGTGCATTGAGCTGCCATGTGTTATGCGGATTTTCTGTTGTTCTGTGAAAAAATTATTACTAAGTCGAAGATTTTTTTAAATTAAATTAAATAAAATAAAAAATTTACTTAATTTTTTTAATAAATCGTAATTTAAAAAAAAAAAAAAATCGTAAAATTGCAATTTTAATAAGAATAATTATTCGATCGCGCTCAAATTTAACACGAGTATATAAATTGATTAAATTAAGGTTCTGTGAAAAATCATTACAATAGGATAAAGCATGTAGGTGATATAAGTCAAAGAATTGCTTTAAAAAAGAAAAAAACCGTAAAATTTCGATTTTCATGAGAAAATAATTTTTCGATTACGCTCAAATTTCACACGAATATCTTAATTCATAAAATTAAGGTTCTGTTAAAAAATCATTACAATCGGATAAAGCGTGTAGGTGTTATAAGTCGAAGAAATTTTTAAAAAATCGAAAAAAATCGTAAAATTGCGTTTTTTATAAGAAAAAATTCCCGATTGCGCTCAAAAACGTGGCAGTTCTAAGTTCAGAGATTTCGAAGACCTCCATGAAATTTCATCGCAATCGGAGTATCGGTTTAGCCGGAATCGTGTTAACAAACACACAAAAATACAAAAAAAAAAAAAAAAAAAAAAGAAGAAAAAAAAACATTCCGGATTTTTTTCTCCAGTGTAGTGAAATGGAATCTTCGCTTCGCTCGCTACGCTCGCTACGCTCATCCAAAAATACAATCCAGAAATTACAAAATCTTTCCCGGCTATTGAACCCGTCTCCCACATTTCGGCTATAAGGGCGCTTTAGCCAACTCGACTAGGGAAACGCCAAAGTCGTTGTTAGACGAGTGAGCGAGTTATGTGTTGAGTACACGGCAACATTTGCATTTAAGTTTGATAATTATATAGGTATAAATAATAGGGTTTTAAGTTTAGTTGGTATAAGGGCACGTCAACTGTAAGGTAACTAGGGAAACGCCAAAGTCGTTGTTAGACGAGTGAGTGAGCCATGTGTTGAGTACCCGGTAACATTCCTTTTCTTCCCCCTACCTTAGGCCTCCCTAGCCTATCATAGGCTACAGTGGAGCATTATGGCCTAAACTATGACCTAAACTTAAATACCCTATTATTTATACGAATATCATAATCCAACTTAAATGCAAATGTTCCCGCGTACTCAACACATGACTCTCTCACTCGCCTAACAACGACTTTGGCGTTTCCCTAGTTTTTATAAAACTTGAAAATGCTTTATGTATACACGCACATCTGATGAAGCTCAGATGTGATGCCAGTCTCAATAATAATTTGTTTCATGAAATTAAAACGGTGAAAATGTGTGCTTTTTTTTAAAAGCAAATTTTCCCCACCCCCACCCCACCCCACGTCTCCCAACCTCGCCATCTAGATTTTTTTAAATTGGCATCTTTCAACCCTATACACCTTTGTACCCCCTACAAGGGTCAAGGAATTTTTTCCAGGGTAAAAATTTAAAACATATTAGTTGGTCATTGTTAGCACTTCGCTCGCCCGAGGAGACGGCGCAAACACCGCTGGATTGGTCGGCTTTTAATGTAATGACTTCCATTGTGTGGCTAGACTCTAAATACGATTCTGTAATTTGTAATTATTTTTTTTAAATTGAAATAGTGAGTGATAGTTTTTTTATTGTAAAAAGTGAGAAGAAACGATAAAGGGCAGGCTACAGAGAGCACGTGTCAGCTGTCACCACATATCTACACGTGCCCTTATCTGTGTTATTACGTCTAATTGGCAAAAGGCTAGTGAATAAATAATAAGATTAATATTAGGGATGACATTTTCGTACTTTTTTAAAATTATATTCAATCTTTATTTTAACATGACGTTATTTCATCAGACTTAATTTTTTACAATTTTCATAAAAGTATTATAATAATGATTATTGAGAAATAGTGTCGTTTAATGAGTTGCTTAACTAAAGATAATAAACTGTAGTATTGTACAAATATTGTAGCTTAGCTTTTTGAATTGTTCATTGTGCAATGATCGAATTCCTATAATCTTGCTTACAATAATGAATCGATTTTTACCTGACCACAGGGCAGGAACGCCAATACAAAACACATGTGACCATCTGTTGTATAGAAAATCCAAATTCTGAATTAGACCAAAGATCACAGAGAACAATGATACGTCCAGCAAATGACAGTTAGCGTCAGTCGATGGAAAGAAAGAAAGGAGAGACGAAAGGGGAACAGAAATGCCACAAATCCAGCTCAATTCTCGCGCTGACCGCAACTATGGATATGTGATCCACGTATTTTCTTTAAAATTTAAAACAACTTATTTAAATTTTTGAATTTAAACTTTTAATCTTTTTATTTTTTGAAGCACTAAAAAGCCAGGGACGAATTAAATAGGACTCGTCAGTACTCCAAAAGGTTAAGTAATAAAGAAACGTAAATGCAACTAATACAGGTAATCCACACCACTAGCCCAGTCCGAGTGGTAGGGATGGTACCAAATGAACATTTAATATTAATCAGATAAGATAAGATAAGAGGCAAAGGCCATCTTGCAAAGATTAGCTTTAAGTAAGTAATGAAGTATTTTACTTTTCTTAAATACAGGCAACCTCTTATATTTCTTGTCGTTGGAGATCTCTGCATAACCTCAAGTCCTCTCCCCGACAAAAACAACGACGACACAAGGGATGAGAAAGACGACGACGAAGACTTGAGAACAATCCACCCTCTTCACTACCGAGTACTCACTGCCTGAGGCTGGATCTGCTCAGCATATGCCTGTGCTCCCCCCATCCCTTAGGCTAGAGCAGCGCATTGTGAACTTACGGTTTAGATACCCTTCAACAAATATACAAAATCAATCATATTTTGATAAAATACAGAGATAAGTTTTAAAGAATACATAAGATTAAATTAACTATTTATAAAATCAGGAAATATTTAAAATAATATCAACAATCGTCAGAGTTTTAAAAGAGAGATGTGAGCTGAAAACAAATCTATAACTTTATTTAATGCCCAAGTAGGGTACGATATTCCAATACACTACAATGCAACGAAAATGCATTTTCAACAAAATATTGATATAGGTTTTAAACAGTCCCAACGACGTAATAATTGAGGTGCCACTGTTCTCTTGAAGACTTCCTTCGACATGGAAGAAACTTTGGGAATGTAAATAAATTTAAGTTGGAGTAGAAGTAGTAGTACCCTATAGTACTGTCGCACGTTTTTAATTACTCGCAGGAAAATAAAGAAAAAGTGTTTCTATGTTTTTTATTGTTTATTGCTACAGCCAGGTCTGATAGAAATCATTTTTTCATTTTTTCGTGCATGGTCGTGTTCACTTCCGGTCAATAATTGCAAATTGTTTTCATCAAACGGGGCAGATTTTGGGAATTCAAGAAATTTACGTGGATTAGGATATCCTTCCAGAATACGCAAACAAAATGCTTGCATAGTGGAACCACGCTATCGAAAAGTACGATCTACGATCGCACATTTTCGACCATGCAGAATCGTGGCGTTCCCGTGTTAATTTTATTGCGATTTCGTACTTCGTCCAGTGAACACACCGCTGTAAAATATTGTATACCTCTATTTTTATATTTAAGAGGACAGCGGTGGCAGGATTGTGTGATGAAAGATGTGGAGCAGCGAGAAGCAGTTTGGAACGTGGTGGATAGACGAAGTAGATGGAGCGCTCTACTTCAATGCCGACCCCACACAACGCAGAGTTGCAAGTAATAATGACGAAGAATTTGAAATAAATCTGATATTAATAATGGAATGTTATATAAATATAAATTATTTAATTATGTAAAAATGAAGTGATGTAATTTTTAATTTTTTATTAAAAATATTAGGCTATTTCTACTTCTATTCCAACTTCTTCTTCAGGTTCTCTCTGCCATCATCATCTGTTTTCAACCTTTAATAACCTGTGAAGCTAAAGCTAGCTCTCTTGCCATTTTATGACGTACTCGCGTTTTTTTACTATGACATATTACATTTTCAAAGCTAAATGTTTAAACATGTACAGTGCAATATGAAAAATGTATCAGCTAGTTGTGGATCTAGCAGAGATCATATAATTGGATGTGCGTAGCGAGCGTAGCGAGCGAAGCGAAGATTCCATTTCACTACACTGGAGAAAAAAATCCGGAATGTTTTTCTTTTTTTCTTTTTTCTTTTTTGTATTATTGTGTGTTTGTTAACAGGATTTCGGATAAACCGATACTCCAATTTCGATGAAATTTTATGGAGGCCTTTGAAAACTCTGAACTTAGGACTGCCACGTTTTTGAGCCCAATCGAAAAACTATTTCTTATTAAAATCGGAATTTTACGATTTTTTTCGATTTTTAAGAAATTTATTCAGCTTATAACACCTACATGTTTTATCCGATTTTTATGATTTTTTCACAGAACCTTAATTTTATGAATTAATGTATTCGTGTGAAAATTGAGCGCAATCGAAAACTTATTTCTCATGATAATCGTTTTTTTTTCTTTTTTAAAACAATTCTTTGACTTATAACACCTACATGCTTTATCCTATTGTAATGATTTTTTCACAGAACCTTAATTTCACGAATTTATATATTCGTGTAAAATTTGTGCGCAATCGAATAATTATTTCTTATGAAAATTTCAGTATGACGATTTTTCCTCTTTTAAATTACGATTAATTAAAAAAAAAAAATTAAGTTAATTTTTTATTTATTTTAAAAAAATCTTCAACTAAGTAATGATTTTTTCACAGAACAACAGAAAATCCGCATAACACATGGCAGCTCAATGCAATTACGCTCATCCAACAACGCGGCGGGACTTAAGCGTTTTCCTTGTCTACAATAAACTGGTTATGTCAATCATATTACCCTACATTTAGTAAGCAGTAAATTTATGAACTATCAAATGTTTTTTTTATTTAGTTATAAAAAAAGTATTATTAAAGGGGGATTTAACTGCTGGACTAAAAAAAATATTTCATTTAGGCCAACTAACTATATGAATTTACATGTTAACAGAAAAATTATTGGGTCTACAATGACCTGTAAAAACATTGTCTAGCATTGTAATTTTTGAGCAAGGTCCCATCGGCAAAATCTCCCGCATAAGAAATAACATGGGGGCGATCTTTATGCCCCGTGACCTTGGAGGATTTAGGTACTAAAAATAGTGGCTATTATTCACGCATTCGTCAACCTTTTCTGTTAATCTGCTATATATTGTTTTTGTAATTGTGCAAGTGTTTTGGCCAAAATATGCTGATTACCAAGAAGGGGTGAGATTTCAGTATGCATTTTTTTAATGTCTATCCTATTCAGTAAAAAAAATGAATTACAAAGGAGGACAACTAAATAAATCTAATTACATACGTGCAGACACAGCAATTAACTACAGTTAAGTAAAAATTTGAAATGGGAATATTACAACATCAATGATTGTTTTTCTCTAGTGTTTCTTTAAACTCACTTACCAAAGTCACTGTTTATTTCCCGGAAAATAAACAGTGACTTTGGTGAGTTTTAAAGAGACACTCATATAAACATTATATTTCCGGGTCAATAGCTAACGAATTAATAGCAACAATGATTGTATTAAAAACAATAATTTTGATATTGATTGATTTGATAATGATATTAAATGCAATTAATTAATGAACCAAATATAAGAAAGGAAAGAAAAAGAATTAGGAAAGTAAGAAAGAAAGAAATATCGATAGAACGAAAGAAACAAACAAAGAAAGAAAGAAAGTAGAAAAAATCATCAGAAAAGAGAAACGAAACTGATTATTTGGATGTTCCCACTCAAACAAATGAGGTTTGTCAAACATCAGGAACAGCAAATCAGGGAGTAATTAAACTTTCACGGTAGAAAGAAACCACCGAACGCGAATCTTCATTCTTGTGTTATTGATAACAATTTGGTGCCAAAGATTTTGACTCTTATATTGAGGCACACAGAACTCTATGGGTCTAAATCCATAAAAAAGATGTGTTAAGTGCAACAACCAGTTGAAACAGAAGTTTTCTTTCAATGCAACCATTTCCCCAGTCCACAGTTGAGATTTGAGTGAATGAACCATGGAACTATGTATGGACTTGGGAAATGGTTGCTCTGAAAGGTAATTTCTTTTTCAACCGATTTTTGGACTTAAAACATTTTTTATGGACTTAGACCCATAGAGTTATGTGTGCCTCAATTTTATCAGACATATAATTATTGGAAATTTTATACGTAAAAAACTGATCACAGCAATGATCCAGGACACCTAACTCAAGAATTAGAGCTCCACAAGTGGCCGGCAACCAGATAAACTAGGCAGAAAAATATCATTGAAAATACATTGATTATAATAATCAAAGCAATAATGAACAAACAAAGAGAATTGTAGTGAAAATAAAAAAATAAGAACAAATGACGAGAAATTAACATTACACATACACACACGGACAATGTACCATAAATAAATACCAAAAATCAATTCTTCTTAGCTCTTTGATTCATTAGCAATGCTTCAATTAAACTTTAAAATTCTAAGGTTCCTATATCAGTAAAATGGCTTCAAATATCATAAGGAATTGAATTTCAAAAGGACTTTCTAAATATTATATTAATCTAGAAACTTGCAATGTGTACATTGGAATAGAATTTCTATCACGATCAACAATTTGAAAAATATTGTGTAGAATTTTAAATATCAATTGACTATTACATTCATATTTATAATGTTTCTTAAAATTTGAATTACAGTATAAGAAAACTTAGATATTTAAATTCATAGACTATATAAATTAACTTAAAATTTCAATAGGGAATATGCATGATCGTCCAATATTGATTCTAGTTTAGGGAGTAGTAAGAGATTTATTTATTAATACCAATACTGCTAACAAAAATAATTTGAATGAAATATTGTAACTTTTATTGAGGGCCAAATCTCTAAAGTTGATTCAAGATTGACTACTAGTGTATACAGAAAACCGACACACACTGATCAGTATGCGAGGACTGATTCAAATCACTCGGTCCACTTTAAAGGGGTATTCACCCGCTAAACTCAAAAAAATATTTCATTCAGGTTAACTAACTATGAATTTAGAAATCAACAGACAAATTATTGGGTCCACCTTAACCCGGAAAAAATGTCGAACTAGGTATTTTGCGAGCTAGGTCCCATCGGCAAAAAACATAAAAAATTACATGGATGGGGACGAACTATATGCCCCGTGACCTTGGAGGTTTATGATCTGAAAAATATTAACCATTATTGACGTACTCGACAGCCTTTTCTGTAAATTCTCTATATTTTGTTTTGTAATTTGGGCAAGTGGTTCGGTCAACATATGCTGATTACTAAGAAGGGGTGTGATTTTGGAATGCATATATTTGCATATTTGAGTGTATATTTGTGCACAGTTTCAAGGCACGATGTAATAAAGGGCCATTTTTGATTGGTATGATGCCCTAGTATAAGTGAAACAAAAAAGGAGCAAGTTTAAGCCGAATTAATAAATTTACTAAAACGCCTATCTTCGCAAGTTTCATGATAAAAAAAATTAAAAAATCGTGTAAAATCACAGCCACAAGATATACTTTTTTAAACGGTCATTTGAGTGTAGTTTTATGCTATAGATTATATGGTAAAAATATTTTTGGGGTATTGTGTGATGAGATGTTTGGCAGTCCGAAGCGGTTTTTAATTGTTCATCAGATATCTTGATGAACCAAGAACTTTTATACCTGAACAATGCATCCAAGTCAAGTATTCCAGAAATCTGTTGATTGATGAAATCTGTTTGTTGCAAGATAACACTCAATCTCCAGTTCCACCGCAAATTCTGAAAACAGTAGTTCTTGATTACTATCCGAATTGGTCCGAAAAAATATCTATCTATCTCCTTTTGGGATTTGTAGTTTTTCAATCACCTAGTACCCCAAGAAGTATATTAACAGTTACTAAACCCAAGAACGAATCTCATTTGTTCAAGAATGATGTTTACTCATTACCTTGTCAATGTGGTGCCGCGTACATTGGAGAGACCAAGAGACCTCTTGAGGTTAGGTTGAAGCGTTACGCATCATAGAGTAAATTCCTCTAGAAGAGCAGAGCATGTTTATAAGAATCACCATTTTGTGGATTGGAACAATTCATCCATCATTCTCATGAAGCCAATCCACATAAACGTAATCTTAAAGAGGCTGTATTGATGTCTGTTACTAATAATGAAATAAGTTTAGCATTGATTTTCCTGGAATTTGGAAATTTTTTGAAACTATAAGCCATAATGTTTTTTCTTTTGTGTTTGTGAATTTTTGGATGAGCGTAGCGAGCGAACCGAAGATTCCATTTCACTACACTGGAGAAAAAAATCCGGAATGTTTTTTTTTCTTCAGTTAGCACGATTCCGGCTAAACCGATACTCCGATTGCGATGAAATTTTATGGAGTTCTTCGAAATCTCTGAACTTAGAACTGCCACGTTTTTGAGCACAATCGAAAAATTATTTCTCATGAAAATCGCAATTTTACGATTTTTTTCGATTTTTTTTTTAAATTTCTTCGACTTACAACACCTACATGCTTTGTCCGATTGTAATAATTTTTTCACAGAACCTTAATTTCATGAATTGATATATTCATGTGAAATTTGAGCGTTATCAAAAAACTATTTTTTACGAAAATCGCAATTTTACGACTTTTTTCAATTTTTAAAATTTCTCCAGCTTATAACACCTACATGCTTTATCCGATTGTAATGATTTTTTTACAGAACCTTAATTTTATGAATTAATATATTCGTGTAAAATTTGTGCGCAATCGAATAATTATTTCTTATGAAAATTTCAATATTACGATTTTTTCTTTTTTTAAAATTACGATTAATTAAAAAAAATTAAAATTTAAGTTAATTTTTTATTTAATTTAATTTAATTTTAAAAATATCTTCAACTTTGTAATGATTTTTTCACAGAACAACAGAAAATCCGCATAACACATGGCAGCTCAATGCACCAATTACGCTCATCCAACAACGCGGCGGGACTTAAGCGTTTTCCTAGTATAATTTATTTTACTGGTTTTTAATAACAACTACAACCATTATATTAGTATGTTTCTTTGGTGCATTTTGTTTTGCTTAGATGGCAGTGTGTGTTTGTTTTGAAGCCCATTCTGTTGTCATCGTTGTCATGATCTTTCAACTGTCATTAATATGATTAAGGAGGTGGATAAACCTTTCAAAAATCGTAATCGTGGTTTTATTTTGATTAGTGTAAAGTCCTAACTAGGAAGTTTCGAAAACGCTTTTTCAGGCGCGCTGTTGGATGAGCGTAATAAAAAAAAAACGATAAAAGCGTAAAATTAAGATTTTTATAAGAAATAATTTTTTTATTGCGCTCAAATTTCCCACGAATATATTAATTCATAAAATTAAAGATTTGTAAAAAAAATCATTACAATCGGATAAGCATGTAGGTGATATATGTCGAAAAAGATATTTTAAAAATAAAAAAAAATCGTAAAATTGCTATTTTTATAAGAAATAATTTTTCGATTGCGCTCAAAAAAGTGGCAGTTCTACGTTCAGAGATTTTGAAGGCCTCCAGAAAATTTCATCGCAATTGGAGTATTGGTTTAGCCGGAATCGTGTTAACAGACACACAAAAATACAAAATAAAACATTCCGTATTTTTTCTACAGTGTAGTGAAATGGAATCTACGCTCATCCAATAAATAAATATGACATTACCCTTGATACGAATTCAATACCCTTCATAAATGTCATCAGCTGTTTCTTGCTCAGAGAGCGATTGAGGGAGTGAGTTCGGGAAGTGGGGGCGAGAAGTTGCAAGCGATTGATGTGAAATATAGCACAGTGGCACATTGTAAACCCAGGTCCTTAGTCGAGTCACAGTCGAAGTAACTTACTTAGCTTCAGCCCTCTCGTCTTAGTGCAAGCTCCATGCGAGATCGACAAAACACCGGTTCTCACGTATGCCGCTAATAAGGTGCATTTCAAGGGGGAGTTGAGATGGGCACTTCTAACAACTTGAACATTGAGATTAATACTAAGTGACGGCAACGGTTAAGTTCAGATCAAAGCATACTATCTCTATCAACATAATAATATATTCCAATTCCAACAAGTGTTTTGTCTTACTTGTGTGTTCATCTGGTAATGGCAAGGGCCTTCACTTTACAGCTATAGCCCGAGATCAAACTGACAAGATCACTCGCGTTTTAATTATATTATATGCAAATCATTATCTTATCAACGCGAGGACGCTATTCACAGTAGCGTCCATGGATGAGCGTTTTCGGCCTTTCAAACACTCCTTTAGGAGTTTACTTTTCTGTGTTATTAACAGAGCAAATAAAGAAGTTCTCCCGTTTAAAATTATTTATCGACTCTGGTATCAATTCATCATCCAACAATAGAGCCTTGCGAGGGAAACCTTCCCAATGCTATTAACGCAGGAGATTTTGGGTCCTTTAGGAACACATTAACGCACACATCAACGTAATAAAGCTATTCCATACCTTTACTGGAAACAAAAGTAAATTTGAGCCTAAAATAATAAGGTGAATTATAAAGAACATTTACTTGATTATCTCAGAACTATTTTTTTGGGCTAATGCCCTTTCAATAATAAGTGATTCAATTAGTCTGTATGTCAAATGTCTGTTTGTTTGTTTGTCTGTTCCCATACGGCCGAACGGCCAATTTTAAACAGACTTCCACGATCAGGTAACTGAGAACTGCTAACAAAATGAGCAAAATCCGTTGCGATTTACCTACAAGACAAAATATATTGAAAAATAGACGTGAAATGTGTAGGTTTCATTTTAACAACAATGCTTTGTTAATAATGTGATGAATTAGTTGGACTATACACTGCTCTTTTAAATAAAGAAAAACTATGGTTGCATGAGTTTTCTTGTGAAATTGGGATGGCATTTGTTTACAGTTTTGAATTTTGTTTTTTCTTACTGTTGTAACTGTCAAACGTCATTAGACCAGTTGAAGTCAACTGAATAGTCGTCGAAATATCGTTACCTACATAGTTTTTCTTTATTTAAAATAGCAGTGTATAGTCCAACTAATTCATCACGTTATTAACCTCCCCTGCTCTAAAAGTTTCATTAATATTAATGCTTTTGTTCTTGAAGAAGTCATTTTTATCGAGTAATTTGTGTCAGGCTATGATAACATGCATAGCAGACCAAGGTTTATCGAGTCTTGCACGACCAAGGTTCCCCTAAATTCCGCTGCGACATTGGGTAAACCTTGCAATCTTTACTCGTATTTCGTACTAGCAATGTTTTCCATAGTATGGTATGCATTTCAAAACATGTATTCACAAGTGTAGAAAAGCATTATTCACAATAGTACGTATATTTATTAACTGATACATCTATGGTGTTGGTGGCTCATCGAAAAGTGCAAAACAAATTCATTATACAATTCATACGCCATCTTGGTAATTTTATTTTTTTCATCAGTTTTGTTTTGTTTATAACTTGGATACACATTGCTGCTATCTTGGACATTATTTTACGTCAAGCTAACAGGAATTCTATTTAATATTTACAACACACATGTAAACTATTTCAAAAATGATTTACATGCCGGTTCTGCATCAAAAAATGTTATTATAATGTATCCGCTTCAAAAGTTTGGCGTCATCTTGTTTATTTCCATTTTTAATGAGCATGTATTTTTCGTTAGTTTGTATAAATGGTAAATTAAAGATACCAAAGCTTCTGTTTCGAATATTATACAGTTATATATTTGTTGTACATTTTGGTTTGGCAGCCATCCTGGTTTTTAATACCGTCAATGTAACCGCAATTCAATCTCACTGGAAAAAATATTTAATCTATCAAAGAAATAATGCCAATGTCGGTTGTTCGTCACAAAATACAATATTTTGCACCGGTTCAAAATTCAGCTGCCATCTTGAAATTTCCCATATTGGCATGAACACATTCTTTAAAATTAATTTGTAATATATTTTGAGTGCTTTTGTGTTGGATGTGTGTTTGAATGAATATTTTAAATTCATGTGTTAGCGGTCATCTTAGATTTTATTTATGTTAGTTTGAAGATATGTGGAAAAATACTCCAATGTATAGGCCTACATAATCGATTTCAAACATGAGGACAACCATAAAAAATGTAATAATGTATAACTAGTTTCCTCGTTGACAAAATACAGGCGATGCCATCCATCATGTTGCTTCCATCCACCTAGTCTACTGTTACAAGACAACAGCTGTTGTTCTGTTCCGTACAATCTTGTAATGCTAAACTGAAGGCTCGGGACGTGCTTACAGCGTACGTGAGGGACTGCGGGAGATACACGGTATGAGAACGTCAGGCATTCCATGTAGTGATCGCTCCTCGATATTTGATAAGTGATTTATGACCGACTAGAGGTTGTCGCGGTGACACTTTGCAGGCGCACATCCCTCCTGGGACAGATTAATCGACTTACGTAAGAGGCGAAGTTGGTGCCATTTTAAGCACTTGAAGCATTTTGTCAGAAAACATTGGAAAAGTAAATTGTAAATTTACATGCCTTTACATGAATTAACATGCGTCCCCAGTGTTATGCTGGACAAGTTTGTAGACCACGTGGTCCAAGCGTCGGAATGTGGATCGAGTCAAGAGTAGGAAACCAACCTCTCTGCATTATGAATAATAGAAGGATCAGTGAGAAAAACATTGTATACAATTTTATGTCCCTCGCCAGGTGCACAACCACGAACAGGGTGAGCCTCTAATTGGCAAGGGATGTCCAAAGGCTATTTTATTTTTAGAGGACTCAATCCTTAAAATTTTTGATCAAGAAAATCTGAAACGAAACTTTCAGTGAGGCTTACATAGATTTGTGTTGAATCGATGACTTTGAGCGACAGTCTCAGTATTTGACGGTGACGCATTAACTACCTTTGTTGGTAAATTAGTAAAATATATGGTTGTCACTCAAACGTCAGTGATGTTATTTCTAAAACCACCCCAATACAGTCACATCTTGAAAGTTATCGTATTTTCTGTGCCCCTGTCTGTATCTCATAATATGCCAACCAACGCGACATAATCTGTAAATAAAAGTTACTTTTATTTATTACTTCACTTCGCATTCTCTGAGCTAGACTTAAAACAAACCAAATTGTTCAAAGCTCGGGCTTGTATCAAAACGTTTTACGCTGGAAGCAGAAAAGAATTCCAACCGTACTAAAATGTAATTGGATCTTCTCTGTGTAAAATAATAAAATTGCTTCCATGGTAGCTTAAGGGTACAAAATTGTCGTTACATTTCAGAATAGCATTTTCGTTTTTAGAGGATGTGCATTGTATAGATAGGTTTCGATAACAGCTATAAACATTGTTTAAACTTCCAGGATTTACCATAAAATATTGAATTGACTATCTCTTGGAAACCTGCACAGGGCATGACATGTGTAATTATGTATATGGAGCTAGCACAATTAGAATGGATGTTCGAGATCTATTTAAGAGGACTCAACCCCTTGCATTAAAACCTCGGGAAAACCTTCAGTCAGGATTGTCGGTATCGACAGGCCTCGCGGTGTACGCTTGGGCGGTAAATATTCAGTCTTTCAACTCAAACTCCAAAGGCGCAATTAGTTTTAAAGCTTTCTTCTAAAGATAAGAAACTAAGAATAGGTTAATTGTAAGGACATCATTTAATATGTGACCAATCATCTAGAAGTTTGAAGGTCTACGCTAGTTTTATATTTCATTAGTTTAAATATGCAAGTCTTCTAATGAAATTGCCACACATACATGCATGGTTATAGCTCATATCTAGGGCGACGGTCGTTCGCCCGCAGCCAAGCGCACGCGACTGCTTAACGACTTACTCGACCTGTATACTCCTACCCGAGTTGAGGGGGTTTCAGCTATCTGCACACGCCGCCCCGAAAGATTTACAATCTTGAATCTCGTTATATGACCTGATATGTGGGCATTGACCTACAAAAAATAAAATAAGCCAGATCCGATAACCCGTTCTGTGTTGAACATCGTCGAAAACCTTCCGGCTGGCTAGCTGGGTGGGTGGGGGATTCTGCTGATTTGTATTGCCCTGTGAACTGCATTATCGATCGAAGGAAGCACCCAAGACTATTTGAAGTAATTAATATTATCTAGGGGGTTTTGGAAGACTCTTGGTCACATTGATATTAAACACCTATTGTAGGCTAGATCAGCAGTCATTGGTCCACTTCCGTGACAATTTGAAGCCATCTTTAATATGGCAGTTTGCATGTTAATTAAATGGGAGCGATTTGTAGCCCAAATAGTTCTCAAGATTGCCGCCAGGTTGACAGGTGAGCATACTAGCCTTTAACATCAAATGATTACTAAATTCCCTTATGCAATAACTTCTTATTGTTTCTGTTTGTTCATTATCATGCTGCACAAGCTAAAACCATATCAAACAATCCAGTAAAATACTTAAATACATTAAAAAGCAAAAATTAAAACGCCAAATCGCCATTTTGTTGATGGCAGATTTAGTCTTCAATTTGCTACGCTCGCGCCTGTGCGGAGGTATTGGAGACAGCGTATCTAGCCTTCAATAGGTGTTTAATATCAATGCTTGGTCAATAAAATTGTTAATATCTAGAAGGCAGTCACAAGAAAAAAAAGCATAAAACAAACTTTGGTGGCTAGCAACCGCTGATTGACAGCTAACATCGCATTAATTGAAATTAATTGGAAACTAACACAAAGGTATAAGGACTAAGGCCTAGTCTTAATGCGATGCCTAGGCCAAGGTATCGATATACAATGCTCTCTTTACGTTCCATATTATATTTCTTCTAGGCTTGATAGTTCCTCTGGTTAGTAGTGAATTTTCCTTTGACATTAGCAGCTAAGTTTTTTAATCGGTGCAGTTCACAAGGCGATACAAATCACGTGCACAGAGAGTTGACACGCGATGTCGGCGAATGAGGTATCTTTCAGACCTCTTGATTTACTTATGATCGAGGGTGTACCTCAGACTCATATACTTTTCCTTTCAAAACCAAAACCAATACCATTTAAACCATTTAAACCATTTAAATTCAAAAACATTAAAAATATCCAACACATGGGGTCCATATAGCCATGACTTGCATTGTTGTTTGTTTAATTAAATTAAAAATACATAACAATAGTTTTTTCGCGATTATGTTTTTTGTAGAATTAGATGGAATGGAAAGTATTGAATGGAATGAATGGATCATCTAAGAATTAAAAAGTCCATCCTAATCCACGTTCGAACCGCGTCTCCCATGCTCCTGGTAGGCGCAATTAGCCAACTAGACCTACGAGACGATATAACTAATTATCTGATTGGAATCTGCTGCCTTGATCTAATTCTAATGCACCAACTATCCAGAAGTTATTAAGTTACCGTCTCGGCGATCCAGTTGGTTCAGGCGCCTTCTCTGGAATGTTGAAGACCCGTGTTCGAACCCGGGTCTCCCATGCTCCAGGTAGGCGCAATTAGCCAACTAGACCTACGAGACGATGTAACTAATTATCTGATTGGAATCTGCTGCCTTGATCTAATGCACCAACTATCCAGAAGTTATTAAGTTACCGTCCTTTTGTCCTAAACGTCCTATTGTAAATGCAGATATACAACGACAAACCTAAGATATAAATTGTATATCACTTCATTTCAAACATAGGCCTACATTAGCAATGATTACCAACCAATTTATTTCGTAAATAACCATACATCACTGATTACTGGTCACTCTAAAATGGCAGAATATGCTGTGTGGCCAATTCACAAATAAATAATTATATAAATAAACAAGGAAGCTTCGCAAACGCTTTTTCAGGCGCGTTGTTGGATGAGCGTATGTTTTTTTAAACGAAAAAAGCGTAAAATAACGATTTTCATAAGAAATTATTTTTTGATTGCGCTCAAATTTCACACGAATATATAAACTCATAAAATTAAGGTTCTGTGAAAAAATCATTGCAATCGGATAAAGCATGTAGGTGATAAGTCGAAGAAATGTTTTGAAAATCGGAAAAAATCGTAAAATTGCGCTAAAAAACGTGGCAGTTCTAAGTTCAATAATTTCGAAGGCCATCAGAAAATTTTTATCGCAATTGGAGTATTGGTTTAGCCGGTATCGTGTTAACAAACAGACAAAAATACAAAAAAAAAAGTAAAAGAAAGAAAAAAAACATTCCGGATTTTTTTCTTCAGTGTGGTGAAATGGAATCTTCGCTTCGCTCGCTACGCTCATCCAATAAATATGCTAATTATTTTCAGCATTTATAGTTTCAGTGATTTTGCAAGTATTCATTGACTTGACAAAGTTGTTGCTTATAATTGAGATCCCATAATACGAGTTTACGAGGATGTGGGGTCAAATCCCGCATAAGGCATGTTTTTTTAATAATTGTACTTCTACTTCACCCTCACTTTCACCCCTCATCGTCTCGAATAGCAATATTGAATTAATAGAGGCGTCAAGCAACAAAAATGAATCATCCCATTTTGGACTTTTTCGAATTGCCTCTAAGCTTTGACATCTGCATTATACACTAGTTTACGTTTGCCCGAGTCGAGTTCATCAAACAGCCTTTAAAACTGAAGACCAGACACCATCAGGCAATGTTTGTCGGCCTGCCAATAGCACACGCCTCGCTGGATAGCCAACCTAAACATAATGGCGCTAAATTTATGCAATTCCTTGGCCGTATTCATGCGCCCGAAGAAGTGACATTTCAAGCCTACATGTTTATCCTCCCTCTTCCAACAAGGGTATTTCTATGTAAATCAGGCAACATGGACTAATCAAACAATGTGGAACCGAATATCTAACAGCGTACTCCAAACCAATCTGCCATCCACTTGCCAGGATGATGCAAAAACTTTTCGACCGGATTACAAACTTTGAAAATAATTACTTAAACGCACATCGGAAATTCGTGGTGGATATGGAAATTGCTTATTCAAATCAAAATTTGTGAAATACGACTCTCAAAACTTTTGTTGGTTCGCCAAAGCTAGTTATTTTGCCAATAATTAGTATATGTTATTCAATATTATACGATGCAGCCATTTTAGGCATCAGAAAAGTTCAACCTCTCCACTTCATTCTATTCCCAGAGCATAACATTGTATGAGAGAGGGGGGGGGGGGGGCGAGAAATTAGATAAATAATCGTATTCATTGTCTAGGGGGGATTAAGGTCAGCTAGGCTTTTCCTTCATCCAACTGAGTCTTATACTGAATACATTTTTACAGAATTACAATAATTTGCAAAGATTGTCTTTGTTCGTAACATCATTTAAGAAATGCTTACACGACTAATCGTTCTCCGCTTGAAAATGATGGAATGGAATGTTCCTTATTTACATTTCTGTTAGTCGCGTCTTTGTATGATAATTTTGTAATGTCCATTTGCCCAAGTATCAACACAATTATTCAGTATAATACAGCGGTATAGCAGTATATCATACCTCTTGTCATCAAATGGAGATAGTGTCACCTTTTTTCTGTTTTATAGTGTTATACACATCAATCTTAAAACACGGGGTACATGTTTGCTCTATGTACCTCCACTGAAAAAAAAACTTGCTTTATAATCTGCATGCATTACTAATTTGACAATCCCTTTGCTTATCTTCTTATTTACTCCACTTTGTTCTAGAATTGAGTACATCTTTCAGCGTAAACCTACAAATTCCTTGAATATCTTTCCATCAAGATCATCCTTCATCGTTACGAGTACCTTTTTAGTATTTTCACTTTAAGAAAATGGTATTTGGAAAAGTTTGACATATCAAAAAGTTCTGCACTTACCTTCATATAACGATATGTAAGTATACTCAATCAAGTATGTAAGTACCCATCAGTATTTTCAATTTCTGATTTATCATTGAGTATAAAACCTCCGTTTTAATAACACCTATAATAACAGTGAAGACTATATAGATGGGTCGTTTGAGGAAGAGGTTTACTTTATTTGATTGTGTAACAGCTACCAGATTACGGGAAAGAGTTTCAAAACCCTTAAAGGCTGGAGATGATAAGTTTCATTACTATTTATTAGTTTATGAGGTTCGTTGGTATTGTTATCTTAATTTGGAGCGACGATTGCAACGTTACGTTATCTATGAATCTATGACTATGAACAGCTGTTGCAACACATTAACCCACTGCTATTTCTTCGAGTTATGTCAATCCGCATCATTGTGTTCATTAGCTCACTAGCTCCAGTACGAAATTGCGATTTGTCTTCAACGCCTCGTTTAAAGACCGAAGCTTCAGAGTTAAATCTCCAGCAGTGCTTTCAATAAGATAGTTATGGTTAAATCAATAGCTATACATTTAGGATCAATTGATCGATATGATAACGAGACTGGAGAAGGTGTCGCTACGCTAACCATGGCGGCCCTAGGCTGCATTGATGCAAATTGCAAACGATCCGCGAGGCGCACGCAACTAAAACAAAACACGGTGACCGCGGATATGTTGAATATAATAAAGAAAACTACCGATATTGGCTTAATACACTGATTATTTTTATGTCTAGGCCTAGGACATACATACATAAGTAGGCCTATAGGGCTTCTTAGCAATGGTTGATAAGTAATTTGCGCAATACCTAAGGAAATATGACGTTGAAAATATATTTGAATTGACATCGAAATAATTAACGTTATGTAAACATATATTTTGTCGAATTGTTTTTCACAAGAAATATGTTTGATTTCAATTTTAATATTAATTCAGAGACATTTAAATAATACAACAGGTTAGACAAATAAAAGTTTTAAAAATACCATAAGTGAAGATTGTGTTTCCTGATTTATACTATCATAAAAATAACAATAATATAAGAAAATAAGAAAATCCATGGTTATCAAATGATTATCAATTAAATAAACATGCGTATATAACAAAACAATGTTTTCACAAAGTATCTGTGAATAGTAGAAGTATGCAGATAATTTTAAAAATGTAATTGGAATTGAGCTAAATTCAAACTTGGGTAGTACAAAGGTAGTACTTTAATAGCCAATCCATAATCACTCGATCACTTATCGTCCAATTGAGTTTATTTATCTTGAAGGCTCCATGGCTTTTAGAGTCGATAATGTTTTAAGTTTACTTCGAAATGTTATTAATTCTTAAGCATTTTTAAAAAAAAATGCAATTTATTAAAAAGTTTAAAATTAATATACATATAGTTATTTTGTGTTATAGTTTCGTTCTACTGTGAAGAATGAATGACACTGTTTCGACGAGTATTGTACTGGTGTACAATGTACACCCTAGTTTAAGCAAGGTTTACATGTTATGTCCATCATATAATATTAATAGGTCATTCTGATAAACTTGTTGCATGAATGACATCCGAGTTTTTACATCGTTATGTGTGACATAAAGTAATTGCCTGAGTTATCTATGGCACGTCACAAGAAGATATACGACTGACAACTGTCAAGTCGTTTCACATTGTCTAAATGTGTCAGATATATTTTATTCTTTTGTTGATAAATTCTACAAGTACAAATTGATATCTCATGCGTTTGCATATAAAGCATGGGACCAGAAGTTTGTAATAATCTTAAAAGCAGAGATCGCACAGGTCTCAAGTGTGTTTGCATGATTACGTAGCAGGTTCTTGTCACCATTATAAGAACGTAATCCTAATGGAACAGTAAGTATTTCACGATATTCATTATAAATCATGTTTGTTACATCTGCACACCATTGTTATCATAAACCACTTTGAAAAGAAATATATTGTAGTATTATTATTTGTCTCTAACAACAGGTTATTATCAAGCCACAAGTGTCACGTTACTAAAAGTAAACAATTAAAAATAGACATTCGTTACCATTTAAAA
This sequence comes from Sweltsa coloradensis, assembly GCA_024449915.1. Classification (NCBI taxonomy): domain Eukaryota; kingdom Metazoa; phylum Arthropoda; class Insecta; order Plecoptera; family Chloroperlidae; genus Sweltsa; species Sweltsa coloradensis. Next base: position 511,661 of record JAMZAV010000653.1, read on the forward strand.
CAATACAAATACATTTTTTCACAAATCATTATACTATTCCAATCTATTCAGATCTACAATAATCCAACAATCCAGATTTTATTTAGTTAATTCTCTCGGAAGCCTAGGGGTAAAGCACCCGACCGGCAATTGGGAGACCTGGGTTCGATATCCCGCTGAGATGAAATTTGTAATTTCTGGATTAATTTCCATGTAATTAATTACGCCTAAGGGAGTGTTTCCCGACTAATGGAATTGAGAAATAAACCCTTGCTCTTACCTGCGTTAGGTAATGACATTATAAACCATGTTTAGTTGGTCAGATCAAAGGCAGCAGCATCGTTGCAGTACTGTTACAATCTATTCAGATCTACAATGTAGTTAACCGTCTCGGCAGCTTATGAGTTAAGTATCCGACCGATTAGCCAATGGTTAAAGGGAATGCCAATATAATTAATATATTTTATCAAAGAGCTAGTTTTAGCACGAATCTAGTGCGACAGTCGTTCGCCCGAAGCCAAGCGCCACGCGACTGCAGTGCTTAGGCGACGACGAACTCGGCCCTGTATACAGCTACCCGAGTTTTGGGTTTTCAGCTATCTGCACACGCGCCGCCCCGAAAGATTTGCAATCTTGAAACTCGGTATATGAACTGATATGTGGTCCATGACCAACCAAAAAAAATCTCCCAGATCCGATAACCCGTTCTGTGTTAAAAAAAGTGCCTCAACATCGTTGAAATCCTTTCGACTGGCTGGCTAGCTGGGTGGTTGGTTAATTCTCCGCAGAAAGTTATAACAGCCTACAGAGACAACGGTGCATCTTAGAACTATGAAACTTGGACCACACTTAGATGTACCTCAGACGCAGTTTCTTTTGCTTTTAAAACCAAAATCGGGTAACAGGGACCGGAGAAAATAATTTTTTTGGATAATAACCAAAACACGTAATTACTAAGGCATGGTAATTTGTACAAAGTTGAAAGAAAACATGCTCTTTAATATTAAATATCTTGCGCCCAAAACACAATGGACTAAATTTGGGGGGACCGTGGGCCCAAAAATGTAAAAAAAACAACTCTGAAATTAAAAAATGTAATCATTCAAAGAAAACGCTACAGCTGAGAAGTTTTATACGTGGAATACACCTAGTGTAGGTATACATCAAAGCAGCGAGACAGAGAGAGAGAGAGAGAGAGAGAGAGAGAGAGAGAGAGAGAGAGCGAGTAAGGTAACCAGCTGCGCACAACTCAACATGAAGTAAGAAATCAAACACTATGAGCGGAGTCCAAGTCCAACTTCGAACAAACCGCCAATATCTGACACAGCAAACCAATTTTGAACGAATCGACTGATTAAAACAAATTTATCATTCAAAGCCCATCATTCACGCCTTGATAGGAAACAAACAGCAAAAATATGTATTATCCCCCACAAATACAAAAATTTGTAATAAAAAACGGCAGCCAAGCTCTCCTTCAAAAATCTTCGGCTGTGAATGCTGTTGTGCCAAGCTTTTCATTCTTCCTCCCTAGTTTCGCATTGAAAAGAAGTATCATTTCCCTGTTGACGAGCGCCAAGCAAAGTGGTAAAAAAGTAACATCTTAAAACTCAACATCATAAAATAATTGCTTGGCCATTGACATTTTTAGACTTATCGAAATGAACAAATTTAATGGCCAAGCAATTTTTTAAAATGATTTTTAGTATAAAAATTTTACTTTTTTACCCGAAAATGGTTGACTTGGCGCTCGTCAACAGGCGAAATGATCTTACTTCTTTTCAATACGAAACTAGGGAGAAAGAATGTAAAGCTTGGCTCAAACTTCTATATCTCACAGCATTCACAGCTTTTGAAGGAGAGCTTGGCTACTTTTTTTTTAAATTTATGTACTTGTGGGGGTATATCCTACATCAAAATAAAATAATAGACAAAAATATAATTCCAAAATAAGTAAGTAGGCCTAATACAATAATTATCTTGACTGGGCGGCTTCAATATTTTGACAAACATCTGATGTAAAGATATTTTGATTTGAATCAATCCCAAACTCAATGTTTGATAACGTTTGATTTTATTTGCACTTTGCACCGGGACATATGTCCCACAAGTGCAAAATTATTGTGGTTTATTACATTGTTGTTGTAATATTAGTATTTCAAATATTTACTTTACTGTATAGTTCATTGTTGTGTGTTCATCTATGTAATTAGATTTATTTAAGTTGTCCTCCTTTGTAAATATCCATATGGATCTGTCGCAGTCACATGAAAAGGAGGGAAGAGGGGGATCGTCTCATGTCAAGGGCCAGAGCTCGCCTCTAGGTTTGGTAAATAAAATAGTCTACTGCCCTAGGTACTATGTTTGCGAGGTGGGATTTTGCCTCTTCTCGCCTATTATGATCTGCAGAGGAATACCTTGGGCTAAATCCTACCTTTGGCCCAGACGGGGTGCGCTTTATGGGCTGATGAACGGTTTATAAACTATGTGTAAATACAAAATTACCATGGACATGCTTAAAATATGGTAAAATACGCATTTGCACAAACCCGTATTAAAACACGTTCAATGCAACGAAAAACTAAATTGCACCTCACAGATTTTACTTACAATTACCAACAATCCAGAGTTTTATTAATAATTTATGTTCACAACATGCATTTTGGGGATTGTAGGTTACTCCCTCTCAGACTTCAATTAAAAAGTTGAATTTTCAGCTGATGATTTTGTAATAGTTTTTTTTTAAATTTTTAATGCGTTAACAGAATTTGTACCGGCAAAGAGAAATAACCCCGAAGCACAGGAAATTAAACAATAATTATAACTTTTATTTATTAAAAGAAAGTAAAGTTCAAAAATATTTTGTAATCCCCAATTCAAAAGTAAGCACAACCTAACATAAAAATAGATTATTAAAATAAAAAATAAAACGTACATAATTTTCTTCTTGGCTAGAATTCTTTTAGGCTATCGTACCTTTTCCTAATGAGTAAAGTTTTGTAGTCAATTTCCTGCCGGACGTGCCCAAAGGCAATATTTAATAAGGGAGAGTTGAATAAATGTGGTCGGTAATAGAGATTCTTCATTACAATAATATTTTAGTTTTCGTAAATTTAATCTTTCTCTTTGTATTTATTGGACGTAGGTTCTAATCCCGCATAAGGCATTGGCACCACTAGTCGTGTCGAATTGCCTTAGCGCATTGATAGGGACGTTTTGCAACAAAAATCATCATGATCCACACAAAAAAATGTATTTAGAGTTTACCCACTCAGTTATATAACTGATTTTCAGTGGGGGACTTTAAATCAAATCGACCAAGCCAACCCTGTAGGCCCCGACGCAATCGACGAGTGAGCGATAACCAACCAAAGATCGATATTTTTAATAGGAAATATAGCAATCAGTGGTATGGACAGTGCGAACACCCGCGGATCAACGCCAGAACCAACAAGTCCAATTCAGCACAACTCTGAATTTATTATGTGCTTCGTTGCTAGGACGGTTCCAAAGTCACCGTTTACAAACTCCTAAGACAAGAACTGATGGACTTAAGTCCAAATCAGAATTTAAAAATCAATCTTCTGACTTTAGCGGGAATCGAACCCTGGACCTTCTGCATTGGAAGCAGATACGCTAACAACAAGACCAACGAGCCACACACAAGACCAACGAGCCACACAAAATGATTGTAATACGATGATTAGCTTACATTTATGTAAACAATCCAGAAATTAAAAACCTCCACTCAACGGGGAGAAATAAGCTTACTATTAAATGATTTTAAACCGAACATTTTGAATCAGGTTTATTCTATGGATAACGAAATAAATTCAGAATACATCTTACAACACTTCATGTTCATGTAAATGTTAATATAATGTAAATGAAAATGTAAGTGTAAATGTAAATGCAAATTTAAATTTAAATGTAACTATAGCTTATAATTAATTTTGGTAGAACCGGACTATATCCTGCATAATATTAAATCACAAATGTATATCTAAGTAATTTAAATAATACGAAAAGGCCAAAAAATTGGCCATGACTATCAAAAGAGATAATATAACAACAGCCTCTATACGAATTCTACTAAAACATTACAATTTCGAATCTAACACAGTCCAGGAACAACATGTTTCTGATAAGTTTTATTTTCGCCACTTATCTTATTGAGCGAGCGTAGCGAGCGTCGCCACTTGACTCTTATGGCTCGAATGTCTGGTTTTTTTTTGTTTTTTTTTGTTTTGTTATTTTTCTGTTACTGCTTCGGTACAGGTCTCACCGTTTCTCAGTCGACCTGAAATTTTGCACACATGTACATACCACATATGCGGGTTGCTGTATAGTTTTTGAACAAAATCCGATCGTTGGTTATAAAAAAAAATGTATAATAATAAATAATAATAAAAATGTTCCGCTCGTTATGAAATTTTGCAGGGTCAATAAGTACAACATTCTCTCCTATTTTACAAATTTTCAGCTAAATTGGTCAAGACCTTAAGACTTATTGGTAATCATAGTTCGAAAAATGATGTTGTTTCGATCGTTATGAAATTTGTCAAGGAGGCAGTGAAGAAACAAAGATACACTTTAGAAGGCATTTTCCTATAAAATACCTAATTGGATTACATTGTTCTCCCGTGGCGTCATTCAATTCAGCGATCAACAACAACATTGAAAATTTTCGTCTTTTATAAAGACTGTTATCTGATAAAATTGACATTATGGGAATGTCGTACTCGGGTCGTGTTGCACGTACCGGTGCTCGCTCAACAACGCGACGGGACTTTAGCGTTTTCCTTGTTTTACAACTTTACAACAGCTACGTCTAAACACAATCATCATCCTTCTCATTTTGATTTTCAACATGTAGCATGATAATATTGTATACAACAATGGTTCATGTTATACTTTAAAGTTTTTCGGCACTAGTTCATTAACGGCCCCCCCCCCCCAAAAAAAAAAAAAAAAATGTAAAAATTCAGTGAAAACATGTCATTAGACAATCACAACTACTACATCTACTCCATCTGAGTTTCGGGAGGCCAGGAAAACACAATTATTTCGAACGAAGCCTCGAAAACATCCTTTCCGGCTACATACTTGCGCCAGGAGTGACATGGCCTACGCCAACATTGCGGACAGTACCAACCTTTTTCACTAAAATACTCCACCAACAAAACCTTTAACGTCTCTATTTTAAATATAAAGGACATTCAACCGAAAAGTACCACGGCGACGACTGCTCTTAAGTAGGCTAGGACTACGCGTTCCAATGGACTACTCGCCAGGAGTCACGTTGAACGTGTTAGTCAAGTTCACTGTCTTGAGTCATATTCAACTCCTTGCAAGTTGTAATTATAAGTAAAAAAACGACGATGGGGGGTACCAATTAACAAAAAATTGAAGGGGGTCCCGTTAATAAACAAGTACCGTTACTTCTTACTGTGGGACAATCCTTGGTTTTGTAATGTTTAAACTAGGAAAACGCTTAAGTCCCGCCGCGTTGTTGGATGAGCGTAATTGGTGCATTGAGCTGCCATGTGTTATGCGGATTTTCTGTTGTTCTGTGAAAAAATTAGTACTAAGTTGAAGATTTTTTTAAATTAAATTAAATTAAATAAAAAATAAACTTTAATTTTTAATTTTTTTAATTAATCGTATGAATTTTAAAAAAATTAAAAAAACGAAAAATTGCGATTTTTATAAGAATTAATTATTTGATTGCACTCAAATTTCACACGAATATATAAATTCATAAAATTAAGGCTCTGTGAAAAAAGAATTACAATAATAAGCATGTAGGTGTTATAAGTAAAAAAATAGTTTTAAAAAAGAAACAACCCACAAAATTTATATTTTCATAAAAAATAATTTTTAGATTGCGCTCAAATTTCACACGGATATCTTAATTCATAAAATTAAGGTTCTGTGAAAAAATCATGAAAATCGGATTAAGCATGTAGGTGTTATAAGTAAAATAAATTTTCAAAAAATCGAAAAAAATCGTAAAATTGCGATTTTCATGAGAAATAATTTTTTGATTGCGCTCAAAAACGTGGCAGTTCTAAGTTCAGAGATTTCGAAGGCCTCCATAAAATTTCATCGCAAACGGAGTATCGGTTTAGCCGGAATCGTGCTGACAAACACACAAAAATACAGAAAAAAAGAAAGAAGGAAGGAAAGAAAAAAAAAACATTCCGGATTTTTTTCTCCAGTGTAGTGAAATGGAATCTTCGCTTCGCTCGCTACGCTCATCCAATAAGTATACGTTTCCTTACATTGAGCCATTTTAATGAATTTTATATTTACGCAAGGAATGCACTATACACATTATCTTATTTGCACTTATATGATAATATATCTCTTCATCCCAGGTTGACGCTGCTGGTTCTGCTGGTGGTGATGCTGACTGGCTGGACTTCCGCTCTGCCGATGACGCGTCTCCAGCGTGACGTTGCCGACAACACCATCGACATCGGGGAGGAAGAGGATCCGGCCTTGAGGGCGCATTTCGTAGGACTATCTGAAATCATGGAGAAGGCTCGAGGCCAACCCAGCAACGAGACAGGTATTAAATACAACTAGGCCGCTTCGTGAACGCTTTTTCCATTCGCGTTGTTGGATGAGATTTTAGGGTTGATTAAATTTGTCTAACGGTTACTGTTTCGTGTCGTCATTATTACGACAAGAGCAAGAGTCAGTCATGTTCAAGGAGACCGAGAACCGACACTAGCCTCGTTGTGCCACATCACACACACAAACATCCGCACAGTGTTCAATCGTCTAAAACTTTACGGTAGCCACTGACCAAGACCAAGCATGACAGTGATAGCGCGCCCCACCGAAACGTTGTGTAAGAAATCCCTTGCGAGTGTGCCTGTGCCAGACCATAGTTTGGTGATACAAAGCGCCCCCTTCAACATCGAGGTAAAGTAACTACCATACGCTCGTTTCTAAGCATGTGAAGGTAGTGTCACCTCACATCATGTGGGACAAAACGACGGTCCCGCTTTCAGAATTGACGACTGGTGATAAGTGGAGCTTAAAATGATCGATAGGCTAAATGACGAGAGTTGGAATAGATTCTCATTTCCCAAGTTTACGTCTGTTGAACGGCGCAACACTTATCACGCTCTCACTCTTATTCTATTCATTATTTGGACAAAACTTAAGAAGAATAATAGTAAGCAAACATAGCATTGCTTATAATAGCGATATTTCGATTTTTGGCACAGCCGTTAGCTTGTTATTACAATGTACGCAACATACATGAAAAATAATCAAAACGACTAGAAGTTTAAAAGTAGTAGACGACTCAACTTCAATTGACAAAAAACTACAAATCGGATTTCGACAAGATCTGTTTCAAAAAATTCATCTCACTGTTTAGACAAGAAATAAATTAACTTTTTAGATAGAAAGTGCACAGAACGAAAATTTAAAGCATGCAGTAATATGCAGTGTGCAGCTATTCACGGCTCATCCGCACGTCAAAAGCGCGTATTTTAGATGAAAACACATACTTAGCATATTAGCATGTGCTGTAAATTTTCGTTCAGTGCACTTTCTATCTAGAAAGTTAATGTTTTTCTTGTCTAAACAGCCAGATACATTTTTTGAAAAAAGTCTTGTCGAAATCCGATTAGTAGTTTTTTGTCAATTGAAGTTGAGAAAGCTTTAGTCGTTTTGATTATTTTTCATGTATGATTCGTATATTGTAATAACAAGCTAACGGCTGTGTCAAAAAATTCGAAATAATCGCTATTATAAGCAATGATATATTTGCTTAATATTATTTTTCTTAACTTTTGTCCAAATAATGAATAGAATAAAAGTTAGAGCGTGATAAGTGATGCGCCGTTCAACAGACGTCAACTTGCGAAATGAAGATTTATCCCAAATCATTCCACCATGTTGCCTCGTGACGTCAGGAGGCGGGTAAAATTCTAGTCGTCAAATTGAAGAGGTGGATGCCATGGCATGCATCACGCCCCTTTGTCAGTCACCCTTCAATCGACCTGATGTTTACTGCGCTCCCAGTTGTAGAGCCAATTGGTACCAGAAATGTCACAGCGTATTCTCATGCCTTGTTGATTATTGGCAGTGAGAATAGTTAAACCAGAGTTGATAAAGAAGTTTCCCCATTGGGGAGGTCCCCCAACTCTCCAGTCAAAACGGAATCTAACGTCCTGCGCGCTGTGGGCGGCTCAAATGTGAAACTACTAGAAGTACTGCAATTTATTTATTTATTGGATGAGCGTAGCGAGCGAGCGAGCGAAGCGAAGATTCCATTTCACTACACTGGAGAAAAAAATCCGGAATGTTTTTTTTTCCTTCTTTCTTTTTTTTCTGTATTTTTGTGTGTTTGTCAGCACGATTCCGGCTAAACCGATACTCCGTTTGCAATGAAATTTTATGGAGGCCTTCGAAATCTCTGAACTTAGAACTGCCACGTTTTTGAGCGCAATCAAAAAATTATTTCTCATAAAAATCGCAATTTTACGATTTTTTTTGAAAATTTATTTTTCTTATAACACCTACATGCTTAATCGGATTTTTATGAATTTTTTACAGAACCTTAATTTTATGAATTAAGATATCCGTGTGAAATTTGAGCGCAATCGAAAAATTATTTCTTATAAAAATCGCTATTTTTCTATTAAAAAAAAAATTAGTGCGACCAATTAAAAAAATTACAAATTTAAGTTTATTTTTTATTAAATTTAATTTAATTTTTTAAAGTAATATTTTTTTCACATAACAACAGAAAATCCGCATAACACATGGCAGCTCAATGCACCAATTACGCTCATCCAACAACGCAAACGTCTATCCTATTCAGTTATAAAACTGATTTACAAAGCAGGACAACTTACAAAGGAGGACAACTAACAAAGGACTAACTTACAAAGGAGGACGGTCAGTAGATTATCGATGTGCAGTGACGCTGCTATTAACAAACGACTGACGAATCGTCAAATTTCAATTGAATTTCAATCATATTAGCCCAGGGCCCTAGCCTTACTTAACTATTAACAATCTAGGTACCTGTTAGGGCGCCGCAGCCAAGCCGCGGTGCGCTACACACTCAAGCACCTTATACAGCGAGCAGAGTTGGGGTGATTTCGAGGTGTTACCCAGCCGTCATGTAACGTGATGTGAACTTGAAAACTATCACAATCGAGGGGATTTAGGTACCTGACAACACATGCCAAATTTTATTGGGGTACGATTATTCCTTCTTGGTGAAAAAAATGGCTTGAAACATGCTCAAAATCACTTTAAGGATGTTAGCTACTGCTACTGCCTACTACTGCCTACTACTGCTAACATCTAATACGTCGGCCCGCGATTCTGACCAGACGGGTGGGACTACAATGTTCATATTTTACATGGACATTAAGGTTATAGAAATATAGCCTCTTTGAAAAAAAAAGTTGAAAAAGTTTGTTGGAAGGCTTCCAAATAAAGGTTTTAAAATAAGCCTTAAACACTTGGCATACAATCAACAAGTAACCATAGTTACTTGACACTTGTTGACGGTATAAACAGAGTTAGGCGGGAAAGTGCGATACGTAAACAAATAGCGGACATTTAAAATTTTTCTTCTTTGTGTGGAACGAGAAAAGGTGTCATTATACTCTCATAAAACAAATCAGAAACCGTCCCTGGCCTAGGCCCAGATGTGGAAAATTATTTATAATGCAAAAGTGTAGGTCTAAAGTTCCATTTGGCTATAGGACTAGATAAAATTATTACTTACATTACATGTTTGACAAGCCTAGCCAACCCTATGCCAGCACAACATTGTTCTGATATGAACTTGCTCAACTGTTTGTTTACATAATTGCAACAATCAAATCATTTCATACAACTTGTCTTTCGATTGGCCCGCGTTTATGAAGGCACTGCCATCTAGAATAAATATAGAACTTTTTCGAGCTCTTTGCTATACGCAAATCTTTTTAAAGTGTTTGGATTTCGTGATACTCTTTCAACCATAGACATCCTATATAATTGGCTAGACCAGCAGTCGGTGGTCCACTTCCGGTACAATTAGAAGCCATCTTAAAATGACAGTTTACATGTTAATCAAATGGGAGCGATTTGTGGCCAAATAGTTCTCAAGATTGCCGCCAGGTTGACAGGTAAGCATACTAGCCTTTAACACCAAATGATTACTAAATTCCCTTATGCAATCACTTCGTATTGTTTCTTTTGTTTAATACCATGCTGCACAAGCTAAAACCATATCAAACAATCCAGTAAAATACTTTATTGCATTAAAAAAGCATAAATTAAAACACCAAATCGCCATCTTGAAATGGGCCGGTTGAGTCTTCAATTTGCCACGCTCGCGCCTGTGCGGAGGTATAGGAGACTGCTAATCTAGCCTACTATAGGGGTTTAATTAATATCAATGCTTTCAACTCACAACCCATGACGTTTTCCACGATACCGTTCAAGAATACCAATTCCTTCGAAAACGAAAACGACTTCGTTTTGAAATTGCGTTTTCAACTCATTCCCACGAACTCAAGAATTGGGGTCCAGTCCTTATACCGTCGTTATACCATGGTTATACCACCTATACCCAGGATGTACATGAATCCGGGTCTAGATATTTTACATCCTATATTGTTACTGCTAATACCATAGAATTTAAATCAACTTTGATAAAAATATTATATTTTAGCAAATAATTTTGTAATGGAACTTGAAAAAGTAATGAGATCACACACATAACAAAAACTTGTAGAAATACAGCCAAACCTTACACACTCAAAAGGAATGAGATCTAAAAAAGGGCCAAGCTCATCTACCCTTCCACATAAACGTACAGTGTCCCATAACAGCATCCTCGAAAAGCTTGGCAAAATAGAATTTGCATGTTATTACGTTTAAATTAATTACAAAAAAAGAACTTGGATAAACTATTACGTTAAATTAATAATCGCAAATTCTATTTTGCCAAGCTTTTCGAGGATGCTGTTATGGGACACTGTACGTTTATGTGGAAGGGTAGATGAGCTTGGCCCTTTTTTAGATCTCATTCCTTTTGAGTGTGTAAGGTTTGGCTGTATTTCTACAAGTTTTTGTTATGTGTGTGTTGTTTTGTAACTAACTGTAAGTGTCGCGCAGGCGTCACTTACATTTTTATGCGAAAAAAACAACGAAATTTGTCTTGTTTAAGCCTAACGGACGTAAGTGTAGCCTAGGCCGAAGGCCACAATACAGTTTTCAGACGTTAGTACTCCCTTGGCATTCAAATCGAAACCGTAAACAATACATATTGCCGGTTTAGGTCCCAGGCTTAGGTCTACTGCATCAGAAATATCCTCTTCAATAAAGAGAGATCTCTTTATGCCAAAACATTCGCCAACATTCGATAGTATTAAATATTTTGACGTTTCACGGCATTCGTCGTCAACGACTGTTCACTACTAGTAGAAAATTGACGAAGTTTTATTGAAGTAGTTCCATGAATTATCACACAGAATCGCGCGGAACGTTAGATTCCAAACGCCAAAAACCGACTTTTTATTTAACCCAGGATGGGATAGGAAAATGGGGGACCTCCCCAACGGGGAAATTTCTTTATCGACTGTGGTTAAACTAATTTCAAACCAGAGCCTCGAAGTTTTGCTAACAGTTGTCTGGTTTATTTCTCGATTTGGTTGGTCGGGAAACACTCCCGTAGGAATAATTGTTATTATTTACTATAATTTAGAAATTAAAAAAGTCCGCCCCAACCGGGAATTGAGCCACGGATCTCCCGCATTGTTGATGAAATGCGAATTTAAACAAAACCCACACAGCGGTGCGTTAGGTTTTGACGTTCCGCTGGAACACTTGACCACAATGAGAGATCAAGGATACATATTATTATACACTTCGTTTGGGGGGTAGAAATCTGTTCGTTTGTTGTTCTTACGAGATAGCCAGAGCTACAATCAGGCAAGAGTCTGAGTCAAGTTCACCATTTTCTTACTTAGGAGTACTTACTAGGTACTACTCTGATTAAATGCTCTAGATGATTACATTCAGAAGAACGAAAAATTAACAGCTGATAGACAGCAACAGATGAGCTGATTGAATGAAAGCTAGGTAATATTGGCATCAAGGGCCTAGGTCTCTATTTATCTTGAGTGATCGTACTAACGGATAGGTGCGATTAGCCCTACCGTTTTAAATTAAAGATTTTAGTTCAAATTATTTTAAATGCAATTTATAATAAATTTTATAAATTGTATTTAGAGTCTACCCACTCAGTTATATAACTGATTTTCAGTGGGGGACAGTAAATCAAAGCGACCAAGCCAACCATGTAGGCCCCGACGCAATCGACGAGTGAGCGATGACCAACCAAAGATCGATATTTTTTAATAGGAAATATATCAATTAGTGGTATGGACAGTGCGAACACCCGCGGATCAACGCCAGAATCAACAAAGCCGATTCAGAACAACTTGAATTTATTATGTGCTTCGTTGTTAGGACGGCTCCAAAGTCACCGTTTACAAATTCCTAAGACAAAAACTGATGGATTTAAGTCCAAATCAGAAGTTAAAACACTTCTGACTTTGACGGGAATTAAACCCTGGGCCTTCTGCATTGGAAGCAGATACGTTAACCACAAGACCAACGAGCCACACAATGACAATTTGAAAAAATGAACTACAATAGGCATGTTTCATGACGACCTAGACCAGCCTAGACCTATACCTATCTGTCACTCTACATTTATGACATCGTTCGTGAGGTTTTAGTAGGCCCTAGTCACTATTTACCAATCATTTCACTAAATATACAAAACAATTTATTTATTGATTCTTATTTAAAGGTGCCTTAATGATGGTTTCAGAGTTGATGGCTTCCCGCTCGTTTGATATTCATATTTTGGCCTGCTCTCACTAATGCCTACTTCCCCTCCGAACCACGAGCCGAAAAATCATGTTCTCATGAATCTGTTGTACATTACTCTGGGCAAAAGAACACATACCAACTAGTTATGTTGACTAAAGATTTTATAAAGAACACACTAAATATACTCTGAGCAGCCAGAGTAAAACAAACGAACAGATGAAATGAGTCCAGTTATGCGAACCTGGTGAGGATTCCTAGTGAACCAGCTTTTTATTGTCCTATCGAAGGCTACTTATCCTAAAATGTTAGAAGAAGTAGTATTTTTTACCCCCCTAAATACAAAAGTTTGTAAAAAAAAAGCAGACAATCTCTCCTTCAAAAGTTTTCGGCTGTGCCTGCTGTGAGATATTTAATTAAATTCATTACGAGAACTCAAAAAATTCAATGGTCAAGTAATTTTTTTTATGATTTGGAGTTAAATTTTTTTTACTTTTTTTACCACGAAAATGGTTGGCTTGGCGCTCGTCAACAGGCGAAATGATCTTCCTTTTTTTCAATGCGAAACTAGGGAGAAAGAATGAAATGCTTGGCTCAACTTCTATATCTTACAGCATTTACAGCCGAAAACGTTTAAAGGAGAGCTTGGCTGCCGTTTTTTTGTTGTTTTTACAAATTTTTGTATTTGGGAGGATATCACATCTTTTTGTTGTTTGTTTCATATCAAGGCGAGAAATACGGGAAGTACGTGAAAAGGTGGATACAGTGCCTTTAAAACAGATTGTTAAGAAACAAAAGCTACCATCTTTTGTGTTTAAAATCTGTAGTTGTCAATATACAATGCGTTTTATTAAATTTGCTATGGTTAAGGTCGTCTTGGGTTTTTGTGTGAATTATTTGTTGACTGGACTATTAACACATTGACGCATAATTTACATCAGCAATCAAAATATTCAAATAATTGTATTAAATACGCCCTAATGTTTTTCCCAAAGTCAAAGGTGGTAGGGAACAGTGGGGGTGAAATATTGCTTGCCTCACGGCGGATAATTATTTTTCATATTATTATGTACCATCGTGCCAAATTTCATGCTTTTAAATCATCAGGTGCCTTCATGGTGAATGCTGGAAATCAAGGTAAAAATAATATATACTATTAGGGATGGGGGTTGAAAATAATGTGGTTTAGGAAATAAGAATGGGCCGATTGGGTTAAAACAAATTAAAAATATTTTTAATAACTAGTTTGAATAAAAATTCAATTTTGGGTTAGAGTTATGAATTATTCCAATTTCAAGGGATGATTTAGGGGGTGTTGTGGGTGGATTATCGCTTGCCTTTCGGCGGAATATTAATTATGATATTTTTATCTACCCCATGCCGAATTTCGTGCATGGAGCCCATTTGTTAGACATTTATTTATAATGGTTTTGATTTTAAAGGGGTATTTAACCGCTAAACTCAAAAAATATATTTCATTCAGGCTAACTAGAAATGAATTTAGCAATCAACAGAAAAATTATTGGGGCCACTATGACCTCCCACAAAAATGTCAAACATGACATATTTCTGGCTAGGTCCCATCGGCATAAATCTCCCATAAGAAATAACATGGGGACGATATTTATGCCCCGTGACCTTGGAAGATTTTGATCCAAAAAAATATTGGCCATTATTGACGTACTCTACAGCCTTCTCTGTAAATTTTCCATATTTTGTTTTGTAATTTGGGCAAGTAGTTCGGTCAAAATATGCTGATTACCAAGATGGGGTGTGATTTTGGAATGCATATTTTTGTGTGTTTGAGGGTATATTTGGGCACAGTTTCAAGACACGATGTAAAAAATGAGCATTTTAGATTGGTACTATGCTCTAGTATCTATGTGGACCAAAACAGAAGCAGGTTAAAGCCGATTTAAGAAATTTCCCAAAACCCCAATTTTTTCAAATTTCTGGATCAAAATAATTTAAAAATTCGTGTTAAATCACAGTTACAAGATATAAATTTTTAAACTGTCATTTTAGTGTAGTATTAAGCTATAGATCATGTGGTAAAAAATAATTTTTTGACTTAATAGCCCATGGTTTAAATGATTTAAATGGTTTTGGTTTTGGTTTTGAAAGCAAAGGTATTTGAGTCTGAGGTACATCTAAATGTGGTTCAAGTTTCATAGTTCCAAGACATAACGTTTTCTCTGTAGGCTCTTAGTCTTCTCCGTCAGAATTAGCCAACCAACCAGCCACCCAGCAAGGTTTTCTACAATGTTGAGACACTTTTTGTTATCACTGAACGGATCGGATCGGGATGATTTTTTTTTTTTGTAGGTCATGGACCACATATCAGGTCATATACCGAGTCAGGGGCGTAGGAACGGGGGGGATGGGGGGGAAATCCCCCCCACTTGTTGGCTTGACCCCCCCAGTGGGGGGTCAGGCCATGGGTGTCATTTGCTAACTTATAGCTTGTTGGGTGATTTTAATAATAATAAAAAATAATAAATTTTATTTAGAGTCTGCCCACTCAGTTATATAACTGATTTTCAGTCGGGGACTTTAAATCAAAGCGACCAAGCCAACCCTGCAGGCCCGACGCAATCGACGAGTGAGCGATAACCAACCAAAGATCGATATTTTTATATTAATAAGATTTTTAAGATTTTTACTATACAGTCGGGCTTGCAAACAAAAAGAAAGATTTTTGTTAATATTTTTTAGAAAGATTCAGTAAGAGATGTACGTGATTTGTGAGACTTGACTAGCCATCTGATTTTAGACTAATATTTATTATATCTTGTGTGCAGTGTTTTCACTCCCTAGCAGACTGTCGAGCGATTTCAGTCAGGTATTCAGTCTTCAATGCAATATTAGCTTCAAAATGTAACCCTTATTCAAAATTAAAATTTGCCTGAAAACGTGTTTAAGGCCACCTATCAAGGGCTCCTTTTTAAAAAAATCTCGCCTACGGCGAAAGAGCTTCCGGCGGCAGGGGCTTCGCCCCAGACGCCAGTTTGCCCACCCAACCTCGAAGCCAACTTAAGTGTGATCCCCCCATTAAAAAAATAGTTCCTACGCCACTGTACCGAGTTTTAAGATTGTAAATCATTCGGGGCGGCGTGTGCAGATAGCTGCAAAAACCCCAACTCGGGTAGGAGTATGCAGGTCGTGTTAGTCGTTAAGCAGTCGCGTGCGCTTGGCTGCGGGCGAACGACCGTCGCCCTAGATATCTCGTCACGTCCATAAAACTTGTAGTTCCCTTTGTAATAGTTTGCAGTGCCGAATGAAGTTTTACTATTTAGCCAGGTGTATTATCTCTAGCTCGTCTGTGTCTGGTATTTAGAGCAGAGGGTGGCTAGCTACAACCCGGAGACTGACCCCTGGAACCCCGAGGAGCTGGGCTCCTACTACCAGGGCGACATCTTGCTGGATGAGGAGGAAGAAGGGCGCAACGGAGTCGTGGCCAAGAGCTCCAGGTGGCCCAACGGAACAGTTCCTTACACCATTTCGTTCCGGTTTGGTGAGTTCATGAAGATCGTCGTAATTTGCAGGGTATTTCGGTAACAGAAAGTTTTGTTTGCAATTTGCATAAACCCATTAGAAGAGTAGTTTCTAACGATCGGGCCACAGGCGGAAACAAGGGTTGTATTGCACATCCCCCACGAGACTCTGAACTTTGCAAATTACTTTTTATGTATAAACTTTAGTAAGAAACTTGCGAATGATGTAATGCATGTTTCTCTTCAGGTGTCTTACTAGGTATATTGGAAATATGACAATTGTGAAGGGATATCCGAAGAAACCGTTAAAGAAACCCAATGCGTAAATACCATGATATAAAAAATTACCATGATTACCATTACCATCCCATAAGTCAGTTTCAGTGTGTGTTAGTCAGTCATAATCCACCTCTGGGCTGGACTTTTCTTAGGTCAATCATAAAATTATCAAGAAGTGGCAGGTAGGTGATTCCTACCTCAATAAAAATATGACGTTAAGCTCAACCTAGGCAAAAAAAGTATCAATTAGGAATGGCAAAGCTAAATTAATTAAGAATGTTGACCTCATGCCCAGCTGAAGGGTCCAACATTTGTATTCACACGTAAAGCCAGCGCCCAGACTTTTGGTATGATACACATGTCAGAAGATTTGGGTTTGTGCTGTTGGGTGTGTTTGTTTGCCCGTTACTTAGGGCTTAATGTTTCTTAAGGTTTCTTGTTTGCAGAACCAATGGCTCGCAACATGATCAAAAGAGCTTTAAAGATCTATCGAAATGAGATTCCCTGTGTCAAGTTCGTACGTAGGAGAAGAGAGACGGCCTACATCTACATAAAAAATGGACAAGGGTGTTACTCTTCGCTAGGGCGTACAGGCAAAAAACAAATAGTAAGTATTCAAAGTAATACCCCTTTAAAAGCACAAAGGTATTACAACCGAGATCCTAACAAGTATATACCAATCTCTTTAACCTCCTCCTTCTCTAAAGTCTACGAAAAAATCATGTTTATTCGTCGGCCATCCTGCCTCTCTAAACACAACGTTCTCGCAAGCAATCTACACGGTTTCCAGAAGGGTAAATCAACCATAGACTTCTCATTCCTATCTGCACTATAGAAGGCACTCGATCATGGCAACCTGTCTATTGGAATATTCTACGACTTGAGTATCAACAAGGCCGATTCAGAACAACTCTGAATTTATGATGTGCTTCATTGCTAGGACGGCTCCAAAGTCACCGTTTAAAAACTCCTAAGACAAGAACTGATGGACACAAGTCCAAAACAGAAGTTAAAAATAAACTTCTGACTTTGGCGGGAATCGAACCCTGGACCTTCTGCATTGGAAGCAGATACGCTAACAACAAGACCAAAATAATTGGTACACCAACAGCTGTTATTTAAAAAAAAAAAAAATCTTATAGCTGAAGCTGAAGCTAAATGTGTTTAGAAACTATATCCAGAAAATCGATTCTAAAAAATAAATGTTGCACAAGATGTACACTGTACAGGCTACAATTAGCAAAAAACTACTTTTCTTGTCGAATAGTGAAGTTGTGTCCCGCTCCCCAAAATTAACATTTTTGTCTTCTGTTATATTATGTAAGGCCCTCTTTCAGTTAGAAAAATTTTCAGACATGTTTCTTCGACTTCATTTTCGGCCAGATGTGTATATACTCCACCTCAAGCACCCCTCTGATTTGTCTTCTATATCGCATTGATGGCATAAACATTACACGAGCTGACACTGTTTAACTTTATTTACCTCACAAAATTAGAGATTGTCGATTGGTCTGCTCATATCGAAATAGTTGATGCTCAAATAAGTAGTGGGTGTTTTTTTCTCAGTAGGCTATTATAGCCAACTATTAGCAAACTACATATTAAAATTAATAACCATGCCCACATCCCCTCGCACATCTCACATTGGCTTCTATTCTGGATATGACATCAGTATTCACAAGGAAATCAGGTCTTTTTAATCCAATAACGAGCTGTATGCATCATCAAAGGATCCTTATGATTTGATTTGATTTGATTTGATTTGATTGTCGTCTTTATTGATGGCGGGATTAAGGCCTGTTAAGCCTTCTCTTCCATCCAACCACTTCCTAATTACAACAAATCACGACATTACAGGATTACATAAAATAATGATTTTTTTTAAAAATACTATGATCACCCAAGTTAAATGTGCAATTTAAGAGCTAAAAATAATGTTAACATCATACTAAAATAATTAATACAAACTAAATTATGAAATAATACATTAGGAGTAACATTATTGCAAAGTTAAAATTTTCTAGGGATATGGTAATGTTATGCAAATTGTGGCTTTAAATCTATTTATGTAAATCTACAATAGCTTAAGAAACATTCATTCATCCATTCACACAAAAGTACACAATTAATATAGCTTTAGCCATTGTGTGCAGAAATACAAAGTGAGCAGGAGCAGGTTGCGGTGTGCATTACTTAATCATTGACAAAGGCTGTAGCGGCTGATGTTTATTGCTGCTAATTAATTATAATTACTCAAGTAATGTTGATATACTTTACGCTTGAAAGTGTCGTAACTAATTCCGTAAACATCCCTGATGCTGGTTGGGAGAGTATTCCAGACTCGAATAGCGTTTATTGTAAAAGAGTGGTCAAGAAGATTGGTTGTATGGTTTGGAAATGTTAACTGAGTACCTGATCTAGATCTAGTGTTAAAGGTATGGTTTGAGAATAAGTATTGAAAATTAGATGCTATATAGGCCTACGAAGGTGTTGATGTTGAGAGCAGACGATGAACAAGGCAAATCGAGTGTAGATTTCTACGGTCATTTAGACGAATCCACTCAAGATTTTTGAATCCAGGGGTAATATGATCATATTTTTGATACCAAAGAAGAAACAAAACACAGGCATTTTGAGCTCTCTGAAGACGAATAGAGAGGTCCTCAGTTAGGTCATTGTACACAACGTCGCAATAATCAAAATGAGGCATGACGAGGCTTTGTACGAGCATTGATTTTAATTTTGTTGGGAGGAAGTTTTTTAAACGGTTTAAAGAGTGTAAAGATGCGTAGGTTTTCTGACACACGTGTTTGATATGTTCGGTCCAGGTCATGTCATCTGTCATAAAGAGTCCCAAGTTTCTAAAATGACGCTGAAAAGGTATAGTCGTGCCGTTTAAGGTGACGGGGTTGATTTTTGTGCGGTCTAGTTTTGCTAGCAGTTTGTGATAACCTAGAATCATAGATTGGGATTGTATGGGATTTATAGTCAAACAATTTTTGGTCGCCCAGGCATGTAAAGATTGCAAATCCTTGTTCATCATTTGAATTTCTTGGTTAATTGCGAGAGGGGAGGAATGAAGATAAATTTGAAGGTCGTCGGCGTTAAGATGGTGATAACAATATTTGAACGATTTCGATATGTCATTAATAAAGAGTGAGAATAATAATGGCCCTAGTACACTGCCTTGAGGCACCCCAGTCTTAAGTGGCATCTATTCAGATTTGTTATCACCCGATACTATACATTGCTGTCTTCCACTGAGGTAAGAATGCATCCACGGAAGAGTTGGTCGGAAAAAGTTTATGGATTCAAGTTAAGTCATTAGTATGTCAAAGTCAACTGAGTCAAAAGCTTTGCTTAAGTCAAGTAAAGTCAAAAGTGTAAGTTGTCGACTGTCCATTTTGTTCGTATATCGTCAGTTACTTTGATAAGCGCTGTGCACGTACTATGACTGGAACGGAATCCTGATTGGTACTGGTCTAGTAAATTGTTTTCTGTTAGAAAATCAGTTATTAGAGTGTGAACAATATACTCGAGCGCCTTAGAGAGAGATGGTAGGATACTGATTGGACGGTAGTCACGAACAGTGCTGGGATTTGGTTTCTTTGGTAGAGGACGAACAAGTGCCTGTTTCCAGATGTCAGGATAAGAGTGAGGTGTTAGTGAGAAGTTAAAGAGGTAAGTAATAGGTTCGATTAAAATTGGAGACAGATTGATCATGTATTGAATCAGTTTATGGGGATTAGATCGTTTAATTGCGTTAATTGCCATTTTTGGTGTCACGTGTTTGAAATGAAATTGATCATACGTTGGTGTAGTAGATTGATCTTTTATGCTCTTAACATGCTCATCTTTTAGAACGGGGTTAATGTTTGTGGGCGGAGTAGTAAAATAATTGTTAAGGTTGTCGAGGGGAATTTCGATAAGAGCCTCGTCCTCCTTTTGTTTGCCTATGCCCATATGGGACAGGTGTTGCCATGTTTTTTTCATAGGCATATTTGGGTCCAGTAAGGTATAGGTGTGACGCCGTTTTGCTGTCCTTATCATTTGATTAGTTTTGTTTCTTAAGTGTCGGTATTCATTTTCATGCTCAGGGTCATGGCTTGATTTGAATTTGCTGAATGCCGCGTCCCTTCTGGCCATTTGGTTTCTTATCTCAGCATTGAGCCATGGCGAAGGTGGTTTAGTGACTCTGACGACTTTTAATGGTGCGTGTTTATAATACAGGTTAATAATCATAGAATTAAATGCTGAAAGCTTTTCGTTAATTGTGGGCAGGTTGATTAATGTGTCCCAAGGTAAAGAAATAGAATCGGTTCTAAATTCGTGTCATCTATGAGTTTTAGTGCTCGTCGTGAAATAAGTTTTGGTTTTTGTTTCGGCGTACGAATGGAATATTGTAAATAATAATAAGTCGTGGGCTGATATGCCTGGTACAGAGAGTTGACCGTGATTTAGGACTTTGTCACGGTTTGACGTCATTATAAGGTCAATCCATGTATGCGAGGTGGAGGTATGATGGGTTGGTTCTAGCGGTAATATATAGTTAGGTTGCATGATTCGAATATGGTAGTTAGTTGCTTTGTATCTGTGTGATTAACAGCTAGTAGATTGGTATTAAAGTCACCCATTACAATTACGTGCTCATAATGGGGAATGAATTGTAAGAGTGAACTTTCAAAGTCTGTGAGAAACCCAATTTTCGGAGGACGGTAGACAACTGCTATAAGTATTGAGTGATTTGAAATTTTAATTTCCAATATCATGTATTCCGGCCGGGAACAATACTCGTTGGGTGATTTAGAAAGAATTTAACTTTTCACATCATCACGGATGTAAGCACAGACCCCTCCCCGCTATGTTTAGTGCGATCGTTTCTGATCAGCCTGTACCCATCTAGTCTTGCCAGTGAAGAGTTGAGGGTAGGTTTTAGCCACGACTCACTGATCAGAATAGCGTGTGGCCTACTATCCTCTACAACGGCCTGAAGGTCAAGGCAGTGTGATAGAAGGGAGCTAGCATTTAGATGAATGACCTGAAGAGCGCGCGGGTGGCCAGCTATAGTCCATTTTATGATCAACTGAGAGTAGATGTTTTGGCGTTGCTTCCAAATGCAGAACAGTTTGGCTAGCCCCAACTTTCTTTGTGTCGTCTTAATAGGGGTTGCAGCTAGTTCGAGTCCTTGTGTTATTGTTGTCTGTTCGCCGATCCCTTCCTTCCTTCAATGGCCATGTTGTAAACTACCTTTTCTATCATAAAGTTTATTGAGGTCTGACAACGATTTTACCCTTCCCAACTCAGAGCCACATCCACAACTAATAAAATATTTAAATTAAAATTAAAAAGAATTAAATTCATATTCATATCATACCATATTCTACAACAAGTGGAACACATTTACGTATAAAAAAAAGATATCACTACCGCCGCTATACGAAAAAAACCCGAAAAAAAGAAAGAAAGAAAGAAAAACAAAATGACATTTACGTATATTTGACACCAAACGCACGTGCGTTCGAATCCCGCGTAAAATACCTTTTTATTTCGTCATTGACTCAATAATGACATATTTATTATTTATAACTGATGTTTAACAGTAAATGCGGAATTCACAAACAGATACCAACAATCTTATGGTTATATTATCAAAAAACTTTTGCCACGGTAACATTGGTTATAATTTGCATTGAATGTGTGAGTGTGTGTGGGGAGGGGAGGGGGGGGGGAGGTATCTTGGGAGAAACGTGGTCAAAACATGATAGATTGCGAACAAAATGTTTTATCACCATCTTATCATAATTTGGACGGTTCCTTTTCTATTGTGGAAAATAGTAACCAGCAACATATTATTGTTTTTATACCAAATCGAAAGAAGTAAAAAGAAAACACAGCCTGTACCGGGATTTAAACCAAAACCATCGGCATAGGAAACATGAATAAACCAACGTAACAAACCCGTCACAATACTGAGATTGACCCGTATTCATGACCGCCCTTTATCCGTCGATGCGCCTATATTTGCTTCGTTATTGTCTTCCTCTTGTGCATGTTATATTTCCATTATCAAGCAAGTTACTATAAACTGGAAGCATAGACGATAAAAGTTCTAAAGCCTATTATACAACCGAAAGTTGTGAACATCATGACCACCCTGACAGTGGCTTGCTTTCATATGAATTTATGTTTAATTTCTCTGCTTCCGATGCAAAATATAGTGGGTTGGTGTCGGTGGTGCCGACAGGGCTTAACATTAAAAACGCTTTGACATGTATTTATGTATCAATATGTATACAGGATCGGTATATCTGTAGCTGTGTTTTTTTATGTACATGTTGTGTTGTTACTGTATACTTTTATCTTTATTTTTATATTATTGTTAGACGACACAATCTACAATGATTTGTATTTTGTATTACTTATGTATTAACAATGGTGACTGTCCAGAAACAAATTAAAATTCATTCGTTCCTCTTTAAATTAAAAGACCTGACCCCACTGAAAATCAGTTGCGAGAATAGCACCGAGAAATACTCATAGAGCAGACTCTAAATTCGAATTTATTTATTTAAGTTAATTTAATATTCGATATCGATAGGTCATTTGCCACTACTCCGCGAGCCATATGCAGACTTGCGCTAAAGCGTACATGCCACTATAAAACAACTATAAAAGTTATACACGGACTGCTACAACATGCATTTTCAGAAATATATTATTAAACGATAGTTTTACGAAATGATATGGTAATTTAGGAATACCATTAATGCAGGTCAAGAACGCACCACATTTTAAATTATATATTTTATTGCCTCCCCCCTTCCACTGAACACCACATCTCAGAACCTTACCACCCCCCATTCAACATTTACGAGCTACTCTAGGGGATGTCCAACATCGGCTGGCGAAAGGAACCAGTTTTCGTAGCCTGAGGCACTCTCAGCTCGCTGTGGAATGCACTATAGGCGCTTCTTGAGAAGACTGCCGGTTGAGCGGTGAATAGTTGGAGAAGGGGAGGGACAGAGATCCTGCCGTAAAACCGTCCCCAAACTAAACACAATGACCCTTGCCAGTATACTCTTATACAATTTGCCGCCCTTACACATTCAGAATACTCCCCAAAAACTGATCAATCAATCCTTACATAAAACTGATCAATCCGTACATAAAACACCTGTTCAGTTTCCAACATTCATGTCCCCCATCATAAAACCACGCAATATTACAAAGAACCTGTCCACGACTGCCTCTCCATATACAAAAAGCTGCCAAAACACATCAGAGACATCAAATCTCATGACATTTAGTACCAATTAAAACCATTCCTAACAGGAAGAGAATTTTACTTGCATAAACGAATTCTTAACAGATTATACCTTGTCCTCCACTACCAACTGCCCCTTATAGATCCGTTCTATAGACCCTTCACGAATCTTGTACATTCAATATTCATACCTATTCATATATTATATCAGTATTCTACCACACCATATGCTACCATTTTGTGTTATAATTCATCCAAAATATTTTTGTATTATATCAAAAACGGCAGCAAAGCTCTCCTTCAAAGTTTTTCGTCTAAAATGAACTAAAAAATTACTTGGCCATTGAATTTGGTTCATTAGGATAACTCTTAAAAGTCAATGGCCAAGTCATTTTGTTTTATGATTTTGAGTTTAAAATTTTTACTTTTTTACCACGAAAACGGTTAGCTTGGCGCTCGTCAACAGGCGAAATGATCTTACTTCTTTTCGATGCGAAACCAGGAAGAAAGATTGAAATGCTTGGCTCAACTTCTATATCTCATAGCATTCACAGCCGAAGACTATTGAAGGAGAGCTTGACTGCCCTATTTTTTTACAAATTTTTGTGATTGGGGGGGGGGGGGGGGGGGAGGATTTAACATCTTTTTGTTGTTTGTTTCATATCAAGACGTGAAACACGTGAAATACATGAAAAAGTGGATACAGTGCCTTTAAAACAGATTGTCTAGAAACAAAAGCTACCATTTTTGTTTTTGTTTACAATCTGTAGTTGTCAATATACAATATTTTTATGTGATTTCCTATGGTTAATGTCGTCTTGGGTTTTTGTGTGAATGATTTGTTGACCGGACTATAACACATTGACGTATAATTTTAATCAGCAAATAAAATATTCAAACTGTATTAAATTCGACCTAACGTATTTCCCAGTGGGGGTGAAATATCGCTTGCCTCCGGTAATTTTTTTTCATATTAATATGTACCACTAGGAAACGCTTAGTTGGACGCGTTGATAAGCGAGCACATGCTACAGCTAGACCCACATTGCAATTTTTTTTAAATTTTAAACTTTGCGACGTTCACTGTCCACGGGGCCATGTTTCCAATATATTAAGAGAGCAAAGCGGGCGTTTCCATTTGACTCTGCCGGAAAAAAGTCACTGTTTTTTTTGTGTGTTTTTTTTTTGTTTATTTGTATGTCTCGCCATAACGTTCGAATGGAGGTTCGGATCGAGTTGAAATTTTGACCATCCGCAAAACTTCATTCTCGATTGAATGGCATTTGTTTTGTGGTTAAATTGTTGAAAAAGTTTAAAAGTTACATTAAAGTTAATCGAAGTTTTTTTTTAAAACAAAAGAGTGACAAAATCTGAGGTGGCCAAATCATTTAAAATGTCCGTCCGGTCACGAATGAGTTAATTTTAGTTTGATCAGATAAGTGGTGTAGATGGAAATTACATTATAACAAAAGTAACGTTACCATGGCAAGAAAGTCGACAGAATTTGGTAAAATATGACTAAAGATAAAAATTAAATAGGATAGAAGTTTTAATTATAAAAAAAATTTGATACATAAGAAAGTAAAATAGTAGATAGATAGATAGATAGAAGAGATAGATGATAGATAGATAATAGATAGATAGATAGAAGTAGAAGTAATAGATAGATAGATAGATCTATGATACGGTGAAGATTTAGATAGCCAAGAGATAGATTGATTAGTATAGATAGATAGATAGAATGTCGTTTGTGATAGTTAGTGTGTCAGAGATTGTACGGTGATTGAGTGTTAGACTAATAGAATGTGGTCAGATTGTCTAATGTGTTAGATTGCTATGATAGGTAGGTGTTCGATGTAAATCAGATTGATGTTAATCTTCTATTGATAAAATCGATCTTGTTTAGGATTATAGTAGATGATTGACGTAGCCTGAGCAGTTGATTGTTCGTTGTTTAATCGCCCTTGATTTGGCGTTGATCGCTGGGTTAGACTCTAAATGAATTATCTATTTATTAAAATAATTTTTATTTATGCTATAGTTCGATGTGATAGGATTGCTAGATACGTATTGATAGATAGAAAATAGATAATGATAGATAAATAGATTAGATAGATTAGATTTAGTTTTAGATAGTATATATAGATAGATCAAGATAGATAGATAGATAGATGATAGATAGATAAATAGATAGATAGATAGATAGATAGATAGAGATGATAGATAGATAGATAGATAGATAGATAGATAGATAGATAGATAGATAGATAGATAGATAGATAGATAGATAGATAGATAGATAGATAATAGATAGATAGATAGATAGATAGATAGATAGATAGATAGATAGATAGATAGATAGATAGATAGATAGATAGATAGATTTGATTGATTTGATTTATTCGAACAGTATGGTTATATACAGATAACAGGTTCAAAAGATGCAACAAATATAAATAAATAAACAGGTGTGAATTAAAGAATCAACGAAAACAATGCTGATACAATAGATGAATTGATAAATTTCTTGATTTAACAAAACAAAACAAAAAATAGGATTTATAATATCACATTGCTTAATAGATAGATAGATCACAGTCTATCGAGTAGAGAATCGTAGCATCACTGACAGTGACACCACTCACACAATACACTTCGGAACTTCCAAGTCCTGTTGAAATTGGCTACAGTGTCAGTTCTAACAGCTCGGAGAAATTCAACATTTAATCTGTATGTTAGTCTATTCTTGAATATTTGTAATGGATCGCCGACTTCAGATTCGTAACTAGCCTGTAAAAATTTAATCGATGTTGATTCACCTAAATTTATAATGTAGTTTGATAACTGCCATGCTATTGGATGATTGGGCATAAATTTGATTCACGTACAAGATCAAGTGTTGACAGGTGTTCAAGTCCTAGAAACTTCGAAATTATGTTCCTCACAAAGATCCATAGAGGAGTCATCTTGGGGCACTCAAAGAGGACGTGTAGTGTATTACCAATAGAGTTACACCAAATACACTGAGGTGACTCGCGGACGCCCCATCGGTGTAGTCGAGCCGGTGATGCTACAGCGTCATGCATTAGTCGCCAGCATAGGTCCGCATCAGCACTCATTGTAGGAAAGATGATAGATAGATAGATAGATATTTTTATTCACTAAGACTAGTAGCCTACAGTGTACAAGTATAACTCTTTGCAGAGAAAGTGAATAGTCTATAATTAATAATTAATAATAAAAGTGATAGTAATTATAATGATATACACAGTGTTAGAAGAAAGAATAGTTGGATATAAAGCATAATT
The DNA here is from genome assembly GCA_024449915.1 of Sweltsa coloradensis. Taxonomy (NCBI): domain Eukaryota; kingdom Metazoa; phylum Arthropoda; class Insecta; order Plecoptera; family Chloroperlidae; genus Sweltsa; species Sweltsa coloradensis. The sequence goes on from JAMZAV010000653.1 coordinate 538,855, forward strand.
GATAATTGATATGGATATTGATATTGATATGTATGATGATTGATGATATTGATATATATATATATATATATGATGATTCATTAATTGATTAATAATGATAAACACAGTGTTTATGTTAAAAGAGTAGATGCAAAACAATAGCATGCGCTAAGATTAAGAACTCATATATAATAAAGAAAAGTTGGATATAAAGCAATTTTTGATGTGATATTGTGATAAGAATTGCTGATGGCACAGAAAACAGCAATGATGTACAGTAGAATGTGTCTAGTATATATTGATATTTATATATATATATGATGATTGATTGATTGATTAGTGTTTATGGTAAAGTAGAGTAGATGCAAAATATGCCCTACTAGATTAAGAATTCTAATAGGATAAAGAAAATTTGGATATAAAGCAATAATTGATTTGATATTGTGATAAGAATTGCTGCTTTCTGTGCGAAAACAGCAATGATGTACAGTAGAAAGTGTCTATAGTATATAATTGAAATTTATATATATATATATATATTAATGAACTAGGTTTTTCGGTTATAATGCCACGTTTATTCACATTAGGCCAACGTTTTGATGAAATTTCACTCATCTTCTTCAGGGCCAATACAAATTAATATATAAAAAACGAAAACTACATTACATTGATAAATTCAGAACAAAACTTTTTTTTTTTATATATTAATTTGTATTGGCCCTGAAGAAGATGAGTGAAATTTCATCGAAACGTTGGCCTAATGTGAAAAAACGTGGCATTATAACCGAAAAAACTAGTTCATTAATTCATATCGGCCACGAAAATATCCAAAAACATATATATAGATATATATATATATATATGGATTGTTGTAGGTTTTCGCGGCCCGTCATAGGATAAAAACAAGGATCTTGGGTAAAACCGCGTCGAAAATAAGATGAACCAGGGCAGTACCTGGGCGTCCACCGACGTTTCGTCTGTACTACGTCAAACCTTCAGACATTTTCAAGGTGTCAAACGGTTTTGTACCGTTCGACAAAAAAATTCGTACACCAACTGTTATTTTCAGAAAACTATTTTAGCTATAGTCAAGTTGTAGCTAAAGATGTTTAAAACTATGTCCAGAAAACCGATTCTCTAAATTTAATTTTGAACTAGTCTTGTAGTTCACACTTTTGTCCAAAAATCTAGATATAATTTCCAAAAGTGAGGTTATGTCCCGCCACAAAAAATTCACAATTTTTTTTCTGTTATTTTAAAGGCCTTCTTTCATTCGAGCAAACTTGTCAGACATGTTTCTTCGACTTTCAAAGTATCGGCCAGAGGCGGAGAAACCGCTGACTGTTCGTCTTGAGCATGCCTACAATAAATAATAAAAAAACTAGGAAAACGCTTAAGTCCCGCCGCGTTGTTGGATGAGCGTAATTGATGCATTGAGCTGCCATGTGTTATGCGGATTTTCTGTTGTTCTGTGAAAAAATTATTATTAAGTCGAAGATTTTTTTAAATTAAATTAAATTAAATAAAAAATTAACTTTATTTTTTTATTTTTTTATTAACCGTAATTTAAAAAAAAGAAAAAATCGTAAAATTGCGATTTTCATGAGAAATTATTATTAAAATGCGCTCAAATTGTACACGAATATATTTATTCACAAAATTAAGGTTCTGTGAAAAAGGATAAAGCATGTAGGTGTTATAAGTCAAAGAATTGTTTAAAAAAAAAATGTAAAATTTCGATTTTCATGAGAAATAATTTTTCGATTACGCTCAAATTTCACACGAATATCTTAATTCATGAAATTAAGGTTCAGTGAAAAAATCATTAAAATCGGATTAAGCATGTAGGTGTTATAAGTCGAAAAATTGTTTTAAAAATCGAAAAATATCGTAACATTGCGATTTTCATGAGAAATAATTTTCCGATTGCGCTCAAAAACGTGGCAGTTCTTAGTTCAGAGATTTAGAAGGCCTCCATAAAATTTCATCGCAATTGGAGTATCGGTTTAGCCGGAATCGTGTTCGCAAACACACAAAAATACAAAAAAAAAAGAAAAAAAAAACATTCCGGATTTTTTTCTCCAGTGTAGTGAAATAGAATCTTCGCTTCGCTCGCTACGCTCATCTCATCCAATAGTAAAAATAACAATATGATTTATGTTCTTTTTAATATTGTTCCCACTGTCCTGCATGATTGGCCGATATAAACCAACCTACACTTGCTAGGAATTTGGTAAACAGCACTCTCTTGTAGTGGAATTATATCCTTGACTGGTTTTATCAAATTGGCTACCTTTTTCCATGGAGTATAAATAGGTTTAACGATCTCCTTTTTTGGCTAAAATGCGACCGATTCTGTCCGTCGTGTACTTCACGTATGGCAGGAAGGCTCTCGTGATATTACCGGTAGCCTCATCTTCAACTATCGCTCTGTTGTCATGTCTCTGTGGCCTGTTAAAAGCCCTGTTGATGGTTGCATTACTGTAGCCATTGTTCAATAATGCTTCTCTGAGTACAACCTTTTCCCTTCCCTAACTTGCTTCGTCTGACAGTCTGTTAGCACGGTTTACCAGCGTGTTAATAACAGACTGTTTCTGTGGCGGGTGGTGATGGGATGTCTCATGCAGGTACAAGTTGGTATGAGTGGGCTTACGATAAAATGGGTGGCCAGCTATATTTCCTCTCGTGACTAGAATATCCAGAAAACCTAGTTGGCCATTCGTCTCTATTCCATAGTGAACTGAATGCTTGGATGGATGCTATTCAAATAGACCAAAAATGCATGCAGTGTTTCCCTACCATGTGGCCAAACTGCATAGATGTCATCCAAATATCTCAACCAAATCTTGGGCTTAAGTGTGGCCGAGTCCAGTGATTTGGATTCGAAATCATCCAAAAAGAGATTGGCTACTACTGGAGATAAAGGGCTGCCCATTGGAGTGCCTTCAATTTGTTGATACACTTTTCCTTAAAAAACAAAGAACGTGGATTCGAGACAATGTTGAATTAAGTCCGAGATGTGTTTTGCCAAAGGAATTCTTTCCCGCACCACCTTCATTGCTTGTCACTGGAATATTTGGACGAGTGGGCGGAGCGAACGGAGCCCTCTATGGCAAGTTTTCGGCACTTCGTTGTGTTTATGTGTGTCTGTGTGTTTGATGCGCAGGGGCCAAACTACTCGTCCGATTTTGACGAAATATCACACCAACGTCAAGGACCAATAGATATAATGCTGTTAACGTGGACAGCAAAATTCGCAGGAATCCAACCTACAAAAAAAAATTAAACAAATTACTACTTTATTTTTTTAATCTTAAAGTTTGCTTTGGAAAAAAAACCTGTCTCATCAATGTTACCACTATGAATGTTGACAACTGACAAAAATTTCAAAATTATATCTTGCCCTGCCAACTTTCCAAAAATAAATTACTGCAAAAAATGTGTTTTGCAGAGCTTTAGTAAATTGTGTTTGATTTGAAGAGCATAAAAGATGGATGCAGAACATTTCAAAGCGAACTGGGGTTTGTGAGTAGACCTTTCTAAAACATATTTTGGAATCATAATAGCTTTAATACTTTGGTGTTGGCGATGTGATATGTTTTACCAGTTTTTGTGTCGCCCGCGTCACGTTCATAGCGATAAAGGGAACTCAGCAGTAGCAGCTAGACAAGTCTCGACGTGATGACAGTCAGAGCTGCATGCATGCATGCTTGCTGCAGCTGCAAATGTAACTGTGATACTCACTAGTCCAACAACGACTTTGGCGTTTTCCTAGTAGTTAACAATGACACAATGTCAAAACTTACCATCAAGTCTTGGTCATCGAATGCTAGGTCTATAAGACATTCAATAAAATCAACTGAGTTCTTAATGTATGACTTGGTCTCTGGCACAAGTGGTTGGATCTGTTTAGCCAAGTGGCGAGTTAGCTCATGGGTAGGGGAACCTATTGCGTTTACAACTGGACGTAACGGAACTTCTGGCTTGTGAACTTTAGGAAGACCATAGATCCTCGGAGTTCTAGCTTCGTGTTGGGTAATATCATAACCGTAACCAAAATATCCCTCAAGCCCCCTCATTTGGCTGGAAGGGAAAAGTATAGCCAGGGTAGAAAGTTCCAAACTACTTGGACTTACTGTGAGCGAGTGACTGGATTGGCTCCCCCATATCCAGCTACTTGCGCCACGCTTAGTAAGTGGCTGTTTTATGCTGCGAAGACTGAAACTACTAGTCAGTCCCCCTACACTAACCATGGTATATCATGCTTATAGACATTTAATTATCGATTATGCAATTTTTAAGGGGGCTTCACATGCCATGCCAAACGAATTTTTGTACTACAAAAACGTGCAATAAGAATAATAGCGGGCATCTCCATTCTCCAGACTTCAATCTTGCAAAGATCATTTCAAGAACCTTCGCATCCTAACGCTCGCTTCGGAATTAATCCTATCAGCTGCAACTTTTGCCCATTCTCATTCAGATCTATTTGTCACAAACACACATCTTCCAAGATTTAGCGTTGTTCACGAGGAGTCTGACATAATTTAAATGCTTAAGTAGCTAAACAGTACATGAGCAGCTATACATTAACCGCAAACATGTAAGCCGTTGGTTTCAGCTACGACAATAATCTCTGCCTTGGCGAGACCAATGCACGTTTGCGAGTCAACAGGTACTCGACAGGTTGCCAGGCTCCGTGGTGAGCGGCCCAAGTGTTGCTGGTTGGCGAACCATGGTTCTCAATACATTTCTTTCAGCTTTGTCTCTGTTCACTGCTCAGGTCAGCCTCCAGGATCCTGGGTGTACAGTTAAGGTGGGAACTATCCTGCACGAGCTGATGCATGCGTTGGGCTTCTTGCACGAGCAGAGCCGGGAAGATCGAGACGAGAGTGTCGATATTCTCAATGATAACATCATGGAAGGTAATCTCAAGACTCAGCGTTTAAACTGTAGTCCAAACTTGATGTTCCAGCAGATTTACACTTCTTCTCAAATGTCACATTAAAATATATCGAATATATCATATTATACGAAGTGCTATAGTGGTCCCAACGAATGAATGCAGATGGTTCGAAATTGTTTTCCCAACATAACAACTTTGTCAACTCTATTCACGCTAGCTCAGCGTGAATCATTTATCGAGCAGTCATACTACCCCCACCACTACAAAACTGTAAACATCTGCATTCTTTCGTTGGGGCAATTATAAGAATTCATAGAAATTATGTTTCTATTTTTTTTAAGCAGGCGTACGGCGAATATAACTTTTTTGACACGACATTCAACATTAAGAGTCGTTGTTCTGTGTAGTTTATGAATTTTTTCTAAGTTTCTGTAAAATCCTATGGCCGTGAGAATAGGCCTGTACGTAGAAAATTTTATCCAGAAAAGTTATATTTTTTCACACAAAACCACAACTATCAACGTTGGACGCTATGTTGGAAAATAAACATTCAGCTTTTACTGATGCAACATTTACCTTGTAATAATACTTTACTGCAAGACTTTTACATCACCTCGGACAACCAAGGTTTTGAAGCAGAATGCATATTGCATGGGTTTAATCTGGATAACTCTACCGATTGTCCAGTGTCCTACCATGTTGTAGTTGTAGCAATATGTCAAGTTAATATGCCTTGATGTGCGGCTTATCGGAGCCACCAAAGAGTTTGATGGCGGAGTCTTGTGAAAGAGACAATACATTCTTTGGAATGTTTAAATGTTCTTTGGTTGAGCCATAAACAATACACATATCATTAATTGTTAACAACCTCCTAAAGTTTCAAATGTTGTGGCTGAAAATTGGAGCTCAAAATGTCGTCTTGAACATATAGCATTCATCAGAAATTGTCTGGATCTGGCGATACACCATTTTATGTGTGCATGAGGCTAGACGTATTATAAATTTATTAGGCATATTATTATTGTATTTTGATGATAACCATTAAGAAAATTGCAGGAATGAAAACTTAAATCCAAAGTTAGCTATTATATAGAAGTTTGGTTATTACAGTTGGTTTGCTTCTTAAATGATTTGTGTATTGAATTCATTATTTTTAGACAAGATAGGGAACTTCGACAAAGCACCTCCAGGCTTGACCACTGCGTTTGGCGTCCCCTACACGTACTCGAGCGTCATGCATTATGCTGCAAATGCTTTCTCCAAGAATAAGTACAATACGATTGTACCTAAGGTATATATTATGAAACATATTTTTAATCGTTCTCTCACTGTCAAAAACAATTAACTTGCCATTTAAATTCCCATTTGTAGTGCCACAAAGAAAAGCAGTTCCAATATCCCCTTTGTTATATATTATCAGTATAATATTTTTTTTTCTTTTTGTGCTCCAACTTTTCATTTCCTTTTCATCCCTGACGGGACTTCCAAGTCCCCCAGTTTTACATAGAGTTCGCACATTCACATAAATATTTACGGCTTCTAAAACTTTTTAAAACTCTTTTAGTGTGTGTAAAAAATTTAAAATTGTTAATTTTTGAAAAGGTAATACAATACATAAATATGAAAAATTAATAACTTTGCTTTTTGTACCCGATTTTCAAAAAATATATAGGATGCTTGTTCTTGAACTAACATCTTTACAAAAAAAGTGGAAAATTGTAGTTCATATTATTCAATATCCAAAATTAAAAATAAAATCTACAATACAAAAATAAGTGCCATACAAAATTTCTTATTGGATATGTTTGAATGATGAATTAATAAAAACAAAACATTCACGTTCATGTATGAAAGGGTATAGAGATAACAATTGTAATACATTGTCGGTAGCCTACCTTTACTGAAAAATATCATAATTTTGAATAACGTGGGTTGATACTAAATTTATTTATTAATTCTTTAATTAATTAAAAAAAATTAAGCTCCTGTTTATGACAGTATTGGAGATTGTCCGTTCCGACTTTAGACACGTATAATATAAACCGAACACGACCGCCGAATGACATTTTTATTTTGTGACATTGCCCTTGCAGAAGGTTGATAAAGTCTTTTTGTGTTTCTTTTCAGCCTGATCCAAATGTTCGTATTGGCCAACGAGCTGGGTTTGACCCGAACGACATCAAGAAAATACGAGCCATGTATGGATGTCCTGCCTCTGCAGCATAGAAGTCACACGTCACAAGTCACACGTCACACGTCACACGTCACACGTCACACGTCACACGTCACACGTCACACGTCACACGTCACACGTCACACGCCACACGTCACACGCCACACGCCACACGCCACACGTCACACGTCACACGTCACACGTCACACGTCACACGTCACACGTCACACGTCACACGTCACACGTCACACGTCACACGTCACACGTCACATTTCAGAATTTTTACGTGTATCTGTAACGTACCTTAAATAAAAAATCTATTCAGAATTACAATTATTCGACTTTTATTGTAAGGTAAGAATTGATTCTCAAGGATAGAAATAGATTATAGAAATAAACAATTGACAGAATGACTTCTCTGAACAGAACTCAACAAGAAAAGTATCTTGAAGTTTACAGTAAGAGTAGTAGAGCAGCGAGTAAAAGACGAAACTCGATGGTGGAGAGGTAGGAATAACTTGAGACACGAATATGTTGGTATTTAGTTTTCGAACTCTAGCTTATTGCGGCTTTTCTTTGTGCCAATTTGTTGATATAAAATAATGAAATTTTCCCCCAGCACCATCGTATGGTACAACCTTGGAGTACGGTAGAACTGTTACAAATCCATGTCACATCCAACATTCCCCAGCACCATCTTATGGTACAATCTTGGAGTACGGTAGAACTGTTACAAATCCATGTTACATCCAACATTCCCCCAGCACCATCTTATGGTACAATCTTGGAGTACGGTAGAACTGTTAAAAATCCATGTCACATCCAACATTCCCCCAGCACCATCTTATGGTACAATCTTGGAGTACGGTAGAACTGTTACAAATCCATGTTACATCCAACATTCCCCAGCACCATCTTATGGTACAATCTTGGAGTACGGTAGAACTGTTACAAATCCATGTTACATCCAACATTCCCCAGCACCATCTTATGGTACAATCTTGGAGTACGGTAGAACTGTTACAAATCCATGTCACATCCAACATTCCCCAGCACCATCTTATGGTACAATCTTGGAGTACGGTAGAACTGTTACAAATCCATGTTACATCCAACATTCCCCCAGCACCATCCTATGGTACAATCTTGGATTACGATAGAACTGTTACAAATCCATGTTACATCCAACATTGATGATTTACCCTCACATCATTTTCTTAAATCCTTACTTCCCTCCATTCCTATTTAGGAATCATTTATTTTTTCTGACATGCATTTACCAATTGCAATAAATTGAAATAATCTTTGAGTTTAATCTTACTGGAGCGGTCCGTTTCTTATTATATCAGTTGAGTTCGAACCGCAAATTTTTCTTTACATAAATCATTCTCAGTTATCGAGTATTTTTATTACAAACTGCTATAGTACTTTCATAATTTTATCAAAATTTGCTAGTTTGCCTAATAAAAATTCCCTAAATCAAGTTAATTTGTTCTTAGTTTTAACAAACGCTTATAACCACGTAATATTGCCCACGAATAAATCCACAAAAATGCTTTTGTATAAATATATAATTACTTCAACACCTTGAATGAAGCATCTGACTACTAATCATTAGATTTCATTGACATGCCCAAAACTAATGTTCTGGGTTTGTAATTGCGAAGTTATCTTTTTAGGCAGCGAACATGTGTAACACGCACACATTGTTGTGAAAAACTCTCTCGAAATCGAAATCGACACCTTTTACTTTTATAATCTAAACGCACAAAAACGAACGATTGCCTAATATGTAATTATTATTATCTCTTCCGGGTAAACATTATTGCAAAGCGGATTTCGTGTCTAGGCCATAAACTTACTATGATTAAAACTTCGAAAACTCTCATATCCATTCGTATACTCTTGAACTTAATATTTATCAAACCACTTATTGCAATCTAACTCGAAAAGTTCTCTTAATATTTATTTATCGGTTTCTTATTTGGACTATTCATATCAGCCAACTTTATTTCGCTCACTTTCATTTACCACCTCCACTTTCAGCGTTATCAGTAATGTCCTCATTAAAATTCATGTGCAATTTCACCAGAAGGCTTAACGCATAGACGCGATAATATTTTTAAAAACTATTTAAGGACAAGAATTCTTTTATTTTTTAACACACGTCGGTGACAACTAGGCGTTCACACTGAGTGATTAGAAAAGTCAGTTTAAAAAACTTCAAGGTAAAAAAGGTAATTACAGTCATTAGAGTTTAATTTTCATGACGAAACTAACAATATAGCCCTTATATATATAATATCGAAAACGATTAGAAAAGTTTGACATTGTTTGGTTCGTTATTATTTTTAAATTTAAAAAATGCAAGATAAACTCGAATGCGACTGCAACTTATTCTGCTGAAACTACAAAACTATTAAGTTCTTAGATGGAATATTTTTGTTCCTTTTCGGGTAAAAAAGAATTATTTCTTGTCCAATGAGCATGGTGTGTGACATGATGGGGAGCATGGTTAAAAATTATTGGTACAAGCAGCATGGTACAAATGAGTTTTGAATCGGTGAACGAAAAAAATCGTTCATCAAACGTCATTTCAGAAAATTATTTTCCTTTATACTCAGTACAGAGACAAAGGTGTGTTGAAACAATTTAAAAAAATCATAGCTTAAAATTAAGTATTGCACCTAGAACTAACATTTTCTTACTGACCCAAAATTTGCTTATAATAGCCCAAATGGGGAGCTTTTGTCCCGTAAAAAAATGTTTTTTCTTTTCTCTTTTATTCAAGTTCCTCTTTCTTTTAACTAAATTTCATGCATTTTCCATTAACTTTCAAAATATCGGTACGAGAGCTCTGGCACTGGTGTCGATTTAGAAGATAACTTCTGGACCATTAAAAACAGTTTAAAGCTTATTTAGTAATAATTTTGCTATCTTTTCAAACAATGTTCTTTAAAAATCTACGAATACTGATTTTACTTTTTTTGTTTCCGTCTATAGCTCTTTCTTCAACTCAGCTAGTTACATGTTTCGGGATGTTTCATGTTAATGTCTAGTTCAGAGCCCTGATTGGTTTTTACATAATAGGCCCTACCTAATTAGACACAATCAATAAATTCTTTTAATTGGTTGTACACAAAGTTCTTCACAATTCTCTCGTGTATACGAATCATATTGATTGGTCTGAATTCTCACTTTTGTTGGTATTCTTGATCTTTTGTATTGGAATTATAGTACTGTGCTAGTGTGGTACTGCTTCACATTCAGAAGATCCCGGGTTAAATTCCAGCTCACGCAGAACATTACTCAACTCCAGCATGGACTTGGTTGGGCATATGTAAACGGTGACTTTGGAGTCGTCTTAGCTACGGAGCACATAATAAATTCGGAACCTTGTTGGTTATGGCGCCACCCGCGTGAATCGTGCCCAACTATTATTTGATATTTCAAATAATGATCTCTTGAATGTCATTATTTAAGTGCCGGTGACGCAGGCTCCTACAAGGTTGGCTTGGTCCGCTGTGAATTAAAGTCTCCCAATGAAAATCAGTATGTGACTGAGTGAGTCAACTCTAAATTCGATTTTTATTTTCTACTACCCTAGTCTTTCTCGCATCCCATCTTAACACTAAGAAGCTTCGAAATAGTCATATAATTCCTACGTATTCTGATGCACGGTAATTATCTTCAATGCTGGAAAATAAGGTAGGACAATAGACTCATTCAGGAGGTCGTCGCGTCGTATCCATTACTGACCATCCTGGTTGAAGGAATTTCCGTAACGTTTTTATAACAGTCAAAACGCGAATTGTGGAATAAGGTTGTATAATATGTTTGAATCGTGGAAAGTTCTTGCATACAAGTTTGATACGACAAACACATTTTTAAACTATGGTTTTACTTTCGTTTAATAATAATATTATTGAAGAGAAATTATAACATTGACGGGATGTTTCGTCACGTCGTAATGGTGAATAATTTACATTATTCTTGATTTCCCTATCCCGAAACATCCCGTCAATGTTATAATTTCTCTTCAATTATATCGGGTCGCGAAAGTATAACTTTGGAAATAATAATAATTGTTATAACATTTCAATAAATTTCCTAAGACAGTTTTAGTACAGTAGGAGTGCGCACGCGTTATTATTCTCAGATTCGTCGTTTCTGTTTCTGATTGTTGGTCTATAATTCTTTTCTTTTTAGGTCGATTTTTTTCCTTGGGGATATAACCCCAAAAATTATTTTTTACCACATAAACAATAGCATAATACTACACTCAAATGACAGTTTAAAAAATATATCTTGTAACTGTGATTTACATGAATTTTTTAATTTTTTGATAGTGAAATTTGTGAAAATTGGCGTTCTGGGTCAATTTCTTAAATCGGCTTTAACTTGCTTCTTTTTTGTTCCACATGCATGGATACTAGATCATCATATCAATTTAAAATGGCCATTTATTACATCGTGCCTTGAAACTGTGCACAAATATACACTTAACAAACACGCAAAAATATGTATTTCATTATCACACACTTTCTTGGTAATCAGCATATTTTGACCAAACCACTTGACCAAATTACAAAACAAAATACAGAGGATTTACAGAAAAGGCTGTCGAGTACGTCAATAATGACCAGTATTTTAAGTGATCAAAATCCTCCAAGGTCACGTGGCATAATGATCGTCCCTGTGTTATTTCTAATGGCAGATTTTTGCTAATGGGACCGAGCTCGAAAAATACCAAGTTCTACATTTTTTCGGGTCAAGGAGGACCCAATAATGTTTTTGTTGGATTTCTTGAGTTTAGCGGATGAATACCCCTTCAAAAGCCTACAGTGGCCGGAAGTAATTTGACCTTAAAACTTGAAAAACGTTTGTAATACGTTCGTCGTTTCGTCACGAATATATTTCATTTCGATGTTTTCAAAGTATTTATTTGTTGTGTTAAAAAAAGCCACTCGAGTACATTTTTTTGTAATTAGTTTGTTACACTTAATTTTGTATAGGCAGACAGACATTCGTTTGTTTTTGGGGCATTCTACATTTTTCTGACTACTTCCATTTATTTAATTCTAACCCCACCACCACCACCACCACCAATATAAGAATACATATCCAATTTAAAGAAACGACTGACTTGAAAATTGTTTTAATAAATGGGGTTATAACGAAGGGATATCATATATTTTGTATATTATCAAGTAATAGCTGCATGGCAGAATATTATATAAAGATTTAGTGATTTTTGTTGCTTAATTTCTCATAGTAATACACTAAGGCTATTCAAGACGATGAGTGGTAATAGATGACGTAGAGCCATACGCTTTCGGACCATCGCCTTAATCGTATGTGCCACCGCAGACGGCAATATAATATAACATTCTGGAGAACATTTTGGTGTACTAAATAGTTTTATTTCGTACAAATGATATTGAAATGATTTGTGTCTTGTAACCACCCTCGTTCGATGTGCGGGCGCAGTTTGTCCTCCATGGCCTGGCCCAGCACCCTGAGCCTCCTAGCGCTCCTGCTGGCTGGCTGCTGCACCTCGCTGCCCCTGGAGGAGGAAGAAGACAACAACTCCATCACGGTGGAAGTCGACAACAATGTGCCCCCAGACTACGAGGGGAAGGATCCTGACTACAGTGCCTACTTCAGGGAAGTGTCGGAACTAATGGATCTGGCGGTCGGCGAACCAACGGAGGCAACTGGTGGGTAATTCTGTGCATTCAATAAACGATTACTGTCAAATTATTATTTTAGGGCTTGTGCTTTTATCCTTATTACGCAAACGAAAATGGAAAAAGTGAAGAAGTAAAAGATAAGTAAAACGTAAGTGAAGAAGGTAGCAATTTTAAAAGTGCTTCATTTTATATGCAACTAGCTTACCCGTCGCGCGTTGCTGCGACGTATGCCAGAACCCTTACGGTGTCGAAGTCAATTCATTGATGAGTCCTCTTTGCAGGCCCCGATCACCATGTGGAGGAGTTACAACAAAATGGTTAGCATAGAAACCTTCTCTGTGAAAAAATACATTTTTGTGCCAAGATTCATGGAGATCGGATGAATGGTGTAGTAGTCTCAATTTATGAAAACGAATGTATCCTCTTTGCAGGCACAGATCACCACGTGGAGGAGTTATAACAAAATGGATAGCATAGAAACCTTCCCCGTGAAAAAATACATATATGTGCCAAGTTTCATAGAGATCGGATGAATGTTGTAGTAATGCATAAAGGACCAATCTTTTAAACCAGTCATCCCTATCCTCATCGGATTCTTTACAATTAGAAAATAACCTAAATTACTATGTCAGCCCTACCGAATTTTGCCCCATAACCAAACAAGAAGTACAACGCGCAATTAACTCTTTGAAAAATAAAAAAGCCGCGAGTCATGACCACATTACCAACGAACATATCAAATCCACGGCCAACACCAACTGCATACTTTTAACTAACTTGTTTAATATCTGTATCCAACAGGGAAAGATTCCTCACGAATGGCGAACGTCCTCATTAAAAGTCCTATACAAGGGAAAAGGCGACACTCTATCACCAGAATCTTATAGGGGCATCGCGTTAAGCTCCGTCGTATACAAACTTTTTTCAAACATTATTAATACTCGGCTACAAGATCTCACTGACCAAGTAATACCAGATGAGCAGTTCGGTTTCCGCACGGGCAAAATCAACTTTGCAAGAGTGTCAAAATTCTTCTCGATAAAATCGACTCCACTCTAGTCAAAGTAAAGGGCAAACTATACACTGTCTTTGTAGACTTTAAATCCGCTTTCGACTCAGTGGACCGGCAAAGTCTCATCAATAAGCTTCGCGACCTGAACTGCATTCCTGTCGAACTTTTGAACATACTCAGTGTCATTTTAAATATTAACTTCGTGCAAGTTAACGATGGTATCTTCCTCTCCGATCCAATAACACAGTCAAACGGAGTCCTCCAAGGGGACCCTTCCAGCCCACTTTTGTTCAACCTATTTACTTCAGATATAAAAGAATCTATCTTTGACGAATTTAACAAAGACGTTCACTTGATAATGTACGCAGATGACATCGCACTTTACAAGGAAAACCTCGATCAGCTTCAGTACACGTTACTAAAACTCAAAACATGGTGTGAAAGCAACCATTTAGTAGTAAATGTCAACAAAACAAAAGTTGTTTAGTTCAGAAAAGGGGGGAAGTTAGCCAAAAGCGATGTGCTTTTCTATGGTACTGACAAAGTCGAGTTTGTATCTTCTTTCAAATATCTGGGTATCTTACTCCATTATAAAGGTACTTCTTTTTCTCCCCACATCAAAGCAAGATGTTCCTCTGCCATAAAAGCCATGCACCTTATCTCCAAATTATACTCACTCTCAATCTCTTGTGCTATGAAACTCTTCCACCTTAAAATTTCCCCGATTGCTTCCTACGGCATCGAAATCATATGGCCCTACCTCTCCCAAGCCAATCTCACACAATTAGAATCGGTTAAGACCCTATATATGAAAAAGATCCTTTCTCTATGTAAATTTACTCGTTCCGCTTGGTATATGAGATGGCAGATGAATCATTGTTTGTTGCTGACCTACAGTTCAAATTTAACCTAAGCCAATCAGAAGCCTTTCGTACTGTCGTTCATAACTGCATGACAAAACACCTTGAAATTAGACCTGAATTCTTTACTATGGACCTGTTCAAAAATGATGATTGGAAAAAACCTCATGCCAAAACAGGCATGTGCTAAACCCGTGTAGCAGCTCACGGTTTTCACCATTTGTTTTGCCTAGATAGAAAGTTCCATTCATCATATACAGACTGCAAATGCTCCCACTGTTCTAGGGATTGCGACCTGTATCATGTTTTTATATGTCCAGCTAGGACTCATTCCATTACTGATCTTGCCACAAAGGGTCTTGTCTAGAATCAGGTATATAAAGTAAAATATAGTCTGAAATGTTTAATTTTTTAAATTTTGTTGTTGTTAAATTCTGTTGTAAACTTGTCATTGTCATAGATGAAATGTTTAACTGTAACTATTTGTGTAATTTGTAATGGTGTAATGTTGCCTATGTTACGCCATAGTTGGTGTTGTACTCTCTGGAGTTTAATAAAAAGTTAAAAAATAAAAAAAAAAAAAAAAAAAAAAATAAAGGACAAACATAAGACAGACATACATACATTCGTTTTTAGATGTTGGTTATTTGCATTCATATAACAAATCCATATTATTGCATACATAATTGAAATAATCTTATTTCATCCAAAGGTGATCAAATTTGAATCCTCAGGTTGGTAGAGTCTTTGAACTTTTTTTTTCCTTTTTGAGCTCACTTTTGATATCAGAAAAATCAATTGGAAATGTTATTAACGATCACTATTGCTTGAATTGAGAAACACTGACTTGACTTTCGCTCAACTTGACTCTACTATGACTTTGACTGACTTGACTCAATGTTTTATGAATCCATGAGAGTGTGTGTTACCTATCGCCCCCCTGCCACAGGTGCGCTCGTCGAAGAGTACACCGGCCCCGCGAACCCCGAGGAGCTGGGCGAGTACTTCCAGGGAGACATCCTCGTACCCTTCTCCGAGGCTCGGAACGGCATCGTCATGGAGAGTGCCCGCTGGTTCAACGGCGAGGTCCCCTTCGAGATCGACCCAGAGTTCAGTAAGTGATTCTAAATGTCGTCAAGGATATTGCTCGTGATCACGAAAGACAGAAGATGCTGAATGCTCAACTTATAAAAGTAATAATTCCTATAGCCTTGGCGAAACGGAAGGCCTTGAATGCAGGGGATGAGCGTGCACCGCTAGTGAAGGTGCGGGGCGGAGAGGTCGTATTGATCCATCACCAGTAACTTTAATTTGGAAATGTATTACTCACCGCCGCGACAATTACTGAGTCATAATGCACCGACATCTACGGAACACGCCTAAAACAGAGAATAAACCTGTCCCGAAGGCGCGAGCACGTAATGGCGCGAACTACCGTGTATTATTGTAGACTTATTGTTATTCTGCCGCCCGAGAGGGCAACAATACCGCCCTCTCCAATCTACGTGTACAGAGATAAATCAGTACCGACTAAATATTCGATAAAATAATATAGCTATGATGTGCGTCGTTCCCCGTCGTATCGTGAATACCACACAACCAACAGATATTTTACATCCTGACCAGGAGCTTACTCTTTGCTCGTATTTCGCACGATATGTTTCGCAACTTAGCACATCTAAAATAAGATATTGTTATTTACACAAGCGTGAACAGAAAACTTTGTGGTATGAGCGGTGGCTCCAAAGCGTATGGAGGGAAGGAGCATGAGAATAAATCCTCATGCAATCAATGGATATTTGGCCGTAAACTGCCATTATTATAATATTTTTTGTCATCATTCTTCACCAATACTTGTATTGTCTCGGACTCGAATGGTATCATAAATTCAAACGCAACTCATAAATTTTTAAAAATCCACCTTAACCTAAATTTGCCACAATAACTTTTAAAACATTTTGTAGGAAGCCTGTGCGGGGTGCAATAATTCATGCCCATCTTCATGATCTAACTAGGTATGTTGCGGATAAAGGATATTATGAAGGGATGTCTGAGGGCTGTTTAAGAGAACTCAATCCCTTGCATTTGCATTAACGACTGAGGAAAACCTCGGAAAAAACCTTCAGTCAGGATTGCCGGTCTCGACGGGATTTGAACCCGAGACCTCCCGAATCAGAGTCGCGCGCTAACGCTTGAGCCAACACTGTCGACATTAAACAATACAATTTAAAACTATCCTAAGCAAATATAGTACATATCCGTATATAAGGTTTAATTACTTAAATAGAATATTTATAAACTTATTTTAGCATTGCATGCAACTGAATGTTTGTTCACTTTGTATATGATAGCATCTCAGATGTGTCTAAGGAGTTACAAAGAATTAATGAATCTCGAGAAATCAAATAACATAATATTATTCATATTTACAAGTAATTGTTTTTTTAAATTACAATTATTTGATTGTTTTTTTAGCAGTTTAAAATTTAAATCTGATAAAATTTTGTTTACCCATAACGATTCTTGTGTTTGCAGGCCCAAAAGATCTGAACTTGATTGAAGAAGCTTTTGAGGAATACCACAAGCATACTTGCATCAAGTTCATCAAGCGTCACGGCCATGCGGACTATATTCGCCTGACCAAGAAGAACACAGGTTGCTGGTCGTCTGTCGGACGCATCGGTAACATGCAAGAAGTGAGTCACAAGAACTTACTTTGTTACTAGGAAGCGATTGATCGAGCTATGTTCCATAAAGCATTGGTCTAACTCTTGATTGACGTTTTAAATTTAAACGAGGAATTTCATATAGGTAACTCTTAAAATGAGCCTTTGTACATGATTCATGAAACGCCATTGTTTAAGATATTTTACTAAGGAAACACACAGCAATGGAAAACAGAGCCCGTGTGATGTACTAGGTACAATAATTGTTGCAATGTCTGCTGAATACCCTGTCCGAATTTTGAGGTACCTAGTTCGTGAAGATTCAGTTCACCTTGGTAGGAGTTAGTAAACAAATGATTTTTTATCCAAAGAAAATATATTATGGTATCCGTCAATTACAACCCATTGTGCTGTTATGGTGGTATTTTGACATTAAGTAAAAAGTGCTTTCATCTGGGGATTTCCTTGTCGTTATCGTTCACAAAATAATCCCCAAAATGTCTTGCTAGATACATGAAGAGCCGCATGCACTTGACACTAGTCTGGTTTCTGTTTCTCCCTACAAACGGGAAACCTAGTTTTCTAAAACGTTGGGAATAAAATGAAATTTTCTATATTCGCGATATTTTCCGTAAAACTAGTTTTAAAAAAAAAATTTTACATTAACCATGGATCACGAAAGCTTAAGACACAACATATAAATACATAATATATATTAAATACCTTTGAATTACAAGTGACACGTCCTATACACTTACATATGCACAAAACTAATGGCACCATATGACATATAGCATATCCAACCGAGTGTGGATATCAATAACGGTTAGTCATTTCCGTTTCTGACAGATTTGATATGATATTATTGGTAACCGTTGAGTTGTAATCATCCGCAACCTGGGAGCGTGCACGTTTTTCACTCTGGACTCGACGAATCATTAATTTCATTTTATTTCGAATTCAATTCAATTCAATTCATTTATTTAGCTTCATCAGCTATTACATACATTACAATACAAAACATTTTTCATACATTACATTTATTTCTAGTAACTTTTTCTAATTGTACGGTTGGTAAACAAATACATATGTTATACATTCAGATTTAAATTTTGACAAGTTTTATTTTGTTATTTTTTTTATACTTTTAGGCAATTTATCAAACATTCTTAATCCAGCATAAAATATTGATTTTTGAGTTGCAACTTTGTTCACATGTTCATGTACATTATTACACACACATAACAAAAACTTGTAGAAATACAGCCAAACCTTACACACTCAAAAGGAATGAGATCTAAAAAAAGGGCCAAGCTCATCTACCCTTCCACATAAACGTACAGTGTCCCATAACAGCATCCTCGAAAAGCTTTTCAAAATAGAATTTGCGATTATTAATTTAACGTAATAGTTTATCAAAGTTCTTTTTTTGTAATTAATTTAAACGTAAACATGCAAATTCTATTTTGCCAAGCTTTTCGAGGATGCTGTTATGGGACACTGTACGTTTATGTGGAAGGGTAGATGAGCTTGGCCCTTTTTTTAGATCTCATTCCTTTTGAGTGTGTAAGGTTTGGCTGTATTTCTACAAGTTTTTGTTATGTGTGTGATCTCATTACTTTTTCAAGTTCCATTACAAAATTATTTGCTAAAATATAATATTTTATCAAAGTTGATTTAAATTCTATGGTATTAGCAGTAACAATATAGGATGTAAAATATCTAGACCCGGATTCATGTACATCCTGGGTATAGGTGGTATAACCATGGTATAACGACGGTATAAGGACTGGACCCCAATTCTTGAGTTCGTGGGAGATGAGTTGAAAACGCAATTTGAAAACGAAGTCGTTTTCGTTTTCGAAGGAATTGGTATTCTTGAATGGTATCGTGGAAAACGTCATGGGTTGTGAGTTGGTTGAAAGAGTATCACGAAATCCAAACACTTTAAAAAGATTTGCGTATAGCAAAGAGCTCGAAAAAGTTCTATATTTATTCTAGATGGCAGTGCCTTCATAAACGCTGGCCAATCGAAAGACAAGTTGTATGAAATGATTTGCTTGTTGCAATTATGTAAACAAACAGTTGAACAAGTTCATATCAAAACAATGTTGTGCTGGCATAGGGTTGGCTAGGCTTGTCAAACATGTAATGTAAGTATGAATTTTACTAGTCCTATAGCCAAATGGAACTTTAGACCTACACTGTTGTATTATAAATAATTTTCTACATCTGGGCCTAGGCCAGGGACGGTTTCTGATTTGTTTTATGAGAGTATAATGACACCTTTTCTCGTTCCACACAAAGAAGAAAATTTTTAAATGTCCGCCATTTGTTTACGTATCGCACTTTCCCGCCTAACTCTGCTTATACCGTCAACAAGTGTCAAGTAACTATGGTTACTTGTTGATTATATGCCAAGTGTTTAAGGCTTATTTTAAAACCTTTATTTGGAAGCCTTCCAACAAACTTTTTCAACTTTTTTTTTCAAAAGAGACTATCATTCTATAACCTTAATGTCCATGTAAAATATGAACATTGTAGCCCCACCCGTTTGGTCAGAATCGCGGGCCGACGTATTATATGTTAGCAGTAGCTAGCAGTAGCTAACATCCTTAAAGTGATTTTGAGCATGTTTGAAGACATTTTTTCACCAAGAAGGAATGGTCGTACCCCAATAAAATTTGGCATGTGTTGTCAGGTACCTAAATCCCCTCGATTGTGATAGTTTTCAAGTTCACATCACGTTACATGACGGCTGGGTAACACCTCGAAATCACCCCAACTCTGCTTGGTGTATAAGGTGCTTGAGTGTGTAGCGCACCGCGGCTTGGCTGCGGCGCCCTAACGGGCACCTAGATTATATGATTTGAATTCGTTAAAATATGCTGGCAAACAATCATTTTTTAGTTTAAATATAAATACCAGAACATCGTAATGAAGCTTCTGTCTGACACACATCCAGTTCAATGTTCTTAGCATAGTATTTATACTTGTATACCCATTACACTTTAATATTACTCTCATAGCATTATCCTGCAAACATTGCAATGCATCTTTTACTCTTTCATTAAAATTTAACATTATAATACTTCAATATTCAAAATCTGGACGGATTATTGTATTATAGATCAATTTTAACGACTAACTTGATAAGTGTTCACTTATCCTAGACATAAATCCTATTTTTTTACTGATTTTGATCATCATATAGTTAGCATGACTATTGAACGTCAACTTGTGATCAATAAGACATCCTAGATAGTAAATTTCATATACATATTCTATTTGTTCTCCATTAATCAGTATTGGATTGATACTGATTAACTGTTCAACTTCCTCACGTGCAATCACACTTTTGCTGTTACCTAGTACTATCATACATTTTGATTTTCATATGTATTAAATTTTAGCTTATTAACTAACAGCCATTTACACAGTCTCCTTAAGTTTCTATTTATAATTTGAATCACATTGAGGACATCTTTTCCAGAGAACGAAATAAGGGTGTCATCAGCCAACAAATTAAGAAATATCAATTCAACACAATTGTACATATCATTAATATAAATTATAAAAAGTAATGGTCCGAGAACGGATCCCTGAGGTACTCCGTAACCATTTTCCTTTTCCTCTGATGATGGCTCACCAACAACTGTATGTTGACTCCTGTTTTCCAAATATGTAACAAACCAATCATATGCAACATCTTTAATACCATAACGTTTCAATTTCTTTAACAAAATGTCTCTATTAATTGTCTCAAATGCCCTTTTGAAGTCTTAAAACACTACAACAGTTGACAGGGCATTATCTTTATCATAAAGCCATTTATTTAAGGCAAGTTGTAAGAAGGTTTCACACGAGTGATTAGTTATAAAGCCTGATTGGTTTTTTAAAAAAAAGATCATTGCTTTCGAAATATTGTAGTATTTGTTTATGTACAACTTTTTTTTTCTTTTTTTTTTCTTTCTTTTCTTTCTTCTTTTACCGTCCCCTGCACTTTTCTCAACACCCACTCTATCTTACCTCCCAGGTGAACCTGCAATCCCCAGGCTGCACCACCAAGATCGGCACAGCCATCCACGAGCTGATGCACGCGATCGGGTTCATGCACGAGCAGAACCGATCAGAGAGGGACAGCTACGTCACCATCATGTGGGGGAACATACAGGCCGGTGAGTTGCAACATTGTGTGGGGGGGAGGGCAGAGAGACCGGTGAGTTGCATTATTGTGTGTGTAGGGGGGGAAGATATAGAAACTGGTGAGTTGCACTTTTGTGTGTGGCGGGGGGAGGGCATAGAGACCGGTGAGTTGCACCATTGTGTGTGGGGGGGAGGGCATAAAGACCGGTGAGTTGTACCATTGTGTGAGTGGGGAGGGGGGGGGGGGGGGGAGTTTACTACCTAAACGCCAGGTAAAGGTCATGGAAGCGTCACTGGGTTCGGCGTCACCTACGATTACGGAAACGTGATGCACTACTCTCATATATCTGTCCTCATTGCATAGATAGACTAATAGATTCATAAAGCTACGGTCATATCCATGTTGTTGCATGATATTCTTGTGTCCAGGGCGAAACAACAACTTCGACCTTGCGCGGTCGGGAAGCGTCACTGGGTTCGGCGTCACCTACGATTACGGAAGCGTGATGCACTACTCTCATATACCTGCCCTCATTGCATAGTTGCACTAATAGATTCATAAAGCTACGGTCATATCCATGATGTTGCATGATATTCTTGTGTCCAGGGCGAAACAACAACTTCGACCTGGCGCGGTCAGGAAGCGTCACTGGGTTCGGCGTCTCCTACGATTACGGAAGCGTGATGCACTACTCTGAAAACGCGTTCTCTACCAACGACTTGCCTACAATTATATCAAAGGTAAATATCACTGTAATCCACACGCCATCTGGAATCAAAAGCAAGATTGATTGATTAATAAGGACTTTAATAAACGAGGGAGCGGAGCGACTGAGTGTCTTCATTCAACTCAAACGGCTCTCATTCTGTGATTCTGTGTGTCTGTCTGTCTGTACGTCGAAAATAAGCCGAACCGCTGAACAGATTTCGCTAAAATTTTAAACAGACATCCGGTACGAGTTTACTGAGAACTGTTAACAAAATCAGCTAAATCCATTGTGATTTAATCCTACAATAAATAAAAATGTGTTTATAAATATCGATAGCATTTGTTTAGTAGCAGCTAGCGGGACAAAATATACGTGGCTGGCATGCCATAGTGGTAAGCATTTGGCCTACCGCACGGAGGGTCGGGGATCGATGTCCATTGGTAAGAACTTTTTTTATATTTTTACACCCACATATTATTTTTTAGGGGTGTTAAATGGTAAATACAAATTAGGTGATACTGTTTTATGTAAGAAATTTGTAAATGTTTCACGCTAATACGTTTTGAACACGATTCGCATTTTAAATGTTCAATTTATACGAGGGAAACGCCAAAGTCGTTGTTAAACGAGTGAGTGAGTCATGTGTATAGTGCCCGGTATCATTCCCCATACTGGGGTAGATCCAACCTGAGGTATATGGGAGGAAAAGGGATGTTCCCGGGTAATCAACACTTGGCTCACTCACTCGTTTAACAACGAATTTGGCGTTTCCCTAGTTAAACGAGGGAGCGGAGCGACCGAGTGTCTCCATTCAACTCAAACGGCTCTCATTCTGTGATTCTGTGTGTGTGTCTGTCTGTACGTCTGTACGTCGAAAATCAGCTGAACCGCTGAACAGATTTCGCTGAAATTTTAAACAGACATCTGGAACGAGTTTACTGAGAACTGTTATCAAAATCAGCTAGATCCATTGCGATATAATCCTACAATAAATAAAAATGTGATTCTTTTAAAATATTGATAGCATTTGTTTAGAAGCAGCTAGCGGAACTAAATCTGCTTGGCTGGCATGTCATAGTGGTAAGCATTTAGCCTACCGCACGGAGGGTTGAGGTTCGATGCCCGTTGGTTAGAACTTTTTTATATTTTTACACCCACATATTAATTTTGAGGGGTGTTAAATGGGAAATAAAAATTAGGTCATTTTGTTTTATATTGGAAATTTGTTAATGTTTCACGCTATTACGTTTTGAACACGATTCGCATTTTGAATGTTCAATTTAAATAATTATTGTTGCAGAATGCAGAGTGACTTCCAGTTTAAATAAGGTGACCAGACGGACCGGTTTTAGAAGTCCAAACACTTGTACCGGTGTCCCAAATGACTCAACTAGGGAAACGCCAAAGTCGTTGTTAAACGAGTGAGTGAGCCATGTGTTGAGTACCCTGTATCATCCAGCCTTAGGTATAGGGGAGGAAAGGGGATGTTCCCTGGTACTCAACACTTGGCTCACTCACTCGTTTAACAACAACTTTGGCGTTTCCCTAGTTATAGGCGGGAATAAGGCCAGTGAAATAAATTTATAGAGTTATAATTGCCGCGGCTCAATTTGATTCACAAGACTAATTTAATGCTCGTGTATCATTCAAGAACCTTAAATTGCTTATTCATTATGGAATACGTACTTCTGCAGTTTTATTATCTTTGGCAGATAAATGAGACCCCATATGTACATGATATGCCTTTTGGTTTTATAGCTATGCATAAACAACCACAAGCGTTAAATGAATGTAAATGTGCTTACTTTTAGTTCAGTCACGAAATAAATATCACTAATGACGATGACGAACTCATATTTTTGACTCGGTAGGTCGCTGTTTCCTTCTATCGGCTGGTGTGCCACAGTTGGAATTCTGCTAAACGCCCCTTGGGGATTCCCTTCACAATTACAATAATGCGCTTACAGGAGATGGTATGACATCGACTGAATCTGATCTGCACCCTACAATGAGCATTGCTACGAAATTAAATTATTTTTTAAATTTCGGGACAATATAACCGACATTGAATTGCGATGTCATGATAAAATGTATATCTAATTCATTATTTCATAAGTCCAAATGGTAAAACATAAATACGTTCAGTGCCGCTGTATATGCCGCGCATATGTAATATTTCTCACTCTCATGCACCTAACCTTCTCTTTCCAGACACACGGAGTGACGATGGGCCAACGTGAGGGTTTCAGCATAGGCGACATCCGAAAGATTCGCGCCATGTACCATTGTGCATGATAAAACACATCCTCATACCAAGCCGTGCTAACCAAGATGGCCACACAACTTCAAGTTGGCTGGTTTCTTGGGTTTAAACGTTTTCGCATTTGACGTCGAATACGGTTATCTCTTTTGCATTTCTAGTTTTGATTGTTTTTATTTCCATCAATGAACTAGTTGAAAAGCTAGGTTTACTGTAGCCTTAATATATTTTTCAAAAGCATTGATATGTAAGGTTGACTAATTTTGCATAAGGTGATTGGAAAATATGTTAAAAACATCTGACATGTTAATTTACTTTGTAAGAATGTTGACTTATTGGAAATTGCAGATTAATTTTGTCTGCACTATTTTGTTTTTTTGTGTATTATGAATAGTGCAGTTGTTTACAGCAACTTATTACAGCTAAGCAATAACAAAACTAAACAAATATCTTATATGTTTTGATGTTTACATTAATTTTCTTACTGCTCTCACGGTATGTCCAGCTAAATCAATATTGTGCAGATAATATTAATTGTAATGTGTTAAGTTATAAATAAACATTATTGTTACAATATATTATTATGAATAAAATTATTCATCACATTTCATATTATACACATTCATATAAAATAATGCCTATTCCTATAACCTTCTGAATTGAAATACAGAACGTGGAATTGCATATGACTCACGTGCAAATGATTAATTATTTTACCAATTAAAATTGCTTTATAGGGTGTTAACTGTTATAACCCATTGAAATATAATTCAATTTATTTCAGAAATTCAGGTTCTTAGAGTACAATATGAACTTTAACTTTTTGCTGGTAATTTTTGTACTATTTTTCGAGGCAATATTTCCAAAGTTTTGTCAAATTTTAGATTTGACGTAGCCCATTAATATTAAATTAAACAGTTATTTTCTTTGCCTGTCTAGAATGATGTTTTTTGTTATTTTTTCGTGTGACATTTTTGTGGTTTAAAAATTGAGCATGTTAGCCACTTTTAAAAAGACTAGGATTTTCAAAATTTCTCTGTTTTGTTCCTTTCTACCCTTTTGGATTTTGGATCATAAATAGTATTTATATACTAGCCATGCGATTCACAAGATTTAAAAACAATTATTGTACAACTTTTTTTAAAGGAGCAATTATTTTCCCAAAATTTAGTATTTTTGTATTTTTTGTACCCCTTAAAAGTTCTCCCAAAAATGGACGAGTATGACTCGTCCAAGTACTCTAATTAGTTAAGACATTAAATTTATATTGCAAATCAGTGTTCGTCATTGATGATGTGAGAGGGGAGGGCGGCAAAGTCAGCCCATCCTTTAAGAAGTTTTTGCATGTACCAGCGCACAACACAAACATTAATTTCTCGATTTGCTTGGTTGAAAAACACTCCCGTAGGTGTAATTGTATTTATTTTCTACAATTTAGAAATAAAAAAGTCCACCCTGACCGGGATTTGAACCCGGGTCTCCCGCATTCCAGACGAGATCAGGACGGGTAGAGAGAGAGATTAAAGATTAATTAAGATTAAAATGTACCCGCCCTGATCGTCCTGACACCATGTTGCAGCCTATCTAGGTAAATAACAGTATTGACTTTGTTCTAAAATAGGATACCGGCAACTGATTTGAATTATCAACAGGTTATTTTATTTTAGTGCCTAAACAAATCTATAGCACTTCCTATGTTCCACGCGTTTTCGGGATGGAAAAGGTTCCTCCTTTTCTGATGGTAATGGGAGAAAGTCTGTATTCGATGCTTGGAGAGCGTTTCCTGATGCTACAGATGGTTTCATCGCAGCTCTTGTTGAAAAAGTGGAGGCTGCCATTGAGATTTTAAAGATGTTTGTAGTAGTTTTGAATGATATTAGAGATCATTTTACATTCACGTATTAAGAGCTACAATAATGTACGCTTGAGATACACTAAAACAAATGTTTTATGTTAATTTTCATTGAATGAATGTCGCAAAATACTTTTCACCCAGAAAAACAGACAGCTAGAAACGATTCCTCCGACAAAAGACGCCTTAGTACAATACATTCGACCCTCATTCTATCAAGGAGTACATGTCTGGGATCAAACTTTCTTCCTACAACAACAGCTGCCTTGGCCTTCTGAGTGGGGATGGGATATGACGGCAGATGGGTGCCAGTGTGGACCATTCTTACATTGCTGCTGAAGAATGTACGTAGTTAGTACGATGCATGTGCAAGAAAGGATGTGGAGGATGATTTAAGTGTCTCAAACTTTAATGAAAGTACACAGCTCTGCCAGTGCGTCGCACTTTTTGAAATCAAAACCTTTATAAATTTGGTTAATTGCATAACTGATTAATAAAGTACTATAATCAACGATGGGTGAATTGTTACTTTCCTCATAATGAATGTTAATCTAAAAAGTTTATTACCATAACGATCAACCAGGAACTTGGTACTCCTTTTAAAGTGATATATTCTATGTAAACACGTTAAAAAACGACACAAAGTAAAAGTATAGTAAAAAGAGTTCAATGGTACAAAACTGCTCATCCATCAACGCGACAGTAAAAAGCGTTCGCAAAGGAGCCTAATATCATATTGATATACTTACATGTTGAGTGCATTTTATAAATCAACGTGTTTATATATCACATGCATTTGGATGTGCTATAAGACATTATGCAGTCATGCTGAAACAGTTATCAAGGTCAAATAAAGGACGATAAAGGTCACAGGTCAACGTGGCATGTTGAAATTTATTTCATATTATTCTACTTCGTCTAAGCTTTAAATAGAGTGGTCACACGACTATGTTTAACAATTTTTCGAACAGGTCATTAGACCAAATTAGAGGCCTCCGGTCATATTTTTTAAACTATCGTTTAAAGATTTTGGAAAGTACCTTAACGTAGAAATCCAACATTAAACCAAGGGTGGCATCAATAAAAAGTCAAATAAAAATGTTCAACCCCCAAAATTAAAACCCCAATCATCCCTTAACTATGAAGAAATCCGCAACTCCCAATTG
The DNA here is from genome assembly GCA_024449915.1 of Sweltsa coloradensis. Taxonomy (NCBI): domain Eukaryota; kingdom Metazoa; phylum Arthropoda; class Insecta; order Plecoptera; family Chloroperlidae; genus Sweltsa; species Sweltsa coloradensis. Next base: position 566,278 of record JAMZAV010000653.1, read on the forward strand.
CCAGTGTGTTAAGCCTAATGTTACCCCTATTTGGTAAAAATTTCAAGTTTCTATCACTAAACACTGAATTGGTTTGCTAATCAACCTTCAAACCATGCAATAACGGGTGCCTGCACGGGATATCACGATAGCTCCAAGTCAAAATTAGAAGGGTATGATCCCTAGAACACGTGTGTCAAGTGTCTTGCTTATATAAAAAAAATGCAAGGTATGCCCCAAATATATCCCTTAACATCAGGACTAATGGTGTCAATCCTTGGCCCGTGTTGTATAGTTTTGGTGACGACATCAAGATGACCGCCATCAAGCTAATACATTTTAATTCCCATACATCCGTTATTTATGAACGGATTTAAAATTTTAACTTTAAATGTAAAGAAATTTGAAATTTCAAACAATGGTTTTTGTCGAAAAAATTATTTTGATTAGCAATGAAATAACCAAACGTGAAATTGCGATTTAATCGAGAAGTATTACTTCGTTGATGCTCAAAATTGATAAAGTTCTAAGTATATTACTCATTAAGATTACCTGAAAATTTCTGTAGAATTCGAGTGGACGTGTAGCTATAGAAAAGAGTTCAAAAATGCTTGCAGACTAGAAAACGTACGATTTTTATGAGAAATAATTCTTCGATTGCAATAAAATATCGTTGCAGGTCTTAAGTTGAAAGTCTCAAAATGTAATTTTCAGTGAGATAGATGTTACCAGTAGAGAGCGCACAAATGTGGGGTGTGAGGTTAAGTGAAAACACTCTCAACAAATTATCGTGTGAAAATATGTTCGGCGTACGGTAGAAGCCCATACCCCCCGCACAGCAAACTCTTGTTGCTCTATATGGGTCATTATATTATAAATGGAATATTATCATTATGTTATTTTTTAAATTAAATGTTGTCAAAACTTTAAAAACAAATTTGGGTGTATAAGGAAAGGATACTGAACACATTAATGAATCGAGCAGGGATCGTTTTTTTAAATTTTGTTTTGCATAATTATTTTATCATTTCCCTGTAAGATTGGCATTACCATGTTTTTTCCATGTCCATGGGAATGACAAAATTAAGGTTATTCACCCCTATTCATATGGTACAAATGAAAAAGTACTGCACTCCCTAGCAAATTAGACTAAAAAAACTACCCTGAAACTACAATTTTTTTTTCCCATTATTAAGCCTAATTACTTGTGCCATGGGAATGACATAGTATAAAGAGACTAACCTACAAATCGCCGTTTTATTACTGTTTGTAGTGTAATAATGGAACATGAAAGCTACCCTTAGGCATAGCTTAAATTAACTTTTTATCCTTTACATTTTATTTATCATTGCCAAAAGAAAGTTCTGCAACAAAGGGGTTAAAAAAACACAAACAGTTGTTGCCATGTAAATGACAACAAACTAAGGGACACGACTTTTAGAAGGGGTGGTGTCTTAGGGTAAATTCATATGCTACAACAAAAACAATTCCAATTATTGTTATCATATTGCTCAACAGATAGAGCCAAAATGCAGTTTGTTAGTGATAGAGGGTAAAGTCTTAGACACACACATGTATATAGAAATGTAATGAGGGACATGCCATGGGAATGACATTTGATAGGTATTACACGGTTTACACCCTAGTTGAAAGGGTAAATTGAAGTGAAAATTATTGAAATTTATTTAAAAACGTGTGGAATTATGTCATAAATTTTAGAAAAAATTGGCAGATTTTAGTTTTAAAATTTGATATGGAAAAACTTAAAGGGACATGAATATTCCATTTATAATATAATGACCCATATGCAAGTTACCTAGACGAGTACTTCAAGAAGCATCAATGTGCATCATTTGTCAGCAAAGTTACAGCACAGATAATAGAGTACACTACGTAGTGTACTCTATTATCTGTGGTTACAGATTTAAGCTATAAATGTATTTTTTTAAACATACAGAAAGCACCATTTTAACAGTTGAAGAATGTTATCTCTCGAAAAAAGTGAAGAATTTGACAATGTTTAGGGCAGTCAAACCCAACATTTAAGTTTGTGCGAGAATAATTACATGGTGATGATGGAATGTTTGATGAAATTTACAAGCTATGTAAGAAGCGGAGACTGAATTGCATACATTTCGTCAGTAACATCAATCATTGGGTACTTCTATGCATTAGATTTACGTAATTACTCCGTTATGATGGCATACTACATTTCAGAAATGAGTGCATTGAAAGTGTCAGATCCAGCAATATGGGAAGAGTGGGCTTGAAAAGGGGAACTAAGTTGAAAGCAAAACTGCTTCTCCATTCTGCGCTATTGGAGCTGATGAAGCTCTTGACAATCATAATAGAGCACTGAAGGTTACAGGAGGTTTAATTGGCAACACAACACCCCACCCCAGAGTGCTTGCAAGACACATTTTTAACAGCGCTATTGCTTGATGACTTCACACAAATAGCAGGAGTACGAGAGCTCCAATCTCTATTCAAGTCTCATTACGATTCAAAAGAAGTAGTAACCAGGGAAGATATTGCGAATTACAAATTGTGTACGGAACAAAAATGGAGTGGAAATCCATTTTCATATACTGGACCTGAACTTGTCAACATAGCATAAATAGTATAAAAAAGTTGGTTCAGCTTCACAATTTTGGTATAAAAATGTACGACAAATTCAAAGCTCGATGGCCTATTGCAGAAAGTAGCACCGTCAATTTATGTTATCCTGTCAAAATGAATAAACTTAATCTGCGTTCGAAAAGAAAAGAAAATTAAAATTGGCAGGTAGCGATAAATAGTTACAATCCGTCAGATCGATTTTGGGCAGAAATATATACTTGTAGTAAACAGATCACAGTTCCAAGTAGATTTACAAAGTACATTAAGGGTTTACGAATTATCTGCTGTGCCACGATCACTATTTAATGCTGATGGAACAATGCATTTTTGTCAGCAAAAAAGTAAATTTATTGGATACATTGAATTAAAAAAGAGATGCACGAAACTCTTCATATGTTCACAGGACACAGGCGCATTGATACTTGTTATATACGGTATCACATACTTCCACTCGAGACTATTTTGGGCCCAACTCAAAAATTACATTTCAATCGCAGATGTTTACATGTTATTGGGCTCCATCAAGGCGTCTGCGTTACCAGCATTTCATGCCTTTTTAGGATGTGACACAACAGGCGTTTTACCAGCGAAAGGCAAAATCTCATATTTGAAAGCATTCAGCCCCGCAACAGAAGACATACTTTGGGCCCATATTGCTCTAGGGTCCCAAGAGATAATATCTGAGCAGGTACAGTACAAGGTGGAAGCATTTTTTGCCAGGGCTCTCAGCCTGGAATAATCATAATATCTAACCTTGGAGAGTTGCGATGGTTAATGTTTTCGAAGAAACATACGAGCTGGGAAAACCTACCACCCACAACGAGTTCTTTTCTTCCGGGCAATTCAAAGAATCAACCAGGTCATGATATGGAACCAAGATGACCAAGAACTGCCAACTATTCCATCTCCCATTGGAAATGGATGGAACATGCAGGATGGAAAGATAACTCCGGTTCGCTGTGAACTGCCATGTGTTCCAGATACAATTTTCAACTGATAAGATGTTCATGTATGAAAAACAGATGTAGTCCACCTTGAAAATGTTTAGCAAACAAACTGCCTTGTACCAATATGTGCGTGTTAATGTAATGATGAACCCTGTGACAATGACTCTTATAGCGCAACAGATTGAACAGATTCTGAAAATGAAGATGTGCTCCAGGAGGCCAAGTCTTGAAACCACTCGTTTCGAGTCGTGAAGTACTAAGTCAAGTCACCTCGTCGAAGTCGCGAGCGACTTGGCAATATCAAATAGGGTAGTCTTGAAACCCACCATGCGTTTGGAAACGACAAGTGAGATGAAAATATTCCGAGTCGACTGATTTTTCGCGACTTGTTTTTGCGACTTTTAAAGCCTTCTGCCAACATTTTTAGAGTGTAATTTACGTCTTTATACAAAGGATGTACCTTATAACTATTTATTTAGTCATTTAAAACTTTCGATGTGGCAGTCAAGTGACTCAAGTCGCGTGAAATAGTCCAAGTCACCACCAAATATCTCGTGGTTTGAAACGTGAAAAAATATTCGTTCCAAGTCACCGTGCGACTCGTGGTCTTGTCCCAAGACTACCGATTTGGCGATTTTGATCGACTTGAAACGAAAACGCGACTCGGAACGAAAGTGAGATGACTCAAGACTTGGCCTCCTGGAAGATGACATTGGAAAAAATTAAGTAGTGCCGATACACATATAGGATAGAGATAGGATAAAATATTATGCAGAATATTAATATCAGCAAAACCCTTGAAAATGCAAACAATTAATACCTAATATTTCATACAAGAAATAAAATAATCCATCCCGACCGGGGTTCGAACCTGGGTCTCCCACATTCCAAGTAGGTGCCTTAGCCAACTTGTAGATTATGCGTACTCATTGGGCTCATTGCCCATTAGATGAAATGCCTATGTCGGACTCTGATGGCCATAAAAGGCGGCATGATTGGTGAAACCTGTGGGGGATAACTTGTAATCTGGAGTGTCCCAGATAGCCAGGGATCAGAGATGGGCTCTTGTTTGGGAAGGCAAACTTTTTGCCTTGGGTTAGAATTGACACTTTAGGGGGCAACATACGCGCAAGGATTGTGATTACAGGATTAGGTGGAAAATTCTGGCTTCCGAATGTAAAGCCAATGATTTTTACAGCAGTTTATAAAGCTCCACACGTAAAGTTAGAAGAATTTTCAGATTGTTTTGATAGTTTAGTAAATAATTTAAAATCGGAAGCTAATGAATTGTTTTTTTCTAGGTGATTTCAACATTGATTTGAGTAAGAAGACATTACCAGTAAATAATTTCAAAATTCTTACTAGATCACATGGATTGGTACAATTGATAAAGTCTGTTACTAGGGTTAATAATAGGTCAGCTTCTTTAATTGATCATGTTTATGCAAATCACAATGAAAATATTATTCAGTCAGGTATTATAAGTGTAGGATTAAGTGATCATGAATTAATTTATTGTGTTCGTAAGATTAATAAGCAAAAATTTCTTCCTAAATTTGTAAATACTAGAAATTATAAGAATGTTGATTGGAAGCAAGTAGATGAAGATATCTTAAGTGGTCCCATTGACCAAATTGGTATGGCAGTAAGTGCAGATGATAAATTAGAAATGTTTGTTAAAGTAGTCGTAGAACCTCTAAATGAACATGCACACCCCTTGAAATTAAGAATTAAAGGTAAGCCAGCCCCATGGTTAACAGCAGAGATTAGGAAATCCATGCATAGGAGAGACCACTTGCGCAAAGAATTTAGAATTTTTAGAAGGCAGTCAACGTGGGAGGAATACAAGAAAGTTAGAAATAAGGTAAATAATCAGATTCGTTTTTCTAAGCGTGAGCATTTTAAGTCTTCTTTTGATAATGATATTTCTTCAAAATCTTTATGGTCAGTTTATAATAAGTTGACAGGTAACAAAGAAAAAAAAGAGTGTAGCATAGCCTCATTGACAGAGAATGGGGTATCCTACACGTCTAATCCAGATATGTGCTGTTTGTTACAAAAAAGTTTTGTTGTGAACGATGTAGATTTTTCAAATGAAATTGGTAAGTTTAAAGATTTAAATAGAAGAGAAGCAGAGAATCTTCCGCATACAAAAGTAACTAATGAAGAAGTCATTTCAGCAATTAAACGCCTTAAAATTAGAAGCTCTGCAACAATTCAAGAGATTCCATGCATAGTATTTAAGAAATGCGCATCAATAGTCGGATTATTAGCGTATCTAATTTCCCATTTCTTTCTTGTAGGTGATTTCCCAACACAGCTGAAATTGGCAAGGGTAACGCCTATTTATAAGGGTAAAGGTAAAAAGAGTAATAGGAATTCTTATCGACCTATATCAACTCTTCCAATTGTAGGGAAAATTATTGAAAATATTTTACACAAGAGGTTATTACATGAAGTGGATGCATCTGAAGGTTTAAGTGCAAACCAGCATGGTTTCAGGAAAAGCAAGTCAACGCAAAGTGCCCTTCTAGCATTTACAGATTTTATCTATAAAGGGATTAAAAAACGTAATGGTAAGGTTGGAGCTGTCTTTGTTGATCTTAGGAAAGCATTTGATTCAGTACCTTTTTTACCTCTTTTAATAAAATTAAAAACCAGGTTTAACGTAAGTCCTTATTTGTTATCAATTTTGGCGGATTATTTTTTAAATAGAAAAATGTTTATAAATCTTGCAAAATATAGTTCAAAAGTATTCAATATATTTTGTGGTGTACACTGTTCAAAATATTTTCGTCAAATTACTGCAAATGTCGTTGGAAGTACTGCTTACTAACTAATTCCAGTTTTTTCTACTGCAAATGTTGTGTTTTACGACTTGAAAAAGCGTAGTAAATTTTCGAACAAGATTGGCAATTTAAATCATTCTATTTGTTATTTTACTGAGTTTGAGTTGTCGAAGTTTTACGGCAAATGTTTAGTAATTCGACTACATGATCCAGCAAAAAATTTTGACCCGTACGAATATTATTTTAGTATTCATCAGGTTGAAATTTCTCCTCCTGTAGTGGGATTAATGGAGCATTACAATTATTTAATTTAACAATTAAACTATGATAACGAAAGTTCCTGTAAGAGAGACAAGCATCATTTGATAGCTAGTACGAAGATTAATATTACATATAAATTTCATGGTGTTAAAATCTCGGAAAGCAGCGAGGCTCGAACCTGGTACACCTGGAGAGAGAGTATACACTGTCCTAGTCAATAAACCCAATACACCAAGACACCGTATACCTGAAGCGCGTCTGTAGTGAATCATGTTGGGAGATGTAGTTATGTTTTAAATGAGAAATTCAATACGAAAAGTAGGGTTCGGATTCCTGGTCATATTATATAAACATATAACGATAGGCCTATAATATAATTAATATTAATTATTAATGTACTTCTCGGGGTCGAAATTTCGTCCTTTCGGAAATCCGCCATGCATGGTGATATAAGATATTAATCTACTCTTCTGTGTCGAATAACCGTTCTTTTAAACGCTGTTAACTGGTCACTAGTAAGAGAATATTATGAAAATATGATTACATTTTTACTTTGACAACTCTTAAAATGGTGAAGATTGGAACCATATTGGGCGATTGTTAGAATTTCATAGGGATAATTGTTTCGGTCTGCCAAGTGATATTTATCAGGAACGAATTCTCGTCCTTTTAAAGTCTGCTAACTGTCCATTTTTAAGTGAATATTATTCCAATAGAAGTAAATTTAACGACCTAAAAAGTTGAATATTTGAACCATACCGATCAATTTATGATTCACTGTTTGAGGAATTATTGGTTCGGCCCGCATTTTATTTCAAGCTGCAAAATAATATTATTTTTTATTATTTTTTATTATTATTTATTTTATTTAAGTCAACATTTGCCGTATATTTACAGAAAGTAGATGATTTGATTGGTGAAATAGTCTAGGGCGACGGTCGTCGCCCGGCAGACAAGCGAATACGGCTGCTAGGCGACACCGAACTCCGGCCCTATATACACCTACCAGAGTTGGGGGGTTTTCAGCTATCTGCACACGCCGCCCCGAAAGAGTTACAATCTTGAAACTCGGTATATGACCTGGTATGTGGTCCATGACATACCAAAAAAAAAAATCAACCCGATCCGACAAACTCGTTCTGTGTTAAAAAAGGCTCTCAATATCGTCAAATTCCTTAAGCTGGTGGGTGGGTGGGGGGGTGGCAGTTCTCCGCGGAGAGTTCTTTACCCTACAGAGAAAACGGTAAATCTTAGAACTATGAAACCCCGACCACACTCAGGAGTATTTCAGACGCAGTGCCTTTTGCTTTCAAAACCAAAATCGGGTAACAGGGACCGGAGAAAATCAAAATTTGGATGATAATCAAAACGCGTAATTACCAAGGCGTGGTAATTTGTACAAACTTGAAATTTAACATGCTATTAACCATTATAAATATCTTGCGTCCAAAACACAAGGGGCTAAATTTGGGATGACCATGGGCCCAAAAATGACAAAAAAACATATCTGAACTTTAAGAAATGAATCATTCAAAGAAAACGCTACAACTGAGATGTTTCAAACGTGGAATACATTTTGATATCTCTCATTCTTTATCATTTTTGAATATGGAAAGCAAAATTGGATAACGGGTACCGGAAAAAAAAACCAAAATCATCAAAAGTAGGTAATTCCGTCCCTCTTATGAATAATACGCTATACCGAGAAAACGGTTCATCTTAGAACTTTGAAACTTGGGCCACACTCAGATGTACCTCATATAACAAAAACCGGGCAATTGGGGACCGGGGAAAATCAAAATCAAAATCAAAATCAAAACGCGTAATTACTCAGGCGTAGTAATTTGTACAAGCTTGAAATTAAACATGCTCTTAACCATTATAAATATCAGTGCTTATGCAGTGCGTTGGTCTTTTTGTTAGCGTATCTGCTTCCAATGCAGAAGGGCCAGGGTTCGATTCCCGCTAAAGTCAGAAGTTTTTAACTTCTGATTTGGACTTAAGTCTATCAGTTCTTGTCTTAGGAGTTTGTAAACGGTGACTTTGGAGCCGTCCTAGCAAAATCAAAACGCGTTATTACTCAGGCGTAGTAATTTGTATACAAGCTTGAAATTAAACATGCTCTTATAACCATTATAAATATCTAGTGCTTATGCTAGTGCGTTGGTCTTGTTGTTAGCGTATCTGCTTCCAATGCAGAAGGGCCAGGGTTCGATTCCCGCTCAAGTCAGAAGTTTTTTAACTTCTGATTTGGACTTAAGTCTATCAGTTCTTGTCTTCGGAGTTTGTAAACGGTGACTTTGGAGCCGTCCTAGCAACGAAGCACATAATAAATTCCAGAGTTGCTTCTGGATCGGCCTTGTTGATTCTGGCGTTGATCCCCGGATGTTGCACTGTCCATACCACTGATTGATATATTTCCTATTAAAAATATCGATCTTTGGTTGGTTATCGCTCACTCGTCGATTGCGTCGGGGCCTGCAGGGTTGGCTTGGTCGCTTTGATTTAAAGTCCCCCACTGAAAATCAGTTATATATAACTGAGTGGGTAGACTATAAATAAAAATTTATTTATTTTTTTTATTCAAGGGGTATCTTTGGGGGGGCCGTGGGCCCAAAAATGTAAAAAAACAAACTTTGAACTTAACAAATTTAATCATTCAAAGTCCATCATTCACACCTTGATAGCGAACGAACAACAAAAAGATGTGATATCCCCCCAAAATACAAAAATTTGTAAAAAAGACGGCAGCCAAGCTCTCCTTCAAAAGTCTTCGGCTGTGAATGCTGTGAGATATAGAAGTTGAGCCAAGCTTTTATTCTTTCTACCTAGTTTCGCTTTTAAAATAAGTAAGATCATTTCGCCTGTTGACGAGCGCCAAGCCAACGATTTTTGTGGTAAAAAGTAAAATTTTTAAACTCGAAATCATAAAAAAAAAATGGCTTGGCCATGAACCAAATTCAATGGCCAAGGCAATTTTTTTATGATTTCGAGTTTAAAAATTTTACTTTTTTACCACAAAAATCGTTGGCTTGGCGCTCGTCAACAGGGCGAAATGATCTTACTTATTTTAAAAGCGAAACTAGGTAGAAAGAATAAAAAGCTTGGCTCAACTTCTATATCTCACAGCATTCACAGCCGAAGACTTTTGAAGGAGAGCTTGGCTGCCGTCTGTTTTACAAATTTTTGTATTTTGGGGGGATTTGGTTACTAACAACTGACAATTGATGATATTCTTACTATATGCAGTAAGAACATGATTACTACGTCCGTACAATAAAATGAACATTTACCGTTGATTTACAGAAATAGATGACTTAAGCGGTGAAATAATTTAGTTTACTTACAACTGACAATGGATAATATTCTTATACTATATGCAGTAGGAACAGTGATTAACATGTCCGTACAATAAAGTGAACATTTGCTGTAAATTTACAGAAAATCGGTATTTATTTGCAACAATTAACTCGTTTGATTAACTATTTGTCTAGGAATATATTTGATATTAGTTTCGTCGAAGTTCCAGACTGTGATAACATTTATTTTAAGAAGTCGTTGTCTTAATTTTCCTTGATGGTGCATTCAACTTAAGCTAATTTGATTAGTTTTTTTACTGCATTTGTCGTCTAATTTGTAGTTTACTACAACATTTCCAGTAAATTAAAAAAACTGAATACGTGCAGTAAATTTACTAATAAACATTTGCAGTAATTTGACGATTTTTTTGAACAGTGTACCCCAAGGATCAATATTAGGACCCCTGTTATTTATTCTTTATATAGATGATATATCTACTATAATGGGAGGCATCAATTATATCTTATATGCTGATGACTTGGTCTTTTATTTAGAAGGTGTGGATGTCGAAGAGATCGTAAGACGTCTTCAAGAAGTTCTAAAGAGGATGGATGATTGGTTTAAAACTCAGGAACTTGATATTAATTATAGCAAAACAAATTTTATGATTTTTCATAAGGCTAATGATAGAAGCATGAATGATATTCATTTGACGTTAAATTGTAATGGTAAGTTAATTTCTAGAGTGTATGAATTTAAATATCTTGGAGTTTTCTTAGATTGTAATTTAAATTTTAAGAAACATTATGAATATGTGTGTAATAAAGTATCATCAGCAATTGGAATTATAAGTAGAATGAAGAGGTTTGTAACCGAGAGAATGTTGAGGTTACTTGTAGATTCTTATATTCACTCTGTTATTGATTATTGCTTAGTGGTTTGGGCAGTAAGACCTTCTACTGAGTATGTTGTACTCCAGAAGAGAATTGACCATCTGTTTGATTCATTTCCCTTGAACCAAGATTTGCAGTCTGATTGTTTCACGATTGAGGAGAGGATGAAGTATAGCGTGCTGGTAAATACATACAAAGTATTGAAAGGTATGTTTTTAGGTATTCTACCCAATATTTTTAAAATTGTTGATCGTGATAGAAATTCTACTTTAATAAACTCATTGGAAGTTCCTAGATTAAATTCTGAAGCATTTAGAAAGTCATTTATGTACAGAGGCGTATCCTATTGGAATTCAATTTCTTATGATATTAGAAGCCAGTTTACTGATCTAGGAATTGTACAATTTAAAAGTAAAATTGAAGCAATGATAATGAATCAAAGAGCAAAAATTGATTTTTACTATTTATTTGTAAGTTATTGTCTGTGTGTTTGTGTAATGTTAATTTACCTTCATAAGCTCTTATAATTGATTTTGCTTTTCTCTTTGTTTGTTCATTATTGCTTTGATTATGATATAAACAATGTATTTTCAACTATATTTTTCTGCCTAGATTGTCTGGTTGCCGCCCAATGATAAATAAATAATAAATAAATAGATAAATTTTTATTTAGAGTCTACCCACTCAGTTATATAACTGATTTTCAGTGGGGGACTTTAAATCAAAGCGACCAAGCCAACCCTGCAGGCCCCGACGCAATCGACGAGAGTCCTGTATCATTGCTGTGATCAGTTTGACATGAAATTTTTTAAATAATTATATATCTGATATAATTATATATATGAGTCAAGATTTGAACACAAAAATGAAGATCGAACCCAAGAATAAAGATTTCGCGTTCGGTGGTTTCTTCCGCGAAAGTTTGATTATACTCCCTGATTTGCTGTTCCTGATTTTTGGCAAACCTCATATTCGTTTGAGTGGGATCGTCTAATAAATCAGTTTTTTTCTTTTCGTTTTTCTTTTTCAATGTTTTTTTTTTTTTTTTCTTTTCTTTTCTTTTCTTTTCTTTTCTCTTTTCTTTTCATTCTCCACCCTTTTTTATATTTGATTTATTCATTAAATGCATATTATAATATCATTCAATTTGTTACCAAAATTTCTTGTGTTAAATGCATTGTTGTTGTAATGCTACTATTTCAAATATTTACGAAAATGTAATTTATTGTTGTTTCTGCATCTATGTAATTAGATTTATTTAGTTGTCCTCCTTTGTAAATCAGTTTTTATACTGAATAGGATAGACGTTAAATAAATAAATAAATAAATAAATAAGTTTCTTCTATAATGTTAAAGATGAGGGTCCACACTTTAGGGGATGGCCCAGAGTTGGATTTACCTTGATTTGTTGATGTGGGGGTGGGAGGTTTGTAGTGTGTTCTATCAAGGTTAGGTTATTCCAATATTAAAGGGGGGCAGTTCAACAGAGATTGGCTATCACCAGCCCATCTCAATCCTTCCAGTAATTTCTAAAATCATAGAAAGGGTAGTGAAAGTGAGACTAGATAAATACTTGCACAACATAAAATTTATTTTGCAAATTGCAACCAATCTGGTACGAAACCCGCAATTGTTGATCTTATCTCTAAAATACAGGAACACTTGATAAGGGTGAATATGTAAGTGGCATTTTTGTAGACTTACAAAAAGCATTTGATACAGTCAATCATGAGATTCTCTGCAGAAAGCTTGAGAGGATGGTAAAAGGTGTAGCCTAAGAATGTTTTACAAACTACCTCCAAGACAGGAAGCACTTTTATTTTATTTATTTATTTATTTATTTATTTATTTATTTATTTATTTATTTAACGTCTATCCTATTCAATGATAAAAAAAACTGATTTACAAAGGAGGACAACTAAATAAATCTAATTACATAGATGCAGATACATCAATGAACTACAGTTAAGTAAATATTTGAAATACTTATATTACAACAATGCATTAAAAACTCAACAAATTTGATAACAAATAAAAAGGATATTAAATGCAATTTAAGAATGAATGAATCAAATATAAAAAAGGGTGGGGAATGAAAAGAAAAGAAAAAAGGAAAAAAAACGAAAAGAAAAGAAAAAAGAAAAAAGGAAAGGAAAAAAGTAAGAACAAAATGAAAATAAAAAAAAAAAGAAAAAAAGAAAAAAAAAACATCAAAAAGAAAAACGAAAAGAAAAAACTGATTTATTAGACGAGCACACTCAAACGAATATGAGGTTTGCCAAAAATCAGGAACAGCAAATCAGGGAGTAATCAATCTTTCGCGGAAGAAACCACCGAACGCGAATCTTCATTAATTGTGTTCAACCTTCATTCTTGTGTTCAAATCTTGATAACAATTTAGTACAAAAAATCTTGACTCCTATATATAATTATATCAGATATATAATTATTTTAAATTGTTCAAGTAAAAAACTGATCACTGCAATGATACAGGACACCTAACTCAAGTTGCAAGCTCCACCAGTGGGCGGCAACCAGACAATCTAGGCAGAAAAATATCAATTGAAAATACATTGAATACATCATAATCAAAGCAATAATGAACGAACAGAGAGAACAGCAAAATCATAAATAGAACTTATGAGGATAAACTAGGAAAACGCTAAAGTCCCGTCGCGTTGTTGAGCGAGCACCGGTACGTGCAACACGACCCGAGTACGACATTTCCATAATGTTACATATCAAAAAGTCTATAAGGCTATTGTACTACCTCTGGCCGATAATTTGAAAGTCGAAGAAACATGTCTGAAAAGTTTGCTGAATGAAAGAAGGCCTTTAAAATAACAGAAAAAAATTGTGAATTTTTTTGGGCGGGACATAACCTCACTTTTGGAAATTATATTTAGATTTTTTGACAAAAGTGTAGCATACAAGACTCGTTCAAAATTAAATTTTGAGAATCGGTTTTCTGACCATAGTTTCTACACACTAGCTATTCCTTGACTATAGCTAAAATAGTTTTCTGAAAATAACAGTTGGTGTACGAATTTTTTTGTCAAACGGTACAAAAAACACATTGCTCATTTTGGAAAAAAATCACTTATCACAGGCATAATGAAAAGAATTTCTAAAAACTAGGAAGCTTCGCAAACGCTTTTTCAGACGCGTTGTTGGATGAGCGTAATTGTTTAAGAGGTTATTTCACTGAAAATGTATGAAAAACCATCAATTTTGCATTATTTATTGTTTTGTTTTCTAAGTTTACTTTTTTATTTATTGACTATATAAATTTATTATAATATGCTGATATGGTGCTAAAATCATTAAATATTTATTTTCTTGAGCGCTGCATGCTATTTTGCATGGGAACATGCCTTTGGTACTGATATTTGGCCTAATCTAGGGCTGTATAGAGTGTTTCGTAACAATTTAAGTCAATTTTAAAGAAGCCTAGATTTACAGGTTATAAAGGCCCAGTGAATTCATGTAAAATAAATAAACTGAACCTTTAGGCTATGTTACACTCAAATTTACCAAAAAAAAAACAACATGAATAAACTTTAAATGCTATTATCACAAAACTTTTATTCTAGCACATTTGCTAACATTGTTTCCTACTTCTTCTACAGTTTTTAAGATAAACGGATAATTTCTTTTTTAATATGCTCACAAGTCTTATTCTGACAAATTTACCACACACTTTTTTTATGAGATTTATTGTTTTGTAATTAAAATATGGGAAATATAGATTTGTTACAAAAACGTACATTATCCAACAATGCAAAGGAAAAAAAATCATATTTATCAAACAAAACGAAAATTATAAAATTCGTCTGGTGAATGTTTAGATGTATTGTTTTTTTAATCTAAAACACCTTTCACTTTTAAAAAAAATATTGTAAAAGCTTTAGCATTATCGCAGCATCATAGCAAAATCGTAAAATTGCAATTATTATGAGAAATAATTGTTTGATCGCGCTCAAATTTCACACAAATATATTAATTCATAAAAAAATAGTTCAGTGAAAAAATCATTACAATCGGATAAAGCATGTAGGTGTTTACAAGTCGAAGAATTAAAAAAATGTATAAAAATGAAATAATGTTTCGATTGCGATCAAAATCGTGGCAGTTCTAAGTTCAGAGATTTCGAAGACCTCCAGAAAATTTTATCGCAATTTGAGTGTCGGTTTAGCCGGAATCGTGTTGACAAACACACTAAAATACAGTAAAAAAAACAATCCGGATTTTTTTCTTCAGTGTAGTAGAATGGAATCTTCGCTTCGCTCGCTTCGCTCATCCAATAATAAACGTGTCTTCTCAAGAAGTCTCTATTACTCATACATACATAGCCAACTGCTTGATCTCAACACCATAAGAGGAACAGCATCCAAATCAAAACTAAGTAATCTAATTGTCACTCAGAATAGAGCAATCCGTAATGTTTTCAACTATCCAAGGGACATGCATCGCATAGACATGTACAGGAACAATCAAATCCACCTTTTAGACTCATAAACAAACATCAAACCCTAGCATTTGTGCATAGCATGGTAGACAAAATTATATTATCTATGTAATTTAGAGTACAATCTAAATAGTTACTAGGAAGCTTCGCAAATGCTTTTTCAGGCGCCAGCAATTTTGCATTATTATTGTTTTAATTGCTTTTTATGTTGACTATTTTATTTATTGACTACATTTTATGCTGATATAATGCTAATAGCAGTAAATAAATTTTTTTCTTGAGCGCTGCATGCTATTTTGCATAGGAAAATGGCTTACCGGTGCTGATTGAGCGAGCGAAGCGAGCGTCTCCACTTGACTCTTATGGCTCGAATGTCTGTCTGTCTGTCTGTTTTTTTTTTTTTTTTTTTGTTACTGCTTCGATACAGGTCGCACCGTTTCTCTGATCGACCTGAAATTTTTCACACATGTACATACCACCTAGGCGGGTTGCTGTATAGTTTTGTGGCAAAATCGTTCAAAAAGTTAAGTTACATTAAAGTTAATCGAAAGTTTTTTTTTCAAACTAAACGGCGACAAAATCTGAGGTGGCCAAACCATTTAGAATGTCCGTCCGATCACGAATATGCTATTTTTATTTTGATCCGATAAGTAGTGTAGATGGAAATTACATTATAACAAAGTCCCGTTACCATGGCAACGGAAAGTCGCTCAGCTTTTTTGGCTCATGATAGCGGTCGAACGGAGGCTCGCATCGAGCTGAAATTTTGACTATCCGTAAGTTTCGTTCCCGATTGATTGCCACTAGTTTTTTTGGCAAAATCGTTCAAAAAGTTAAAAAGTTACATTAAAGTTAATCTAAAGTTTTTTTAAAAAACTAAACGGCGACAAAATCTGAGGTAGCCAAATCATTTAGAATGTCCGTCCGGTCACGAATATGTTAATTTTATTTTGATCCGATAAGTAGTGTAGATAGAAATTACATTTTAACAAAAGTAAAGAATTCTGATCACTATGTACTGCCATGCACCTAGAAGTAATCAAGAGTTAAAATAGTTTTTCCAAAGAAATGATGTCAAGGTCCTCTAGATGGCGGTGGATTTAATCCATTCTCTCCTATTTAACAAATTTTCAGCTAAATCGGTCAAGACCTTAAAGACTTATTGGTAGGGTATGTAACATTATGGGAATGTCGTACTCGGGCCGTGCTCGCTCAACAACGCGTCCAACTGAGCGTTTTCCTAGTAGCTAGGCCTAATCTAGGGCTGTTTAGAGTGTTATTCATAACAATTTTAGTCAATTTTAAAGAAGCCTAGATTAACGGGTTAAAAAGGCCCTGTGAATTCATGTAAAATACTGTACCTTTAGGCTATGTTACAAACAAATTTACTAAAAAAAAAACAACATAAATAAACTTTAAATGCTTTTATCTCGAAACTTTTATTCTAGCACATTTGCTAACGCTTTTTCCTACTTCCTGTACAGTTTTTAAGATAAAAGGATGCTTTCTTTTAATATGCTAACAAGTCTTATCCTGACAAATTAACCAGACACTTTTTTGATAAGATTTATAGTTTTTTAATTAAAATATGGGAAATATAGATTTGTTACAAAAAACATACATTTTCCAACAATGTATAACGGAAAAAAATCGTATTATCAAACAAAACGAAAATTATAAAATCCGTATGGTGAATGTTTAGATGTATTGTTTTTTTTAAATTTTAAAAACCTTTCACAAAAAAAAAATTGTAAAAGCCTTAGCATTTTCGCAACATCATAGCAAATTCATAAAATTGCTATTATTATGAGAAATAATAGATTGATTGCGCTCAAATTTCACAAGAATATATAAATTCATAAAATTAAGGTTCTGTGAAAAAATCATAACAATCGGATAAAGCATGTAGGTGTTATTCGTCAAAGAATGTTTAAAAAATCGAAAAAATCGTAAAATTGAGATTTTCATTAGAAAAAGTTTTCTAAATTGCGCTCAAATTGCACACGAATATATTAATTCATAAAATTAAAGTTCTGTGAAAAATTCATTACAATCGGATAAAGCATGTAGGTGTTATAAGTCAAAGAATTTTTTTTAAATCGAAAAAAATCGTAAAATTGCGATTTTAATGAGAAATAATGTTTTGATCGATTTTTCGAACCGTGCAGTTCTAAGTTCAAAGATTCAAAGGTCTCGAGAAAATTTTATCGCAATTGGAGTCTTGGTTTAGCTGGAATCGTGTTATAGACACACAAAAATACAAACAGAAAAAAAAGAGAAATATTACGGATATTTTTCGCCAGTGTAGTGAAATGGAATCTTCAATCGCTTGCTACGCTCGCTACGCTCATCCAACTTTTTACTTATAATATCATCAATCAATATTAACTAGGAAAACGCTTAAGTCCCGCCGCGTTGATGGATGAGCGAATTTTTTTAAAAACGAAAAAAGCGTAAAATTGCGATTTTTTTAACAAATAATTTTTCGATTACGCTCAAATTTTACACGAATATATTAATTCATAGAATTTAAAGTTTTGTGAAAAAATCATGACAATCGGATAAAGCATGTAGGTATTATAGGTCGAAGAAATTTATCAAATCGAAAAAATCGTAAAATTGCGATTTTTATAAGAAATAATTTTTCGATTACGCTCAGATTTCACAAGAATATATTAATTCATAAAATAAAGTTTCTGTGAAAAAATCATTACAATCGGATAAAGCACGTAGGTGTTTTAAGTCGAAGAATTTTTTTAAAAATCGAAAAAAAAATCGTAAAATTGCGATTTTTACAAGAAACTATTTTTCGATTGCGCTCAAAAACGTGGCAGTTCTATGTTCAGAGATTTCGAAGGCCTTTATATTATTTTATCGCAATTGGAATCGTGTTAACAGACACACAAAAATCAAAAAAGAAAAGAAAAACATCATTCCGGATTTTTTTCTCCAGTGTAGTAGAATGGAATCTTTGCTTCGCTCGGTACGCTCATCCAATAATGTCATCAATAAAAATTTTAATCAACATGTTTAATACCCAAAATTAAAACCCCAATCATCCCTTAACTATGAAGAAATCAGCAATTCTCCGTTGCCAGTATGTAAAGCCTAATGTTACCCCTATTTGGTAAAAATTTCAAGTTTCTATCACCAAACACCGAATTGTTTTGCTAATCAACTCTTAAATAAATAAAAATAAATAAATTAATAAATTAACAAATTAAATAAACCAGCAGGTAGGCAACATGCAATAACGGGTGCCTGCACGGGATATCACGATGGCTCCAAGTCAACATTAGTAGGGTATGGTCCCTAGAACACGTGTAATAAGTGTCTTGCTTGTATAAAAAAATGCAAGGTCAAGTCTCTTTACATCCGGACTACATGGAAATTATGCATCAAGAAGTAGTTTCTGATGAATTATTCTCCTACATAATATGCTGCTGTACTAAGTGGAATGTTGGGGACCTCTGAGCATCGCTACGGATGCTGCTTGTTTTGTTAACTCGTACCGGATGTCCGTTTAAAATTTCTTCGCAATCGGTACATCGATTCGGCTGATTTTCGGCGTACACAGTACACACATCCACACACAGAATAATACCGAAATGTTTTTAAAAAAATTGTAAAACTTCGCTGCGCTCTCTCATCTAAAAATGCATCTCAGTAGGGTATCGAACCCCGGTCTATCAAATGCCGGTCGGGTGCTTTTCCCCTAAGCTATCGAGAGAGAAACTTCATAACATCTAGTTTGTTGGTGCATTGTAGATCTGAATAGATTGGAACAGTACTGCAACGATTCTGCTGCCTTTAAACTGACCATCTAAACACGATTTATAAATTATGTATAATGTCATTACCTATCGCAGGTATGAGCGAGGGTTTATTTCTCAATTTCATTGATCGGAATTTTTTTTATGGAAGTCAATCCAGAAATAACAAAATCCATCTCAGCGGGGTATCGAACCGCGGTCTCCCAATTGCCGGTCGAGTGCTTAACCCCTAAGCTACAGAGACGGTGATTATAACAGTACTGGCAACGGTTTTGTCGTGTGTGCCTTTGAACAGTAGATAACTAAGTCAGACGGTTGAATAGTTTTAGGTCTCTGCCTCCTAGTAGCTAGGCGGGTTAGCCTAACAATAAGGGGTTTTGTGGTAGAGGCGTGAATTTTGGATTGCATACACAGAACAATATCCTTAGAAAATTGCCTCGCATATAAAATCTGTCCGGTTTTGGGGGTGAAAAGGGTTAAAACATGCCATTTTTAAAAAATTCGAAAAAAAGTCGATTATTAAAAAATATATAGATGACTTTATATATTATGTATATCTGACCAAATAAAGCACCCTTTTGACATTTATTCACAAATACAATTCTAAAGTATGAGTTTCTATCTAGTTATATGTTTAAAACATAGTAAACGAAGTTTGACCCAGCACATCTGACGTGTAATATTACCAAGTCATGCATTTTCCGAATGATAAACCAAAACCAGCCTTACTGATTTCAACAAGACCTTATATCAATTGTTCGTTAGGGCAGAACGCTTCAAACCACCTCTCAAAATATTATGTCGATGAACCCGAACTAAGAGATAATGCATTTAACACGCGAATTGTCCAACTGATAACAAAGAAGTTTCGGCTATAATAATTAGCAAGTCTGGTTGTTTCCGTCCTCGATTAATGACTCGACGTTCGTGAGTGCAATCAAGACACTGCTGCTAATTACCTTTATCGCTAACTGTTTTACGACTCAACAGCAACAATATATAATCATAAAAACAATATAAAACAACGCCTTGCTGATTGCTTTAATGTTTCCTCGTTAGTCAATAAATCAACATTGACACCTTGAAATAAACACAATAATTATATTTCTTGTTAAATTTCAAGAAAGAAGAAATTCTACTTACAAATTTTGTTAAATGAAACTCGCTGTTTATCTTAATCACATAGCTTCGCACCGTTGCTACATTTGAAGTCTTACTTTCATTATAATTCTTATCTGGAATTACTTTGACCAAGTTTTTAACAAAGTTTCTAATCATGTCTTTGTTCGTCAATATAACTTGCATTCTTATCTTTAGTTCCCTCAACGTCGAAAAGTTACTTTATTATTTTACCACTGCTAGGATAACCCACGAAAATATAAATATAAAAGGCAAACGTTTAAATTGAGTGCAAGTTAGTTGAGGAAGTATCTCGTGCTGACACTGCTCAAGTAAGCTCAACACACTAAGTATAGGAAGAAGTGTAATTTATGTGGGTTTTCTTTGATCACATTCGTGTGTAGTTCCTCATCTCTCTATTTTGTATGCGAATGTCAGGTCTGTACATTTAAGAGACAAAGTCATGAAGGGCTAAAAATGTAATTATTTTTAATAGATAAGGAGAAATATAAATTACTGGTTTCAAAACACATTTGAAACTTTTATCTCGCAACCAATAGTTAAAAATCTAAAACAGTATGCCTATGTAATTAATTTTATATTTTGGAGTTGTTGAATTCCAATTTAGAAAATATACAAATCAAAATTATATTTAAACATTTTTTAATAAATGATAACAATCAATGTACCAAATTGAGTTGTAATAATTATTGCTTTTCTTGACAAAACTTACTTTCACCAAAATAAATTTATTTGTATTATTTTACTAAGCCGGATCACTAACGCTTTTTCTAGTCGCGTTGATGGATGACCTTTTATAATGGTTGATTATTTTTGTCCAATGAATTAATTCGATTTTTATGATTGAGCGAGCGAAGCGAGCGTCTCCACTTGACTCTTATGGCTCGAATGTCTGTTTTTTTTTTCTGTTACTGCTTCGGTACAGGTCGCACCGTTTCTCTGATCGACCTGAAATTTTGCACACATGTACATACCACCTAGGCGGGTTGCTGTATAGTTTTGTGGCAAAATCGTTCAAAAAGTTAAAAAGTTACATTAAAGTTAATCTAAAGTTTTTTTTTAAAACTAAACGGCGACAAAATCTGAGGTAGCCAAATCATTTAGAATGTCCCGATAAGTAGTGTAGATAGAAATTACATTTTAACAAAAGTAACGTTACCATGGCAACGAAAAGTCGCACAAGAATTCTGATCACTATGTACTTCCATGCACCTAGAAGTAATCAAGAGTTAAAATAGTTTTCCCAAAGAAATGATGTCAAGATCCTCTAGATGGCGGTGGATTTAATCCATTCTCTCCTATTTTACAAATTTGCAGCTAAATCGGTCAAGACCTTAAAGACTTATTGGTAGGTATGTTACATTATGGGAATGTCGTACTCGGGTCGTGCTCGCTCAACAACGCGTCCAACTGAACGTTTTCCTAGTATATAATTCTTCGATTGTAGCCAAAATCATAACAATATCTAAGTTCCGTGATTTCGAACGTTCCCATGAAGTTTCATCAAGTTCGGAGTATCCAGTTGCCTGGTCGCTGGCCAAATATCACGGAAATATCGCATTAAAAATCGAAAAAATATTTATGAGAATGATTTCTTCGATTGTACCCCAAAACTTGGCAGATCTAAGTTCAGAGATTTCGAAGTTCCCTTGAAAATTACAAAAAGATCGCATGAGCCGTTTGCCCAGTAGAGAGCGAACAGACGAAAAAACAACCGATCTACTTTTCTCAGGGTGAGAAAAATTGAAGTCTTCGCTTCGCTCATCCAATTAAAATTAAAATATTTGGAAAAGCGAAGCGAAGACTTTTATTTCACTTTCCCCCCAAAAAATAGCTTGGGTGTTTTTTTGAATTGTTTGTTTTTTGTCTGATTGTTCACTCTCTACCGGGCAAACGGCATAATTATGCGATCTTGATGAAAATTGGAGGAAACCTTTGAAATCTCTGAACTAAGACCTGCCAAATTTTTGGGTTCACTCGAAGAAATATTTCTCATGAATATAGTATTTTCTTCTTCTTCTATTTTTAATGCGATATTTTCGTGATATTTGGGCCGATTTTGACCAAACGGGTGGGGAGCTCCAACGTTTATATTATACATGGGCATTAAGGTAGTGGTGGTGTAATGTCTTTTGAAAGAAAAAGTTGAAAAGTTATCCAGAATTCATAGAAATAAAGGTTTTAATATAAGCCTTTTACAGGTGAATATGAAGTAACCATAGAAAATTGACAGTAATCACCTACAATGCGTACATATAACAAGTTATTGGGCGTTGAGATATTTAACAGTTTATTGGTATGAATATAGGCAACGAAAAATGCTCATCCATCAACGCTACTGGAAAAAAACGTACGCGAGCGGCCTAGTGTAGGCTAATTGACATTTAAAATTAAGACCATGGAACTTTGCTCAATTCTATTTCTATCAAGTGAAGATAATGTGATATAAGTTATATATTATGGTTTCTCACCACATTGGATACAATTAATATGTTTTCCCCTCTTGAAATCGTTTTTGATTATGGTTTCGAATTCAGTCAGCAAATAAAAAGGCCAGTAAACATTATTGATCAATAACATGTGACACTTTGTTTTAATGTTTCGTGTTGTGTTCATTAATTTCTATTTTGAACAAAATTAAAAATACAAATCGGATGAACCACCATATTATACATCCAAACATTATTCAAAAGTTAACATAACATAAAAAACGAAGTAAAATTACATAATTATGTGGCTTGTAAATGCGAGGCTGATTCGGAATGGCCAAGGTTCGATACCTGCCACCAGCCACGCTGAATGAAGCTTTCCTTATTTCGTTGAGGCGACCCTTACTAAAAATATTCATCACCAATTGATAACCATTTGTAAACCACTGCTCAGTAAGTTTGTAAACCAACTAATAACCATTTGATAACCAACTAATAACCATTTGATAACCAACTGTAAACCAATTGATAACCATGGTTTATATATAATAACCATTTGATAACCAACTGTAAACCATTTGATAACCAGCGGTAAGGAACACCAGCGCGATCTAGTAGTCACTCAAATAACCAAAAAGATGGAATCAAATTTCCTAAAAATAAGTACTTTCAACGACTTGAGGACTTCAATTTACACATGTACATACTAAGTAACAGATACACATTAGATGGAAGAAGTTTGAGATGGTTAAATTTTATTGGTATCTATCGGACTCGATCCCTGGACTCCTTCCTCCATAGCTCGACGCTCTCTCCAAGTGGCCACGGAACCTGTGTCAGTGTGAGCGCGCAGGCTAGCTCATAAGGCCACGCGCTTGTATCGTATACTGCAGAATGCAGAAAAACAAAACCTTTTCTGTATAATGTTACAATGAGTTTAGTTTACTTGAAATCTGCTTTTCTTATTTGTGAATTGTGACCTCTTCTCAAACTAATATTGTGTTGTAGCAAGAATGAAGAGCTAGCTTTCCATGTTTTATGGAATGATCTTGACAGTGTCTAAGACATTGCTTTTGAGGAAAATCTTCACCATTATGTAATTAAATATTAGAAAAGAGTTTTTAAGGCTATTGTAACACCTCTGGGCGATAATTTGAAAGTCGAAGAAACATGTCTGAAAAGTTTGCTGAATGAAAGAAGGCCTTTAAAATAACAGAACAAAAATTGTGAATTTTTTTGGGCGGGACATAACCTCACTATTGGAAATTATATTTAGATTTTGGGACAATAGTGTACACAACAAATCTAGTTCAAAATTGAATTTTGAGAATCGGTTTTCTGGACATAGTTTCTAAACATCTTTAGCTATAACTTAAGCTATAGCTAAAATAGTTTTCTGAAAATAACAGTTGTGGTGTACGATTTTTTTGTCAAACGGTACAAAACTGAAAAAAAACTCGTATTTGTACCGTTTGACAAAAAAAATCGTACACCAATTGTTATTTTCAGAAAACTATTTTAGCTATAGCTAGCTAAAGGTGTTTAGAAACTATGTCCAGAAAACCGATTCTCAAAATTTAATTTTGAACTAGATTTGATGTGTACACTATTGTCTAAAAATCTAAATATAATTATTTCCAGTAGTGAGGTTATGTCCCGCCCAAAAAAATTCACATTTTTCCCCCTGTTATTTTAAAGGACTTCTTTCATTCAGCAAACTTTTCAGGCATGTTTCTTCGACTTTCAAATTATCGGCCAGAGGTGGTACAATAGCCAAGCCTGCTTTCAGGACATAGGCCTACTCGTTTAATGATAAACAAAACTGATAGCTCAATTGGAAGAGCATCGGTCATGTAAGCCGGAGGTTCTGGGTTCGAGCCCAGTCGGGGCCAATTTTTACGATAATTGCTATCATTAAACAAGTAAATTATTCTTATGAAATAAACTATTTTAATAATGTTATGCTGTGCTAGAAAATAATTAGACCTAGAGGTTTGTGTATTTTGACAAAAAAATGACTTTCTAGCTTAGGCCTATGCCATTATTACACAGTGCAAAGTAGGCCTACAGCTTTTGTGTTTGTCTTTATTTGAAAGGTGACCATATAAATATATATTTTGTCAAATTAACAACATATATTGATAGTAGGGCCTATATTGATAAGGCTTGTATATGTTCTTCATGTTATTGTAAACCAATTAATAACCATGGTTGCCAATTGGTGACTAATATCCATGGTTTGTATTTGGTTATGTATTGGTTATGAGATTCTCAGAAAAAAGTAATAACCAACTAATAACCATGGTGACCATTTGGTTATTACTAGTTGAGGTTTACAAATGGTTATCAAATGGTTATTAAAAGATTTATAATAACCATGGTTGTCAATTGGTGATGTTCTGGTTTGCAATAGGTTATCAAATGGTTATTAAATGGTTTACAGTTGGTTATCATCCATTTCACAAGCCTCTTTGGTGGTTATTAGTGGTTTACAAATGGTTATCAATTGGTTATTATGGTTTACAAGAAGTTATTATTTGGTTATCAATTGGTGATGAGTATTTTTAGTAAGGGGAATACAAAGGGAGTGCTCATATACAGCCACTGTGCATTCCGTTCAAAATACCTAGTTAGAAACCTGATGAGGGGCAAGCAAATATCCCATAGATCGGAGGTTTCACTAAATATTTAATATGTTCTACCATTGAGTATGTAGAACGTTTATATAAAACAACATAACACATAATAATTTCGTCTAGATCAAATCCAATCGAATAGTCGCATACAACATTCATTTTAAATACCAGAATATTATTATTCCCAAACTCTATACACTCAATCTGATTTCAAATAAAACATACATCAGGACTTACGCGGCCCGTGGTTCATGTCGCCTGGTAGAATGGACCAAGGCCTATATTAAAATACTGGGGAGAGAGTTGACCTTTCGTACCCGTGTAGGAGAAGAGTAGATCCTCGACGAGGAAAAAATTACCAGTTTCACAATTTTCATAAATAAGTGGAATCGTGTCCAGTCATTTACAGAAGAAATGACACAAGAACAGGACTTGTGGGAGTTTACCCATTAAACCATTATTGTTTTACAAATTTATTCTTCCTAAACAGCAATATAGTTTGCAGTTATTCCTTATCCATAGCATGTATGTTTAGCCATGAATTAAATTCAAAATAAGTGATTTGTGATGTCAATTACGATTTATTGCGCTTATTTTTTAATACAGAAACAGACGTTTAACTGTTAAAAACAATAAGTCCACGACACAAATAAAATCAAAACTAAGTATCGAATAAAATGTATGAATAATTTCTTGATACGATCACCTATTCATATTGTCTTTCTTAAGTTTACTCAGATAATTAATTTGAATTACAACAACAAAGTTTTTGGATGAGCGAAGCGAAGATTCCATTCTACTACACTGGAGAAAAAAATCCGGAATGTTTTTGTTTTTTTTTTGTTTTTTTTTGTTTTTTTTGTCTGTTTGTCCACACGATTCCGGATAAACCGATACTCCGATTGCGATGAAATTTTATGGAGGCCTTCGAAATCTCTGAACTTATAGTCTGGTGGGTACAAGGAAAATAGTGCAAAAACGTGGCTATTTGTGATACAAACAAGCCGTTTTGCACACGTGTTTTATCTGTAAATTAAAGCATTTTTTTCCGCAGTTCATTGTTTGCAGGTGATGTGGGGGGCGCGTGGGGGGTAAATTCAAAAAGGGGGTGTTACATTTTTTAAAAATAAATTGGTGGTCTATTTTTACGGTTCGAATGTCATTTTCACATATTTTGGGAACGGCAAATCGAATAAAAAACATTTCAAATTCGTTAGTCCAACCATTTGGGTTCCATGGGCGCCATATTGGAAATTGCCCCCAAATACAATGTTGATACCCAAAGCATGTAAATATGGCATGTTTGGTATCAATTTCCACTAAATCGTACTCCCAAAACACGCTAGTAGCACTTTAATTGTAATAGAACAAACGAAACTCTTAGAACCCCGCCATTTTGGTTATTGCGGGTACCGGTATAGGCACCAATTTGACCCTAAGCACGTAAATATGGCATGCTTGGTATCAAATTCCACTAAATCGTACTCCCTGATCACGCAGGTAACACTAAAATTGTGATAAAACAAACTAAACTCTCAGAATCCCGCCATTTTGATTATTGTGGGTACCGGTAGGCACCAATTTGTGAGGTGAATAGACACATATGCATGTTTGGTGTCATTTTCGTGTATTTTTTGGTCAAGGATTATAAATTGTTGTGTTAAAAAATGTATAATAGGTAATATAATCGTCCATTCTTTATAATTTTTCAATAATGTGTGCTTATTTTGTAAGTGTCTACAATGTGAACAACATGAATATCGTACATTAAAAAAATCCCATGCACTAAATATCAGACGAGCCAAACAATACCATCATGATCATGTTATATCTTCTACAAATAACATATCGAAGGCTACTTGGCAGATTATCAATGCTCAAACTAAGGCACTTAGTCCCATGAATCAACTCCCGGTCAACATGAGCGGAATTCAAAACCGTGACCCGAAATTAATATCAAATCATCTCAACGAGTTCTTTTAAGGGTGGTATATAAACAGCCGACCTCGGACACATATTATCTGGTGCCATCGAGGATCAACAGGAAATTTACTCATTATTTCTACATTTACATTTCTTTACCCATCTTTAAGAAGCCGATATCATCAAATCAAATACTGAATAACAAACCTTCAGCAGGCCTAGACAATGTTCCTGGATCTTCGCTTACAAAAGTGGCAGCATCATCTCTCACACACTAGCATTTATCATAAATGCCTTGTTTTGCACAGGGACCTTCCCCTCCAAACTCAAAAGTGGCCAAAGTTATACCCCTCAATAAGCAAACAACCGAGATCCTAACACTTATTCGAAAAAATCATGTACACGCGTCTGTCATCCTTCCTCTCTAAACAAAATATTCTCGAAGCAATCAACGAGGTTTACAGAAGGGAAAATCCACCATAACAGCCATCTTCTCGGTCCTATCTGCACTATACAAGGCACTCGGATCATGGTGACCTGGCTATTGGAATATTCGATACGACTTGAGTAAGGCGTTTGCGAAACAATTAATTATGTTATACTTCTCTCAAAACTGTAATCCCTAGGCTTAAGAGGTATAGCCAATAGATGGATTGCATCATTCCTATATCAGACTGCAGGCTCTGGAACTTATCAATATCGACGAAAATGATACAATTACTAAATTCCACTAACATCCCTTGACTCCTTGAATCTGTCTGTGTAGTTGACTAAAATCTGTATTGTCCACTTCATCAAGAGATTCTATGGCTCTAAACGCATCTACTGTCTTCTCGTTTCTAAACGCGTTCCTGGCTGTGCGTTTTCCCTTCGAAGCAAAAACCGACACTGTGTCACTGCCTATAAACATGTGAAAGCCAATAAGGGCACTGTATTTAGCCGTGCAATGGTATGTACAGCTATGTGGTGACGATGAGGGCCGCAGCCAAAAAGTATCCATAGTTCGCTTTGGCCTAAGGACTCCAAGGTGTGGAAGAAGGAGACCGAAAGAACAACAACATCTGTGTCAGAGCTTTGGATCAACACTGACTTAGCTCCGTGTACCACCATATCTTTCACGTGTAGCAACATGCGACCATCGGCTTCCTCCATATGGCCGCACAAAACCCGGTCCAGTTTAGAAGCACAGCCGGGGGTTGTCAAAATCACGTCGTCCACGTTAGTTAACTATCTGCAAGCCACATAAAACTTGCAAGGGAGCGGGATAGTTCTTCCTTATTCCTAGCGTTTTTTAAATAATAGGCCCAATCTTTGGGCACTTATCCTGTAAAACAAACAGTAAGATTTAGTTGGCAAATAAAAACTTTGAACTCCGGACCTTAGCCCGGCTGAAGTGACTGCCCGGGAGCGTCGACATGAATAATTTTTGAACTGATGCTCTTTATTAACAAACCGAACCTAGCTACGAACTTCCTGATTCTAAACTTAAAACAATAAAAACAGCATATACCCTTGTTCGAAAGGTCCTAACGATGAACGCCTTGTCCTCGTGAGTCGCGAATCGCATTCTTGACACTGTTTGGAGAGTAAATGTCCCAAGTTATGTCGAGCTGCCTTGCTCCAAGATTCTTAGATGTTTGTCGAAGATACGAGCTCACTTGATGACTGGCATAGTCAATGAATGTAAACATACCAGCACGTGGCTTTTGATAATGGAACAGTGCTGCCCCATAAAAACCTAACTGCATGTATAGGCCTAGCTGAAAAAGCTCATTTGGAGCGAATTTTTTCAAGTATCTCAACTAAATGAGATTTCCCACCAACACGCATTTCACCATTGAGACAAATAGAAGAAGGGCAATGCTCATTTTCATATTCAAAGAACGTCTATTTGAATATCACGGGACAGAACAATAATAAAAAAGTCTTATGCTCAATTGTAGTGGCTCCCGCAACACTTTAAATCTTCTTGCCTTGGGTTGGGCTCTTTTTAGACAACAACATATTGGTCTGACATCTTTGGATATGATCAAAAAAGGATTTTTACTTCTCCTGCCTTCTCTTTGACGGTCCTTGAACATAACTTTGCCCTTTTCCTCAGCACCGTAAAGTTTGCGACGCTTTCGTCCACCATGACTTGTTGCTACTAGTTTGATAAGTTGCATGCACTTGTGCAGAGATAGATTATCACATTACAAGAAACTGTCCTTTAATGCAGCGCATTTTTCCATTTTAACGTATGATGGAAGCTTGAATATTGTTCGTGGTGTGTGTCACCATAACTGACAGTGCCATCGTCAGTCTCATCTTCAAAATCAGATCACTTCAGGGCCACCTATTGTCCAGCGTCGAAGAGCTGCAGGATTTTGAGTGAGTACAATAGCATCAACTTTTGCTTTTACTTCGGTGTAATTTTGTTCGTGAGCTTTATGTGACCCTGTAAGATTGTAAGACGCGTCGGTGCTGTTGCCGGAAAACGATTTTTCATGCACACTTAATTGCAAGAATTGCAAAGATTAAAGATTGCAGCAATAAGAGTTACCCGCGTCCAAATTTGATTATTGACTGGAGAGAAGTGAAACACATTTTCATACTCATACAATAACTTTTTTTCATTTTCAGTTCGAGGCATAAGGGTTTTGGTATTACCGAGGAGAAGGATTGTATTGTATTGTTTTATTTAAGTTAAGAGCTCTTTTGATCGGATACAGAATATTGAACAGTATTTGAAATTACTATAATTATACTCCAGCAGTAGACACACAAACTTACTTGACGAGCTACAAGACACCTGCAATGATGATGATTAGAATTAAACATAGATGATTATTTAATAAATATACTAGCAACGAGTAATAGTAACTAGCAAATGGTGTTCGAGTGTAAAATGTCTGTGTATGTTGTTCACATTTTATAGACACACTTCACAAAATAAGCACACAATATTGACAAATTATAGAAATTAAACGATAATCTTACCTCTTATACATTTTTCAACACAAAGTTCATAATCCTTGACCGGGAAATACACGAAAATGACACCAAACATGCATATGTGTCTATTCACCTCACAAATTGGTGCCTACCGGTACCCGCAATAACCAAAATGGCGGGGTTCTAAGAGTTTCGTTTGTTCTATTACAATTTAAGTGCTACCAGCGTGTTTGGGGTGTACGATTTAGTGGAAATTGATACCAAGCATACCATGTTTACATGCTTTGGGTATCAACATTGTATTTGGGGTCAATTTCCAATATGGCGCCCATGGAACCCAAACGGTTGGACTAACGAATGTGGAATGTTTTTTATTCGTTTTGCCGTCCCAAAAATATGTGAAAATGACATTCGAACCGTAAAAATAGACCACCAATTTATTTTAAAAAAATGTTACACCCCCTTTTTGAATTTACCCCCCACACGCCCCCCACATCACCTGCAAACAATGAACTGCGGAAAAAAATGCTTTAATTTACAAATAAAACACGTGTGCAAAACGGCTTGCTTGTATCACAAATAGCCACGTTTTTACTCCTACCCACCGGACTGCCACGTTTTTGAGCGCAATCGGAAAAATTTTTTTCAAGAAAATCGCAATTTTACGATTTTTTTCTATTTTTAAAAATTTCTTCGACTTATAACACCTACATGCTTTATCCGATTTTAATGATTTTTGCACAGAACCTTTATTTTATGGATAAAGATATTCTTGTGAAATTTGAGCGCAATTGAAAAAATATTTACCATAAAAATCAAAATTTTACGGTTTTTTTCTTTTTTTAAACAATTCTTTGACTGATAACACCTACATGCTTTATCCGATTGAAATAATTTTTTCGCAGAACCTTAATTTTATGAATTAATATATTATTGTTAAATTTGAGCGCAATCAAGAAATTATTTCAAATACAAATTTCAATTTTACGATTTTTTTAAACAATTACGATTTATAAAAAAAAAAAAAAAAAAGTTAAGTTTTTATTTTATTTTATTTAATTTAAAAAAATTTCAATTTAATAATGATTTTTCCACAGAACAACAGAAAATTTGCATAACACATGGCAGTTCAATGCACCAATTACGCTCATCCAACAACGCGGCGGGACTTAAGCGTTTTTCTAGTACTCGAAATGGTGTTATGTGAACTTATATTGTTGGATGAGAGTAGCGAGCGTAGCGAGCGATGCGAAGATTCCATTTCACTACACTGGAGAAAAAAATCCGGAATGTTTTTTTTTTCCATCTTTTTTTTGTATTTTTGTCTGTTTGTCCACACGATTCCGGCTAAACCGAAACTCTAATTGAGATTAAATTTCCTGGAGGCATTCGAAATCTCTAAACTTAGAACTGCCACGTTTCTGAGCGCAATCGGAAAAATATTTCTCATGAAAATCGCAATTTTACGGTTTTTTCGACTTTAAAAAAAATTCTTCGACTTATAACACCTACATGCTTTATCCGATTTTAATGATTTTTGTTCAGAACCTTTATTTTATGAATGAAGATATTCGTGTGAAATTTGAGCGCAATTTAAAAAAATATTTATCATAAAAATCGAAATTTTACGGGTTTTTTTCTTTTTTTTAACAATTTTTTGACTTATAACACCTACATGCTTTATCTGATTGTAATGTTTTTTTTACAGAACCCTTATTTTATAATTAATAGATAAGTGTTAAATTTGAGCGCAATCGAAAAATTATTTCTTTTAAAAATCGCAATTTTACGATTTTTTTCCTTTTTTAACAATTATAATTAATTTTAAAAAATTTAAAAATTAAAGTTTAATTTTAATTTAATTTAATTTAATTTAAAAAAAAATTCAACTTTGTAATGATTTTTCCACAGAACAACAGAAAATCCGCATAACACATGGCAGCTCAATGCACCAATTACGCTCATCCAACAACGCGGCGGGACTTAAGCGTTTTCCTAGTAATTGCATTACACATTCAAGTAAATAATGTTAAACATATTGTATGAAATCTAAGAAAGTGTTTCATTACCGCTTAACTAAACCATGACATAGTAGAGATAGGGCCATGAAGGCATAGATAGAGTTTATATACTACCTCGAAACACACAGCAGTTCTTCAAACATACTAAACTAAACATTTATGTGAACACGAATATTAAGCGAAGTGTGTCTCGTTGGTCTTGTGGTTAGCGTAGCTGCTTCCAATGCAGAAGATCCAGGGTTCGATTCCCGCCAAAGTCAGAAGTTTTTTAATTTCTGATTTGGACTTCAGTCCATCAGTTCTTGTCTTAGAAGTTTGTTAACGGTGACTTTGGAGCCGTCCTAGCAACGAAGCAAATAATAAATACAGAGTTGTTCTGAATCGGCCTTGTTGGTTCTGGCGTTGATCCGCGGGTGTTCGCACTGTCCATACCACTGATTGCTATATTTCCTATCAAAGATATCGATCTTTGGTTGGTTATCGCTCACTCGTCGATTGCGTCGGGGCCTACAGGGTTGGCTTGGTCGCTTTGATTTACTGTCCCCTACTGAAAATCAGTTATATAACTGAGTGGGTATAGACTCTCAATACAATTTATTTATTTATTTTATTTATTTAAACTATCGACTTCAGTTTTGGCCTACGACCATGGGTAAGTTTATGGTTGTTCAGGAAAAATTCGAAGCAATACGAAGCTATAATTTTTTTTACCAAAGTCATATGTCCTGAGAGGTCACTGAACTAGGCGGCTAGCTACTAGCTGATAGTAAGTCCCCTTAAAAACCCCTCCACAATGCCGCCTTATCTCGTGTTTACGTTATAGGCAACTTGACTTGCTTTGTCTTTCAAATTAACTGCAGTTTAAATATTCAAACCGTCACATGTCATTCATATTTTAACCGCATACGATGTTACACAAACTACTTTGCAATGCGCTCAGTTATCAGACCTACTGTGTCGGTCGCAGTGACATGTGCTATAGTTCATGTCGATGGTTCTGATTCGATCCCCTGATGTATCAAGGCATTGTTGTTTGCTCTCCGCCTAGTTATCGTCGCGATGACCCGAGGACTACTAAGCTTGGTGACCGTGATGCTGGTTGGCTGGTCGACTGCCCAGCAGCTCGTCAGCAGTGATGACGAGGCAGTTGACGTGGTTGTTGACAACTCCCCCGAGCCTGAGGAAGATGACGCGGACATACTGCGCTACTTCGCGGGGGTCACACAGATGCTGGGGCTGGCGAGGGGAGAGCCCTCGGTCGAGACAGGTAGGGTGGAGAGGGGTTTATGTTACACCATGTGACACCATGTGACACCATGTTACACCTTGTTACACCATGTGGCACCGTGTTACACCATGTGACACCATGTGACACCGTGACATCATGTACACAGAGCTGGGCTGGCGAGGGGAGAGCCCTTTGTGGAGACAGGTAGGGTGGAGAGGGAGTTTATGTTACACCATGTTACACCATGTGACACCATGGTTACACCTTGATACACCATGTGACACCATGTTACACCATGGAGTTATAAATAGTACTGTCGTACTGGATGCGCAGGTGTGTGGTCGGCGGTGTACAAGTTAGCATTTCAAATCGGCAGACATTTTGATTGTTTACTTTGGTAGTAACAAAGGTAACCTACCACAGTTCATGGTAGCAAAGATTAACCAACTAGTAGTGATTATAACAATCAAAATGGTGAATAGGCTCCAACAAACAAACACGATCGTGGACATGCTGTTCCATTTGAGCTAGAACTCCTTCTGTTACACCCTGTCTTACCCTGTAGTAGATCTTTTGGTGGGTGCATACTTTCTACACCCGGTTTCACCCTGTACTAGGCCTGATGGTTAGTGCAAACCACGCTACACCATGTTACACCCTGTCTCACCCTGTAATAGGCATGCTGGTGGGTGCATACCATGCTACACCATGTTACATCATGTCTTAAGCTTGCCCCGCACACTCAAACATTTCGTACAAGTTGCTTAACAACAGCCGTTTGACAAGCATGCTATAGTCCCCACACACGAAACCGATGTGCATGGACACAGCGGGGGGTTGCATCTGGCCAACCCCTAGGACACCCTCGCCATTCCTTGCGCACGCAAAAAAAATTGCTCTTTCATTATCAAAGCAAAAACTTGCGTGTGCTATTGTTAGTGGCACAAACCTTCTCCCTGAAGACGTGGCTAATGATCTCTTTTCGTACGAAATGTTTGAGTAGCTCCCCACACATTCAAACTTGCTGTCAAACACGATGTTGTCAAGCAACTTTTACGAAATGTTTGAGTGTCTGGGGGCTGCTTTACCCTGTACTAGGACTGCTGGTGATGTTACACCCTGTCTCACCTTGTCTTAGGCATGCTGGTGGGTGCATACCATGCTACACCATGTTACATCATGTCTCACCTTGTCCTAGGCATGCTAGTGGGTGCATACCATGCCATGCTACACCATGTTACATCATGCCTCACCTTGTCCTAGGACTGCTGGTGATGTTACACCCTGTCTCACCTTGTCCTAGGCATGCTGGTGGGTGCATACCATGCTACACCATGTTACACCCTGTCTCTCCCTCTGTCCTAGGCATGCTGGTGGGTGCATACCATGCTACACCATGTTACACCCTGTCTCACCCTGTCCTAGGCCTGCTGGTGGGTGCATACAACGGCAGCAGCGAACAGAACCCGGAGGAGATGGGCAGATACTTCGAGGGAGACATCCTGGTTCCCCGAAGTCTCGCGCGGAACGGCCTCGTCGCGGACGTCGCTCGCTGGCCCAGGGGGGTGGTACCCTACGTCATCGACAACTCGTTCCGTGAGTTACGACCGTATAAACTTAATCGAACGAAGGAACGAGGGATTGAACATTGCACAATTTAATAGAGTAGAGTAGATTGAGTTTATATTCACTACATACATAAATTTAAGGGTGTATATACAATTCACAGTCATTGGATGGGCGTAGCGAGCGAAGCGAAGATTCCATTTCACTACACTGGAGAACAAAATCCGGAATGTTTTTTTTCTTTCTGTTTGTATTATTGTGTGTCTGTTAGCACGATTCCAGCTAAACCGATACTCCAATTGCGATGAAATTTTATAGAGGCCTTCGAAATCTCTGAACTTGGAACTGCCACGTTTTTGAGCACAATCGAATAATTATTTCTTATTAAAATCGCAATTTTACTATTTTTTTGATTTTATTCTTCGACTTATTACACCAATACTTGCTTTATCTGATTGTAATGATTTTATCACAGAAGCTTAATTTTATGAATTAATATATTGATGTGAAATTTGAGCGCGATCAATATATAATTTCTCGTGAAATTCGCAATTTTACGCTTTTTTCGCTAAAAAAAAATCTTTGACTTATAATACCTACATGCTTTATCCGATTAAAATGATATTTTCACAACCTTAATTTTATGAATTTGTATTTTTGTGTGAAATTTGAGCGCAATCGAAAAATAATTTCTCATGAAAATCGCAACTTACGCTCTTCTTCGTTTAAAAAAACAAACGCTCATCCAACAACCCGCCTGAAAAAGCGTTTGCGAAGCTTCCTAGTATAAAATTATATTCAAAGTTAAATGAAAACTTTTTTATTATTATTTGCACGTCATAGACGTATTCAGGTGGTGTCTGCGTTAGATCTATTATAAGGGTATGTCATTATCACTGTGGAATTAACTAGGAAGCTTCGCAAACGCTTTTGCAGGCGCGTTGTTGGATGGTCATAAAGTTTTTTAAACAAAAAAAGCGTAAAATTGCGAATTTCATGAGAAATAATTTATCGATTTATTTTTCGCACGCGGCAGTTCCTAGTTCAGAGATTTCAAAGATCTCCAGAAAATTTCATCGCAATTGGAGTATCGGTTTAGCCGGAATCGTATTAACAAACAGCAAAAAAAAACATTCCGGATTTTTTTCTTCAGTGTAGTAGAGTGGAATCTTCGCTTCGCTCGCTACGCTCATCCAATAAGCTTTTTAGGGAATATTAGTCTTTATTTTGAATGTAGAGGTATTGATGCTTGATGGTGTTGTTGTTTGAAGTGCTTTGGTTATTTTTGGACAGTTAATCGTTTGAACATATTGCTATGTTGTGGGATGGAATATAAATATTATGTAAAATCGTTGTTAGGTTCTTGTATATTGTGAACCTTGTTTTTTCAAGTAAATAGTCGAGCTTTGGTATGCACAAAATATATAGCTTCTGATTTGTGATGAGATCAGTGTCCAGGCTAGGAGAGAGTTGTTAATTGGACAGGAGTCGACAAGTTTTAGTTCGTATGGTCCTCTTAACTCATTCAGACCATAATTAAATTGGCACAAATTAGGATATTTTAAGCTAAAAATTAACATTCCGTGATTTTTTCTGATATTTTTAGTATTTTTTTTATATTTTTCATTGTTATATTTAAGGAATTATGGGAAATTTTGGATTTCGAATAAAAGCAACGTTTGATGTTCAAATGTAAATTTTAAGTGCATTTCTAAAACTAGATTTTTTTCGGAATTTTTTGCATATTTTGGATTTTCTGTATCTCAAATACTGGCAATACTAGTAATATTTTAAATTTCCGGGAAAAAAACAAAAAAACTTTTTTTGCCCGTTTTTACACATTTCAATTTTCAATCTTCTCTAAAAACAGTACTATTCGTCCTATCGCAATGAGGTAAAAAAACTTTGAATTTGAATTCTCCAATTTTTTTGAATTTTTTGTTGGCCAAATTGAAAAAACTTTAAGTCTATTTTTTTTTAAATCATAATTGTTATGTCCATTGTAATGGACACGTGGTCTGAATGAGTTAAAATTATGACAAACAACATACAACAAACATGCGTAGAATTAATATTCAGTAGTAATAGGTTCTCTTATTAGTTCTACGTTTGTGGTAGTGCGTTCGTTTTTTTTTTTTGCCTTAGATAAAGCACCCCCTACGTGTTAGATACCAGTTAAATCAAATTAAAATTTCCAGTCTCCCCACACTCATAAATTACATCTGAAAATTGTGATAGAGAGATGTGAGAAGATGTGTTAACTTTTAGTCTGAGCACAATAATTTGAAGTTACCATGCAATCTTGTCAGTCAATTGCAATGTATAATGTATTTGCGAGCTAGAGCGCCACAGCCAAGACGCAGTAAACTGCTACAATCATGCAGTTACAGTAACTGTTCTAAGTCAATCACCATGTGTTCAAAATGTAATTCTGCATTTTGTGAAATCATTTCGCCCTGTGAGTACTCAGCCCAGCGGTCAATTGTATCGTTACTCGTCCTAACCGAACTCAAAGAAAAAGTATTTTTTCCAAATGCCCTTACATTAATCATTGTCTTGTGGCAATGATGTGAGGGTCTTAATATAACTGAAACATTAATGTGTGTTATTGTTGTATTTTAAATGGAAATAAAACTATCTATCAAATTCAAACAAACAAACAAAATGTGGCTTGGCGTATTGAATTTGCACGATAGCCATGCATTTATAAAGTAGGTCCGAGTAATAAGGCCACTCGCCTATTCTTCGTTGCTAGTGATATTTTTTGACGATTCCGCCGCTAGAATGCAAAGCTACGCCATCTGACCACAACGGTGAAAACTACAATACAATTACGGCCAATAGAATAGATTTGGCAGCTCTTTGTTTTTATTTTGCGTTTCATGGGCGGTGTTTTATAAGAATCTGAAAGTAAGAAAAAATAATTTTAGTTTTACGTACATTAATAGTGATGGATATTAAATATATACTTTATATCGAAGCTTAGGGGGTATTTAACCGCTAAACTAAAAAAATATATTTCATTCAAGTTAACTAGTAATGAATTTAGCAATTTACAAAAAATTATTGGGGCCACCATGACCTCCCAAAAAATTGTCAAACATGACATTTTTCGAGCTAGGTCCCATCGGCAAAAATCTCCCATAAGAAATAACATGGGGACGATCTTTGTGCCCCGTGACCTAGTAGGAATTTGATCCAAAAAATATTGGCCATTATTGACGTACTCTACAGCCTATTCTGTAAATTCTCTATACTATTTTGTTTTGTAATTTGGGCAAGTAGTTCGGTCAAAATATGCTGATAACCAAAATGGGGTGTGATTTTGGAATGCATTTTTTTGCGTGTTTGAGGGTATATTTGGGCACAGTTTAAAGACACAATGTAAAAAAATGGGCATTTTAGATTTGTACTATGCACTATTTTTTATTTTATTTATTATTTATTATTTATTATTTGTTCCGTAACACATTCATTGTTTAAATGTATCACGAGGATGGCAGAAAAGAGCAGAGCTCCAAACACACTTGGTGACTGCCAACCTTATAACAATAAATATAATAAAAGATAACAACATTATTACAATCATAAGTAAACCTATAAAATATAGAAAATAAGTAAATAAATATACACTTCAATGAATTACTATAAAAATGAATCAGTAAAAAGAAACTGCAGAATTAACTTTGTAATGCAAAAACATGTGTGCTTAGGGCAGATTTAAAAGAGTCTAATGAGCGAATCTCCCTTAACTCCAAAGGAAGAGCATTCCATTCATTACAAGTCCTGTAGTAGAAGCCATTTTGGTAAGCTGTTGTTCTTGCAAATGGAGGCTTGAGAATTAATCCTCTACCAAGTTCTGCTCCTCGACTACAGACTTGCAATCTTGCGTATGGGTCCAGATCAATAGTACCGTGTAACATTCCCCATAGAAATTGCAGTTCTACTTTTTTCCTGTAACTTTCTAGCAATGGAATGTCTAAAGATGTACGTCTTGCAGTAGCACTGTCACTTGTATTGTATGTAGTATCTATGTAGACCAAAAAAGGAGCAGGTTGAAGCCGATTTAAGAAATTTCCCAAAACACCAATTTTCGCAAATTTCTGGATCATAAAAATTAAAAAATTCGTGTTAAATCACAGTTACAAGATTTAATTTTTTAAGCTGTCATTTTAGTGTAGTATTGTGCTATAGATGATGTGGTAAAAAATAATTTTTTGAATTAATAGCCCCTTTAGTTATTCTAGTATGTGATAGGGAAAAAAATCGATCAAACACATTTTGAACTGAAATATGACTAGGATTATCACAAACGTGATGTTTTGGTAAAAAAAGCCACTGACATAACCTTGTTTGATGCTGGGCTTAAAAATAAGGAAATCAGCATGGACTCCAATAAGCAAGATATAAACCATGATTTTGTGACGTAACCGTTGTCTCTACCGAAATATGATATACACAATTTTTGTAGAAAATTTTGAGGGGAATATTTTTGCTGCTGAAACTTTTCGTCTATCTTCAGCCATTTTTACAATCACTTTTGTGCAGACATTTTCCAAGTTGGCGACCAACGCTCCAGCACGATTTTTAAAGAATTATTTTCTTAAACACTTTTTGGGTGGTCTGTTAAAAAATTCAGCTTTCCCGGAATTTTTGTTCCAAATCGTCTCAAATGGTCCTTCGTTGCTTGGCCTATAGACCTAACGGCCGTACAGATTGAGCTGAAATTTAAGACAAACATCCGTGACCAGCGTACTGAGAACTGCTAACAAAATGAGCAAACTTCTTTGCGATTTAAACCTACAAGAAATAATAAAATAATAAGTAGGCTGTTATGTGGAGGATTTATTTATAAATCCTTCCAGTACCGAATTATATTGATCAAAATTAAGTTATTTTAAGAAATAATTTAACAATATAATTTTTTCTACGATTTTTAGTGTTTTTCAAATATATTTTTTCGTGTTGGAATTTTGGGAAATTTTGGATTTAGAATTAAAGCCTTATTTTAGGTAAATATGTAAATTTGATGTACATTCCTTAAACACGATTTTTCCTAATTTTTTTTTATTTTTTTTTTTTTTTACATATTTTATATATTTTTTAGTATCTCCAATAGTTGCAATACAAGAAATATATTACTTTTCCTGGACAAACCAAAATTTTCCCACTTTAAGCTTTTTTTTGCAGATGTGTGCTTTCAATCTTCTCTAAAAAAGACACTTTTCGTCCAATCGGGATGGGGAAAAATGTATTTATTTTTAATGCACGGAAAAAAAAATTGGGGTCAAATTGAAAAAAAAAACTTTTACACGGATATAAATTTAGAAAGTTAATGTCCATGATCATGAATGGGGAATGAAAGGCTTAATGGCAATGCTTTTGTTCTTGAAGAAATAATTCATCGAATAATTTTTTGAATGTCAGGCGGTGCACTGCAGTGACCAAGGTCACGTGTACCGAATCTTGCACGCTCAAGGTTACCCAAAGTTCCACTCGGAGATTGAGTAAACCTTGCAATCTTTACTCGTATTATGTACTGGCTATGTTTTACATAAATAGAGAACATACATAAAGAAATAAGAATTCTATCCCGACCGTTGTTTGAACCCGGGTCTCCCACTCCGGGTATAACAGCGCCTTAGCCAACTAGACTAGGAAAACGCCTCCCAAGTCGTTGTTAGACGAGTTAGCGAGTCATGTGTTGATTACCCGGGAACATTTGCATGTAAGTTGATTGATAATATATTAGGTATAAATATAGTTTTGCGTTTAGTTGGTATAAGGGCGCGTCAACTGTAAGGTCCAATAATGCGCCACTCTAGCCTCTGATAGGCTAGGAAGTAAAGACCCATGCTGGATTCAGATTTAGGTAAGAGGAGGAAAGATAATGTTTCCGGGAACTCAACACATGGCTCACTCACTCGTCCATCAACGAATTTGTCGTTTTTCTAGTATTTAACCGTGCGTGTTATGAAAGAGGAACATCAATATTTCGAATTCCCCATGCACATATATTTTAGAATGTGCTTGGAAAAGGAGC
Organism: Sweltsa coloradensis; assembly: GCA_024449915.1. NCBI lineage: Eukaryota > Metazoa > Arthropoda > Insecta > Plecoptera > Chloroperlidae > Sweltsa > Sweltsa coloradensis. Next base: position 607,227 of record JAMZAV010000653.1, read on the forward strand.
CTGAAAGCTGAGGGTGGTAATTTTTATCCTTCACAGCGTCATCTGATCTCAATATGATCGAGAAGGCGTTCAAGGAATACCACAGACGAACCTGCGTTCGGTTTGTAAGGAGAGGAGGTGAGACCGACTACATCAAGATCACCAGAGCCAACACCGGCTGCTGGTCGTCAGTGGGGAGGATCGGTGGGATGCAGGAGGTTAGTATGACCACAGATCATTCATTATGGTTCTTACAGGATCCCATTCCCATCTCTTTTCATGGGCTCGAGATTCAATTAAAACAGTGAGTTGTGGATTTAATAGCTATTTACAGTTTATAGGCCTAGCAACGAGGACCATTAGAGACGATTTAGAACAAAAATTCCGGGCAAGATGAATTTTTGCACAGATCTTCCAGCAAAGCTTCCAGGAAGTTCTAATAAAGGGGGAAAAGTCCTCAAAAATCGGTCAGTAGCGTTGGCCGCCATCTTGGAAAATGCCTGCACAGAAGTGGTTGTTTTCAAAAAATCTTAGAAATGGCGGAAGACAAGACGAAAAGTTTCAGCGGCAAAAATATTCCTTATTCCCTACGAAAATGGTGTCTACCATATTTTCGGTACAGACAACGGCTACGCCACAAAATCATGGTGTACATGTTTCTTATTGAGTACCAGCTGATTTTCTCATTTTTGCGACCAAGTGTCAAACAATGCCCGATAAATCCGTGAAAAATCGATTCAAACACAAAAAGACTTTTGTGCGGTGTTCGTGAAATCTTCAATAAGTATTTTAAAAAATCAAGTCTGCGGAATCGAATTTTGCATTTACCCAAAATTTTGGTATTTCCAATATTGGTATTTCCTCAAAAATGCCATATTTGACTGTTCATTAGCACTAAATTGCATTTGAGAAAAAATTATTTCTACGCATAATGAACTGACTTAAATAACGATCCGATTACAACCAAAGTTTAATCCAAAATTCCAAATATTATTCATAATATGAATACTGTTTTCGTGCTGTTTTTTCACTCTTTTTGCTACATTATTCACTTTGATGTTTTGAATATTGGGAATTAGCAGCCATATTGTATGTATAGCAACATATAAACCATGGTTTTGTGACGTAACCGTTGTCAAAACCGAAAATATGGTAGACACCATTTACGTAGCGAATAATGTGAGGAATGTTTTAACCGCTGAAACTTTCCGTCTATCTTCCTACGTTTTGAAGATATATTAAAACAACCATTTTTGTGCAGACTTTTCCAATATGGCGCCCAACACTCCAGTTAGATTTATGTGGACTTTTTCCCCTTTGTTAAGGACGCTTTCTGGAAGCTCTGTGCAAAAAATGCAAACTTGCCCTGAAATTTTGCAGAAAAACATGACCAGGGACCAAAAAATGTCCCCTTTAAAATGTCTTGACACCTTTTTTTGGAGTGAGGGTAATTGTGAAGGGAATGCCCTACGGCTGTTTGAGAGAAGTCAATCCTAACATTTGCCCTAATGACTGAAGTACTAAGGAAAGCTTTCAGACAGGATTACCGGTGACGGATATCAAAGCGGGTCCTCCTATTCCCGCATCAAACATTCCGCATGAACTAGCTTTGTCGGTGTGTGTGGAATAAGAAGATACACTCAATAGCTATCAGGAATAAATGTTACGCATCATTCTGTTTCGGAGGTGTGAGAGGGGTTGTTGTTGTTCAGCGGTTCGACAGCACCCACAAGCATACACTTGAAGATTTTTCGCAAGGAATTAGGTCCTCTCATACAGCCCCTTGGTATCCCCCTCAAAGTAATATTTGCCGTACCCTTCAGCGGGCATTTTTATACGATAACGTACAGATTCGTGCATAAACTAAAATTCGTTACACAATGTTTTACTTTAATTACGCACACAAGTTTCAAGTACTTAATTTAAATGCAGCCATCTCTTGTGCCCCAGGTGAACGTGCAGTCCCCCGTCTGCACCTACAAGATCGGCACGATCATCCACGAGCTGATGCATGCGCTCGGGTTCATGCACGAGCAGAACCGATCAGAGAGGGACAGATACGTCACCATCATGTGGGGGAACATAGAGAAAGGTAAGTTCACGCCACTCGTAAGAGTGCACTTTGGACCGTTCGTTAAATTGTGCCCTATAATTTTCTCAGTTTTTGTGAAATTTGGGAATTTATTCCAAGGTGAGGAGTGGTGGCAGGACAGAAGAAGATGGAGATGCCTGTCTTCAATGCCGACCCAACACAGAGTTGGACGTGGCAACAGATAATGATGATGATTATAAAAAACTGTTCAGCTGCAATCATCAACAACTGAATGCTTAAGCCGGAGGTTCTGGGTTCGAACCCCAGTCGGGCAAACCTTTACGACAATTGCTATTAATCAATAACTATGTCCTTAAAGCGGGCTTATGCTTAAAAACCTTATATTCATAATAATATTAATAATAATAATAAAAAATAATAAATATATTGTTCCGGGCTCAATGTGTAGTTTTAATGTGCAGGTCGCGAGAACAACTTCGAGCTAGCCAGGCAGGGCAGTGTAACCGGGTTCGGAGTCGGCTACGACTACGGAAGTGTTATGCACTACGCCTCAACTGCATTTTCCACCAACAACTCGCCAACAATTGTTCCAAAGGTAATACATGAATGCATATTTAAATGGCTAATTAGACGAGGGAGCGCAATTCAAGTCAAACGAGACTCATTCTGTTCCTGTCTTTGTAAGTGTGTGTGTGAGTGAGTGAGTGAGTGAGTGAGTGAGTGAGTGAGTGAGTGAGTGAGTGAGTGAGTGAGTGAGTGAGTGAGTGAGTGAGTGAGTGAGTGAGTGAGTGAGTGAGTGAGTGAGACAGTGAGTGAGTGAGTGAGTAAATGAGTGAGTGAGTGAGGGAGTGAGAGAGTGAGTGAGTGAGTGTACGCCGAAAATCAGCCGAATTACTGAACATATTGCGCTAAAATTTTTAACAGACATCCGTTATCAGTAAACTGAGAACTGTATCAAAATCAGCAACATCCGTTGAGGTTTAAACCTGCAAGACAGGATTAATTGAAAATAGACTTAAAATGTGTTACATTTTATTTAGCAACAAATGGTTTTGTTCTTGAAGTAATCATTTAATCGAGTCACGTTATGAATGTCAGGTGCGGTGAATAAGCAGCGAACAACATCTTACACGCTCAAGGTTAACAAAAATTCGCTGGGAGATTGAGTAAACCTTGCAATCTTCACACGTATTTCGTTCTGGTTATTTTTCCTTAGAACTGTATAAAATGTATTTCAAAACATGTTCTATAATTTTTTTATACAATCTAGAAATTACAAAATCTTTTCCGACCGTTGTTTGAACCCAAGTCTCCCATATTCCGGGTATAAGGTCGCCTTTGCCAACTAGACTAAAAAAACGCCAGTCGTTGTTAGACGAGTGAGCGAGTCAAGTGTTGAGTACCCGTGAACATTTGCATTTAAGTTGAAAATATGTATGTATACATAATGTATATATACGTCTCTCAAATATGGTACAAATGATAAAGGTTTGTGTTACGTTGGTACAAGGGCGCGTCAACTGTAGCGCCTTGATGAGCCACTCTAGCGCATGATAGGCCAGAAAGAAAATTACCGTGCTCTCTAGATCCAGCCTTAGGTAGAGGGAAGAAAGGGAATGTTACCAGATACTCAACACATGGCTCACTCACTCGTCTAACAACGACTTTGGCGTTTGCCTACTATTTAGCAGGAGAGTTTGTGAACTTGTGTTTGCATTTATTGATTATTTGTGTTTTTTTTACTAATGCTGTAGGCAATCCTTAGTAACATGGAATGGGATCGAATCTTGGGTCCCACAACCCTTTCATATAATATGTATCATTTCAATTTTAATAAATTGTTGATTTATTTTTTACATTATATTTAAATTGTTATTTTATCGTTTTCAGACTCACGAAGTTTAAACACACACAAAATTGTAACTCAACACTTGGAATAACATTTGTATAAGGCTGACTGTCTTCATCTTCTCATCTATGTCTGATATTCAATAGGCCTGCTTAAAATGTTCTGAGTGTTACATAAATTTTAATACCAACATTTCAAAATACAGTTGCCATGCAAAACATTGGCTTGGAATGCATACATAGTTACTCCGAGAACACAGCTTGCCTGGTGATATAACTCTATGTTACCCAGTAAAAGAATAATATTATCTCAAAACTTATCTTTCATGTTTCTTGGTTCTTGTAAAAGTTTGCTTTAGTAAAGCGAGACTACTGTGATTGTATCACAACTCAAAATTGTACCACACAGGAATGACAATTGATTGTGATAATGGTTTGCAAAACGCAAGTGGTTATTTGTTAACAAATATTTTATTCAAATTTAGCTTATATAGTAGATTTGTGGATATAACCCATTAAATTAGCTTCGTGATATTTAAAACATTTTATCCTACACGTACTTTAAATATTATATAGTCGCACAATCACAGTAATATTTTATAATACGGTATTTTCGCACGAGTTTTCTTATTAAGCGAGCGAAGCGAGCGTTTCCATTTGACTCTGCCGGAAAAATTAGTCACTGGTTTTGTTTGTTTTTTTTTTTTGTTTGTTTGTTTGTTTTTTTGTTTTTTTGTTTTTTTTGTTTGTATGTCTCGCGATAACGTTCGAACGGAGGCTCGGATCGAGTTGAAATTTTCACCATCCGCAAGCTTTGTTCTCGATTGAATGCCATTAGTTTTGTGGCAAAATCGTTCAAAAAGTTAAAAAGTTACATTAAAGTTAATCGAAAGTTTTTTTTTCAAACTAACCGGCGACAAAATCTGAGATAGCCAAATCATTTAGAATGTCCGTCCGGTCACGAATATGTTAATTTTAGTTTGATCCGATAAGTAGTGTAGATGGAAATTACATTATAACAAAAGTAACGTTGCCATGGCAACGAAAAGACGCGCGAAGTTTCTAATGCACTGCCACCTAGAAGTAATCAAAATACTTTCGAGGAAGTAGTCTATTATTTGTCAACAAAGAGTTTAAATAGTTTTCCCAAGGAGTCAAGATCCTCTAGATGGCGGTGGATTTTAAAGTAAAGATTTAAACACGGGTTTACCCAAATTCCTTGGCAATAATAAATAATACTGGAAACGCGAACGTCGTAAATTTTTAAATTTAAAAAAATGTGCAATGTGGGTCTAGCTATAGCATGTGCTCGCTTATCAACGCGTCCAACTGAGCGTTTCCTAGTTTTAGTACAGATATGTTAGTTGTTGTTATGTTAATTGGAAACGCTCAGTTGGACGCGTTGATAAGCGAGCACGTGCTATAGCTAAACCCACATTGCACATTTTTTTAATTTTAAAATTTGCGACGTTCACTGTCCACGGGGCCATGTTTCCAATATTTAAGCGAGCGAAGCGAGCGTTTCCATTTGACTCTGCCGGAAAAATTATAGTCACTGGTTTTGTTTTTTGTTTTGTTTTGTTTTGTTTGTTTGTTTGTTTGTTTGTTTGTATGTCTCGCCATAACGTTCGAACGGAGGCTCGGATCGAGTTGAAATTTTCACCATCCGCAAGCTTCGTTCTCGATTGAATGCCATTAGTTTTGTGGCAAAATCGTTCAAAAAGTTAAAAAGTTACATTAAAGTTAATCGAAAGTTTTTTTTTTCAAACTAAACGGCGACAAAATCTGAGATAGCCAAATCATTTAGAATGTCCGTCCGGTCACGAATATGTTAATTTTATTTTGATCCGATAAGTAGTGTAGATGGAAATTGCATTATAACAACAGTAACGTTGCCATGGCAACGAAAAGACGCGCGAAGTTTCTAATGCACTGCCACCTAGAAGTAATCAAAATAATTTCGAGGAAGCAGTCTATTATTTGTCAACAAAGAGTTTGAATAGTTTTCCCAAGGAGTCAAGGTCCTCTAGATGGCGGTGGATTTTATCCACAAAGTAAAGGGTTACACACGGGTTTACCCAAATACCTTGGCAATAATAAATAATATTGGAAACATGGCCCTGTGGACAGCGAACGTCGCAAATTTTAAAATTTTAAAAAATGTGCAATGTGGGTGCAAAGCTATAGCACGTGCTCGCTTATCAACGCGTCCAACTGAGCGTTTCCTAGTATTTATTATTGCCAAGGTATTTGAGTAAACTCGTGGGTAAACCTGTACTTTGTGGATAAAATCCACCGCCATCTCGAGGAACTTGACATTATTTCCTTGGGAAAACTATTTAAGCGAGCGAAGCGAGCGTTTTCATTGAACTCTGCCGGGAAAAAGTCACGTTTTTTTGTTTTTTGTTTTTTTGTTTGTATGTCTCGCCATAACGTTCGAACGGAGGTTCGGATCGAGTTGAAATTTGGACCATCCGCAAGCTTCAAACAAATAATACACTGCTTCCTCGATAGTATTTTGATTACTTCTTGGTTGCAGTGCATAGTGGCCAGAAACCTCGTGCGACTTTTAGTTGCCATGGTAACGTTACTTTTGTTAAAATGTCATTTTCATCTACACTACTTATCGGATCAAAATAAAATTAACATATTCGTGACCGGACGGACATTCTAAATGATTTGGCCACCTCAGATTTTGTCGCCGCTTAGTTTGAAAAAGAAACTTTCGATAAACTTTCATGTAACTTTGTAACTTTTTGAACGATTGTGCCACAAAACTAATGGCATTCAATTTAGATCGAAGCTTGCGGATGGTCCAAATTTCAACTCGATCCGAACCTCCGCTCGAACGTTATGGCGAGACATACAAACAAAAAAAAACAGTGATTTTTTTCCGGCAGAGTCAAATGGAAACGCTCGCTTCGCTCGCTTTATAACACTGCATTCAAAATATTTTTGTTTTCGAATACAACAACGTGTTTCCTTCGTGTAACTTGTTTGTGTTCCACCTCACTGATTCTGAATTCCTAGCTGGAGATATCGCGAAACTAACAGCGAGGTCACCAAACTCCAATAACAGCAATGTTGTTGATTGACACAACACAACAAGTTTGAGTAGCTGGACGAGAATATTTACGCGAGCACCTGCAGCTTTCTATTGCTATGTCATAATTATAGCTATCAAGACAGAATTGATTTGCTTACTGACTGACATTCTTGTTTTGTTAAATTGTTTGAATATTTGATATAATAATCCTAACTCATTTCCAACTATGTCAGAAATTTTATTACATAATAATATATTATTTACTTTATTTTTAGGTATACATAGTTAAATAGCAAAGTTTCTTTGATGCCATGATAATATTTAATTTACTTTCGGTGGAAGTCCGCAAGAAAATTGATGTACTAGTTGAATATTATTTGTTTTTATAAATATTTACTTTAAAAATGAATAGAATCATTTGGCTAGTATCGTTTGATATCACAGTGTTATAAAACAGTGCAACACATGTCTGTATTAATAGCTGAATGTTTCATGTTCAACGGAGATGTATTGATTGTTCACGAGAGTGCTTGACATTCTTCGTTCTGGCAATTTAATGTTACAACAGAGAGACGAATTAAATATTTATTACCAGTAGGTTGCAAACGTACCGAGATTTAAAAATTAAAATTCACTTTCTAGTTTCACTCTAAAAAATACAAATGGCTCGTTGTGTTATGTACATTCCACAATTTTACAGGCTTTACTAAAAAAATGTTATGTATATCAATAATATACGTTCAACCCAAATATTCAATTTATTATTATAGTAATTGGCACTTTAACAGCGAAGATTATTGCATTTATATTATATTGATTGTTAACAATGAATAAATACACACCAATGAGTTTGAGTATTATTAAGGTAGGTCGATATAGCTATAGAACAAATATTATTTTTAAACCAATGCTTAATTGTGGTGGTACACAGCTAATACGCGTACTACTTCATTTTTGTAAGGTCTGCGGTGTCCGTATATCACTCACTACCATTATCCCGGCTTGATTTGTTTAATATTTTTAAATACATACATCGCTAGTTTAGTTTTTTTTTATATCAAATGTAATAAAACTTATCTCAAACTCGTTTAAATACTTTAATTATTACACTCTTCGAAACGAAAAAATCCTAATCTGTGCGCCCGGACCCGCATTAGCTATATAGGACCCCTTTACCCCAGACAAATCATGTACTTTACCCAGGAAACATCGTATACCCATTAAATTTAGATGATACCACTGGATATAAAGTCGCATGATAGCGTACGACTTCCTTTTTCATAAAACAAACTTTACCTACAAAAACTTGTGTATGAAGATTTTTCATAGTTTTATTTTGATATAATGTCATCAAGATTGAAATAATAAAAATTGAATAAATATAAAATAAAGTAAAATAGGACTGGTTAACCTTAGTTAAAAGTAAACAAATAGCGCTTTGTAGCATCTATTCTCTAAACGCTATTTTTACGTACCACTAGCCATCGTTATCAACGATCGTTCGACAACTTATCGTTGAACTGTACCAAAAAGCTCTTATCAACGAATCAATACCTCCACCCCAGTATGGGTCTGGTTCATTGATGTCAAAACACGCAACACAACTAACACAAATACAAAACTTCACTCGCAACCCAACAAGCACAAAAAGCCGCTTGTGGCCCATAAGCGGTTTACTGCTGTAATCCCGATCCATAAGCGGTCCGCTTATGGTCCATATAGGCTCAAAACCAGCAGCTGGTACAGTGCGAGTGGACCATAAGCGGTCCACAAGCATAAACCAGCTGCCGGCTAAGTGCGAGTGGACCAGAAGCGGTCCATAAGCACAAAACCAGCTGTGGCACGTGATATAAAACTAATTCCTATTTAAAACTAGGAAAACGCTTAAGTCCCGCCGCGTTGTTGGATGAGCGTAATTGGTGCATTGAGTAGCCAAGTGTTATGCGGATTTTCTGTTGTTCTGTAAAAAAATCATTACTAAGTTGATTTATTAAAAAAATGCATTTAAATTTAATTAAAAAATAAATTTTTAATTTTAATTTTTTTAATTAATCGTAATTTAAAAAAATAAAAATCGTAAAATTTCGATTTTCATAAGAAATAATTATTCAATTGTACTCAAATTTCACACGAATATATTAATTCATAAAATTAAGGTTCTGTGATTAAATCATTACAATCGGATAAAGCATGTAGGTGTTATAAGTCAAAGAATTGATTTAAAAAAGAAAAAAAACGTAAAATTTCGATTTTCATGAGAAATAATTTTTCGATTGCGCTTAAAAACGTGGCAGTTCTAAGTTCAGAGATATCGAAGGCCTTCATAAAATTTCATCGCAATCGGAGTATCGGTTTAGCCGAAATCGTGTGGACAAACAGAAAAAAATACAAAAAAAGGAAAAAAAAGAAAAAAAAACATTCCGGAATTTTTTCTCCAGTGTAGTAGAATGGAATCTTCGCTTCGCTCGCTACGCTCATCCAAAAATGCTTTTTCATGTTTAAATTGTTCCTTTAGGAAAAGGACGACGTACCGATTCGATTCCCCTTTAAAAGATCTTAACGCTGTCGCCATCCCGTTGATTTCGAGAGTTCATATTAAATTAAGTAACGCTGTGTGTTTCAGATATCGGGCAAGAAGATGGGTCAACGTGAGGGCTTCAGCAAGGGAGACATCAAGAAGATACGGAAGATGTACAAGTGCCCCGCCCCCCGCGGGGGTTTTCTTCGCCCTCACTAACCTACAATACGTGTTATCTTATGCAAAAGTAACATGTGAAACCCAAAATAAATGTATGCTAGATTCTGTCCTGTAGGCATAAAACACGGTTTTCCTTTGTTATTTTCTATGGCCAATACGGAAATGTTATTAGAAACTAAATCTCTGCCAGAAGAATTCTACATCCAAAGTTTGGAACCACCGTTTAAAGGGTTTTTGGCGTGATTTTTGTCTACAAATTTAAATGGTGCTTTTCCAAGTTTCTGATTACATCGTTATGAAAGCATCCATATGCCGTATTTTGAAGGTTAATTGCATTCACATGTTTCTTTTATGTTTATGCTTACACCACTGAATGAGAATAATCCCGTGCCCAATGCCCTACCACGCTGTTAAGTATGTGATGGAACACAAGAAAATAAGACAAAGTTTACTCGTTTTAACGTTTACCAATGTGTAGTTGAACCGCAGATTATCTATTACCTTCTACCCAATGATATTTAACATATATCGTAGGCTAGATCCCCAGTCTCCCATACGTCCGCACAGGCGCGACCGTACCAAATTAAAGAGTCAATCTGAAATTTTCAAGATGGCGATTTGGCGTTTCAATTTATGCTTTAAAATGCGATCAATTATTTTTCTGGGTTATTTGATATGGTTTTAGCTTGTGCAACATGGGAATGCAATAAGAAGTTGTTGCATACGGGAACTTAGTAATCATTTGGTGTTTATGGCTAATATGCTCACCTGTCAACATGACGGCCATATTTAAATATATTTGGGCTACAAATCGCTCCCATCTACTTTAACATGAAAACTGACCTTTTCAAGATGGCTTAAATTGTCACGGAAGTGGACCAAGACTCGGGATCTAGCCTACTATAGATGTTAAATATCTTTGGTTCTACCATAGTTCGACTTGATCTTGTTAAACTCGAATAATACAGTCCAGGTCCTACAGTTTTACAACACTCATAGAAACGTATTTAGCATTTTTTTAAACTTATAGGCGGCTTAACAGTTATGTCGACCTACCTTGGAAATTTTAGTCACGATTTAAGTTATTTTCGGTATCGTTGCAATGTCTTGTATATATAATACTTCTTCAGCCGCTGTAATGACTCTTGACCTGACAACCAGATCAAATCTAACTGTGTACAAGACCGACTGAAGATTCGTCGCATATAACTGTGTAAAATATCCTATATGTTTGTGAATATTAATTTAACACAACATAAGATATTCGTGATTATGCGCCAAGCATCAATCAAACCTGCATTAACTTTAAATTGTTGACATTGTACAAAATAATTTAATACCATTTGCCCTTGCTCCTCCCGAAATGTATTGTTTAATTTATTGGAAGCCATTCGTTTAAGAAAGTTATACATCATCTCCTGACTAAACTCCTAGAACTCTTGGGCAAGTCCTCCAAATAAGAAAAAAATAGTTACTTTGTAAAATAAATGGAAGTAATTAAACTAAGTAAACAAACTCTAAAACATTTTATGAAATTGTGAGGATTTCGGAAGGATTTTAGTTTCTTCGAGTTCATTTGGAAGATAGAGAGAGGTAGTAAAATCCAGACAACTTATAAGTTATATGAAATTAGTTCGTTAGATATTTGACCCGGAAATAGAATGTTTATTGAGTGTTTCTGTAAACTCACTTACCAAAGTCACTGTAGTCAGTAAAACGTTGCTAGCATGTAACCATCTATCCATGTAAACATGTTAACATGTAACCATTTAACCATGTATCCATGTAACCATGTAACCTAGTAAACGTGTAAACGTGTAACCATATAACCATCTAACCATGTAACCATTTATCCATGTAACCTAGTAAACGTGTAAACGTGTAACCATGTAACCATATAACCATGTACCATGTGTTCAAGGAGGATATGTACGTTAAAATTGTTGCAATTTCCGTTGAAAAACGAAATAATATAAAAAATACTCTAAAAGTTATGTGTTTCTACCCAAAAGTGACTATTCTCAGTACATTTTTAAATACCTGTAGGAGTAAACCTTGTCATCACGCTAAAACTTTTCAACACACCTTACTTACTTTAGTTAAACTATTAAATCAACAAGTTTATAGTATATTATTTATCGTATTGTGGACCCGTTGGAAAAAGTTACTAATTGAAGATACACAGAATACGATTTTATTATTTAATCGTGAAGTGAAACAATAATAATTGTTATACAATATGTATTTATACAATATTATTTAAACCATCCCACGACATTAAACAGAGGCTTAAAATATAAACTTTCGTGATTTTTGCAAAAGAAAAGTTTCGAAATAAACTTGGGTAATTGTTTGTGTCTCTGGATTCAGCGTAAATTGCGTAAAATACAATTTTATATTGCTAAAGATGTTCCACAAACGAGCATACGTGCAAAATGCACTTTGGTCTATACTCTATTCGCGGTTAAAACCTAACCAGGTAGCAGCACGGTCGTATGCCAACATGGCCGTCCGAAGGCAGATAAAAACACGGGCTGCATAGGGAGCAAGTGTGTTTTTCATGCTTTAAAGCATAATATTTTATTGTAAGCGTCAGTTCTGGAAGTATTTCCACTTTTCAGTAGTTGGGTACGATGGGGTAGGACAATCACTACATTTTGTAACCATCATCTGCAAAATAATTAGCAAAATAAGGAATGTTATCTCGTAATTTGAAGACGTGTAAAATCCTATGGGCAATGTGTTTGCAGTAATTTTACCTTGATGGCAATACTGCGAATTTCCCATGATTATTGGCCTTTACTAATAGGCCTATGATAAGTTATTATTTTGTATCACACATTATTTCCCCCCACCCCCCCCGGAAGTATTTTTTGTGGGTTCCCCGCGAATAAATTATTAAACTCGATTTGTTATTAAATTTGTGTTTCGTCACGCCATTGACACCTCTTATAACACAAGCCTCACATTTTAAAAGCCCCCCCCCCCCCCCGCAACCCGGCTAAAAGTTTAAAGTTATGTATGAACTTAATATATAGGCCTACTATTATTAATACGCATAGGTAGTTCTACTAATATTGTTAAGTCCTAGAATTGTTTTGTTGTTGTTTTGGTTGAGATTATAAATAATATGAATTGAATTGTATTGTATGCGTTTTATTTTTAGCTTCACAGCTATTTTACATCCTACTTACATATATTTTCTATTTATTTAATATCCACTCACGACATTTACTTTTAAACATTCCAATATTTTTGATCCCTCTCAAATCTCTTGATAACTTATTATTATACTGTCTTAATATTATTAAATAAATAATAAAAATGTAGATTTTTGCCCAAAAATTATTAAGTCTAGGCATAATTTGCTGTTCACGGCAGCAGTTGGTACAAATCTCTTGGTATATAGGAATAAGAAATCAAGGTAGGCTAGTTTACATTCAATGCACTGCACAAATTAAAAATATATTATTAGGGACATATATTATTAATAATAAATAATAATTTTAAAAATTCCATATTATATCTATACCCATTATCAAATATACCATTAATGTGATTTGCATAATGGTACTCAGTATCATTGGGTTTAGAATGTTGAACCCAAAGACGGTATACATAGCTCTTAGCCCGCTTTGGCCCTATACCGCCTACAGCACATCATTGTAATAAATTAATTACCATTATATGGTATTGGTATGACGTTTATCGGTTGGTGGTGTCCATGAAACTGATTACAGTTGCGAAAAATGTGTCTCAAGGTATGGGAATAGAGCTCCCAAGTAACCCACAGTAATGCACGGAATAATATACACATGCATACTTTTTGTTTCATTACGCATCACTTAAATGTGTATTACTAATTTTATGACCTTTCTTGCTTGCTAAATAATAAACATGATAGAGTAAATTCATTCTGGAGCTGGAGTTGACCGTGACGCTACAATATTGCATTGGTTTAACATTGAATGCCGCCATGCAGCCGCCCGGTATCTGCCTTGGAGCAGTTCTCCAGTTGACCGCCAGATGTCAGCCACTTTGCTTTTAAACGCGAATAGGATCAAGTGATCTATTGAAATAAATACATGTGACTTGTGTACCCTCTCAGCACCGATGTCGAGTAGCCAACGAGTGAATAATGCCCACAGCCAGCGACCGATCGGAAATTGGTTCTCGGTGGTTGAGAAAATCAACATAAACCATTTTAATATCGAAATTCAAAGAAATGTATTCATAACTCAAATATTGACAAAATCGCAGCCGTATTATTAAGCAGAACACTCGTTTTACTCAATACGTATTAAATCAGCAAACGTGATTTCTCAAAACGATACATAACGATATTTTTACTGAAATTGAAGTTTGCTGGCCTTTAAACCTCAACGATTATTACCTTTTTTGGAATTATGTATGTATTTATTTCTTAACGTCTATACTATTCAGTTAAAAACTGATTTACAAAGGAGGACAACTAAATAAATCTAATTACATAGATGCAGACACAGCAATGAACTACAGCAAAGTAATTTTTTTTAATAGTAATATTACTCTCACAATGTATTGATAACTGAATAATTTTGATAACAAATTTCAAAAGGATATTAAATACATGTAATTAATGAAAAAAAGTTGGTTTAAATTGAACTATTATTCAACCGTTTACATAAATAATTTTATAAAGTACATTTATTTGTTTTTTAAAGAGAAATTAATTGATGTTACACATTTTCCAAATTTTCTCTAATTTGAAAATGAAAACGATCAATTCTCAACGTTAAAATGCTAATTCGCCACACTTTTACTCATTGTGTATGTGTGTGAAAAGGAAATAGTGGGGGGAGAGGGAGTTTTACAGACGAAGTCACATCATTCCTTCACATCTTTCGCAGCACGCAACTTGGTCTCCTTCCTTGTCCTTCTATAGTTAATCACATAGAATACCCAGCGTTGAATTGCCCTCATCAATGACTGTGCGGATCGTAAAAGGCGAGAAAACCGTCAATAATGTCCGTCCAGATAACTTCGAGAAGGCCCGGAGTATGCATTGTCCGTGAAACCCCCGCCCAGCACGGGCCTGTCCCTACTAACTTCGCCCCTAGGTTGAAGTGGTGAAGCGGCAGAACGCTCAAACGTACCGGTAGTTGGGCAGGTCTAATGTCTTTGAATAACCTCCAGTCAGCATTGACGGTGTCGAAATCGATCCGCTACCTCTAGAATCATATCTTACTCGCGTCAAAGGACAAACGAGCCTTGTACTATGAAGAAGTTGGGGCAAGTCAACAGTGGAATGCTTATAAATTAGTATAACTTATCGAATTCGATTTATACCATTTAAATAATGACGTTAGAACTATCTATTATTTATACGAATATTATAATCAAACTTAAATGCAAATGTTCCGGCGCACTCAACACATGGCTCACTCACTCGTCTAACAACGACTTTGGCGTTTCCCTAGTAATATTTCGTATAAATAATAGGGTATTTAAGTTTAGGTCATAGCTTAGGTCATGTAATGCTCCACTGTAGCCTATGATAGGCTAGGGAGGCCAAAGGTAGGGGGAAGAAAAGGAATGTTACCGGGTACTCAACACATGGCTCACTCACTCGTCTAACAACGACTTTGGCGTTTCCCTAGTTTTATAAACAAACAGAAAGCACGCCAATTAATGGCGGCGTAGAATGTGTTTTTGTTTGCAAAAATAACAAATTAAACACGGCCCATAGGCCTACTATGTTTTAATTATTCCTGTTTGATCTTTAATTGTTTGTACCAAGGCAGTGATCAAGATCCACGAATCTCAATGGAGTTTCTACAAACCATGGATGTAACTATTTTAAGTCCATGCACAAACCAATCGTATCTTCTGTCGCTAAACGCAAATTTGTATAGTATAAAAAATTACAAAAGACATAAAAATTGTATGGGATTGTTCATGTACATCGTACTTTATTTCGCATGCCAACCATCTAGGTTAATAATATTAATTACAAATAAATAAATAATTTCTGTAGTGTTTTAACATTGCAGAATAGTATAAGAAACATAGCCAGTACGAGAACGAGCTAAGATTGCAAGGTTTACTCAATCTCCGTGCGGAGTTTTGGGTAATCTTGAGCGTGCAAGTTTCGATGCATCTTGGCCAGTGCCGCGCACCTCTTGACATTCCAAAAATTATAATTCTTCCCGAAAAAACATTGTTGTTAAAATAGAACCTACACATTTAAGCCCATTTATCAATTTATTATTTACCTACCTAAGGTCTCCCTAGCCTATCATAGACTAAAGTGGTGCATTATTACCTTACAGTTGACGTGCCCTTATACCAACTCAACTTAAAACCCTATTATCTATACCGATATAATTATCAAACTTAAATGCAAATGTTGCCGTGTACTCAACACATGACTCGCTCACTCGTCTAACAACGACTTTGGCGTTTCCCTAGTCGAGTTGGCTAAAGCGCACTTATAGCCGAAATGTGGGAGACGTGGGTTTAATGGTCGGGAAAGATTTTGTAATTTCTGGATTGTATTTTTTAAATTATTTAACATGTTTTGAAATGCATATAACGCAGTGTAGTCCATCATCTGTGACAATACTACGGAAAACATGGCCAGTAGGAAATACGTGAAAATATTGCAAGGTTTACTCAATCTACGAGCGGAATTTGGGGGTACCTTGACGTCCAACATTCGATTAACCTTGGACACGGCATTTCACAGCCAGGTAAATAACAAACAAAATATATTATTTCAAAATGAAAACCATTGTCGTTAAAATAATTCCCATACATTTCAACGAATTTTTCAGTTTTTTATTTCTTGCAGGTTTAAATCGTAACAGATTGTGCTCATTTTGTTAGCAGTTCTCAGTTACCTGGTCACTGATGTCTGTTTAAAATTTCAGCTCGGTCTATTTGGCCGTTCGGCCGTATGAGCCTGGACAGACAGACAGACATTTAACATTTAACATTTAACATTTAACATTTAACATTTAACATTTAACATTTAACATTTAACATACAGAATTAATCACGACCAAGGCCCGATCGAGTAGCGTTGTAGACTACGTTCGCTGCGCTCACTCGTCTAATAACCTCCAGTCAGGATTGACGGTGTCGAAATAGAACCGCTACCTCTAGAATCATATCTTACTCGCGTCAAAGGACAAACGAGCCTTGTACTATGAAGAAGTTGGGGCAAGTCAACAGTGGAATGCTTATAAATTAGTATAACTTATCGAATTCGATTTATACCATTTAAATAATGACGTAGAACAGTTTGGCTGTTTCAAACTCAAACTTAACTAAGTATTCAAATTAACTAAATAATCAGAAACAAACCATTTTCATAAAGTATGTGCTGTAGGAGAATAGGGTTGAGTGGTTTCTCCAAGAAATCAGAGTTCTGTCAATATAAATTATTTTCTAGGACGAAAGCATCATATTGATTATCTGCTTGGTCTTTTTAAACGGGACGCATACGAAATACATTTTATGTAACAGTATTGATATTCGTTCTTATTATTATTTCGTGTTTCGCACATCAAAATAGGACCAACTTTCACTTTCAAATATTCTTACTCTAAATTTGTCATCAAAACAACCAAAGAAATAATAAATCGCGGCAAACAGCTCCAATGTCACTATTTGTTTTTGTGATACATTTGCAATACAAGTGAAAGAGAAAGTTTATCTAAATATGACTTGAATGACACGAAACCGTTGCTTCCAGAATTTGCGTGTTTGTAGCTATACCTTTGAACTCGTTCACATGACATAACCATTTGATATATACACTTTTAATTAGGCTATATATTATAACATTAAACATTTACAGATGTAATAAATCACGCTTGCACTTAAGAAAATAAATGTTATTCTCTTAATCAACTTATAATCCTGTCAAATAAGATCGTATATTGACGTTTGGAGGAAAAAATTGCGATGTCGCTGAATTTTTGCAGAGACTTTCCTTATATAATACTAATCAACATACTAAAACTCCCCTACAATCGGACTGGAGCTTCGGCCGCCATATTGGAAAATGACAGCCAAAAGGTGTTTGTTATCAAATATCTCCAAATTGGTTTGAGATAGACAAAATACCTCAATGGCAAAAATATTCCCCATTTAATTCTCTACAAAACAGGTGTCTTCTATAGTTTTGGCAGGGGCAACGGTTAACGTCACAAATTCGTGGTTTATATGTTGCTCATTGGAGTACCAGCTTATTTCCAAATTTTCACGCCCAGCATCAAACAATGCCCGGTAAATCCGTAAGAAATCGATTTAAATACAAAAAAACTTTTGTACGGGGTTCATGAAAGCTTCCATTAGTATTTAAAAAAATCGTTTGCGAAATAATTTTGCATTTACCTGGAATTTGGTTTTACCATTGTTGGCATTTCCTCAAAAATGCCCTTTTTGACTGTCCATTATTAAGCACTAAATAGCATTGGAGGAAAAATTCTTGCTACGCACATTGAAATGACTCAAATAATGATCCGATTACAACCAAAGTTTAATTCAATATGGCTGCTAATTCCTAATATCCACAACATCAAAGTGAATTATGTAACAAAAAGAGTGTAAAAACAGCACGAAAACAGTATTCATATTGTGAATATAAGGAATTAGCAGCCATATTGGATTTAAACTTTGGTTGTAATCGGATCATTATTTAAGTCATTTCAATGTGCGTAGAAAGAATTTTTCCTCAAATGCTATTTAGTGCTTAATAATGGACAGTAAAATATGGCATTTTTTAGGAAATGCCAACAATGGAAAAATCCAAATTCCGGGTAAATGCAAAATCCGATTTCGCAGAACTGATTTTTTAAAATACTAATGGAAGCTTTCATGAACCCCGTACAAAAGTCCTTTTGTATTTAAATCGATTTCTTACGGATTTACCGGGCATTGTTTGATGCTGGGCGTGAAAATTTGGAAATAAGCTGGTACTCCAATAAGCAACATATAAACCACGATTTTGTGACGTAACCGTTGCCCCTACCAAAACTATAGAAGACACCTGTTTTGTAGGGAATTGAATGGGGAATAATTTTGCCATTGAGATATTTTGTCTATCTCAAACCAATTTGGAGATATTCGATAACAAACACATTTTGGCCACCATTTTCCAATATGGCGGCCGAAGCTCCAGTCTGATTGTAGGGGAGTTTTAGTATGTTGATAAGTATCATTTAAGGAAGGTCTCTGCAAAAATTCAGCGACATCGCAATTTTTTCCTCCAAAAATTCTTATTTGACAGGATTATTATGATACACGGTTGAACAGGGAACACTAATCACACCTTTTACTTGTGTTACGCATCACACTAATACATGGACATGTAACAATACCAAAGGCAAGGAATTCAGTATAGAAATGTTACTGATATTTAAAAGAAACAATAAAATGATGGTAAGAAAACGTTTCATACTGGTTTTACGGTCGTTTGAGATCGAACTCGCAACCTGTTGTACGTAATAATTAGTTATTAGCTTAAATTATCATTATTTAACATTTTGTACATATATTTTTATAGAATGGAATTCATTATCCAATTATTTATTAATTAATTCATTAATTTTTATCGTTATTAAACTATATTTACTCACCAATGAAACATGTTAATTGTTTCCATACAAAATAACATTACACGCTTGAAATTGTAATAAATTAACATGGGTTACATCACAACGTTGAGCACAAAGTTGAGCACACACCCAAAACTATTCACCATAATAATATGCAATATTACGGAGCAAATTTATGACGGGCTCAATCGTACTCAATCAGTACGTGTAAAATACAACACCTTGTTAAGTAAAATGATATCAATCCAGAAGTTATAAAATACATCCCGACCAGGGATTGAGCTCTAGTCTCGTTCGGTCAACCAGTCGGGGTTGGATTTTATAATTTTGTGTCGCATTCCACATAATCAATATTTTGAACTCGGAAACTGCTCGCACAGCTAAATCTTAGAAAAATCTTTTCTATAGTGTAACAGACTTGGGAGTATGGTACTCTTTTTTTAAAATTATATCTTATCACGTCATAGATATTATAATATGTAGGCCCGGTGACCGGTGTGACTTTATACAACATTGAGGATTTGTGTTTGAGATCCGTTTATTTGAAAACAATATTTCATACAACATGTCACATCTTGGAAATGGCTGTACGCATGAGGGTGGTGTCAGATCTGAGTTTATATGGTGGACTGTAGCATTTCAATATTATTTTGAAACAAGTCTATGATTTAAAAAATATTTATATCGCAATTTAAATGATATGTAATATCTTATTCGTAACTCATCAAATAAAAATGAGTTTTATTTATTTTATGATATTATTATGATTATGATGATGATGATGATATTATTATTATTATTATTATTATTATTATTATTATTATTATTATTATTATTATTATTGTTATTATTATTATTTTATGATATGTAATATCTCATTCGTAACTCATCAAATAAACATGAGTTTTATTTATTTTAGACCTTGAGCCAGGGCACCAAATTCACTTGATTTGGCTCACTTGAGGTGAACAAACGTGGCATACATCGTTGGATTACTCACTACTTTGTCAATATCGGAAGGGCGATGTCCAAATTTCGCTCACGCACATTACTTCACATTAACTAGGTTGAAATGTTATTGGTTCAAGATAATGACATGAAATTTGTTGCATTTTACTCGTATTAGATATACATTTCATTCAAATTAACACACATTTAAATATCTAGCAGACAAGTAGTCTGTTTCATGAAAAATAGACCTTTACGACAAGAATTTCAACAATTGCCGTACTTTGGATACCCCTAAAATCTACATTTATGATTTGTTTTTGACAACTCTTTTTTTGTGGATTTCAAGAATCAATGTTATTATAAATATGCATGATATTTATAAACCAACTGAATATTGATAGCTTCTTGACACCTCGAAGTCAAGCGATGTACATATTTCACTAGCGCACATTCGTCTCCACCAGCTGAATAAAATCGTTTACGATTGCAAATAAATTCAAAAAATTGATTACTGTTAACTCGTGTTAGCTATTGTGTTTAATTAAAATCAACAAGAAATTAAATATCTACAAGAAAAGTAGTGTGTTTCATGAAAACATAGACCTATTCGACAGGATTTTTAACAATTGTCGTACTTTCGATACTCCTAAAACCTACATTTATGTTTTTTTAGACAATTTTTTTTTAAATTTCAAGCATCAATGTTAGTACAAAATATATGCATGGTATTCATAAACCGACTGAAGTTCGATAGCGTCTCGACGCCTTGAAGTCAAGCGACGTAGATTTTGCTTTTGCGTATGGTACATAAATCTAAATGAACAGCATACAACTTTAACTCATTAAAAATAAATTTCTGTAGTCGTGTTGGTTAAACTAGGAAAACGCTAAAGTCCCGCCGCGTTGATGGATGAGCTTTTTTTGTAAATTATTTGTTTGCGTAGGACCACTTTTCATTCGCAAGTGCTTTTTGAATGCATTGTAGGTGATTGTTGTCAAGTTTCTATTGTAACTTGTTAATTGTTAGAATAAACCTAAAAAAAACTCATATTAAAACCTTTATTTCTATGGATTCTGGCTAACTTTTTCAACTTTTTCTTTCAAAAGGAACTACATCACCAATCTGAACGTTGTAGCCCCACCCGTTTGGTCAGAATCGGCCCAAATGTGACGAAAATATCGCACTAAAAATCGAAAAACTTAAATTAAAACCTTTATTTCTATAGATTCTGGCTAACTTTTTCAACTTTTTCTTTCAAAAGGTACTACATCACCACAACCTTAATGTCCATGTGAAATATGAAGGTTGTAGCCCTACCCGTTTGGTCAGAATCGGACCAAATGTCACGAAAATATCGCACTTAAAATCGAAAAAAATCGTACTAGGAAAACGCTTAAGTCCCGCCGCGTTATTGGATGAGCGTAGGCCTAATTGGCGCATTGAGCTGCCATGTGTTATACGGATTTTCTGTTGTTCTGAGAAAAAATCATTACTAAGTTGAAGATTTTTTTAAGTTAAATTAAATTAAATTAAATTAAAAATTAACTAAAATATTAATTGTATTTAATTAGGCATAATCGTAATTTTAAAAAAGGAAAAAAATCGTAATATTGAAATTTTCATAAGAAATAACTATTCGATTAAGCACAAATTTTACACGAATATATTAATTCATAAAATTAAGGTTCCGTGATAAAATCATTATAATAGGATAAAGCATATAGGTGTGATAAGTCAAATAAATTTTAAAAATCGAAAAAAGTCGTAAAATTGCGATTTTCGTAAAAAATAGTTTTTTGATAACGCTCAAATTTCACATGATTATATCAATTCATGAAATTAACGTTCTGTGAAAAAATCATCACAATCGGACAAAGGATGTAGGTGTTGTTAGTCGAAGAAATTTTTAAAAAATCGAAAAAAATCGTAAAATTGCTATTTTCATGAGAAATAATTGTCCGATTGTGCTCAAAAACGTAGCAGTTCTAAGTTCAGAGATTTTGAAGATCTCCATAAAATTTCATCGCAATCGGAGTATCGGTTTAGCCGGATTCGTGTTAACAAACAGACAAAAATACAAAAAAGAAAAAAAAATCCGGATTTTTTTCTCCAGTGTAGTGAAATGGAATCTTCGCTTCGCTCGCTACGCTCATCCAAAAAAGTACAATATTCATGAGAAATATTTCTTCGATTGTACCCAAAAACGTGGCAAGTCTAAGTTCAGAGAAAACGAAGGTGCCCTCCAATTTTCATCAAGATCGCTTATGCCGTTTGCCCGGAATCGTGCGAACAAACAGACGGAAAAACCAAAAAAAAAAAAAAAAAAAAAACACCCGAGCTAAATTTTTTGGGGGGTCAGTGAAATTGAAGTCTTCACTTCGCTCATCCAATCAACTACATTTTTATCAACATAAATTTAAATGTCAAGAAGATAAGTAGCCTGTTTAATTAAGCGAGCGAAGCGAGCGTTTCCATTTGACTCTGCCGGAAAAATTAGTCACTGGTTTTGTTTTTTTTTTTGTTTTTTTTTGTTTTTTTGTTTGTTTGTATGTCTCGCGATAACGTTCGAACGGAGGCTCGGATCGAGTTGAAATTTTGACCATCCGCAAGCTTCGTTCTCGATTGAATGCCATTAGTTTTGTGGCAAAATCGTTCAAAAAGTTAAAAGTTACATTAAAGTTAACCGAAAGTTTTTTTTTCAAACTAACCGGCGACAAAATCTGAGATAGCCAAATCATTTAGAATGTCCGTCCGGTCACGAATATGTTAATTTTATTTTGATCCGATAAGTAGTGTAGATGGAAATTACATTATAACAAAAGTAACGTTGCCATGGCAACGAAAAGACGCGCGAAGTTTCTAATGCACTGCCACCTAGAAGTAATCAAAATACTTTCGAGGAAGCAGACTATTAATTGTCAACAAAGAGTTTAAAAAGTTTTCCCAAGGAGTCAAGGTCCTCTAGATGGCGGTGGATTTTAAAGTAAAGATTTAAACACGGGTTTACCCAAATACCTTGGCAATAATAAATAATACAGGAAACGCGAACGTCGTAAATTATAAAATTTTAAAAAATGTCAATGTGGGTCTAGCTATAGCACGTGCTCGCTTATCAACGCGTCCAACTGAGCGTTTCCTAGTGTATAAAATTAATAGACCATTCCGACAATTGGACAATTGGCCCCTTAAAAGCTTAATTTATGTTTTTTAAAAATACAAAACAAGTTGTTGGATTTCACATTTCAATTTTAATATAGATATGTATGTAGTTTATATACCAATTGAATATTGATAGCGTCTCGACGCTTCGAATTAAATCGACGCACATTTTTCCTTTGCGCGCATTAGTCTACACAAACTGCATAAAATGTTTACCATGTAACAGTAAATTTAGATATTTATTTATTTTGTACTCGTGTTAGTTATGTAGGCCTATTCAATTTTAGTCAACATAAATTTAAATCTTATCAGATTAGTAGTCTGTTTCATACAAATAGACCATACCGATTACATTGTTTACAATATTGTCGTAATTTAAATACCACCAAAAACTACATTTATGGTTGTAAAACTCAAAACATTTGTTGCAGGATTTCATACTTCAATGTTGATGCAAATATGCATGTAACTTGCAAACAAACTAATGTTGATAGCGTCTCGACGCCTCGAAGTTAAACGACGTACATTCTTCATTCAATCACAAGTGTGCATGCAATACGATAACATTTGATACTAAATCGTCATAGATAAAGCTAATGTGTACTTGAAAAAGTTGATCATTGTACTAAATCAATACATATTTTAAAATAATAATGTATAAGCAGTCTATCTGGGGCGTTTCCAGAACCTCGGAAAGGGGTTATGAGTGATTGAGTTGGCGTAGCCTAAAGCAAGGCTGGGGTGTCTGGAGGCACGGTCCCCCGACCCCCTCATAATCGCGAAAAACTAGTCGAAAAGGAACTTTTCGTTACACATGGTGAACGTTGTACGAAAATAACCAAACATGAGGCCATTGATGTTTAAGAACTATTCTCAAACCATGAAGAAGCAGACACGAATTCTACTACATTCTAAACACGCAATTCCAAATGGCTATACAAATGTCATAATACACTGTGATGATACTGATATCGTAATAGTTGCAATGCATTTTGCCCATTTCTACACAAATCAGATGGACACATCATCATTAAATGTGATACCTTAAATCGACTACGATACAATAATATAACAGATCTGTCACAAACCTCAGTACAAATTTCCCTCATATAGGTCTCCACGCAATCACTGGTTGTGATTCTATGAGTGCATTTGCTGATCGTGGCAAATCACATGCATACAAACTGTTATCTAGGGGTCATAACAACACTGCATCATCTCTTGCTGATTTGGGAGAAAATTTCGATATATCATATTAGTCCGTGGAACAAGCGTAAATACATTTCAAATCCGGAAACCAGCACCAAAATTTAGGAGCAGGTAAAAGACGTATTTTAGAATGTTATTTTCACGGGGGACACGCATGGAAGCAAATAAGTCACCTGTCATGGCGTCCACAAGATGGCCGCCAAAATAATTCTTAAAATTACTGTTACTCAAGAAGTAATCATCAGATTTGGAAAAACTAGGTTTTGTTTTATTCGTTTTTTTATGCTCTACAAAAATGTCACTAGAAATTTTACCGTAAATACAATAGTTTTAATTATATTTATATATTATTACAATGTATTGCAATTATAGCACTTTTTGGTATATATATATAATTATTTATACGTAGAATTCGCTAGATTGTCATAACATTTTCAGACTATACTAAAATAACGCCAATAAATACCAAATTTAAAGTCCCGAAACGTAAGTTCTTGTAACATTTTGATTAATTAATTAATTAAATTAAGCATTAATTAAATCCCAATTAAAATTTCTTATTCACTTACCAAAGTCTCGTAGTGTATCACACAACAACAAATGACCACAATGAACCAAAAGAATATTAGTTTTAAAAATTAAGTCCAATCACTTTCCTATTAATTCAATTAATTCAATTAAATTCTGAAGGCGCCATTTTTGCTACCATGCGTGTCCCCCGTGAAAATAACATTCTAAATACGTCTTTTACCTGCTCCTAATTTTTGGTGCTGGTTTCCGGATTTGAAATGTTCCTATAGTTTTAGCAGCTTGTTCCACGGACTATATAGCGTGATAACAGAAGTAGAATCTTTTGTATGTCAAATGTAAGGCGGTGAATGCGAGTGTGCATACAAAAATATAACAACGTTTCGCCTGGTTTTTGTTTCGCTTTTTTCGTTTTCAAAGGATGGCAAATACAATGAGCAACTGAACCAATACGAGATGAAAAAACATTTGTTTGCTATCATGTAACATGTAAAAATAAATAAGTACTTAGAGTTGAAATATACACTACTGTTATAAAATTCTCTGATACATAATTTAACAAGCAGGCCATATTTTATAATTTGAAGGTTTTATAAAATTCTCTATTGAGTCCTGATATAGACTCAATATAGCGACTTTAACCTCCCCCTAAAGCTCCCCTTCAACACAACACGTAGGTTTAAGAATGCATTAGTAATGATTGATTAGCGGAGTACTATATTTAATTAGAACCGCAGACAAAAGTTACAGCGTAACTCTCAACCGATAGAGGTATAGCGCACGTGCCCAGTCCACCACTTATTCTGCAGAAGAAATAATATGCACATTATTAAGAGTGTTGTGTACATACACTAGGGATATTTTAGTTGTTTGAATTGGATCATGTCACAATGCTGATTACCAAGACTGGGAGCATTAACTAAAGGTGCATCTCTTTGAAATTTGAAAGTATAAGAATGCGAATCTACAATATAAATAAAAATCATTGGACTTTTCACTGTTAATAATATCTTGACTGTTAATAATATCTTTATTTTAAATTTAAATTTTTTTTTTTAAATTTAAAATAAAGATATTTTAACAGTCATTATTAAAAGTTACTAGCTGTTATAAAGTTTCATTTTCATAAGCGAATCTACAAGTCAAGTTTTAAGGTTTAATTTAAATTAAAAAAGTTGCAAGCTCCACCAGCGGGCGGCAACCTGACAATCTAGGAAGGAAAATACCATTAAAAATATGTTGATTACATCATAATCAAAGCAATAATGAACAAACAAAGAGAATAGCAAAATCATAAATAAAAACTTATGAAGAAAATAAAAACTTCTTTAACCCAATTCATGAGAGATGAGAAGTAATTAGATTTTTCCATGTGTTCTTTCAGTAATGACAGCTACATTGCAGTCTTCTGTTCGATTCATATCATGGATGACAACAGTCACAACAAATAGCAATTTAATTAATGAAAGTTTGTCTCAGCTCAATGGTAGAGTTATGGAGAGGTTCTGGGTTCGATCCACAGTCGGGGCATACTTTTATTACAATTGCTATCATTGACTAGTAATAATAATAATAATAATAATAATAATAATAATAATTAGTAAATGATAGCAGTTGTAATAAAAGTATGCCCGACTGGGGATCGAACCCAGAACCTCGGGCTTAACGCGCCATAGCTCTGCCAATTGAGCTACCGAGACATAAGACACACCTTCATTAAACTGCTAATGCCCCAGTAGGGGCATACTTTTATTACAACTGCTATCATTTACTAATAATGTCCTCAAAGCGGGCTTATGCTTAAAAACCGTATATTAATAATAATAATAATAATAATAATAATAATAATAATAATAATAATATCATCCACTTTACTCCTCGCCTGTTGCTCTTTGGCAATCATAAACTCGATATGTTTCCGAATATTGCATGTAACGCAGCTGCCGTCTTTAATGCATATTATTAACCCACCCGAATAGGCGTGGACATTTATTATTAGCTGCGATGTCTGATCAAAACAACACATTCACTAATATCTTCACCAGCGAGTGACCTTGAGAGTGGTTCCGTAGCACGGAGGGGCGAAGAGAGGGACCCCTGACTTGGGTATAAAAGTGGACGTTTGGACCGAAACAATCACCAGTCACTCGAGGCAAACCAGCAGCATCGCCTACACAGCAGAAGAAGAAGAAGACATAGCCAACATGTTCAAGACAATGGTGAGTACTTACCAAACATTAAGCGATATTTTTATCATTATAAATTTTAAAAACTGTTTAACCAAGAATGTAACAATAATATCAAGGTTACATTTTTCTTTATAAATATTTTAGATGGAACGCCCAGTAAAACATGCAATTATAGTTATATTGTGACAATAATTCTTTAAAAATTCGGACAGGTTTATGAAATAGGCAAGAAAGGAGAAAAAATAAAATTATACTATACCGTTATTATGAAACAAGGGATAAAAATTAGGAGATTAAAAATGATAGCGTTAAATATAATTTTTGTTTAAAGCCTGCCCACTGACCAGGGTGCAATTTTGCCCCTCTTCTTCAGGTGTCTAAATAGGTATGTTGCGGATAGGACAATGTGAAGGGATGTCCGAGTGCTGTTTAAGAGGACCATCAGGAAAACCTATAAAAAACTTCAGTCAGGATTGCCGGTCTCGACGGGATTTGACTCGGGACGTCCAATTTAGAGTCGCGGGCTTAACGCTTAAAATGATGCTTTTTGCTTTGAATTTAGTAGTAGAGTAAAAGCAACAACATGCAGCTATAACAATTTACATTTTTATTTCTCTCATCGACCGGTTAAAAGCAAACCTGTAAACCTGGTAAAACAACAAAGTTGAAATTCCTTGATGATCTGTGTATAAATATGGCTTACTTTACCATAAAGTACTCAATACTTCAATTGCTATTTCGGTGTGTGCATTTTTACAAATTACTAGGTTCCAAAATGATTTATAACTAATTTTTGATGCCGATAGGAAACATTTTATGCACTCATTATTTCTCTGTTGCCTTATTTAGTATTTCTGACGTTGTAGCTTGTGATTGCTGCCGTCGTGTGCGCTGCGAGCGCCCAGGCCGCCCGCTTCCCTGCTGGTTTGAACCCCGCCCTCTGCCCTAACTACCCCAACTGTGACAACGCGCACATCGCACGCTACAGCAACACGGTAAGAACATAGGAACCAACAACGGCTTAATAAGATAACCCTGCAGTAAATATGAAATACATTGTTATAAATAAAACAAGTGTATTTTTGACATTGTTAAAACACACTTTGAGTATTTATGGTTTCTTGTAGGGAGTGCTCGTCCCCATCCCGACTGCCCTAGGCTACCCCGCTGGAGTGAACCCCGCTGCCTGCCCCAACTACCCCTACTGCACCACTGACATCTTCAGAACCATCGAGGTCGCCCCCCTGCCCGGTAAGTCCACTGCACTGCATGTCATGACAGATAGGACGAGAACACATACGCACTTTTTTATTATATTTCATTTACTAGGTATTAATACTGTGGACAATGTGTTAAGTAAATAATATTTTAGCGTCCTTGAACGAATTGGATGGTTAGAAAATTTATACACAGTGTTGCAACTAGGTTGCAAATGAGGAACAAAAAAGTTTTTTTTAGTAAAGGCTATAATTTTCAGTCATGCATGAATACTTCGGATTCTCCTTTTACGAGTGCATTGTCATTTAAGACAATTTATTTGGTCATGGTATCATTCATCTTAGCAAATATATTCCGAAAACAAACATAACAAACTGAAAGAATAGAAAAGCCTTTCCACATCCCCTAATTGTTGCATTACTTATACCCAGAGATAAGCAGTATTTAAAACAAGTACATGTATTTGAAATACATTTTATTTTTTATTTTTTAATTCAAATACTGTGTTGAAAAGTATTTGTATTTTGTATTTCAAAATACTCAATTCTGAAGTATCTTTGTATTTAAATATATTCAAAATACATTACATGCATGGGACGATAAATCCTAAGAATAAGGTATTAAAAAAGTAATGTTTCAATAACAATTTCATCATTTTTCAATGTAAAATTATTATTTCCTAAGTAGCCAAAATTAGAAAAATTGGATGAGCTCGGGCTAACTTTTTTGACAATGTTCAATGTCCATTTAAAAATCGCTTGATCACCATATCCATCGAATTTCACATACATTCTGGACCATTTTTCCCCCTCTTATTTTCATCCAAACAATTTGAAACCTTACGATATTAATCAGGAAGGACATACTAATTGACTCTCTGATAACATTTCCACATTTCAAATTCATGTTTCCTCTAAAGGCTTTGCAAAGTTCTACCAATTGTCTCTTTATGGCACATGTATTGTTAGATAATAAAAATAAAAAAAAGTAATGGAATACTATTAAAATTTACTCCGATAGACACAACCGCATATCCTTCCACAACAACCGTCTAAAATTTTGCAATCTTTGGGGTGAAATAATCATTGAAAAGCGTTCCAGAATAAACCCCCGCATTCCACATTGAAGCCGGGTTTGAAGAACATCCATTAGCCTTAGTGTGGCACTTGTTAAAATGTTTGCATTTATTGTGTTCATCACCAAATAAGTATTATGTTTTTAAGATAATATATAACAAAAATATAAATTATGCCCTCTGTTTAAAGGCCCTGTGAAGTTGCCATTTACATATAAAAATATTTTTAAATTGGCACATCTGATATCAATAAGTCAGTCGCAAACAATCATACACAATAATCACAAAATTATGTAGGTCTACAATTAAAATAAAGTATGTTGAAAATAAAATGTTTGTTTATTCACTTTATTGATTTACTAATTTAGCCTGATTTTTATAATGTATTTTGAGTATTTTTAAAATACAATTGATTTTAAATTTTTGTATTTCAAATACAAATTTGCCAATGTATTTGTAGCTTGTATTTGAAAATACTGAGTTTTGAAGTATTTTGTATAATGTATATCAAATACATTTTTTTGAATATTTTGCCCATCTCTGCACCTAACTGTCAGTCATGGCACTGCCTTCGCTTTCTCAAAAATGTAATAAGTATTCTACTCATCATTTTAATTATCATCAACTTTCCATCACTGGGTCGCTCAATATAAAACATAAACTGTTCACTTCCAGGCTTCGCGCACAGACTGTACCCGGCTGGCGTGAGCTCTGCTGTCTGCCCCAACTACCCCTTGTGCTAAGTCAACATGATGACGCTCAAGCGACGCAATTTCGGACATCCCTTGACAGTTTGCTGCCCTCGATGCGATGCAAGACAACTCGATGACAACTCTTCTCGCACATCGTTGAGAGACTCGACTAGGTTCCTATTACAAATACGCTCCACTCCATGGAGACAACAACTTGTTAATGAGAGATGTACTATAGTGACTAGAGATGAAACAATCTACTTCTGGTACACTGGTATCATAAAACAATATTTTAAAACTCATTTAACAGTTGAACTAGTTTTTTGTTTGCTTGTTTTGTTAAGTCGACATTTCGTTTGTTTTCCTTATTAGACAAGCTAATTGCTTTCTGAATGAAATATGTACAATGTTATTTATTGTCTTCACTCTACAATGTTTTGTTAAAGTATAATTTGGCAAAGAAACTATGTAAAACGGGGGAAAAAAATACGTAATTTATGAATAAATGCATACATGATAACCAACATTTCATTTACTTTTATCTTTAACCATTTCACATTTCTTCCACAAACGATGCAAAATGCATGTTGTTACTTCAACACAAAACCAAACGTATAAGTTTCGTCACGATAGAGTCAACTCCAGTCATCCTGATGAAGTGAGGTTCTATTTGTCAACTTGCAGCCAGGTTATTTGAATTATCAGAAGGAAAGTATTTTGATTATACTTGCAGACAGGTTTTAAAACATTGGAGGAGAGTATTCAGATTGTATACCTTGCACACTGCAAAGTACTATTTTAATAAGCAATTGCAATTATCTATGAATAATTAATTGTGAGCTAAAAGATATCCTTATATTTTAAATGTAAATATAAATACAATAAGCCTACATTTCATTGTATTTGTAGTGTCAGTATTTTAATTGTTTCATAAACTAGTTAATTAAAATACCGACAGTGTTGGATCGAGCACGTGGCTCTCATTACGGAGTTCCCTGATTAAAATTCCGTTGAGACCGGCAATCCTGACTGAAGTTTTTAAAGGTTTTTCTCAGTCGTTACTAATGCAAATGCAAGAAATTTAGTCCTCTAAAACAGCCCTCGGGCATAACTTCTCAATTGTCCTAACTCGAATATACCTAGGTTTAGACACCTGAAAAGGGGCATGCATTGCACCTAGGGCAGGTCTCACGCGAAAAATGATTATTATTAGTATTACTAATTATTGGGTGGGAGCCGAGTGATCCACATCCCATGTGACCTAAAATAATCGTCAAAGAATTCATATTATTATATTAATATAAAAATAAATTCATGTTTTTGCTCAAGTGATCTTGCTCCCAACTGATACAAATATAAATGATAATCGAAATATTAAAAATTCTTCAAAAAATAATTCTGTTTTGGATTATTTGGGTAGTTTGAAAATAATAAAATAATAATATAAATATTCCGGTGACCAGGCGAGCACGGCTGGTACACTAGCGCGCGCAATGTGAAATGCGGGCTTAGGGATCAAGATGACTGCATCGTTCATCCTTGGACGATTTAGAAGTGTGCGTACATCATATCGAACAAAAAAACTACGGGAATTCCGAAAATCCACCTCCCAAGGTGTTAAGAATAATATGTATCTTCCTTTTAACAATGTACAAATGAAAAATGAGTTTTCCTTGAATATTGACTTTTGAATATAGAAATTAGATAATCCATTTCGTATAGGTTTTGTTTTCCAGTTTACCTGATAATAAAATCATAAAAAAGTAGTCTTAGCAGTCGGCACGGTAGCAAGCGTACGAATATGCACGAAACAAAATAGAACATAAATCAAATAGCAAATTTTCATTGTGGATATTTATTTGATTTCGCTAGAAGTTAAAATATTTCAAAGGTTCTCATCAATGCTCTCAAAATCGTAGTAGCGAACATAGTGGATCGCGAAAAAAACATCAAGCAGAAAATTTAGAGATAAAATATTGCTTTTGAAGAGGAAATATTCTCTGAAACGCAGGAGTTTAAGAGGATTCGAAGGTATCTTAACACTTTAATAGACATTGGAAAAATATAATTAAAACTAAATAGTGGTTCTCACATCGTCGGTCGTCGATGTGTTCGTCCACGACGACCGAATAAGCCAATTTCATAACTATTAAATAAATAAAATAAATAAATAAATAAATTGTATTTAGAGTATATCCATTCAGTTATTTAGGTGATTTTCAGTGGGGGACAGTAAATCAAAGCGACCAAGCCAACCCTGTAGGCCCTGACGAGTGAGCGATAACCAACCAAAGATCGATATTTATTAGTAGGGAATATAGCAATCAGTGGTAGGTGGACAGTGCGAACACCCGCGGATCAACGCCAGAATCAACAATGCCGATTCAGAACAACTTTGGATTTATTATGTGCCTCGTTGCTAGGACGGCTCCAAAGTCAACGTTTACAAACTCCTATAAGACAAGAACTGATGAACTTATTATTATTATTGAGTTAAAAAACTTCTTGTTTTGACGGGAATCGAACCCTGGACCTTCTGCTTTGGAAGCAGATACGTTAACCACAAGACCAACAAGCCACACAAGACCAACGAGCCACACAAAATATGAATACGTGTGGTTACAGGCCCGTGGTGTTTACAAATACGACAATGATCACGACGTGAGAACCATATTATTCCTTCCCTCCCCCTACCTATGGCTGAATTTGGTCAGCATGGGTATTTCCACCGTTCATCCCCTAGGCTATAGAGTGGCGCATTATGGTCTTACGGTTGACGCACCCTTCAACAAACCAAACTCAAAACCCTATAATTTAAACTTCACATCAATCAACTCAAATGCAAATATTCCTGCAAATGTTGGTCTGCACATAACTCGCTCACTTGTCTAGAAACGATTTGGTTGATTTCCTAGTATAAGCTCCCAAACTTACTTATTATATTTACGAATACCCATTGCAATCTATCTAGGAGCCCGTTAGGGCGCCGCAGCCAAGCCGCGGTGCGTAAGTATTTGGAGGTGTCACCATCAAGAAACGTTTTTGTTGTGTTGAAACACTCTGAAAATCACCCTATAGGATGTTACTACACGCAATCCCCCCCTCCTTCCTCTGTCTTATTCGTCATTTTCAATTGCCCGGCTAATATGTCTTCCTACTTTTTACGTTTTTATCCAATTATTATTATGAACCCACAGTCACAGCTGCACTTTACTCGAGGAGGAAAAGAAATGCCAAGCTTATGTACCCTCCTACATTTTCGCAATCTTAATACATAAATTTACTTTGCCCTGTGACTGCATCCTTGCTAAGCTTTGCAAAATTAATTTGCACCAACTTTTACATTTAAAACAATTGGTTAAAATAAAATTTTGACACGCTTTGCAAGAATGCAGTCACAGGGCAAAGTGTATTATTTATTAAGATTGCGAAAATGTAGGAGGGTATCTTTTCGATTTTGATTGCGTAAGGTTTGGCTGTATTTTTAAAAGTTTTTTGTTACGCGTTACCCAGTGCGAAATCGAAACGTATTTTCTTGTTACAAACGTGTTAGTATAATAGCTAGGTGTGCAGTGCACCCAGGGTTGAATCTGCACTGTGTAAACTAAATATAAATAAAACAATAACCACAATGATTAATTTCGAGTACTTTTGGTGGTTCCTAACAGGGGCGCCAGGTTTTCTAAATTCCGAAAGGTGCAGATAAAATATTTTGCTAACATTTTGAAGTCAGTGGATGACCTTCTAGTTCAAAACTGCCCGTTTTGTGTACTGTATTATATCATTAATGGAATTGTTTGTGTAATTGTCATGATTTGGGTATATTTTTTATTCAGTGGCGGATAGCCAATTGACTCATGGGATTCATTTTCAAGATTTTCACATTATAATGAAACGAAAACTATCTACGTTTCTAGGGGGGGGGGGGGGGGGGGGGGGGGGAGAGAGGCGAGTTCGGTTTTCCAAAACCAGGGTAAGTTCTGGCCGTTAGCGGAAGGCGAGGAAATTTGCGAATTTAGCATTTAAGATGGCCTAAAAACACATAAAAAATCGAAAATGGCATAATTATTGTCAGCGCATTCAAAATAGGAATTTCATGAGGGAACTCGCCTCTAGTTTTAGCGAGTTTTATATTCCCTACATACTATCTGATGTTTGCGAATGCGAGATGGTCTTTTTCTCTTTCCTCGCCTTCTCCGAGGTGGCACATGCGATTAGAGCACTGGTCCGAAGCGTGTGGCTCTACGAGGAAGTGTGTTCGAATCCCGCATAAGGCATGGATTTCTTTTAATCGTCCTTCACCCTCATCCATCACCACTCATCGTCTCTAATAGCCTTAGTGCATTACTATGTACTATGGGACGTTCGGTAAACAAAAAATATCACCTTCATTCTACGATTAGCAGAGTTATGCTCTGGGTCAAATTCTACACAAGGCCCAGACGAAAGACCAATTAACAAGAGAAAATAAAATGTCAAGTGGTGCCAACAGTAGCTTTTGTTCACATTCTAGGTGATTAATTACTGTCGACTTTATAGTTACTTGTTTATTACGTACCTGTGAAAAGCTAATATAAAAATATTTGTTTTAATGCCTTTAAACTTACTTTTCACCTTTTTAAAAGGCTCATCTCACCCGAATGTGTTTGATACCAATATCATTCTGAGGTGCCCCATCTCATCTCCCATCTCATCTCATCACCACTTGTAATAGTCTTGGGTGTATACGAGTTTTTCCCTAACAATCTTTGGGGCATAGTTATCCCGGTATTGTTATAACAAGGAAAACGCTAAAGTCCCGCCGCGTTGATGGATGAGCTTTTTTGTAAGTTTTTAATTTGCGTAGGACCACTTTTCCTTTGCAAGTGCTTTTTGAATGCATTGTAGGTGATTGTTGTCAAGTTTCTATTGTTACTTGTTAATTGTTTATTAAAACCTTTATTAAACCTCATATTAAAACCTTTATTCCTATGGATACTGGCTAACGTTTTCAACTTTTTATTTCAGAAAGCAATACATCACCATTACCTTAATGTCCCTGTGAAATATGAACGTGTAGCCCTACCCTTTAGTCATAATCGGCAAAAATGTCACGAAAATATCGCACTAAAAATCGAAAAAATCGTAAAAGTACGATATTCATGAGAAATATTTCTTCGATTGTTCCCAAAAACGTAGCAAGTCTAAGTTCAGAGATTTCGAAGGTCCCCTTAAATTTTCATCAAGATCGCATATGCCGTTTTCCCGGTAGAGAGCGAACAAACAGACAGAAAAAAAAACATACAAAAAAACACCCGAGCTAAATTTTTTGGGGGGTCGGTGAAATTGAAGTCTTCGCTTCGCTCATCCACAAAAGGTGACACTATCTCCATTTGATGACAAGCGGTATGATATACCGCTATACCGAAATATTATACTGAATAATGGTGTTGATACTTTGGCAAATGGACATTACTAGGAAAACGCTAAAGTCCCGCCGCGTTGATGGATGAGCCTTTTTTGTAAGTTTTTAGTTTGCGTGGGACCACCTTTCCTTTGCAAGTGCTTTGTGAATGCATTGCAGGTGATTGTTGTCAAGTTTCTATTGTTACTTGTTAATTGTTATAAACCTAAAAAAAACTCATGTTAAAACATTTATTCTATGGATTCTGGCTGACTTTTTCAATTTTTTCTTTCAAAAAGCAATAGATCACCATACCTAATGTCCATGTGAAATATTAACGTTGTACCCTAACCCGTTTGGTCAGAATCGGCCCAAATGTCACGAAAATATCGCAACTAAAATCGGGGAAAATCGTAAAAGTACGATATTTAGAGTAAATATTTCTTCGATTGTACCCAAAAACGTGGCATAGTCCCTAAGTTCCAAGATTTCGAATGTTCCCCTTTAATTTCATCAGAGCGCATATGCCGTTGCCCGTAGAAAAGCAAAACAACAGACAGAAAAAAAACATTGGAGCTAAATTTTTTTGAGGGTCAGTGGAAATTGTAAGTCTTCGCTTCACTTGCTAACGCTCGCTAATTACCTCATCCAATGTAACTAGACCTGCGCACACCACACCCAGAAAAACAAAATTGCAAAGGCTACAATTTTCCTGTTGGTTTTGGGATTTCATTTTTACAACCGATACGAGCTTTGTTTTTTTTATATGTCATTTTTTTCAAATATACATTTTGATGAGATAATCGGTCAGTTACTGTCCTAAGAAAAACCGAAAAAAAACAATTTTAATATTATCCGTTTAGGAAAATTGGAGCGCAGTTATCGTAAAAAGTAATTCCAGGGCAGCCTAAGTATTGGTCCCAAAGTATTTTAGGACAAATCATCAAAAATTAATTTTGTCCTTGGTCTTCAAGAGGAGATATTACGATAGCCAGCATGGCGTAATTAATGAATCCACTTCCGACGACTCTCTTTCAGGCACGGAACATTTAGATGCTATTTTTACTCACTAGGACTTCGCATACGCTTTTTTTTAGTCGCTCTTGATGGATGAGCCTTTTAATTACTAGAAACGCTAAAGTTCGGCGCAGTTGATGGATGAGCTTTTTAAAGTTTTTAGTTAGCGTGGGATATCTTTAACTTTTGGCAAGTGCTTTTGTTGTCAGGTTTAATTGTTTTACTTGTCAATTGGTATTATTTACCGTAAAAAACTTATATCAAAAGCTTTATTTCTATTGGATTCTGGATAACTTTTTCACTTTTTCTTTCAAAAGGTCTCCATCCACCAACCTTAATGTCCATGTATAATTATGAACGTTGTAGTCCCCCCGTTTGGTCCAGAATTGGCCCATATGGTACGGAAATATCGCAACAAATTCAAAAAACTTAATATTAAAAGCTTATTTCTACAGATTCTGCGAACCTTTTTAATTTTTTTTTTTTCATAAGCTTAAATCACCATTACCTTTTAATGTCCATGTGAAATATGAACGGTGAGCCCCACCAGTTTGGTCAGAATCCGGCCCAAATGTCACTAAAATATCGCACTAAAAATCGTAAAAAAATCGTAAAAGTACGATATTTGGATGAGCGAAACGAAGACTTTCAATTTCAACACCGCCCACCCAAAAAAATGTAGCTCGGGTGGTTTTTTTTTGTTTGTTTTAGGGGGGAAAAATTTTTTTTTGTTCTTTTTTCCGGCTGTTTTGTTCGCTCTCTACAGTGCAAACGGCATATGCGATCTTGATGACAATTGACACGACCTTCGTTTTCTCTGAACTTAGATTGGCCACGTTTTTTGGGTACAATCCAGAAATTTTCTCATGAATATCGTACTTTTACGATTTTTTTTTTTCCGATTTTTAGTGCGATATTTTCGTGACATTAGG
Source organism: Sweltsa coloradensis (assembly GCA_024449915.1). NCBI lineage: Eukaryota > Metazoa > Arthropoda > Insecta > Plecoptera > Chloroperlidae > Sweltsa > Sweltsa coloradensis. Next base: position 644,810 of record JAMZAV010000653.1, read on the forward strand.
ACTGATTCTACCAAAACCGGTGGGGATAACAACGTTCATGAATTCACATGCAACATAAAGGTAACGGTTGATGTATTGACGTTTGAAAGAAAAAGTTTGAAAAAGTTAGCCAGAATCTATAGAAATAAAGGTTTTAATTTGAGTTTTTTGAGGTGTTTAAATATTAAAACCTTTATTTGTTCTATAGATTCTGGGCTAACTTTTCAACTTTTTCTTTCAGTTGTCAATACATCAGCCCCTAACCTTAATGTCCATGTGAAATGGAACGTTTTTAGCCCTACCCGTTTGGGCAAATCCTCCAAATAGGTTGCAATAGCACGGAAAATATAGATTTTAGATCTTTCTCACAGCCTTGTATGAAACTTCACAGGAAATTTTATACCTACTCCAACAGCCTTGTTACAAACAATCAAAGATCTGACAGACCTAATGATTGCTTTGTAATGGGCCGTGTTAATATTTTTTTATTAATTTTAAATTATATTAACATTTTTAAAATTAAAAGCTCATCCCTCAACACGACTAAAAAAAGCGTTTTGCGAAGCATTCCTAGTTATGAGGAATATTTCGTCGATTGTAACCCAAAACTCAGCAAGTCCGAAGTTCAGAGATTTCAAAGGTCCCCCTTCAATAATTCATCAAGATCGGATATGCCGTTTGCACCGGTAGAGAGCGACACAGACAGACAGACAGACAAAAAAAAAAAAAAAAACTCCCGGCTAAATTTTTTGGGGGGTCCGTAAAATTGAGTCATCGTTCGCTCATCAAATAAAAATGGATATATTCATTTTAAAATTGTTGTGTCGCAAATTCACTCAATTGATTTGTAAAGATCAATATCAATCAATAACCAATTGCTTTCTAACACCTTTTGTGTAAATACTTCTTGCCTGACTTGTAATGTAGAAGGAGTTGAAATGGAAATGCGGGTTACTTTAGAATCATGTTACCTGATTCTCAATAAACAGTTTTTATTATAAATTAACTAAGTTACTTACAAAACACACACGCCCCTAACATTTCCAGCTCCTGCATAACACCTCTGTACCGATGGACCATTTCAGATTAAGGAATATCAAGATGGTTGACAAATGACGGGAAGTGATGAGGTGTTTATTCTCCTGCTCACTTCCATATATGGTTCATGTCCCTTTGTAACATCAATGGCTGTATTGGTTATTGGCCATCCACTATTGTCTATAGGGAACCCTAAGTTTTGAAGGCGGTGGAAGGAAATTGGTTCTCCTCTGGTCTCAGCGCCCATAAGAATTAGCATGGTACGAAAATGTAACTCGCCGTTCTTTTTGACTCGCGCAGAAAGAATCTAACCAATCACATCACAAGATGCATAATTCTGTGAGCAAGATGCGTACAGTTCTCTTTGGCTCGCTGACGCTTTCTAAATTCAAACTATTATGGATTAATGGACCCATGTTTGCGCGCTGTCCCGCAAATGTACTCTGACTGAGCGGCAACTAAGCGAGACGCAGCCCACGTTGTGTGGGGCAGCTGTGGCATCCTCGGCATACCCCGCGCCTGTCCATGGTTTGCTAAATGTACTTCGCAATTCAGATTTGTGGTTGGCACATTAAAGGATATTTTATTATAATGTATAATCTGATACAACCGCAGTGACCGCACAGTACCCCACAAAGCAAGTCGGAGTACCAAATGTTATGCTGAGGCCTCGGACAAATATTTTTACGTGGCTTTTTCATGAGCAGTTTGGAAGGTTTTGGCAACAGTGTAAATGTTAGAGTTCACTTCAACTCAAAACCAATGTCATTAATATTTGTGATAGAGCAGAGTTATGTATATCACGCAAAGAGGCAAGATTATAGTTTCTTACAGTGAATTAATCCCTGTCCGTGGTCGGGTTCCTCGCGCAATCGCTTACGACATTTAAGCACGGTTTAATCGCCTATACCTCCTGACGGGAGAGAACCGGACAACGCCCACTTAGGTTCCCTAGGCTAACTGCATTAAATTGCACCATCTAGCCTCGTCTGTTTTGTCGTTAGACTGCTGACAAGGGCTTTCTCCAAGCTTAACAGAGCTGTGAGCTTCACTAAGATGCACGACTTTTAGACCAGGTACATTTTAAAACATGAGAAATGCTTTTGTCCCTTGGACAGGTACACTATATTTTGGTATTTTATAGTCCTTGCGCAAAACCAATACATATTGATTCTGAACTATACAGTAAAAATCCCATAAACTGATGAATGATTTAGGCCACTGTGATTGAGTGCTAATCAATACGTGTTACTATAATCAATCAATCGATTATCGCATTGTACTCAGTTCAATCAATCGAATTACTCGATTGTAATCAATCAATCGATTCTTTTATTATTATTGATGTAAATCAATCAGTCGAATTATTGATTGATTCCGAACCACATCACAAAATAATAAAAACATATTAACACGGCCCATACAAAGCAATCATTAGGTTCCTGTTGGTTCTTTGATTGTTTGTAACAAGGCTGTGAGTGAAGGTATCGCCAATTGTCGAATTACAAGAAAACGCTAAGTCGCCGCCGTCGTTGTGGATGAGCCCTTTTTTTTTTGTACTTTTTTTGTTTGCGTTTGCGCGTTTTGTTTCGCACTTTCCCTTTGCAAGTGCTTTTGAATGCATTGTAGGTGATTGTTGTCCAAGTTTCTATTGTTACTTTTTTAATTAGTATTATAAACTTCAAAAAACTCATATAAACACCTTTATTGCTGTGGATTCTGACTAACTTTTTTTCCACTTTTCTTTCAAAAGGTACTACATCACCATAAACCTTTAATGTCCCTGTGAAATTTGAACGTTTGTAATCCCCACCGTTGGTCAGAATCGGCCCAAATGTTCCGAAAAATATCGCACTAAAAATCGAAAAACTAATATTAAACCTTTTATTTCTATGGATTCTAGCTTAATTTTTCAACTTTTTTCTTTCAAAGGTACACATCACCATACTTTAATGACCATGTGAACTATGAACGTTTTAGCCCCACCCGTTTGGTCAAATCGGCACAAATGTGACGAAATATCGCACTAAAAATCGTAAAAAATCGTAAAGTACGATATTCATGAGGAATATTTCTTCGATTGTCAAAAACAATACACCCTAGTTTCCTAGAAAAACGAGTTCCGTTTAAATTTTCATCGAGTATCGCATATGCCGTGTTGCACGTTAGAGAGCAAAACAAAACACCCGAGCTATATTTTTTGGGGGTGCAGTGAAATTGGTCGTCGCTTCCGCTCGCTACGCTCGCTACGTCATCCAACCACCTCGAAACTCGTTCGATTGCCCGGTTTGATAAAAATGAACACAGAAAAATGATGCTAACTCAAAATGTAGGTAGAACACAATTACTATAATTAACTAGGAAAATGCTCAAGTCCCGTCGCGTTGATGGATGAGCTTTATTTGTAAATTTTTAGTTTGCGTGAGATCTCTTAACTTATCAAGTGCTTTTTGGACGCATTGTAGGTGATTGTTGTCAAGTTTCTATTGTTACTTGTTAATTGTTATTAAATTGAAAAAAAAACATCAAAAAACTTAATTTAAAACCTTTATTTATATGGTTTTCTGGATATACTCTTTTTTTTTAACTTTTTTCCTTTCAAAACGCAATCCATCACTAATTAGTAATGTCCCTAGGAAATTGAACATTCTAACCCCATCCGTGGTGGTCAGAATCACCCCCAATGTGACGAAAATATAGCACTTAAAAATAAAAACAAACTTCATGATTAAAAACCATTAATTCCTATAGATTCTAGCTAACTTTTTCAACTTTTTTCTTTTCCACAAGGTACTACTCACAATAAACCTTAATGTCATGTGAAATATGAACATTGTAGACCCGCCCGTTGGTCAGAATTGGCCCAATGTGACGAAAATATCGCACTAAAAAATCGAAAAATAATCGTAAAAGTACGATATTCCATGAGGAATATTTCTTAGATTGTAACCCTAAAACGTACAAGTCAGAGTTCAGTTTCAAGTTCAAGATTTCGAAGTCCGCTCAATTTTCTGCAAATCAAGATCGCATATGCCGTTTGAACCGGAAGAAAGCGGAAACAAACAGACAGAAAAACTAACAAAACACAAAACTAGGACGTCCTAGCTATTTTTCTTGGAGTATACGTAGTGAAAAAAAATACAAAAAAGAAGTCAAATTGAAGTCTTCACCTTTGCTCGCTACGCTCACCATAAAAATATATTAATTAATACTCCTGTGAAGTTGTTTTATACAGGCTGTGAGACAAGATCTCCAATTCTATATTTTTCGTGCTATTTGGCGGTATTCTGACCAAACGGGTGGGGCTACGAACGTTCATATTTCACATGGGCATTTAGGTGTAAGGGTATGTATTGACTTTTTGAAAGAAAAAGTTGAAAAAAGTAGCCAGAATCTATAGAAATAAAGGTTATTGGATGAGCGAATCGAAGACTTTCAATTTCACTGACACCCTCCAAACATTTAGCTCGGTGTTTTTGTTTTGTTTTTTTTGTTTTTGTATTTTTGTCTGTTTTTGTTCGCTCTCTACCGGCAAACCGGCATATGATCTTGAGTGAAAATTGAGGAGACCCTTCGAATCTCTGAACTTAGAGCGTATTTGTTTTGTTGGGGTAACAATCGAAAAAAATATTTCTCGTGAATCTCATCCTTTTAAAGATTTATTTTTTATTTTTTGAGCGATTTTTTTGTGCCATTTGGGCCAATTCTGACCAAGACGGGTGGGGTACCAACGTTCCATATTATACCTTTTGAAAGAAAAAAGTTGAAAGGTTCGCCAGAATCCATAGAAATAAAGCGTTTTAATGTATAAGTTTTTTGATTTTTTATGCGATATTTTCGTGCCATTGGGGGCCAATTCTGACCAAACGGAGTGGGCTTCAACGTTCAACAATTATAGATGGACACTAAGGTTATGGTGATGATGTACCTTTTGAAAGAAAAAAGTTGAAGAAGGATGCCAGAGTCCCTTAGAATTAAATGCTTTTAATATAAGTTTTTTTTTACCGGTAATAATACAAATTGACAGTTTCAATCGAAACTTGACAACAATCACCCTACATGCGTATGCAGCAAAACAAAGCACTTGCCAAAGAAAAAGATAGCCCACGCAAACTAAAACTTTAAAAAAAAAAGCTCATCATCAACGCGAAAGCGGGACTTTAGCGGGTTGTCCTAGTAAATATTGTAACACCTCAAAAAACTCAAATTTTTAAACCTTTGTTTTCTATAGATTCTGGCTAACTTTTCCAACTTTTTTACTTCAAACGTCATACCTCACCATTACCTTAATGTGCATTTACTGAAATAGTGAACGTTGTCGTCGGCCGCCACACTTTTGTTCAGAATTGGCCCAAATGTCACGAAAATATCACACTAAAAAATCGAAAAAAATCGTAAAAGTAAGTTAGTTCATGAGTACTATTTCTTTGATTGTAACCACCAAACGTAGCTAGTCTACAGATTTTCAAAAGATTATCAAAGGTCCCCTCAAATTGTGTTGCATCAGATCGGGGGGGGGTGGGGGCATTATCCGTTTGCCCGAGAGAGCGAACAAACGACAGAAAAAAAAAAAAAAACCACCCGAGCTTAATTTTTTTGGGTGGGTCGGTGTAATATTTGAGTGTCTTCACTTCGTGCTCATCCATAAGAAGTAGATGTGTACGTAGTGTCTCTTTAAAAAACAATCCTTTGTTATTAAAAAGTTTCTTTTTCTGTTTTGGTCAAAATTTGGGGAAAGTGTTGCTTAATTTTGGAATGGTTGGTAAAATTCGAAATCACAGTGCCAACTTTTTTAGAGTAACAATATTGAAATTTTCATTTCTTTTGTGTACATGCTATTTTTCAACTATTGTAATCAACTCTATCTCGAGATACGAATTGACCAAATTGATTTTCCGGTTGGACATTAAAAAAACTAGCCCGTTTTTACATCATTTTTTCCCTTTGCTTTTTGTTTCGATTCGGTAAGTCTCTGGTCGTGCACTGCATTTTGGGGGGGGATTTAAGGGGAAAATAAATGCTGTAGTTCGAGGGAAGTCTGTATTTTTCCTTAGAAAGGTTGTTATTGTTGCTAAATACCGTGAATTAAAGTACACAAAATCAGGTAGTTGGTGTCAACTCTCTAACCACTGTTCCGGACAGAGTTTTAAGGGTATATTTTTAATTGAGTTGTACAAATCTGGTTATGATCGGGATTGCTAAAGATTATTAGCAACCTATCCGACATGACTCTGCTGCTAGATTGGTCAAGAACGGTGGATTGCTAGATTACTAGCCACTATCATAAAGACTATCATAAAGTGCTGCTAGCGTGACGAAATTTCAAATTTGGTCGTTGTGTTTAAAAAATTTCCAAATATTATATTAGCAAACAACAGACATATTTTATCAATTATCATACATTTGCATTGCCAAACTATTATTTATTTACTTTTCAGTTGAGCGGTACGCCCAATATAAGATGTGTATATGAATTATTAGTACAGACACCTGCGGAAACATATTCCTGCTCATTATTTTGGGTTGGAAGGCTTAATTTTGTTCATATTTGTAACGTACGTACCTGCCTACAAACTAACATACTTGGAACAAAGTCTTTCATATCTCGACGGTACACATTTTTCCCCCCGCCTGTACAAATACTAACTTGTACCGTGGGAGAGAAAAAATCGCACCGTTGCCAATATAAAACAATAACATTTTTTCAATTAAATGACAGTTTGTAGGCAAGAGTACATTTAACAAATTGCTAACAAAAAATGGAGCCTTCCAACGCCAAAATTATGAGCAGGAATATGTTCGGGGTATAGGTTATAGATTTCACTATAAACGTCCTATATTGTGGCCGTACCGCTTCAACGACAACATAAACCAAAATAGTTTTTGGCAAGTCAAATGATGATTAATCAATAAACTATGTATGTTGTTTTGATACAATAATATTTCTTAAAATGATTTTATTAGGGCCGATAGATCACCAGCCACGGCATGCATTTTTGATGTTTTAGATGAGTACTTTATTGTAGAAATGTGAATTGTTTTAAGATAAAATAAATGAAATAGTTTTTAATCATTTTGTATGTCAAATAGTACTTCATAAATTATACATATTATATTTATTGCTCTAGTCAATAGTTTATTTGCCAAATTTACTAGTACAAAACACAGTGGACAAGACAATAATTAACAATGAACATATTTGATTCCGAAAAACAATAAGCTTATCTAATTATAGGAAAACCTTAAACGAAATGTCCCAACTTTCACAAAATCTATTGTGTAATTGAAGTTTTACAATATTGTTTTATGATACCATGCAGTGTTACCATGAAGTAGAATGTTGTGGTATCTCTAGGTCACTATTCATATAGTCCATCTCTGCATGGTCATATATCAACAGCTCCTCACGCTTATCTGTTGTCTCCGATGGAGTGTTGAGCGTATTTGGATGAGGAACCATAGTCGAGTCTTCACCGATGTGCGGAGAAGAGTTGTCCATCGTGATAGTTTGTCTTGCATCGCATCGAGGGCATCAACTGTCAAGGTATGTCCGGTATTGGCTTGAGATCATGTTAACTTAGCACAAGGTTAGTTGGGGCAGGACCGCATCGAGCTCACTTGGACCAGCCGGTGCGTGTTCATAAGCGTGGAATCGCGTTTGTCCTTGCGCGCGGTGTAAGCCGATGGGGAGGTGTAATCGAGGGTGTTGACTGACTTTTGTACGTTAGTTGACTGACCCAGTGTATAATCTGATGAGATGAGCAGTTACTGTGCTAAGTACTTAACTTGACCGATCTTTGTCGATTCAACCGAAGGTGTTGAGATCTCGTCTCAAGTTCAGGGACTGATCTGGTTAATAGTTATCAGTTTTTTGTGCAAAAATTAGATGATTTGGAAACTATTTTCTATGTTCAGTGTGTGTGGTGTTACTGTTTTTTTCGAAATGTATAGTTTGCTAAGATGATGATGGTATCATGACCATAGTATATCAGCGTCATCTGTCCGAGGACCCGCGGCGGAGGCACTGTAATCGTATTAGAGCTTGAACTGTGTTTCGTGATTTGTACAACTCTCCAACTCGTGTTATTGAAAAATGCAGATTACCCGACGTATTCAGAGACAACTGAATGTATCTTGTTTTAAAGTCTTAGTTTCTTGGTGTGATTTTAAAATTTGAGTTTGGAACAAAGTGATATACCCTGCAAATTCTTTAAGTTACATTTCTGCGTTTCCTAGATTTTGTTTGTGTATTATTTTGAAACGTCAATTTAATTGACTAAGATACGTTACGTCGGTCAAGACACAAAGATCCTCTCAGTTAAACCTATGTATGACATAAAATATATAACGTCAAGAAAAAGCAGTTTTTGTTCTTCATTTGCAACCTATAGTAACTCAGAACATGTAACATACTCAATATATTATAGATTGTCTAACCATGGAGTTATAAATAGTACGTCCAACTCCATGTCTAACCGATCCTTCGTTCAAGGATGCTAAAATATTCATTGCATTACACATATGTCACAAAAGTAATTAATACCTTGCCCATAAAATATAGCATAAAGTTGGTATTTGTTCCTCGTCCCTAACTACCTCGTCCTTGACATGCAGTGGCAGTGGACTTACCGGGCAGTGGGGCGAACCTCGATGGTTCTGAAGATGTCAGTGGTGCAGTAGGGTCGTTGGGCAGGCAGCGGGGTGTCACTCCAGCGGGTAGCCTAGGGCATTGTCGTGGGATGGGGGAAGTCAAGTCACTCCCTAAAAGAAACCATAATTACTCAAAGTGTGGTTTTACGATGTCAATAATTGACAACTTGTTTTATTTATAACATATGTCATTTCATATTTACAAGTCCGTTGTTGGCTACTAAGTTCTTACCGCTGTGTTGCGGTAGCGTGCGACAGTGTGGCGCGTTGTCACAGTTTTTGGGTGTTAGGGGCAGAGGGCGTGTTCAACGCAGCAGGGAACGGGCGGCCTGGGCGCTCGGCATGCGCACACAGACGTTGCAGCCAATTCATATCAATAGCGCAAACGTCATAAATACTAAATAAAGGCAACAGAGAAATAAGCTTTCATCAAATTTTCACCTAATCCAGTGTACCAAATTGTGTTTAAAAGTCACATTGGAAGCTAAGTTTAGTTTATGTTAAATAGATGCCACACTCCGAAATTTGCCAACTTAAGATTCAGTACTTAATGGTAAAGTAAGCCAACTTACACAGATCATCGCAGGAATTTCGACTTTGACTGGTTTACCAGTAAACTGTTTATAATTGTTGCTTTTGAGCGGAACGATGAAAGAAATGAAAATGGAATATTTGTCATAGATGCATGTTGTATTCCTTTTACTTTACTTCTAGATGCTAAACCATTATCGGTTTTAAAATTCTTCCTATTTTTTAATCCCTAATTCCGGGACCAGTCAAAAAAGCATATTTTTCTATTACTCCTTCCTTGACCATTTTCATAAACCTGCCCGAATTTTTTAAAAAATGCTGTCACAAATTTACTATGATTGCAAAAAGTTTACTACAGGCGTTCGGAATCTAAAAAGTATTTATTAAGAAATGTAGCTCTGACATAAATTAAAGTTACGTTCTTGGGGTGGCACCATATTTTAAATTATAAATATAAAAATATAGAGTTGGTGTTTGGTTAGTCACTCACCAATTGGTCCCCTTGAACATGTTTGGCTATGTCTTCTTCTTCTTCCTGCTGTGTAGGCGATGCCGCTTGGTTTTTTGCCTCGATTGGACTGGTGATTGCTTCGGTCCAAACGTCACTTTTATCCCAAGTCTCAGGGGTCCCTTCTCTTCGCCCCTCCGTGCTCACGGAACTCATCCTCAAGGTCACTCCCTTGGTGAAATATTAGTGAATGTGTTGTTGTGGATCAGAGACCTCGCAGCCAACTAATACAAATATGTCCACGGCTGCACCTAACTCTTAACTTCTATGTTTTATGAAGCGAGAAAACTCCTGAAGAATTTGTATGATTGTTTGTGTGGTTTGGTGATTATTGCTTAACGTCTCATATTTATCCACTCTTTGGCTACAAAGTCGTGAATCATATGATTTGTTAATTATAATCAAAAACTAATTCGAAACAATTTTTTAAACCATTGTTTGCGGTGCATGATAAAAAGTTTGCTTTGTTCCAAATACAATTCTAGTGGGACTCTTCATCGATTGTCTTCAATAATTGATCCAAATATTCAGGTGAATAACATCTTCGATTGTCATAGATTGTTTTTCTTTTTTTTTCAATGGTGTACTGAAAATAAATGTTTGAATTGTCAAAACAAATGAAAACTCTGAAATATAGAAGAAAATTGTTTAAAAATAATCGAATTTAAGCTAGAAATATAAATATCAATAAAAGTATCCCTAAATTGATGAAACAATCTATTGAAATCGAAGCTTATATGTACTCTGCTTCTTTAAAATAAACTGTCACCTAAATATTTGTTGAATTCATTATCGAAGATAAAATCGATGAAAAGTTCCCTTAATGGTATTGACTTAAAAATCGCCGCAAAAACAACAAATAACGTTTTGGATAATGAATTAACAATCGTACACAAATTTCCAGTGTTTTTCGTTCATAAACATGCTCAGAAGAAAAATATGGTGGACAAGTTAAAAGTTATGGTGTTGTCCTGCCTTAATAATGCATTGGAAGACGGCAACTGTGTTACAATTGCATGCAGTATTCGGAAACGTATCGAGTTTATGAAAACCGACAGTGATTCGGGAAGTCTCGTGTTAAAATTCGTCGAGACTGGAAATCCTGACTGAAGTTCTTTTCCTAGGTTTGACTCAGTCGTTATTGCGAGTGCAAGAGATTTTCTCCACTTATAAGCCCTCGGACATCCCTTCACAATAAATTTCCAAACTCCAATATACCTTCAAGACACTGGAAGAGGTGCTTGCATTGTACCCTGGGCAGATTTTCCAATAAAACTACTAGGGAAACGCCAAAGTCGTTGTTAAACGAGTGAGTGAGCACCATGTGTATAGTACCCGGTATCATTCCCCATACTGGGCTAGATTCCAGCCTTGGGTATAATGGGAGAGAAATGGGATGTTCCGGTACTCAACACTTGGCATCATTCACCGTCATTTAACAACGACTATTGGCGTTCCCTAGTTCTTTAATTGGAACATCCAAAATGCGATCATGTTTCGAAACGTACTAGCGTGCAACTCCCATTAACAAATTTTCCAAGATACTAAACAAAATCAACCTGATTTTTCATTTTCCCATTTAACACCCCTTCAAAAATAATATGTGTGTTGTTAAAATATAAAAGTTCACACTAAACGGGAGCGAACCACAACCCTTCGTGCGGTATGCTAAATGCTTTACCAAGTAAGCCTGCCATGCCACGCAGATTTGTCCCCCCCCCCCCCCCCCCCCCCCCCCCCCCCCCCCCCCCCCCCCCCAAAAAACCCCCCACCCCCCCCTCCCCCACCCAAGGCCCCCCCCCCCCCCCCCTCCCCCCCCCCCCCCCCCCCCCCCCCCCCCCCACCTGCTTTTAAACAATTCTATCGATATTTTTAAAAATCACATTTTTATTTATTGTAGGCTTAAATCGCAATGGCATCTATCTGATTTTGGTGTAACAGTTCCTCAATAAACTCGTACCGGATGTCTGTTTAAACTTCAGCGCAACGTTCATCGGTTCGGCTTGATTTTTCTACGTAGGGCAGTACAGTACAGACAGACAGACAGAATCACAGAATAGGGCCGTTTGAGTTGATGGGAGACATCGTCGCTCCGCTCACCTCGTTTAATTACTAGGGAAACGCAAATCGTTGTAAACGAGTGAGTTAGCCAAGTGTTTTGACTTCTAAAAACGACCGTCCTGGTCACCTTTACAGGAACTCACTCTCTGCTTGCCACAATAATTATTTAAAAATGAACATTCCAATGCGAATATCGTATTCAACGTATTAGCGTAAACGATTAACAAATTTCAAGATAAAACAAAATACACCTACTTTTATTTCCCATTTAACACCCCTCAAAAATAATATGTGGGTGTAAAAATATAAAAAAGTTTGAAGTGACGGTATCGAACCCCATCCCTCCGTGCGGAAGGCTAAATTGTTTTACCACTAGGCTATGCAGGCACGTCATTCCTCGTCCCGCTTAACTGCTTACGAAACAAATGCCATTGATATTATTAAAAATCACATTTTTATTTATTGGTTGGCTTTAATAAAAATCGCAATGTGATCAAGTGATTTTGTTACAGTTCTTAGTAAACTCGTACGGATGTCTGTTTAAATTTCCAGTTCACGCAATCTGTTCACCGGTTCGGCTGATTTTCGACGTACAGACGACAGACAGAATCACAATGAGAGTCGTTTGAGTTGAATGTAGAACACTCGTCGCTCCGCTCCGCTCGTTTACTAGGGAAACGCCAAGTCGTTGTTAAACGAGTGATCGAGCCAAGTGTTGGAGTACGCTCGGGATCTCCCTTTTCCTCCCATATACTAAGGTTGATCTACCCCCCAGTATGGGAATGAATACCGGGCACTATACACATGACTCACCTCCCCTCGTTTAACACGACTTTTGGACGTTTCCCTAGTTATTTAATGAACATTTGAAATGCGAATCGTGTTCAAAACGTATATAGCGTGAAACATAACAATTTTCCAAGATAAAACAAATCCACCCTGAATTTTTTATTTCCCATTTAACAGCTTCCAAAATAATATGTGGTGTAAAAATATTAAAAAGTTTCAATCTAACGGGTATCGAACCCGCAACCCTCCGTTCTGGTACTCTAACTGCTACCACTAGGCCATGCCAGCCACACTAGATCTTGTCCCGTGTCTAGCTGCTCGACGTACAGACATACAGAATCACAGAATGAGGCCGTTTGAGGTTTGAATGGAGAACTCGTCGCTCCGCTCCCTCGTTTAATTAAGTTTATGATAGGCTAAAAAGTGACTGATAGGAATATCTTATTACTCCTATTACGCCGAATATTATTATTTATACTATTACAATTAGGGGCCTGCATAAACTTTTAACTTTTCTTGATTATTTGTTTTTCTTAGTTGGCACATAGAACATTAAATATAATTTTACTTATGCATATTAATGTATTTAGATAATTAATATATATATAGCTGTGTTTTCAGATTATTTTATTGAAGTAGCAGGTTCCGGAGATCTGCCAAAATTGTAGATCGGGGGTTTTCTTAAAGTGTTCTTAGCCGCATTTTGTTGTTTGAGTAGACAACAGTGTTAACAATTTTTAATGACTGCTTAAAATGTGTTTTTTGTGTATTTATTTACTGTCAAATTCACTTATAAGTAGCAATAAAACGGTTTTAGCCCGGGCCAACTTCTTTTACAATATTAAATGTCCAATCGCTTGATTGTCAAAACCAGCAAGTTTCACTTTTGGGTCGACCTTCCAAGTTTCACCAAATATTTGATTTTTGAGATATTAATTTGCAAATGAAAGCGCAAGTAGCGATCCAGAGAACATTTCAAAATAAATGTCTCCTACACATAGCTTGAGAAATTACATGAATTCCGTTATTTGAAACAAGTAAGAACGCTGTGTAAATTAGTTCTGACCCCACATATACACACTTCTGACAATGAACATTCTTTGGCGAACAGGAACAGGAATAAACGATACAGATTCCAAGTGATCAGACTATAGCTAATCCATCAGTCTTTATCATGAGACTGACCATTTTTACCAACAAATTTAACTTGTTCTATTTGTACATACACTTACTTAATAATGTGCATATTATTTCTTCTCTGCAGAATGAGTGTTGGGCACGTGCCGCTACTCTATTTTAGTTATTTATTTTTTATAACGGTCTATCCTATTCAGGGTTATAAAAACTGATTTACAAAGGATGTACAACTAAATAAATCTAATTACATAGATGCAGAAAACACAATAGATTACATTTTTCGTAAATATTTGAAATAGTAGCATTACAACAATGCATTAACACAAGAATTTTGGTAACAACTTGAATGATATTATATGCATTCAATGAATGAATCAAATAAAATAAATGGTGGTAGAATGTGAAAATAGAAAAGAAATATAGTATATACCGCAGTACAAGACAAAGAAAAGAAAAAGAAGAGAAAGAAAAGAAAAGAAAAAGAGAAAAAAAAAAAAAAAAAAAAAAAAAAAAAAAAAAAAAACGACAAAGAAAAAAAAACGCTTTTATTTATGACGATCCCAACTCAAACGAATTTATGAGGTTTGCCAAAAATCTGGAAAGCAAATCAGGGGAGTATATCACACCTTTCGCGTGTGAAGAAACCACCGAACGCGAAATCTGTTATATCTTGGGTTATCAATCTTCATTTTTGTGTTCAAATTCTTGAACTCATATATATAATTTAATATCACGATATAATTATTTCAAAAATTTCATGTCAACTGATCACAGCAATGATACAGTAAACACCTACATCAAGTTGCAAATGCTCCATCATTGGGCGGCAACCAGACAATCTAGGCAGAAAAATATAGTTTGAAATACATTGTTTATATCATAATCACAGCAATAATGAACAAACAAAGAGAAAAGCAAATCATTAGAAAGCTTATAAGGTAATTAACATTACACAAATCCACAGACATAACTTAACAAATAAATAGAAAAAATTCAATTTTTTGCTCTTTGATTCATTATCCTTGCTTCAATTTTACTTTTAAATTTACAATTCCTAGATCAGTAAACGTGCTTCTAATATCCATAAGAAATTGCCCATTCCATAGGATACGCCTCTGTACATAAATGACTTTCTAAATGCTTCAGAATTTAATCTAGGACTTCCAATGAGTTTATTAAAGTAGAATTTCTATCACGATCCCAATTTTAAAATATTGGGTAGAATTACCTAAAAAACATACCTTTCAATCCTTGGTATGTATTTACCAGCCGCATCCCTTCATCCTCGTCCTCAATCGTGAAACAATCCCAGACTGCAAATCTGTGGTTTCAAGGAAATGAATCAAACTAGATGGTCAATTCTTCTTTCTGGAGTATACAACATACTCAGTAGAAGGTCTTACTGCCCAAACCACTTAAGCAATCATCAATAACAGAGTGAATATAATATAATCTACAAGTAACCGTCAACATTCTCTCGGTTACAAACCTCTTCATTCTACTTATAATTCCAATTGCTGATGATACGTTATTACACACATATTCATAATGTTTCTTAAAATTTTAAATTCAATCTAAGAAACTCCCAGATATTTAATTCATACGACTCTAGAATTAACTTACCATTACAATTTAACGTCAAATGATATCATTCATGCTTCTATCATTAGCCTATGCAAAAATCATAATTTGGTTTTCTATAATTAATATCAAGTTCCTGATTTTTAAACCAATCATCCGTGCCTCTTTAGAACTTCTTGAAGACGTCTTACGATCTCTTCGACATCTCACACCTTCTAATAAAAGACCAAGTCATCAGCCATATAAGATATAATTGATGCCGCCCATTAATAGTAGATATATCATCTATATAATACTCTTTTTTAGTTCAAATAAACATCAGCCACCAAGCTCGGTCCTTAAATATTGATCCTTGGGTACACCACAAAATATATTGAATACTTTTGACTATATTTTGGCAAGATTTATAAACATTTTTCCGATTTAAAAAAATAAAGCCGCCAAAATTGATAACAAATAATGAACTTCACCGGTTGTGAGTCCACGCTGTAAGACTTTTGTCTGCGGTTCTCATTCAATATCGTACTACACACAAAAAAGGGGCTAATCAATCATTACATAATGCCATTTTTAAACCTAGCGTGTTGTGTGGACTGTGGAGGGTGAGCAATTAGGGGGAGTTAAAGTTGCTCAATTGAGGCTACTAGCTGATCAGGACTCACTAGAAAAAGGTTATTTTTAATCAGTTCAACTTTGAAATTGGCCCTAGCTTGCTATTTTTTGAAATCAGACAATGCTATCTGTAGTGCTTTGTTTCTAAAAAACGAAAACATTTCTTTTGCATCTAGTATTGGATCCGTTTGCTAATTGACTAATATAGTATTTGCCAAGCTCAGAAATCAAAACAAAACGAACAAAAACCACGAGACACATTACTTACACTCTGTATCTGTATCTGTATCTGTATCTGTAATTGTATCTGTTTCTGTATCATGTATCTGTTCTGTACTGTATCTGTATCTGTATCTTATCTGTATCTTTATCTGTATCTGTATCTGTATCTGTATCTGTATCTGGATCTATATTCTGTATTCGCGAATCTTCTATTCAACATCAGTTTTAAAATCGTACAGATTTCAAGCATAACTTAATGAAGAATGGACCGGGGCTCACTTCCGTAGGCCTACGTTAATTTCGGGCGACGGTCCACAGCCGAGTCCGCACGCGACTGCATAAACGACTCACTCGACCTGATACTCCTATCGAGTTGGGGGGGTTTTTCAGCTATCTGCAAAAAGACCGCCCCGAAGATTTACACAATCTTGAAACTCTGTATATGACTGATATGTGGTTCCATGACTAAAAAAAAAAAAAAATCAGCACGATCCATAACCCGTTCTGTGTTTAAAAGAAAAAAGTGCCTTAAAGGTATTTAACCGCTAAACGTCCAAAAATATATTTCATTCCGGCTAACTAGTAATTGAAATTAGCAATCAACCGAAAAATTATGGGGACACTATGACCTCCACCAAAAAACTTTCAAACGTGGACATTTTTGCTGAGCTAGTCCGCATCGCAAAAATCTTCCATAAGAAATAACATGGGGACGATCATTGTAGCCCCGATGACCTTGGAGGATTTGATCCAAATACTATTGGCCCTTATTGAACGTACTCGCGCCGTTTCGTAAAATTCTTTATATTGTGTTTGTACTTTTGGGCAAGTAGTTCGGTCAAAATATGCTTATTACCAATGGGGTGTAATTGTTGGAATGCTATTTTTGGCGTGTTTTTGAGGGTATATTGGGCATAGTTTTCAAGACACGATGTTATAAAAGAGGGCATTTTAGATGGTACTATGCTCTAGTATCTAATTGGACCAAAAAAAATGTATATATAAAGCCGATTTAAGAAATTTTCCAAAACACCAATTTTCGCCAATTTCTGGATCAAAAAAAATTAAAAATTTCTGTGTTTAATCACAGTTACAAAATATAGAATATTTTAAACGGTCATTTAAGTGTAGTATTGTGCTATAGATCACGTGGTAAAAATTTTTTTTTTGTGTTTTTAGCCCCTTTAACATAGTTGGAACCTCCCGCCATGTCTGGTGGGTTAGGCTGGTGCTAGCTTAGGGATTCTACGGAGAGGATAAGAGCCTACAGAGAAAACGGTACATCTTAGAACTCTAAAACTTGGACCACACTTAGATATACGCTCATACGCTACACGTTTTGCTTTCAAAACCAAAATCGGGTAACCGGGACCGGAAGAAAATCAAAACTTTGGATAATAATCAAAACACGTATTACTAAGAACTTGGTAATTTGTACAAGCTTGAATTAAACCGTGCTATTAACCGATTATAAATTTTTATCACTAAATATCATGCAATTTTCGGAACTCAGACGACATTAACCATGGCAAATTTAATAAAAACCAGTGTATTGCCAACCACAGATTGTAACAAAATGATGGTAGATTTTTGTTTCAGACAATCGTTATATAAATCACTGTATGCTTGCTTCATATGACAGATTTCGTTATTTTGCATAACCCGAAATTATTGATGATCTATTTTACGTATTTAGAAAGTGATTCAAATTCCGTCTAAGCCGTATATCCGAAGCTAATTTAGGATATGGAAAAATTAATTTGAAATTTCCTGCCTTTCTTTGAATCGTTACAGGTATTATCCACGCCTTTTATATGAACAACACAAAAGATGTTTATAGTCCCCCCACCAAATCAAAATTGGTAAAAGAAAGAAAAAAACGGCAGCCTACTCTCCTTTCAAAAAGTCTTCGTCTGTGAATGCCTGTGAGATTAGAAGCTGACCAAGCATTTAATTCTTCTCCTAGTTTCGCATTGGAACAAGTAAGATCAATTCGCAGGTTGACGAGCGCCAAACCAACCCCATTTTCGTGGTAAAAAGTAAGCATTTTAAAATAAAAATCATAAAAAAAACTTCCTTGGCCATTGGAACTTTTAAAGTTCTCGTAATGAACCAAATTCAAGCGGTCAAGAATTTTTTTTATCATTTTGATTTAAAATTTATACTTCTCTTTTTAACCTACGAAAATGGTTGTGCTTGGCGCTCGTCCACAGGCAAAATGATCTTACTACTTCTTTTCAATGCTAAACTAGGGAGAAAGAATGAAATGCTTGTCTCAACTTTCTATATCTCACAGCATTCACAGCCGAAAGACTTTTGAAAGAGAGCTTCGGCTGCCGTTTTTTTTTTTTTTTTTTTTTTTTTTACAAATTTTTGTATTTGGTAAAGTACTCCTTCTCACCCCATTTTGGGAATTTCGGGCCCGAGCGCCAAAATGCCCGGCCCTTACATTGAAATTTTCGGGCCGTTTCGGGTTCGGGCCAGTTCAAACGGTATACTAGTTGAAGCTTGGGGGGGGGGGGGAACTAAGAAATTACCATCATATATTCACAATCTGCTGTTTGATAATAACGCCAGCAAGGCTTCTGCCAATTCTATCAATCCCCTCATGGTTTGTGTTTCGAACTGGACTGACTTTTGAGCCCGATTTTCGGCCGGGCTCGGTGGGCCCCGTAGTAAATTTAATCAGTCCGTGCCGGGCTCGGGCCTGACAGTTTCGGGTCGGGCCATCGGGGGAGAAAAAAACCGTGCCGGCGTTTTTTTCGCATCTCTAACTAGTACGAATAAAATGTGAAGGAGTATCCTTTTGTTAACATTGCGTATAGTACGTAGGTAATGTAGTAGATCTCAATACTTATGAGGTTTTAAGCCTTGTCTTGGCTGTATTTTTACAAGTATTTATTTGGTTGGAAAATTATTATGAATAATAATAAATAAAAAAATACATACTCATTTCCAACAATGATGTCGGGTTTAGAGGTGTTCTATTCACATATAAAGTCTAAGTTGTTTACTTCTGATTAGGGATGTTTTGTAAACGTGATTTTTGGAGCCGTCCTTGCAACGAAGCACATTATAATTTCCAGAGTTGTTTCTACTCGCCTTGTTAATTCTGGCGTTGATCCGCGTGTGTTCGCACTGTCACCCCCATAACCACTGATTGCTTATATTTCCTATTAAAATTTGCGATCTTTGGTTGGTTATCGCTCACGTCGTCGATGCGTCGGGCACGACAAGGGTTGGCTTGGTCGCTTTTGATTTACTGTCCCCCACTGATAATCAGTTAATAACTGAGTGGTTATAAAAAGACTCTAAATCCAATTTAACGTTATTATTATTATTATTATTAGTATTTTTTTTTATTTTGTTTTTTTCTTTTTTTCATTGTTTATTTATTTGATTTATTAATTAATTAATTAATTTATTTATTTATCGATAGGGTATGAAACAATTTTGTGGTCGGTTGTTGGGCAACAATCGTTTCTTCATCGTCCAACTTCATCTTCATCTCACTTTCATCCCACCCTTCCCTGTCCCTCACCACGGCTGTTCCACCTTCCTACCTGGTTCCACGATTCACCTCAGCTTTCAAACAAATAAAGCAAAACAAATTCGTAATTTAAGTTTTTGAGTCTAACCGCTCATCACAAGAACATTTTTAAAGAAGACCGACCAAACTGCTTTTGCCACAGAAACCGTCGACGAGTAATAGTAATTATTGACATTCAGAGCATTTGTGTTAAATAAGGAAATATAGCGACCTGTTGTTTCAACACGATTAGCATAATTTCGGAATAACTTTAAAAACACTATTTATCTGATCGTGCTTCGATTCTTCTAGGACTGCTCAAGTCCCGATACATACATGGCAACTTTTAGTATAGATGGACGTAATTCATATAGAAAAGCTTATCAAATCTTCTAACATAGCGGTAATTCGATCAACGACTCTTCACCTTAACTCGACACAAAACAGTGTACGCTCTGGAACCATAAATACCACTTTCTCTGCAACAACGGTTTAACGTTCCACACCCTTGCCTGTATGGATTTGTAATTATTGTATTTAAGTTTTGATATTTTGTTTTAGTGTTATGTTTTTTTTGCAATGATTCCTAAAAATGTGTATTTCTTTTTGTGAGTTTTTTTCTTTTTTATTATATTTGAAATTGTTTGTATTTTTTGTTAATTTTTCGGGGTTTTTTGTTTTACAATTTCTGCTATATTAATATTAATTATTATTGTTATTGTTTTTTTGCTTCTTTAATGTTGCCTTGGAATTTTTCCCAGATTCATGCAAACGGCTGCTCCTATAGTGATGCAATTTTTCCGGGCACCTCCGAAGATATTTTAGCAATGGCTTGCCTCGTATTTTAATCCCATTGGCTTAATGTTTCGCATATGATCTCTCAATTGAAACGAGTTTATTTGCCATGCTGTTTACCACTATACTGGTTGGAAGGCTATTGATAACAATAACATTTTCATTTGGAACGCTTCCAATGGCCTTCGAAGTGAAGCTCGTTGCAAAGTCTTCTCTTACCTCAAATAACTTATTGTGAAAGCAAAGACTTGCTTGAATTTTGAGTCAACCGAGCTATATCACATCATTTCACCATAATAATCTGTATTATTTCACAAGTTTACAGAATAGTAAATTATTCTTCTCGCATGATATGTATTATCAAAATTGGTAAAGCATCTTCAACAGTTCTCCATGTGGATTTATAGAATGGTTATGGTACTTTGTTTTAATGGATATATTCAAACATAATATAGTTACAACTGCTTACTTTTTTTGGTTTGGCGATTTTTAGTTTGGGTCACATTTTTTTTTATGCAAGATTAATTATTGTAATTGTAATTTTGTGTATGTTACCTTTCTAGGTTTACTCATTTACACATAAACCGTACCCAAGGTTTCTGCATTTATAAAATCTGTAGTTTCTTTGCATTTCGTTTCCGCCTAAGCTGACCAAAAATGTGGTATTTTGGCAAAAGATATTTGTGGCTGTAGCATCTCCTGTAGTAAACCACACCATATAGAATTTTTACCCATTTTATACTTTTTTGTCATAAAACACTACGATTACAGTTTTGTGGTAAACATATTATATTTAACTTTTTTTCTAAACAAAAATGATTTTGTTATTAGGTTTTGCTAATAATTGTGTTGATAATTTGATTTATTTTGATTTTGAGGGATATAGGCTAAGTCATAAAATCGTGTTTTTTCACTGGCCTGCCTTCCTCTTTGCTTCATAACAAGCAACAGGGCCTTCTATGTGATTTATAGAACAGTCACCTACTGTTCGTTTTAAAATGTAAGTTTTTGTGTGTTTTTCAGTAGAAGTTAAGATAAGGTTGTGCAATCAAATCAATTCTTGAGGAGTAACAACCAGTTGTTTCGCTATCGCAAGAGATGTGCACAAAATAATGGTAATAATAGGAATCTTCGCGGTTTTCTTTTGTCATGCTTATTCACGTTTTCGGGGGTCGTCGCTTAAAAGACAATATAATGTATAACTTTTTAACCTCGTTGTCCCGGAAAATGCAACTGTAAAAAAAGTTTAAACAAGATTAACATAAGGTCACAAACATACTAAAAAAATAGGTGAATTTTTGTTTTTTTAACTGTGTTTAAATTTCACTTCCCTGTATTCATGATTTTTTTCTCTACAAATCCCTATTTATGACGGAAACAAGTATATGTCAGCTGGTAATACCTCTTTAAGACGCTACTTTACATTTTTGACTCTTGAACTATTTTACAAAGCCCTAAAATGTTAGCCCGAGCAAACTGCTATACTCAACACGTACGAAATTTTGTCATTACCCACTATACAATCAAGTTTTATCATACTTCCGTAAAGTTTGAACACTACCGTACCATCCGTACCATTACCACACCTATCACCTACACCATACCATACTTTTTAGGGCCTAATACCTGGTCTTTTTTGTACCGTAAAAGCTTAAAAATCGCCAAAATGTGCATGGTATACTTCAAATGTGGTACCCAGTTTATTGACAATTTTCAAATTTTAGATGTAGCGTCCGTGAGGACTATCGTAAAGGTTAGTATGGAGTCATATTTTTCCTCGTGTTACCCCACTCTTTCTCCTCTTTCGATCCAGCGAATAAACCCCCACCGTAGACAATATCCTTATAAGATTATGAAAACGAGGTGATTTCACCAAGATTCGACCATAAATCCATGACAGTTCTGAATAGCGCAATTTTAAACTTGCTACTCCTATACTGCTTTTACTAATCCGACCATGCTAACTCTCGGACGCATGTAATTAATGTGTTTCAATATTGGAGACAGTGTGCTTATTACGACGGTCCAATATTACAATCCACGGACATTATATGGGCTAGTGCTGGCAGCTTCTGGGCTTGGGCTCTGTGGTGGGGGTATAATTTCGTTTTACACCTGGGACTAATATTATGTACTAATATAGTACTTCATTTTTAGCAAGCACGAGTACGGATAAGTGCCCCCAAAATCGGAGCGAGTGCGACTTAATCTCGTGAAATGGTTTTTTATATCAGAAATTTTCATGGTCTTCACCTCTTTGTTGTCACTGTCTGCATGCAGAAGATTGCCTAAGTATTATGGTATGCATTGAAATAGGCAATAGGCATGTACAAAGATGAACTCAGTATAAGTTATTAGGCTTTTTAAAAGTAATAATCTTAAAAATACATTACACTGCGAAAAAAGGACCAATAGTAAGTAAGTAAATAAGTAATTTTATTCATTTGACAAATAAAGAGTAAAAATATAACACTTTCGCCTATTCTCTAGAGAGAGAGTAGAAGGTTGGGAGTGAAATGAAAAGGTGATAATAAAAATTAAGGTTAACAAATTTTATAGATAATACATAATAAATGTACTATGACAATATGAAACATACAAAATGCAATTACCTTGTACAATGATACACACAAATAATGGCATTACTAGACATTGAAATATTGATATTGAATGACAATCAAACAATGGTAATTTTCTTTGGGCAGAGCCGTCAGATAGAAACTCATGAAGTGGTAATAACTGTTTTTTAATGGTGCAGGAAGGACGTAAGATTAGATTTGAAGAATTGTCAGATGGCAGAAGCGAATTTTATTCGGAAGGTTTATTATAATAATTGATTCTAAGTAGATGGACCTTTAGAGAAAAGGGAAAGAGCTTATAGATGCGCAAATGGGAACTAAATTGCTGGAACGTTGTAAAGTGAATCTATGAACAGTTGTGTTTTGCTGGAAGATGTGGGTATTTGAAAAGGCGAACAAAGTAGAGATGCTGACTGAATCAGGACTACATCTATTGGTTGGGATTTCTAATTGTCGAAAGAGTTCCCGACAAAGATTCCGCTTTCTTAATCTCCCGCTATTATCCTGATTGCTCTTTTCTGGAGGATGAAGACCTTTTGCATGAGGCGATGCCCCCCAGAAAAGGGTACCATACGAAAGGTAAGAGTGGATAAATCAAAGTGTGTATAATCAAAATATGAGGTTTGGAACTATAGTTTTAAGTTTCCTGAGTATATAGCCCCATAAGAATTAGATGAAACAATGTTTGTTTGACCCGACCAATCAAAGTCCTCTGTTATGATTAATCCTAAAAGTTTAAATGAATAAGAGCGAATAATGTGGTTAAATAATATTAAAACGTAAGTTGCACATTACTACCATATTAGAAGCATAAATCTGAACAGTGGTGCACAACAGGAATATATTGCGGGGGGTAGTGTTTCCAAAAGTAGAACTGCAATGGTTCTTCACAAACGGCGCAATATGCGGGGTGGGGTGGTGTGGTTGCCCACCCAAAAAAAATTTAAAAAAGCGCCGTAGGTTTATATACTTATTTTTGAAGTGGTTTTTATGTTTTTTAAACGAAGTTTAGGGCTTTTTGAACGGAATAGTAAAGTATTATGGAATGTATTTAATTTTTTTTGTGTCAACCCTAGATGATGTGCCGTATATTAATATACGAGATTTCGGAGGGGGGTGGGTGCAAGCCGAAAGCCCCCTCTGGTTACGCCACTGTGTGTGGCTTCTTGTTTAATATTGTCATTACGTTTCTTTCAGTGGTTCTTTCTCAAGGAGCGGCTCAAGATCTCCCATCAAGATAGACGATACATCAGATGGGGCGAACACTGTATTCGGGGTGGCAACGCTGTACTCTTAGGTGCGTGCAAGGCAATTATTAAAAATGGTTTTATTGAGAACGCCGTATTTAATGTATTCGTTAAAAAACATATAGCTTTCTGCAGTTTATCCGATTGTAGCCTTTATACATCTTATATTTGATTATTGTTATACAATCACGGTCAAATCTGAGCCGTTGTATTTAGCGCAAAGCATGGCTTATAGCCGCAAAACTCGCTGGGTGTTCTATATTCATATTCTGTGCTATATGTAGATTTAAAAAAAATCAATCGCAACTGTTTTTCACTTCACATGGGAACTAATCCGCAAAACGAATCATTTTGCAACTCTGATTTTTGCTTTTTTTACCTGATCTTTATATTTAAAATTAATTTATGTAATTATACAGATACCTTTTAAATATACAATCAAATGCTATCTTCAGTTATAACCTCCCACTAATGCTGGTTGTAATCAGTGATAAAATGGTAAAGATGGTGGCCGTATCAGGACATCTTTCTACGACACATTGCTATACATACAAACGCGCATGTTGTTTTCTACAGAAGGAAATCCCCATATCAAGCCATGGTGATCACGCCCTAATCGTAGGGGAGCGGAGCTATTATTATTCCGATCGGGTGGGTGCTGACGGGCGCCTCCGTAGTGCACAAGGACGTGAACAATCCGAGCCAAGTCCAGGTACCGTTAGGTCAAGGCTTGGACACTTGGTGGAATCACCCCTAAATGTACGTAGGGGAGCGTGCGCTATTTATAGTCCGAGCGTGTGGTGCTGAACGGCGGGCCTCCTTAGTGCATCAAGGACGTGAACAATCGAGCCAAGTCCAGGTACCTGTATGTTAGCTTGGGACATGGTGATTCACCCCTAGTCGTAAGGAGGCGGAGCTATTAATATCCGAGCGGTGGTGCTGACGGGCAGCCCTCCGGTAGTGCCAAGGACGTAAAACATCCGCAGCCAAGTCCAGGTACCAGTAATGTCCATGCCTGGGCATGTGATCACCCCTGAATCGTATGGGGGCGAGCTATTATATCCAGCGGTGGTGCTGACGGGTGGCCTCCGTAGTGGGGGGCACAGGACGTGAACAATCCGAGCCAAGTCCAGGTACCGTATGTTATGCTGGGACATGGTGATCACCCCTAGTCGTAGGGGAGGGGAGCATTATATCTGAGGGGGTTGGTCTGACGGCGGCCTCCAAGGCAAAAGGCGAAAAACAACCGAGAAAAGTCCAGGCCCGATGTTTGCGGGGACATGGGATCCCCCAAATCGTAGGGAGGCAAAGCTTTTATACCCGAGGGGTGGGTGCTGACGGGGGCCCCCGTAGTGCACAAGGACGTGAACAATCCGAGCCAAGTCCAGTACCGTAGTTATGGCTAGGGCTATGGTTGTGAAAATCTGTGATAAGCAAGTTTTAAGAATACAATTTTGCATCATATTTCAAATAATGTTTCTAATTCTAACCTTAGCTGACGCTAATGATTGTTGTTTGGATAGAAAAATAAGCAACTACCAGAGGTGACATCCAAGTAAATGACGAGGCAATTGTTCGTATGCCCTGTAATTAAAGTGGTTTTGAAAACATTCTTTAGAATATTTTCATCCAGTGCTGGACGAAGCTGAACGGTCTTTGCAGGTTATATTGCCTCTCCAAAATGCGAGAGAAACTACGGCTATGTCTGTATTTCAATGTCTATAACATGATTTGGTGTTCTTTTAATATGTGTTGAGCAATCGTATACAAAGTGTCAGCATTGTTTGCTACTAGCATGTCGTCTCCTCAGAATAAACCATTTTCACTTGTTTTGAGTTAGATGTAAAATGTTCTTATTAGTGCTTGTTTGTTCTATATCCATTGCATTTTGTCCTTATTTACCAACCTTTGCTAAGGTAAACGAGAGGTAGGTTTGTTCAATAGACCTGCTCGATAGTTCCTGTAAGTGTTAGTTCAATTCCCTCCTGTGCATCGAACGTTGCGGACATTGAACAAAGAAACACTGACATAAACTATCAGACGGTCTATTGAATAAATATTGCCTCTGAAAAAAATAAATGATATATTTAACAACAATTTCTTAGCCGATTTAAGCATTTTCCTGATTACTTTTCATATTTTGATGGATATTGAACAAATGTGACAACAAAAATGATTCTTGTGTAATTTTCCTTTTTCAATATCCAATCAAAGATACCTAGTTTGGGCACCCCTGACACACAAATGAAAATTATACTTAATTTTATATTTAACAGCACTATATTAAGAGTTTTTAAAACAATAAATGAGAAATTTTTATCTTAGAAGGTTTGGGTAATGAATCGAAACCTCAAACATTTTTTTTTTTTTAAATGACGAAAAAAGGTCTATTGAAACAAAATAAGTTCTAAGGCGACGATGTGTGCCCGTATACGGTGGTTCACATTTCTCCCATGATTCACCTATACATAAACCTACACGGGACCACCACGCATGACGTGTTTTCAGTTGACTTTTATAATAACTCAATTTTCTTTTGTGGTGTACACTTCATTTTTATATTGTCATGTAACTAAAATAAATACGTTCTTGATTTGAGCGTCTCACCCTTCATACATGGTAAGTAAGACAAGACCCGAACTTTGGCTCCTTTCTTTGGGTTCGATTTAGTAATCTTCGACTCTCAGTACCCGATTAATTATTAATTCTGAAAACTACTGAGATAGAGTGTTGTGGGTACGTTTGCTAAGATTTTTTGCAGATGATCTTCATCGGCAAGTATGTGATCTTTGTCGCCAGAGCGAGTTCCTGTAAAGGTAGTGGTGGGGATTCTGCTTTTAGTATCCTGCTCATGATTTTTATTACCAAATGTTTGCCATGATTGTCTTTTCAAGATCAAATAGTGATATATTAACATTACATCACAGCTGCATCATCAACATCATCATAGCTGGTCCAGGAAACTTAACTTTATTTTAAATGATAGTTAAACCCAAATACTAAATTTTTCTAAGGAAAATCTCCCAAATCCACAAGTTGCCAAGGAAATATTCCTTCTTGCATGGTAAACCCACTTTCAATGGTCTATAAACGGCCTACAACTCCATGGGTATATAGTACGCTCTCCGTATTCCTTCACCTAAAGACAGCCCGAAACACTAATAATAACTGCATATTCGGCAAACTTTTAGAAAATTTTTTGCAACGGATTAATGTTTACCCCCAAAAAAACTTAGTTGACAGAATTCTTATTCTGCAAAAACTAGCGCTTTGGAGGTCGGCTCCGAAGAGCTGCCCTGAAATATATAAAGAGCTCAGAATTCATACCGTCGTGAGCCCCATACGTCAACACAAAGGATTGATTTTGTAAATCAATTATTTCTTATATAATCTGTGTAAGCTTGTATCCAACCAAATACAAAAATTTGTAAAAAAAAAAAAAAAAAAACGGCAGCCAAGCTCTCCTTCAAAAGTCTTCGCTGTGAATGCTGTGAGATATAGAAGTGAGCCAAGTTTTTTATTCTTCTCCCTAGTTTCGCTTTGAAAAATAGTAAGATCATTTCGCCTGTGACGAGCGCAAGCAACGATTTTTGTGGTAAAAAAGTAAAATTTTTAAACTCGAAATCATAAAAAAAATCTGCCATGAACCAAATTCAATGGCCAAGCCATTTTTTTATGATTCGAGTTTAAAATTTTACTTTTTTACCACAAAAATCGTTGCTTGGCGCTCGTCAACAGGCGAAATGATCTTACTATTTTCAAGCGAAACTAGGGAGAAAGAATAAAAGCTTGGCTCAACTTCTATATCTCACAGCATTCACAGCCGGAAGACTTTTGAAGGAGAGCTTGGCTGCCGTTTTTTTTTTTTTTTACAAATTTTTTGTATTTGGTTGGATATACATCTTTTCGTTGTTCGTTGCTATCAAGGTGTGAATGATGGACTCTGAATGATTAAATTTGTAAAGTTCAAAGTTGTTTTTGACATTTTTGGGCCCACGGTCCCCCCAAAGATACCCCTTTTGTTTTAAGCACTAGATATTTATAATGGTTAAGAGCATGTTTAATTTCAAGCTGTACAAATTACTACGCCTGAGTAATTACGCGTTTTGATTTTGATTTGATTTTCCCGGTCGCCAATTGCCGGTTTGGTTATATGAGGTACATCTGAGTGTGGCCCAAGTTTCAAAGTTCTAAGATGAACCGTTTTCTCAGTTAGCGTATTATTCATTAGAGTACGGAATTACTTACTTCTTATTTGATTTTCTCCGTACCCGTTACCCAATTTTGCTTTCCATATTCAAAAGTGATAAAGAATGAGAAATACAAAATGTATTCCACGTTGAAATCTAGTTGTAGCGTTTTTGAATGTTTCTTAAAGTTAAGTGATTTTTTGTCAATTTTGAGTCCATGGTTATCCTAATTTTTCCCCTTGTGTTTTGGGAGGATACTTTATAATGGTTAAAGCATGTTTATTTCAAGTTTGTACAAATTACCACGCTTTGGTAATTCGCGTTTTGATTTCATCCAATTTTATTTTTCGGTCTTTTTTATTTTTTTTTTAACCCGATTTGTTTGAACCAAACGTCACTGGTCTGAAGTACATCTAATGTTGTCCAAGTTTCATGTTCAAATTTCGTTTTTCTGTAGGCTAATTAATCTCCGCGGAGAACTCCTAAGACCAGCCAGCCACCCCCAAACCCACCCCCCAGCCACCAGCCAGCCGAAAGGAATTGACGATGTGAGAGCTTTTTAACACAGAACGAGTTGTCGGACGGGTTGATTTTTTTTGTATGTCATGGACACATACCAGGTCATATACAGAGTTTCAAGATTGTAACTCTTTCGGGGCGGCGTGTGCAGATAGCTGAAAACCCCCCAACTTCGTAGCTGTATATAGGGCTGGAGTTCGTGTCGCCTAAGCAGTCGCATGCGCTTGTCTGCCGGGCGACGACCGTCGCCCTAGATAATCTTGAGTTGATTCGCTGGATAGGTAGGAGAACGATCTCGACATAGCCTTAAAAGATTCAAACTCCCCATTTTGTTGTGTTAAAGTTACGTGGGTTTTCAGTATATCAAATGGCCTAGAGCTATATCCAAGAATATAAGACAACCATACTTCTGTACCTCCATCAATATGTAATGGTTTGACCACTGTTCAAATGTAGCAAGAAAACCCGCATAGTCCCATGCCATGGATCCGAATAGCACATAAAGCAACAATGTAAATCAACCACTGAGTCTGAAGTGGTTTGAGTTGAGATGGGTTTCTTCTCACATTTCTCCATTCGCGACCAATGTGGAAAGAGGATACGATATTTGGGGCTCGTTTCACTTGTTTGTAATCACAAAACGATTTCATGACAAACACACCCACCTATATGTATATAAATCAAGAAAAATGTACCTGTGGCAGTCTCAACATTTCCTATCGAGGTAAAATATTCTCAACACTCCTGTATCAAAAAAAGTTTACACGCTATAATATGGCATCACGTTACTCCAATCAACATAATATTATCCCATAATAGTATCTTAAAAAGTTTAACTTAAAAAACTTAATAAACTTTCTACCAGCCCCACTCTCACTCAAAGCCCATGTTACACCTCGTAATAATAAGTGCATGGTCCACTGCGCGATACCGATATGTTTATGTTATTATTACTATTACTGTTTATATTATATTTTTTGTCTCCTGCAGGTCATGTCTGGTTTGTTGACCCTGAAATCCAGGGCCCAGGTGCAAACAAGAAACGCAAAATATTATTTGCTCATCAACAATACAATGAGTGAGTAAAATTTTTGTTATATATTTCTTCTTTTAATGTTTTTTTATTTCAAAACTTTTCACTACCAAATCTTAATTCAGAACTCAGAACTGCAAAAGCAATTAAATTATAATATTTTGCATGAAGTATTAATTTTTGATAATGCTTGACCCTAGTCATATTACTGAAGTCTGTTGTGCATTTGTAAATACTGTATTCATGCCATATTATGCTATAGTTTAGTGTTAATATTATTACTTTTAAAATTATTACTCATAGCTTAATTATAAGCATGAAAACATTACAATGTCTTCATCATTATAAACCTTTCATGAAGATTGAGCTTAATAACTACAAATTTAGTCGACCTCAGATGATTATTAAGAAAAAGTTTACGAGTACAATAAAATGTTTATTTATTTTATATAACAAATAAATAAACCAGATAAAAATATAAACGTTTGATCAAGGGGCGGGGTGGGGTGGGGGTGGGGGGCGCCAACCGTTTTTAGGATCGCTTCCTAGACCTATACTCATTGCCAAGTTAGTGCAGCTAGTGAGGTTTCTTTACCATACTTTATATTTACCCAAAGGTATTATACCTTATATGCTGTCCATGCAATGTTTGTATTGCTGCTTGTTATTTTGTGTGTTTTGTTAGCTAAGAAATAATTTGTTTATTTTGTGGATTGTGTATGCCAAGTATGTATACAATGTTTATTTTCGGTGGCTTAATAATACAAATAAATACATAATTTCGTGGCTCATTTAAAAAAAAAATTGTTGATATATCATATCATTCAATTATTTAATTCAATCATTGAACAAGATCCTAGTATTAATGGTGTTACCTTGTACGATTGTGTTGTGCTTATAGGACTCATCGCTATGGAGGTCACGATATTGGCCTTATTAAATTGAAGGACGTGTTCGCTTTGATAATTTCACGAACTATATCTCTCTACATGGCCAGGACAGCAAACCTATAGTGCAGGTAGATACAATTTCTATGCGCCATCGATACTGGAGATTATGTCGTGAGAAATATAGGATATCACACCAATAATACAATAACAATTAAAAATGTCCCAAAAGTTTACATATCGCTTGAGCAGTAGGCCTATAAAAATGTTCGTCACTCTGATGTGCATGTTTTCCTCATTCATATACTCGATATTATTATCTCTCACCAGTCTTATGATTTTTTGTATTGTGTTCTTTTAGGTCTCTATTATTGCAACATGCTATTTGAGACGATGAGTGTGGCAGATGAGGTGACGTACCAATTACAGAAACCCTGTATTTATGCGGGATTCAAACCCCTCTTGTTGTAATATGATCCTGACTTGTCCTCAATCGTATGAGTCCACAGCGGACGTCAGCCCTCACTTGATCGTATTTAGTCCCGCGGGACGTCAGCGTCACTTGTTATGAGTCACAGCGGACGTCAGCGTCACTTGATCGTATGAGTCACAGCGGATGTCAGCGTCACTTGATCGTATGAGTCCCCCGCGGACGTCAGCGTCACTTGATCGTATGAGTCACCGCGGACGTCAGCGTCACTTGATCGTATGAGTCACAGCGGACGCAGCGTCATTGACGTAACGAATAACCCTTTCAGTCCCTGCGTTCATTTAAAAAGTCATAAAATTTTAAATTTTAATGAAGGTATATGATAAAAGTTTTCCAAATTTAAACCCATATAAAGTTATTGAGAAAAAAAAAAAAAAATCATGGGACAAAATCGCCCTTTTTAGAGAAGTTTAAAAATACACATCTGCACAAAAGGGTAAAAATGAAAAAAATGTGTTTGTCAAAGAAAGGTAATATATTTCTAGTATTGTTATTATTTGAGATACAAACAAATGCAAAAAAATCTAGTTTTAGGAATGGTCTTCAAATTTATATTAAAACTTTAATTGAAACTTTAATTCATAACCCCAAATTTCCTTAAATTCATTAAAAAATCTGATAACAAATATTTTGAAAAACAAAATTTTCCTTTAATACGTCCGCAACTTACCGAGTTAGACACTGAATTGCACCCTGGGCTGGCTTCCCACGAAAAATTATTATTGAAGTTAAGCCAATGAAATACTCAACGTACACAATTTACAAAATGGTGTTGTATGTGGCTCGTTGGTCTTGTTGTTAGCGTATCTGCTTCCAATGCAGAAGGTCCAGGGTTCGTTTCCCGCTAAAGTCAGAAGTTTTATAACTTCTGATTTGGACTTAGGTCCATTAGGTTCTTGTCTTAGAGTTTGTAAACGGTGACTTTGGAGCCGTCCTAGCAACGAAGCACATAATAAATTTCAGAGTTGTTCTGAATCGGCCTTGTTGATTCTGGCGTTGATTCGCGGATGTTCGCACTGTCCATACCACTGATTGCTTTATTTCCAATTAAAATTATCGATCTTTGGTTGGTTATTGCTCACTCGTCGATTGCGTCGGGGCCTGCAGGGTTGGCTTGGTCGCTTTGATTTAAAGTCCCCCACTGAAAATTAGTTATATAACTGAGTGGGTAGACTCTAAATAAAATTTATTTTTTATTTATTTATTCATTAAAAATTTAAAATTACTACGTTATGCCACCATTTAAACATAAGAAAACCATTTTATAATAATTTCCATCAAACACAATGACTATCCTGAAAAAAAAAACATTGTAAAATTATTATGATGTTCCAACAATCATCTTTCCAGTTCCTCTTGTGTTACGGTGTAAAAAAAATGGAACTGAACTATTAATATTCTTTAATACAATTCAGAAATTTTTAAAAGATCCATCCCAAACCGGGGTTCGAACCAGGATATCCCACTTTCCAGGTTGGCCCCTTTAAACCAATTTTACCACCGAGAAGGTAACTTTTTAACTTCTGATTTTAACAGGTGGGGGGTTTCATTCAGTGGTTAGGGGACACAGACTACGGATGCCATGTTGCTATAGACTGCGGGGTCTACCCTCAAGTACTGCACAAAGTAACCTTTGCAAATAATGACTACTGAGCTATGCAAGGAGCATTAGGGTTTGACATTGATGAATATTGATATGCACTTTAACACCTGACAAGGATGCATGCAGGTATGTAATGATGTGATTATTAATAACGCTTGCTGAAATTTGATGATCTTATCGTGGTGTAGCTCAGTACGGAGGGGGTTTGGGAGATTGTTGTTTTTTTTATCAGAACTGAGAGTAATCTTCCATGACAATGAGAATTTTAGATAAGAAACGCTGAGTATTTGCGACTTGGAACTGGAAAGCAATTAATGCAATGAGGGGAAATTGCTATTTAATAATTATAAAAAGAATCGTAATAATAATATAATAATCATGTCCGGTCTTAGCAAAAACGGAATACATTGATCGACATGATAAGTTGGGGCATATTTGCATTGGAACATTGTAGAAGTTCAACATCGAAACTTCTGACAAATGGTACATGCCATATACCAGAACAAGTAGTTGACAATGGGAATGTACCATATTGTGGAAAGAGCTAATAATCACTGATAGAAAGGTTTTTAACAACAAACCAGACATTGTTGTTAAAAACAAAGCGACTCAAAAATGTTTGATCATCGATGTAGCTATTCCATCAGACCGCAACATAGTCCTAAGGAAGCAGAAAAAACGCACAAGATATCGAGACCTTCAAATAGAATTCAACGAATGTGGAATGTCCGTTGTAAGATTGTTCCCATTATTATTGGAGCTTGTGGGACAAATTGGAAGAAGTTTGAAGGAGAAACCTCCAACATACTTGGCATCACTGGACTCCAGAGCTTCAAAAGGGGAGCATTATTAGGAAACGCCCCCATATACGCAAAGTTTTAGTGTTAAAAAAAAATTTTTTTCGGGTTTTTTCCCTTTTATGTATTGTATTTGTTAATGCCATGTATATTTAATTTTTATGTAATAGTGGTTTGACCTTAGGGATGTGGTCTATCTCTGGTGAAAGTTCTTAAATACCCATTATGTAATGTTCATATTGGTGAATAAAAGAAATAATAATAATAATAATAATAAAAATAATAATAATAATAATAATAATAATAATAATAATAATAATAATAATAATTAAATAATAATAATAAACAGTTATTTATTTTGTTACAATTATGATTTTTTATTCGTATTCAGTACATATAACATACAAACATGCAGATTGTTTTCCTCACGAAGATAGGGAAAGAAGCGGGATCAAATCCATTCAACAGTTAGGTGTCCTGCCATTTTATAATCAAGGACAAAATTTATATTTTTTAAAATTTTTATAAATATTGTGTTTCCCGAATAAAAATTGGTTTGTGGGTATGATTTTAAAAATATTGATTGTAAAATTTATGAGGGCCAAAAATAAAGAACTCATGCTTACATTCCGATCTAAGTTCAATAAATTCCCTTTTAAATTTGTGGGGTTGCGCTCGGCTAGTTGGGCTTATGGGGTGGGAAGTCAGCTATCAAAAAACTTTGGGCCCCTGATGGGTGAGCCTTTTAGTTTGTCAAGCAGATACAGTAGTAGTGGCTTTGTTTTGTTTTGACCCAGTTTCACCCAAATATCTTTTTTTGAGTCCAGAGTTGTTTTCATCCAGGTGACGGGGGGGGCCCCGCTCACTGCAACCCCACCGGGGGCTCGCTGTATGTGGGTAATATTTTTTCGGGTTTGGCTGCATCATCCCCGACGAAATTGGGATTCAGCCCCAACGCCCGGGCATTCCGGGATGGATACTTGACACAAGGGGAAGAGAACAGTTTCCTCGCTAATCGAATGAAATTTAAATTCAATTTTAATTAACAAAAATACAAACAAAAAATTCATCAACAAATATTCTTTTTTAATTTTTGTTAAACAAAAGCGTATAGGTTTTTAATATATGAAATCTATATGTGTTGATTTTAGTTTTTTTTCAAATAAACCCTTGTAGAAAAGAAATTGTCTTTTTTTTTAAAAAGTACCTTTAAAAATATCACTCAAATTTTTAATTTTTTTTATTATTTCTTTCTTACTTTTTTCTTTAAAATTTTACGTACAAATTGGTTTATGGTTATTTAATTAATTTTGATTTCCCCTTTAGCATTACTGTTACTAATTTCCATTGTATTTTGAACAGAAATGAAAACCCAATTAACACAAATAGGTAAATGTTTTTTCAACAAACAATTGCATTATATTTACGAGTCAATTCACTCTTAGTAAATTTATCTATGCCTCAACTTAAATCTTGTTGTAAAGAAGGTAAATATCGGGGGAAAATATCATCTTCACTTTGTAACACTTAAATTTCCATCTGATTTAAAATATATCTTTAAAATTTGGACTCCTAGGGGTTAACAAAAAAATAATTAATTTTATACAAAAAACCAGCCCCGCAAAACTCCTCATTGGTTTCTTCTTTACACAAACAAACTAAACACCGCAATGAAGGCACTTGCTGCTACTATACTGTCCGTACACTTGTCCAATTTCCACTGATCACACACTCCACTCTCCAAGCAGATATTTAAACAAGAGCGATAGAAAAAAATCATAACTCACACAGCCCTGTAAGCTTAAAGTTTATAGTTCTTCAATAATAATAATATAATAATTTTGTTTATACACATTTGTTTAAATTCAACAAGGATAAACCCAAAGTTATTAGGTGTGTTCGTTTGTACACACTTTTGTGAAATGAGTCATTTAGTTCGTTCGTTCGCTTCAGTGTAAAAACTGACACTCATAACACTAGCCTAGAAGCCAGTGTAAGTGTAGACACTAGACACTAACGTTTTTAGTGTTTACACTTGGTCCACGAACGAACAAACCTATCACACAGATAACAAAAACTTGTAGAAATACAGCTACACACTCAAAAGAAATGAGATCTAAAAAAAGGGCCAAGCTCATATACCCTTCCACATTTGCGCATTCTTAATTCATAAACGTACAGTGTCCCATTACAGCATCCTCGAAAAGCTTGGCAAAATAGAATTTGCGATTATTAATTTAAACGTAATAGTTCAACCAAGTTCTTTTTTCTAATTAATTTAAACGTTATAACATGCAAATTATATTTTGCCAAGCTTTTCGAGGATGCTGTTATGGGACTCCGTACGTTTTATGAATTAAGAATGCGCAAATATGGAAGGGTAGATGAGCTTGGCCCTTTTTTTAGATCTCATTTCTTTGAGTGTGTAAGGTTTGGCTGTATTTCTACAAGTTTTTGTTATCTGTGTGATCTCATTACTTTTTCAAGTTCCATTGTAAAATTATTTGTTAAAATATTATAATTTTATCAAAATTGATTTAATATCTATGGTATTAGCAATAACAAAAGGATGTAAAATATCTAGACCCGGATTCATGTACATCCTGGGTATAGGTGGTATAACCATGGTATAACGACGGTATAAGGACTGGACCCCAATTCTTGAGTTCGTGGGGATGAGTTGAAAACGCAATTAGAAAACGAGGTCGTTTTCGTTTTCGAAGGAATTGGTATTCTTGAACGGTATCGTGGAAAACGTCATGGGCTGTTATTTACGTGGGGTGAGGTTCACGAAATCCAGACAAGAGCTCGAAAACGTTCTATATTTATTCTAGATGGCAGTGCCTTCATAAACGCGGGCCAATCAAAAGACGAGTTGCATGAAATGATTTGATTGTTGCAAGCATGTTGCAAGTATGTAAACAAACAGATGATCACGCTCATATTCGACACCTTGCTTCGACATTGTGTGTAGTAGCAAGCTGACTTTGATCATGGCTCAACATGGCTAAAAAGAAAAGAATATGTGTATTATTTCGGAACATTTTTGTATAGCCTTGGTGGACAATCATACTATTGTTTATCTGCATTAGGCTTTTAGTAATCAAAACTAGTTATTTGTGCGGGAAGTGTGTCAGAACTATGTTGTGCTGGCCTAGGGTTGGCTAGGCTTGTCAAACATGTAATGTAAGATTTTATCTAGTCCTATAGCCTAATGGAACTTTAGACCTACACTCATGTAGTATAAATAATTTTCTAAATCTGGGCCTAGGTCAGGGACGGTTTCTGATTTGTTTTATGAGAGTATAATGACAACTTTTCTCATTTCACACATAGAAGCAAAATTTAAAATGCCCTCCATTTGTTTTACGTATCGCACTTTCCGCCTACCTCTGCTTATACCGTCAACAAGTGTCAAGTAACTATGGTTTCTTGTTGATTGTATGCCTAGTGTTTAAGGCTTATTTAAAACCTTTATTTGGAAGCCTTCCAGCAAACTTTTTAAACTTTATTTTTCAAAAGAGACTATATTACTAAACCTTAATGTCCATGTAAAATATGAACATTGTAGCCCCACCCGTCTGGTCGGAATCGCGGGCCGATTGAAACTGACGAATTAGATGTTAGCAGTAGCAGTAGCAGTAGCTAACATCCTTAAAGTGATTTTGAGCATGTTTCAAGCCATTTTTTCACCAAGAAGGAATGGTCGTACCCCAATAAAATTTGGCATGTGTTGTCAGGTACCTAAATCCCTTCGATTGTGATAGTTTTCAAGTTCACATCACGTTACATGACGGCTGGGTAACACCTCGAAATCACCTCAACTCTGCTTGGTGTATAAGGTGCTTGAGTGTGTAGCGCACCGCGGCTTGGCTGCGGCGCCCTAACGGGCACCTAGATTGTTAGGGAAGTGAGCGAACCATAATGTTGAGTTCCCGCCGTCCTAACATAAGCATTTGAGAGGATGAAGGGTAGAAATAAGTGTTGGACAGAACCCATTCGCTGTGTAGAGTACAAACTGTCTTACACGTGAGACACAGCTAGTATTTGAGTTCCCGCGTCCTAACATAAGCATTTGAGAGGATGAAGGGGAGAATAAGTGTTGAAGAACCCATA